>CM064505.1:8687297-9417297 GCA_032716605.1 Paralithodes platypus | reverse complement strand
ATAACATAGATAAATACATAAACACGAATTATATTATATATATAGATTATAGATTATATATAATTAAATATATAATATATATATATATATATATATATATATATATATATATATATATATAATAAGAGTTTGTGGTGGGGGACATTAAGGTTGGGTATAATAATAAATAATAATAAATAATAAATAATAATAATAATAATAATAATAATAATAATAATAATAAATTATAATATAATAAAGCAAAAATATAAATTAAATACAAATATAAATACTTTGTTATGGGTGATCCCATACACAGGAATAACAGGTATAATAATAAATAATAATAATTCAAATAATAAAATAGGCCTAAACACAAAAATAATAAAAATAATAAAATGGTGGTGGTGGTGGTGGAGATGGTGGTGGTGTTGGTGGAGATGGTGGTGGTGTTGACACAAATAGGGTTGGGTTCATTTTCTGACCTGACCCACGGTCAGAAAAGGGACCCTACCCTATTGGTGTCAACACCACCACCATCTCCACCAACACCACCACCATCTCCACCACCACCACCACCATCTCCACCACCACCACCACCCCGACCATCACCACCACCACCATCATCACCACCACCACCATCACCACCACCACCACCACAACCACCACCAGCACCACCACCACCACCACCACCACCAAAAAATGTTGACTGTACTTACTCACACTGCTGAGATTCCCTCGTGGCCACCAAGCCGTATATGTAGAGTGCTTTTGCCCATAAAAAACTTACCTCCCAAGCACTTTCCACCAATAAATTATCGAGCAAAAATGCAAGCACTTTCCACCACTAAATTATCGAGCACAAATGCACAGGGCTGAGGGAGCATGGCAACATATGCTCGACCAGTAATGAAAGTTTTTTCACTATAAACACTTATACAAGTAAAATACACTACTTCAAGTGATAAATAGCAATATAATTGACTCAATATGGTATGAAAGTGATCCACAAACAAGCGAAACCATGGCCCCTCGTGGAGCCCACCTTGGTCACGTACACCAGACTAGCAAAACACTTCACTAACATGGTTTTTATACCCTAAATAAGAATAACACAATAATCCATCGATAACCCAACGATATAGCACTTCGTTTGGGTTATATTAGGGCGGTAATACCAGCCAGGCTGGGCAAAATGGAGGCCCCTTGGTTTAAAGGGCCGCACACACCCACCTACTAGGCTGGCTGATGGGAAGAAACTGACTCTCTCTACCACCGCGGGGCCCTCACAGGGACGCTAGGGGGTTGCTAGATGTTTCCACATGTACATCTAACTTATCGGACTTACCAGCCAAAAAACCGGCTCAATTGCGTCATAAACTTATTTTCTAGCAATATAATAAGTCCATATGACGCGATCGCGTCATATGTGTTTTTGGTTCACTCTGCCATATGACTCGATCGTGTCATATATGTCTGGGAGAGTTAAGCGTTCTCCTGGCGTACCTCAAAGACAAACAACCGAGCCTAGAACAGTACAGAATGGTATAGGCAAAAAGCCCTCATTCGTGCATGCTCTACTCTCAATGGCACACAGACTAGAATTTACCCAATCAACTCCAGTTCTCAGGTATGTCGTGCAGCCTTTAACTAAAGCCAGCACCCATCGGAAACAATACCTTATAGTATCAGACTCTTAGTCTAGCATTATCTAATCTAGCAGAACACTAATAATTATAGGAAGTGGTACTGAACAATATGAATGCCAACCAATGCTTCGTGATCAACTTATCTTAACAACTAAACATACATGGGTTATATAAGACCTTAACGCACAATACAACTGGCCAGCATTAAGCTGATTATGCAGAGTTAACCAGAGGGGGTATAATATTAATAAAAGGTGGTGAAAGATATGGAGAATGAGAGAGATAGGCAGAGGAAAAGGTTCTCAGGTGCAGTGAGGGAGACAGGTATCAAAGGGATAAGAGGGATGCGTTCTAGAAACCAGATCTGAGGGAGAGAGTGGCAAGAGAGCTGTATATATACTAGCACTAGCTCGCACCGCGTAAGCAAAGCGGTAACAAGTCCTCCAGCCAATCCCAAAGAGGCCAACCAAACATGACGTCACCAAGCATGGTAAAAAACTCCTCCAACCAATCCCCAAGAGACCAGCCAGCTATGATGTCATCGAGTATGGCAAAAAACACTGCGCGCCTCCCCACACTCCGTTCTACTCTCTCTCTCTCTCTCAAATCCTATCATTACTACTTAATGATAAAACATATACTCTGCAATTAAATATATAAAGCCTTGACATGGGCGAAAACAAAGAGCCTTTCTGGACTGCCCATGACACGAGATTTCATATGAAATAAAGCACACAATAATACATCAACTGTAGCCACATCCACTGCCCTGGCGATCCTAGCGAGTCACTGTAGGACAAACCATGCGGTTCTAACGGAGTGGTTAACGTCACACCCCCCCCAAGATTTTTCTCAGAGGCCCAAAGCTAAACAAAAATCTGATGGTTAGAACCCATGCTATATCTCTACTTCCCATCACCCAGCGGCAGTAAAATCTCTGGCACAGCTCTCAACAAAACATTTTACAAAATTATAACCCTCCCCAACACAATAGGTCAAATCATATGTAGTTATGCTCCTCAAGAGCGAGCTACTCTAGCCCAGCATTCTGAGAGGAGTGCAACTCAGAATTACTGCTATAACATACTGAAAAAATTCAACTATCAAAGAAAGAGTTTTTATTTGATTTTTATGTTTTTTAATTTGTTTATTTCGGCTGCACTATAGGGGTAAGCCTAGTTTTTTCTTCTATACCAAACGCTCAACTCCTGCTTTACGACCCAATACGCTGGGCTACAACCGCGAGCCAACAAGCACCAAGCGCAAAATACAATTCAAACTAAAGCAGGAGGCTACCCGTGTGTCAATCTACCCAGGATCATATACCTTTGAAAGACAATCTGCAACCACGTTGTCACAACCGGCAATATGGCGTATGTCCAGGCTATACACCCGTAACACCAGCGACCACCTGGTCAGCCTCATATTCCGATTGTGAAACTGGTCCAAGAACTAGAGAGGGTGATGATCTGTGTAAACTACAACGACCAGCCAGACCATAGGCTGGAACATAGACCTCGAAATGCCCAAGCACAACAGCCAGTAGCTCCTTCTCGACAACAGAGCAGCTCCCCTGTGCCGAATTGAACTTCTCCGAGCAGAAACTAACACGATGCTCCAGCCCCTCATCGTCCTTTTTCACAAGGACGGCACCAGCCCCCACACCACTAGCACCCGCTGCCAGCTTGAAAGGCAGGCCAAAGTCAGGGGCCCTGAGGATCGGGCGAGTGCACAACAGGTGCTTCACCACTCCAAACGCCCTCTCACACTCAGGTGCCCACTCAAATTTCTTATCCTCCACCTGAGCTTGACTGTCCCGTTCTCCTTCTCCACCTTGACTGCTAAACGTCATCACAGGCACAGTGAGAGGCTCAGGAGGGTGCCTCACATACTCCTTCATGAGATTAACGTGACATAACTGATTGCGCTTACGTCTGTCTGGAGCGGCCACCAAGCAATCCAGGTCCGATAGCCTCTCAACCACCCTATAAGGACCAGTGTACTTCGCGGATAAGAGATGACCTACAAGGGGCAGTGGAATCAACACCTCCTGACCCACGTGAAACTCCCTGAGTTTAACCTTGAGGTCGTACCTGTCCTTCATGAGGTCCTGAGAGTTAGTCAAATTACGGCCAGCCAACTTCAGACTGCGCAACATCCGTTCTCGACTGTCGAGGACATACTTGAGCATAGAACAAGGTTTTTCTGCGCCCTCCCATATTTCCTCAACCATATGGAGAGGCCCTCTGACACGGTGTCCAAAGACGAGCTCATTAGGGCTGAATCCCAAACTTTCCCCAGGTACCTCCCGTGCAGCAAATAAAACATATGGCAGGCCAAGATCCCAACCTTTCCCACTCTCAAAGCAACAACAACGAAGCACAGATTCTAAGGCTGAGTGCCATCGCTCTAACACACCCTGGCTCTCCGGATGATACGCAGATGACACAACCGTAACAATCCCATGCTGCTGCACTGCTTGAACAAAGAGGTTAGAAGTGAAGTTGGATCCTTGGTCTGACTGAATCCCCTGCGGGTAACCATACCGGGAAAAATACCCTAGCAAGCTTCGGACCACCGTCTTCGCTGACCCATTTCTCATAGGGTACGCGTCAGGATACCTTGTTGCTACATCTCCCGACTGTGCATCACTGTCCTCCTCCAACTCGACAGCACCGGTACCACATTCAAGAACCTCCGGGTCTTCTAATTGCAATTTACGAATGTCCGAAGGAGCAAGCTTATCTAAGTGTTTGCGAAACAACTCATGCCCCCCTCCTACATTGAATTTAGCCTCCCGTTGCTCTCTCTCTGTGTATCGTTGCTGTCTCTTCGTCTTTATAGGCCCATCCTCTGCCTTCTTAGTAACAGTTAATGGGTCTTCTCCAGACTCGAAAATTGGTCCTAATAATGAGTCCCCGAGAATGTCCGTTGACACTACACTCTCAACCGCATCAACTTTCAACCCCATCTCGGTACCTTTCCTCCGCTTGTCTAAAGACTGTTGACCAGAATGTGACTCCCTGGATGCAAGATATCTGGTGACAACACACGCCATAGGTTGCACCTGACACTTCTCAACCCACTCCTGCTCCTCCCTACTCACGTCGGCCGGCTTCTCGGCAACGACTAAGGGTGGAGCCTCAGATGTAGGCCCCGCAAAGTCGTTGCCGAGAAGGAGGTCGACGCCCCCAACAGGTAACTTCTCCACAATTCCTACATCCAGGTCACGAGTCACACCATCAACTTCCATCTTCATTCTTACAAGCGGGCATGACCTTGTTGCATTAACTCCCTGAACCACAACCACCCGCGCCGTATTTACAGGTTTACCAGTGAAATTTCTCAACAGTGTTTGCGATGCCCCAGTGTCACGCAAAATTCTCACCTCATGTCTTCTACCCACCCACTCCACACAACCGAGTCCCCTATGGTCACTAAAGGCATCACGGACAGGGAATAAGCCTTCCGGATCCTTCTGCACTGGCAGTGTATTTACCTCGGAAGAATTGCCTCTAACAAACTCCGATGTCCTCTTGAACACTCCAATGCCGTGAGCAAAAGACACGGCTGCCGGAGGAGGTCGACTAGGGCACTCATTTGCTTTATGACCCTCCTGGTGGCAACTAAAACACATAAATTTCGGTTTCGGCTTATACTGTGATGTAAAAGGCCCCTGACTTTTCTTATACGGTGTGGTGTAAGGTTTGGATTCAGTTTTAGTTTCATGGCTCTTTTGTTTAAATGTGTCATTGCTACGGGGAGGGGGAGGATAACGGTCCTTAGCACTTACATCGTACTTCTGTGAGGACCCGCAACCCCGAATCAACGACAGCCGTCGATCAGCCATTTCTGCTGCTTCGACTAGAGTTCTTGGGTTTTTCTCCTTTAAGTTCAAAGTTAGATCACCGCCCGTGCTCTTAAAGAACTGCTCCAACATCATTAACTGCTTAATTCCATCAAATTTTGTGACCTTCTCAGATCGGAGCCAGTTCCCCATAGCATCGGCCAAGTCCCGGGCGTGTTCCAAAAAGGTGCTATCTCTTCCCTTGGTTACACCCTGGAACTTCAAACGGTACGTTTCTGGTTGCAGTTCGTAAGCCCTCAGGACAGCCTCCTTGAGATCCTCATACACAATACATGACTCCAAAGGTAACGCATCGGAGGCTTTAAGAACGTTGCCTATTAATCTAGAGGATACAAGTGCTGCCCATTTATTCTCTGGCCACTGGTGCTCCTGGCACTTCTTCTCAAAGCGTGCAAAAATTTCTGTTACCCCACTCTCATCAAACACCGGAACCAGTTTCAATAAGTGCGAGAGAGATTGATCATGAGCACGGTTACCAGCCCCAAGTCGCTGTCCCGTTGTCTCTACTTGCGACTTCTCTACGTCCCTGTCGGCACAGTACCTAGTCGACTCTAAATCAGCTTGGATTTTTGCTAGCTTGGCTCTCTCTTCTATCTTGGCTAATTCTAATTGCTGCTGAAGCTCACATGCCCTTTGTTGCTGCTGAAGCTCACATGCCCTTTGTTGCTGCTGAAGCTCACATGCCCTTTGTTGCTGCTGAAGCTGACATTTTCTCTCTTCGATCTTAGCTAATTCGAGCTGAAACAATAATTCTGGAGATAACCCTTGAGGAGGTGAAGGTGCTACAATGTTTGAAATTACCGGTGGTCCCCCCCCGGGGCAACCCACCCTGCCAGTCACCACCCAACTGCGGAAGCGTACTCGGGGTCGGCAAACTACTGGGATGGCTGGGAGTCGAGTGTAGGGGAAGCATGGCCGAAGGGCTCTGAGCACTCAACCCATCTCGCTCACCAGTCACCCTGCCCAGTACACACGTTATCAAGTTATCCTTGGTCATGCTGCTAGTACCCGCATGACCGATAGCTGTGGCCAGGCATTGAAGACCGTACCGATTCATACCCTCCAAAAGCTCGGCAGTAACAGGCCATTTCAAAAATATCCTAGCATCCTCCTCACAGTTCACCTGATTAACCATTTCATCATACTGCTGTTCGTCAGTTTCGACATTACGTACTGTGTCTCCATTCTCCTCTGATCCGGTATAAGACATGATGCTCACAAAAAAAAATTCACCTCAATATTCAGAAAAGAAGCACCCCAAACTCTTATACCTCAATATACACACAAAAATTCTCGGAAATAATCAAGGGCTATACTATGTTGCAAAAAAAAATTATTCTTGCTGATCCCCGCAAAATATTCCCCAAAACAACAAATGTTCCCTGCTAATAAATGTAGGTTCACCAAATCCTAGGTAAGGTCGCCATTTGTTACGACTGAGGTTTAAATATATCAGGGCTCTTATTCATTGGACTAGTAATGGCATAAATGCTACAACGGAAAGCGCTAGATCCAACCTCTGATGTATATTCCCAGTGAACAAAGAACACAAATACTCTCCAGAGTTCTATATGCAATAATAGGTTATCAAACTCTCAATAATTGTGCATCTACTCTAGGCTTAATGTTATGTGAAAACAGCCTATTACTACCTATAACCGAAGGTGCTTGGTTATGGTATGCAAAGTAAGGTGGTAAGAGAAGTTACAGCTTACGTTACTTTAATCAATAAATGTCAGGCACTCCTGCATGAAAGAAAGTGCACTAAAGTCCTTCAACACCAACAAGGTATCTTCTTTAAATGTTAGATGCTATCAAGATGCTCGAATCGGAAATGGAACCCAAAAAGGCAGGCAGCGGAACAATGCTCGAGCAGGCTAGGCTCACAAAAAGGCAGGATATATAGTGCAGTCGGAGCCAAGAATATCCTAAACGCTACAACAATAATACTAATCGCCACGACAATGCAGTATTCCTATCAACAAAAAGAGCCTAAGTCGTTTGTGTCTCAATACAGCAAACTAGGCTGCGAAATGCTTGTGTAATCATAAACGGGTATGCATAATAAGAGTAATTGGTTTAATATACTTAATGTCTATTATGACTGATAAAGTCTAGCTAGAGTCAATGATACGAGATACTGGTGCGCATGGCATGCCGCATAGCCTAGTGCAAGTCTCAAGTCTGTGCGTCAAGTATTACGTTAGAGTGAAGGGTAGCTCTCTTGAGAAACCTTAATACCGAAGTATTAAGCGTTCTCCTGGTGTAGCTCAAAGACAAACAACCGAGCCTAGAACAGTACAGAATGGTATAGGCAAAAAGCCCTCATTCGTGCATGCTCTACTCTCAATGGCACACAGACTAGAATTTACCCAATCAACTCCAGTTCTCAGGTATGTCGTGCAGCCTTTAACTAAAGCCAGCACCCATCGGAAACAATACCTTATAGTATCAGACTCTTAGTCTAGCATTATCTAATCTAGCAGAACACTAATTATTATAGGAAGCGGTACTGAACAATATGAATGCCAACCAATGCTTCGTGATCAACTTATCTTAACAACTAAACATACATGGGTTATATATGACCTTAACGCACAATACAACTGGCCAGCATAAAGCTGATTATGCAGAGTTAACCAGAGGGGGTATAATATTAATAAAAGGTGGTGAAAGATATGGAGAATGAGAGAGATAGACAGAGGAAAAGGTTGTCAGGTGCAGTGAGGGAGACAGGTATCAAAGGGATAAGAGGGATGCATTCTAGAAACCAGATCTGAGGGAGAGAGTGGCAAGAGAGCTGTATATATACTAGCACTAGCTCGCACCGCGTAAGCAAAGCGGTAACAAGTCCTCCAGCCAATCCCAAAGAGGCCAACCAAACATGACGTCACCAAGCATGGTAAAAAACTCCTCCAACCAATCCCCAAGAGACCAGCCAGCTATGACGTCATCGAGTATGGCAAAAAACACTGCGCGCCTCCCCACACTCCGTTCTACTCTCTCTCTCTCTCTCTCAAATCCTATCATTACTACTTAATGATAAGGGTTAATGATAAAACATATACTCTGCAATTAAATATATAAAGCCTTGACATGGGCGAAAACAAAGAGCCTTTCTGGACTGCCCATGACACAAGCTTTCATAATTATGAAATAAAGCACACAATAATACATCAACTGTAGCCACATCCACTGCCCTGGCAATCCTAGCGAGTCACTGTAGGACAAGCCATGCGATTCTAATGGAGTGGTTAACGTCACAATATATATATATAGCTGACAGGGGCTAGGATTCGAACCATATAGGTAGGAGGTCCAGCCACCTACACCATCACGAGAGTTAAAAGAAGGAATTTGATACTTCTACCAATATTCCTTCCCAACTCGACTCAGATGGGGGGGGGGGGGGCAGACATGTATTTAATCGAAATCCGGCTGCCCTAAGCACGACAAGTTGTTTATTGGATGACAAATATTAACTCTCGTGATGGTGTAGGTGGCTGGACCTCCTGCCTATATGGTTCGAATCCTAGCCCTGTTAGCTATATTTGTCATCCAATAAACAACATATATATATACAGTATATAATTATATAAACATTTTTTTTCTTCCAACTACTCCCTCTCGGGCATAGGCTGAGAGCCTGTACATTCAACCGTACATTCAACAGTGAAGCCCGTGAAGTCTCATTCTAGTCAAGGGAGTGAGAAATATGAAGCACTCTGAGATGCAACCAGCCCCCGCTATCTTTCCTTCGCAAGATGCACGGGGCCCGGTTGCCCACCCGCGGCTCGAAGCAGCCCCATCTGTGGAACTACCTTTCTTTCTTTTTTTCTTTTTTTCCTTTTTCTTTTTTATGTGAGTGAGGGAGACAAAATTCAGAACTGCCTGTAGCGAGTTGAAAGACTGACAGGGCTATAATCAAGGGACGTTCGAGGTGTCTGGTTACCATTAGGCGATATTCTTTACTTTACAATCCACCTATACGAATTATATGGGTAAATACGATCTCAATCAATCCTCTTAACTCTTTCACCACCATTACGTGTTTTTAATCCTATTCTGGTTACCAATAGGCGATTTTCTTCAGTATATATTCTACCTGTAAGACTCAAATTGGTAAATACGATCTCAATCAATCTTCTTAATATCATACGTACTTCTTAAACTGCATAAAATCATCTACCTCTATGACTGAAATGGGTAAATACGATCTTAACCAATCTTTCTTAACCCCTTCACCACCAATACGTAATTTTAATCATATGCCGGATATCATGAGACGATTTTCGTTAGTTTGTAATCTACCTATACGAATTAAATGGTTAAACACGATTTCAATCAATCCTCCTGATAACATAGGTCCTCCTTAAACTGCATAAAGTCATCTGAATATAGCCAGAATCAAAGGTAAAAAGGCGTCATGGTGCCGATTTTTCTTTCCTGCCGAGCGATGCCGAGCCCGTCATTTTGGTAGAACATTTTCTACCGAGAAATATAAAAATTAGTCTCAAAGGGGATTTTGAGGATGTTTGTTTAAGTTTGATGGAGGCCCTAGGAAGGAAACTAAGACAATAATAATTAAAGGACTAATTAAACTTATACAGACTAATACCACACACAAGACAAAGCCACTCCAACAGCTTCCTCTCTCTCTTCAACACCCCTTGTCCCCTCTCAACACTCTTCCGAAAGTAGATACGAGGTGCCGTTGTAATGGCTTATCCCTCAATACCTTCACCATCACCATATACAGACTAATAACACACATAACAAAGCCACTCCAACAGCTCCTCTCTCTCCAACACCCCTTCTTCCCTCTCAAAACTCTTTGAAAAGTAGATACGAGGTGCCGTTGATAAGGCTCAAGACTGGTGTTCTCGAAAAGGGGCTCCAGTCATGATAATGTACTTGACTTGCAGTGTGCTGGCTTAATAATCCAGAAGGGTTGATAGCCTCTGAAGTCCCATTTTAACTAACTAACTAACAACAAAGCCACTCCAACAGCTTCCTCTCTCTCCAACATCCCTTCTCCCCTCTCAACACTCTTCGGAAAGGTTCAGTTCGTCGGTTCCCACGGCTTATATCACAAGATAAAGCCACCACATCACCCGCTTAAGGGAAGATGGGTTTTTCTGGCCCCCCTTCTTCCTCATGCATAGCCCCATTAGTTTTGAGATTTTAGAAGTTCGCCCCGTTAGCTTGGCGATTTTTAGACAGTTCGCTCAATTTCTGTCAATTTGAAGACCTTTCGTGACATATAGGAGCGATAGCGAGCCTGTACTTTAGGAGGATTTTTCTACCGAAAAATTATAAAAAAAAAACGGTGACCCCCTTAATATGTCCCCAACCTTCACACACACCACACACCGGATACAGGTACTAGCCACATCCTTCTTGTTGACAGATCTTGGTCAGATACCACTCGTCACTTTAATGTTTCTTCGTTTATTTATTTATTTTTCTCTTTTCTTACTTTCCTTTTTTTTTCTTTCTTTCTGTTTTTTTGTTTTTTTTTGTTTTTTCCTTCTACAATATATGGGTATATCAAAAATTAAACAAATACATTTAAGATAATTGTTGGATGAGGGAGACACAATGCAAAACTGCCTGTGACGAGTACCTCCCCCGGAGCTGAAAGAGTGACAGGGCCAAAATCAAGAAATGTGCGAGCCAAGATGCCTGGATACACGGAGTTTGAAGCAATTTGAGTCATGGTATGAGGGAAAGATGGATTCAAGGAGAGAGTTCCGTAAAATGGTGTTAAACCTTTAGTAAAATATATTAAGTCTGAATTCAATGTCGCCCTTATCCTGACAATCGTTGGTGGTAGTAGTAGTAGTAGTAGTAGTAGTGGCAGTAGTAGTAATAGTAGTAATATCTGATGTTTGTAACAGCTATAATGTAAAATGTAATGGATGTACAATTATAAATAAAAACAAAAAGTAGTAGTAAAATATTTCCGCGCCTATTTACTTTAGTGTTTTTCTCTATATAGTGTATGAGAGCCGGGGCCCTGCTGTACCCAGAATTAATGGATCAAAGTGAAGTCTTAATATCCGGTTCTACCATCAAAGGGGTATTGTCACTCTATACCTTTACCCCATTATGAACGATGACGCCTTTTTATAGTTTATTCTGGCTATTACTTGACGATTTTATTTCAGTTTAACAAGGGCCTCCAGCAATAGGAGCGTTCAATCTGTGGACACACTTGCCAGATGTCACCAGATTCTTTAATTTATCACGAATAAAATTATACAATGTGAACATTGCTAATACTTACTATATCTCTTTTGTTGTGATTTCAAAACATCAAGTATAATTTTAGATTCATTTTTCCTACATTATTATGTTCAACAGATACATCGATTTTTGTTTTCTATCTGAATTAGGGAGACAAAGGGCATAACTGCCTGCAGAGAGTGCCTCCCCCAGATTTCAAAGAGTGACAGGGCCGAAATCAAGGGACGTTCGAGCTAAAATGCCTGGACACACGGAGTTTGAAGCAATTTAAGTCATAGGAAGAGGAAAAGACTGATTCTGGGAGAGAGTTCCAGAGCAGAGCAGTTGAATAGAAGAAAGTCTGAGAATAGCATTTCACTCTTGGGTTGGAGAGCTGCACAGAGTAGGGGTGGGATTGTGTTGCAAGGCGCGTACTACGTATCCTACGTAGAGGAGGTGGTATACACTGGGAAAGCTCCGAGGAACAATGATTATTGTAGTAGCGATAGAATAGTGAGAGAGATGCAACATTGCGGCGAAGAGAGAGAGATTGCAGAGAATTGGTGAGTGGACGGGAGTTAATGAGACGAAAGGCTTTCCTTTCTACATTATCTAGGAGTGCGGTATGAGAGGATCCTCCCAACACATGTGAACAATACTCAATACAAGGACGCACTGTGCCCCTGTACAGAGCAAGTAGTTGCGCAGGGGTAAAGAACCTCTTGAGGCGGTTGAGCACACCCAGCTTCTGGGAGGCTGCATTAGCGAGACTGGTAATATGGTCTTTCCAAGTGAGAGCAGAAGAAAAAGAGACACCGAGAACATTGAGGGAAGATGAAGGGTTGATTTTTGTATTGTTGAAGAATAAGGGATAGACCTCTGGAGGTTCCTGACGGGTAGTAAGATGGATAAATTGAGTTTTGGAAGCATTAAATGTAACAAGGTTTTCTCTACCCCACTTGGAAATATTAGCTTGATCAGAAGATAAGCATTTTATGGCTTCATTACGTTTACTTTTGAGGGACTGCTGGCTGGGGCGTTCTGGAAAACTAATTGAGTGGTGTAAAGTAGAATCGTCTGCATATGAATGGATAGGACTAGATGTACAGTTGAGAAGATAATTATTTTATGAAAATTAGAAAGAGAATAGGAGATAGGACAGAAGCCTGAGGAACACCAGAGTTGATAGGATGAGGAATTGAGCGATGGCCGTCCACAACCGCAGCTATGGAATGGCCGGAAAGGAAATTAGAGACAAATTAAGGCACAGATGGAAGGACAGAAACCGAAGGAGGGCAGTTTGGAAATTAAAGATTTGTGCCAGACTCTATCGAAAGCCTGGGATATGTCTAGTGCAACAGAAAAAGTCTCACCGAAGTCCCGAAAGTTGGATGACCAAGAGTTAGTAAGATATGGAAGAAGATCACCAGTAGAGCGACCCTTAAGGAAGCCATACCGGCGATCTGAGAGCAGATTATGAGAAGAGAAATGGTTAAGAAATTTGGAAGCAAGAACAGTTTCAAAAACCTTAGAGATACAAGAGATGAGAGCAATTGGACGATAGTTGGAGGGTTGAGAGCGGTCACCCTTCTTTGGGACAGATTGAATGAGAGCAAACTTCCAGCAAGAAGGAAAGACGTTAGAGGAGAGACAGAGACGAAAGAGTTTGCCTAGGCAGGGAGTCAGCACAGAAGCACAGTTTTTAAGTACAACAGGAGGAACACCGTCCGGACCGTACGCCTTCTTAGTATTAAGCCCAGAGAGGGTAGAAAGTACATCTTTAGAAGAGATTAGGATATTAGGCATAAGTAGGAGAGAGGGGGGTGGAGAGGGAGGAATAGCACCGGAATCATCCAAGGTAGAGTTTCTGGCAAAAGTTTGAGCAAAGAGTTCAGCTTTGTCAGAGGAAAAAGTGATGGTTGTGCCATCAGAGTGGAAAAGGGGAGGGAAAGACGAGGAAGAAAAGTTGTTGGAGATGTTTTTGGCTAGATGCCAGAAAGCTTGGGAAGAGCTAGAGTTGGATAGTTCAGTGCATTTAATATTGATGAAAGAGTGCTTGGCATGTCGAAGAACAGATTTGGCTTGATTCCGAGCAGAAACATAGGAAGAATGAGATTCTTGAGTTTTAAGACGTCGGTACCGTTTGAATGCTTCCTCCTTGTTGTGGACAGCAGTAGAACAAGCGTGAGTAAACCAAGATTTTTTTGCATTAGACTGTGAGAAAGAAAATGGAATGTACGCTTCCATGCCCGAGAGGATTACCTCGGTAATGCGTTCAGCACTCTCCGAGGGTCCTCGGCCACGGAAGCAGAAGTAATTCCATGGGAAATCAAAGAAGTACTGCTGGAGACCCTCCCAATCGGCAGCGCCAAAGTGCCACAAGCACCGCCGGCTGGGAGGATCGGATGGCCGTACTGAAGAGATAGGACAGGTGACGGAGATAAGTTTATGGTCGGAGGAGCCCAAAGGAGAGAAAAGATTGACAGTAAAAGAAGGGTTAGGAGTCAGAAATAAGTCAAGAATTTTGGGCCGATCTCCGAAGCGATCCGGGATACGGGTGGGTTGCTGGACCAGCTGCTCTAGGTCATTTATGATAGAAAAGACGTAGGCTTGTTCACCAGGTTTGTCAGTAGAGTGAGAGGAGAGCCATTGGCAGTGGTGAACGTTGAAATCTCCTAAGATGGAGATTTCAGAGAAGGGAGAGATAGATAGAATGTGTTCTACTTTAGAGTTTAGATAGTCGAAGAATTTGGGAAAGTCGGTAGAGTTAGGGGAAAGATAGACAGTACAGAAATATTTAGTATGAAAATGACAGGATAGTTTGAGCCATAAAGTTGAGAATTCAGAGGAGTCGAAATCGGGAACACGAGAGCAAGTGAGTTTGTTGTGCACGTATGCACAACATCTGCTTCTGGCTTTGAAACTAGGATAGAGACAGTAGGAGGATACAGAGAAGGGGCTGCTGACAGTTGCTTCAGACACCTGAGTTTCGGTGAGAAAAAGAAGATCAGGCTTGGAGGAGGAGAGATGGTGTTTGATAGAGTGAAAATTAGAAAAAAGGCAGCGAATTTTGCAAAAGTTGATAGTAAGAGTGACAGGCCGTGGTCCAGAGTATTTAGAGGGGTCGTCAGGGGAAGGTCGGGCATGTGTGGGGGTATTTATGCCCCCCCCCCCCCCCTGGGAACTCCGAGGCTGGGCCTTTGTTCATAATTTTTGTTTTTTTATAATTATGAAGGAGGAAGTGTGGTGTGCATGTTAAGTGTAGTGAAGTAGATAGGAGGAGAAGGGGTTTGCGAGAGCATGCTGGACTACTCTCAGTGTAAGTGAGGCACAAAGGGAATCAGTAAGAGAGGCCAAGCAAATGAAGCAGGAGTTCCAGCAATTCCTTATCAAATGCCCACAGCCTCTCCTGGGTATATCCCTGTTCGATTGGTGCCTACAATCTTCCTTCACTCCCGCTATTAGTCGCCTTGTATGACACGCAGTAGGATGCGTGGGGCATATTATTTTTTTCCTCCACCATAAGATGGAGGCCCCCTTACCCCCAGGGGGTAGATATGTTTTATTAAGTGCATTTCTATTTTTCATTGTAGAGTAGAATGTTGTATACAGAAGATACTGATTGGTTGTTGATTGATGAGTGTTGATAAAGTTGAGATATCTTCATTATTCCATATATATTATTGAAACTCTAAAATTTTAAGCGATATAATGATAATGTGATAATCTAAAGTGATAGACTAACCCTGAGAGCTAAAATATATCAAATATAACACATTAATAACATCTACCTATCGCCTGACGCCGTGGTCCCCGAAGGGGTGGCCACGAACGACCTGTCCCCATGCACCTCTGTCCCCAGTCAGTCGACACCCCTCCTCCGAACCAGCACCGCCTTCATCCATATACTTCCTCACTCCATCCTTCCACCTCTCCTTCGGTCTACCTCTCCCTCTCTGTCCTTCCACCTCCCTCTCGTACACCCTCTTAGTCATTCTCTCGCTTTCCATACGTTCCATATGGCCATATATTAATAACATAGATATTATAAAGTGAACACAAGCGAAATAGAAATTGATAAAGCCAAAAAGTAAGCGAGATTTATAGACTGACTGAGTCTCGGCTTACATCTCACCGTCCTTAGCCAATCACAAGCCTCTGCATTTTTAACATATGCAGTGGCTTCCTTAACACCAGGGTAAGTCAATACAGTTGTGGTAAGTAAGGATATCAGCCACTGATTGGCTAATAGGCTCGAGAACTCAGCCGTCTCACTAGGCAGTCTCCTCTCTCGCTTAGTGATTTTTCTCAAATTGTTTTTATTTTGCCTGTGTTCACTTTATAATATTTACGTTAATAGTGTATTTTACGTGACATATTTTATACCACAGTGTTCGGATATCTCTCTAGAACATGACTCAATTTTTGAAATTGCTCGTAATTAAAATATTTAAAAAGTAGATATGAAATAATAAAGATATCTTGATTTACTAATCATGCTCCTATTCATTAGCCAATCAACAGCGTCTATAAAAAAATAGCTGCTTCTCAAGTCGCGCAGTCCTATTCAGAGAAAAATAAGAAACTGAATGAAATGTCAATTTAATCATAAAAACGTTGTTTAATTTAGAAAACACTATTATAAATGGATCATTAGCATACAAAAGAAGGTATATCATATACTATTTATTTTTTCCAACCAGTATTTACCATTTTGCAATGGATTTATTTCACAACACTATGTTTTCCAGCTCTCTTATTTTAAATATACAATAAAGTAGTGAGCTAACAAATATAAGAGATTATTATAATATATATGAAGAATATATAAGTTTAAACCGCTTGTCATTAGACTCTATTAGCTTCAGGAAATATCAACAAATAATTTAGAAACTGACAACTGTCTTAGTCTTGTTCACATTTGATTACGATAATTGGCGAATCTGGTGACATCTGGCAAGCTTGTCTACAGATTGAACGCTCCTATTAACAGGCTTCGAACTATCTCATTTAACCGTTTTTCCTACCACAGATTCTTCTTAAACAGTAGAAGATCGTCTAAATATAGCTTCTTCTTCTTTTGTCTATGTGAGTGAGGGAGACAAAAGGCAGAACTGCATCGAGTGCCTCCCCCAGAGTTGAAAGATTGACAGGGCCAAAATAAAGGGACGTTCGAGCCAAAATGCCTGGACACACTGAGTTTGAAGCAATTTAAGTCATAGGAAGAGGAAAAGACTGATTCTGGGAGATAGTTCCAGAGCCTACTTGTTGAATAGAAGAAAGACTGAGAATAACGTTTCACTCACGGGTTGGAGAGTTGCACAGAGTAGGGGTGGGATTGTGTTGCAAGACGCCAAAGACGGGTACTACGTACCCTACGTAGAGGAGGTGGTATACACTGGGAGAGCTCTGAGGAACATTAATTATTGTAGTAGCGATAAAATAGCGAGAGAAATGCAACATTGCGGCGAAGAGAGAGAGATTGCAGAGAGTTGGTGAGTGGACGGGAGTTGATGAAACGGAAGGCTTTCCTTTCTACTTTGTCTAGGAGTGCGGTGTGAGAGGATCCTTCCCACACATGTGAACAATACTCAATGCAAGGACGCACTGAGTAAGAAGCCGAGTAGTGGTAAAGAACCCCTTGAGGCGGTTGAGCACACCCAGCTTCTTGTAGGCTGTCTTAGCAAGACTGGTAATATGGTTATTCCAAGAGAGAGCAGAAGAAAAAGAGACAACGAGAATATTGAGAGAAGAGGAAGGATTGATTTTTGTATTGTTGAAGTATAAGGGATAGTCCTCTGGGAGTTCCGGACGGGTATATAGATGGAGAAATTGGGTTTTGGAAGCATTAAAAGCATTAGATCTATAAAATAATATAAAAGACGTCCGCTGAGACCCAGCGTTGCACGTGTTGCGTCGGCAATGTTCGATCACCAGAACCCAGCGACGCAACGTTTGCGCCCTGGCCGGTCCAGTCCTAATTACTCCGGTCCTATGGCACCCCGAGGGCTCAGATTTGTATGGGAACTGTGTAAGTATTCCACGCCCCCATGCCGATGGTTGAAAACTCTCAAAGTCCAACCGTGTGCGCGTGAGCGCGCAAAAACATGTTTTTTGAGGGAAATTGCCTTAAATTTTGTACTCTTGTAAAATCCGTTTTCGGGGGCTCTGTAGGACCATTTTTTGCACTTTATGACCAATTTTTTTTTTTTTTTCCTTCATTCCTAACCCATTCGCTATTGTTTCTGGAATAAAAGAAAAAAATTCAAACCTCTGGGCCCTGGTGGGACATTTATTACTAACTAGCTGGGGCTTAGCGGGTTAAAGAAGGGGTTAACACTTTGAGGACTATGACTGATTTTTACAGTTTATTCTGGCTATTACTTGACGATTTCATTAAGTAAGGGAGGGATCGATCTATCTATTGCCAGGCGGAATGATCACGCATAAAACACCCCCATGCATCTCTGTCTTCCGTCAGCCGGCGCCCCACTTCCCATCCAACACGACATATACCTCTCAACTCCATCCTTCCACCTCACTCTCGGTCTGCTTCTCCCTCTCTGTCCTTTCACCTCACTCTTGTACACTCTCTTCGTCATAATATTTATAGGTGTCTATTTCTTCCTGGCAAGCGTTAGCAAGCCTGCAAGTAAGGAGACCTTTTTCTACCGAAAAATGCACAAAGAGGGTCTTGGGGGTATACATCTTAAGCTTGATGGGGATTGAGGGCGAAAACTAAAAGGAAAATATAAAAAAAATGGATTGATAAATATACGAATAATACAAATAATACAAATCTTCCTCTTCAAATGTTAAACCGAATATGTATAAACAGAATATATATATATATATATATATATATATATATATATATATATATATATATATATATATATATATACAGGTATACATATATATATATATATATATATATATATATATATATATATATATATATATATATATATATATATATATATATATATATATATATATATATATATATATATATATATATATATATATACTGTATATATATAAATATATATATATATATATATATATATATATATATATATATATATATATATATATATATATATATATATATATTTAAAGACTATTATCACCAATTTTCTAGATACCCATGTATCATTTTTAAGTGTTTTGATATCAAGAAACCAAAAAGTAATGTATTAAACCCTGTGAGGATTATGACTCACTTTAAGTTTATTCTGGGTATCATTAGACGATCTTATATAGGTTAGGAATGATCTGTGGGAGTCAAAAGGGTAAAAACTGCCCCAATCAACCGTCTGACTTTCATATATCCTTCCTATTCTGACTAAATCGTCTAGTAATAGCCAGATTAAACTGTCACAATGCGTCATAAAACATGAGTCAGTCAGTCAGTAGCCAGCCCTTCCTCCCATAAGGGGTAGGGAGGATAATCAAGAGACTCGATACACGAAAAGAGGTGACAAGAGTAAAACACATAACAGTTTGCACACAAAACGCAAGCACACAAGCATTCAGAAACACCAATCACTCACCAGCGCCCGAAATCAATGGCTTCAACTCAGATGTATTTATATTTACTTATATATGTATGTATTAATATTAGAATAGGGGGAAAGGTAGTCGTTCATGCTTTACAAAACATCTTTTCATTCTGTTCTATTATCATTACACTTTTGTTTTATATGTTATAATAATTGGGGTAATTTCCAAAATTTAGTTAGCTTGAATAGGACTTCAAAGGCTATCAACCCTTCTGGAGTATGAACACCTTAAGAGCGGGTGGTGGAGTATATTTGACCGTGCCGCCCAGCGGGTTTTTTTTTTACCATAAATGGGGTTGTTTCCGTGCTCTTTTTCATGCATAAACAAGAGCCAGATCGTAATACAAGTATGTATCCCTGAAAGGGCATAAATTGAGCTTTCCAATGACACCCAAACCATCCTTCTACGATCACTGGTTGTCTTGCAATGATCGTGCAACCGAAGGGCAAAATCGATAAAATACGGTAATTTTGTTACATAATTACGTGTGTAACGAGTGAGAAAGGGTGGATGTGTGTGAAGTAAATGTCAGTGGGCCCACGACGGTCATGGCGAGCGGTCATGAGGTAACCTACGCTCCTCCCACCGCTCGGCTCTCTCTCAGAGCCAATATTGCGCCAAACTTGCACACAGACTTAAGTCGGGCCCCGCCACATTGTCCAGCTTTTTAGATACGGACTTAAGTCGGGCCCCGCTAAACAAGGGTTAAGGCAGCACACATTAAGTCAAGAATAACGTCAGGATTTATGCCCCTTTTCGAAAACTCCAGTCCCTTGTTCCTAAAGATGTACCACATTACATAACATCTATTGTGAGATGACGGGGTTGGAAGAAGATGAGCCAAGACGTCCCCAGAACCTGCTCCCGTATTTCACAGAGCCACCAACATCATCATGTCGAATTGCCTCCATACAATGCAAGAGGAAATAAATAAATAAGTTTCCCCAACACCAGAAGAAAAGAAGAAATAAGTGTGCCCTACACCAGCAGAAAGGTAAACAAAGCCCCACTACCTGTGTGGACCAAAACGAGAGCCGCTCCCTCGCTCTAATCCCCTCCAACTGCAGCAACAAAAATGGCCGCTCCCTGCCAGAGGTGAGAATTCCCTAACCGAACCAGACCTGGACTACGACGAGGCCATGTTTATGCAATTCCCACGTATCCATCCAGAAGAAAATAACTACAGCTACGACTACTATGGGAACCAACAACTACAATATCATTATGCTCGCTCACAAAAAAGGCATTACATATAACATGCCAGAATCTTATGAACATCCAAAACTGTAAACCAATTATCATCCATACATCAGAGCTTCTTCACCCATACCTCTAATATTAATATATATAGAATATAATTAGGGTAAGGTAACCAATAGGTACGCAACAGACCAATAGGTACGCACCGGACCAACAGGTACGCACCGGACCAATAGGTGCGCACTTTGATTTTAAAAAGTTCTCCACAGGATTGATACCTGTTGACATGCAGGCATAATGGTTAAGCTTTAAGATGAAACCAAATTTAAATGCCCAAGTGTTGTCATATCCTGTGGAGAGGTTTGTATTGCCAATTGCGTACCTATTGGACCGGTGCGTACCTATTGGTTACCTTACCCTACCTATGTAATGTGACGCTCACCGCTTCCCCCAGAACCGCATGGCTTACTCGCTAGGACTCTCCAGGGCAGAGAATGTAGCTACAGTCTACCTATCATTGTGTACTTTCCTTCTCGAGAAAGCTTGTGTTGCAGACAGTTCAGAACTGTTCTTTGTTTTCGTCTGTCACGATCCTTTCTATTTTATTTAGTCAATTGAAAGTATTGTGTTAAATAGTTGAATGATGGGAAGGCGAGCGGGAGAGAGAGAGAGAGAGAGACCAGGTGGTGTGACTTGGTGGTCAGTGTCGCGCGTGGCCGGCCCCCTTACATAGGCCTCGCGGGATTCGTTGCCTCCTGCCTAACACGGCCTACTAGGCGGCTGCTTACTGGGCGACTGTCGCGCGCCCTCGTGCCATTCCTGCGAACTGGGACTCCACCCATGCGGTCCCTGGAAATATCCTGATCAGATCCGTCCCAGACAGCATACTCTAAGCATCTCCCTTGAAATGTTCCACACTCTTGTCTTAGAATCTTTCTCTTCTACTGCCTCTATCATTTCCACTACTTCCTCACCTTTTATTAATATCAATCCCCCTCTGGTTCCCTGCATCCACACCTTGAATTGGTGGCCAGACTGTATTATATGCTGGATCTCACATTTCTTATGTACTAGGCTAAGGTTGAAGATAGTCATTGTCTTTTTGGGAGATTGTATTGCTCGGACTGTCTCCATCAATCACTAATGTTTCTCCAGGGTTAAATAATGCTAGACTAGGGATCAGGTACCTTGCTGTTGGTGTTTTCACTGTGTGTAGGCTACTTTTGAGCTGCACGACACTACGGATTCTGTGGGTTACCTGGGTGGATCTTTTGTCTGTGTACTTTGGAGTTTAGACTGTGTAGTGCGTGAGGGCTGCTTGCCTAATCCACCCAACACTGTTCTAACTCTATTTGCTTTTACTTTTGAGGGTCGATACTTGTGATCGAGAATCCTCAAGAGAGCACCCCTTCATATTAACGTAATCAGGCCGCACAGACCCAAGGTCCACACTAGGCTAGGAGCTGCCTTGCTCCACCAGAATTCTGTACCTTTGCGCATCCCAGCTAGACTTTATTAACCCGGGTAGACATTAGCTGGATTAGATCATATACTCTTTTATGCATACCCATTATTTCTACACAAGCATTTTGGGGTCTAGGTTGCTGTAGAGAGACACAACCAGCATAGACCGGTTTTGTTAATAGGAGTACTACTTTTTCGTGGCGAGCATTATTACTGTTGCACCGCTTATAATATTCTTGTGTCCAATAACATTATAGGTCCAGCCTTTTTGTGTATTTAGCCTACACGTGCATTGTTCTGCCTCCTGCTATTTTGTGGTTCCATTTCCGATACGTTCTTCTTAGTAGCATCCGACATTATTCAGAAGATTCCTTGTTCGGTGCTTGAGGACTTTACAACACTTTCTTTCATAAAGGAGTGACAGATATTATTGATTAAAGTAACGTTAAGTAAACCTTCTTCTTGTTTGCATTAGATCACTCTTGTGATTTAATTAAGTTAACTATCTTTTCCTTGTGTACCATAACTAAGCAACCATATGTTATAAGTAATAGGCTGTTTCAGAGAACATCAGCCTATAGTAGAAGCACATAGATACTGAGAGTTAAGATACCCCGCTATCGCAGATATAACTCTGGAGGGTATATGTGTTCTTTGTTCGACGGGATTATATATCAGGGGTTGGATCTAGCGTTTTCGTTGTTGCATTTATGCCAGTCTAGTCCAATGTATAAGAGCCACTGATTTATACGAGACCCGATCGTAACAGTAACCATATATGTATTGTAATTTTAAGAACCTTAATAACAGCAACAATAATAAAAAACTAGAATTCAAATGCCTCTCATATTCCGAAACGCACTACCAAGACACCAAATTAAAAACGGAATATTACCTGCCCGAGCCAAGAATTTGGTAGGCAAAGTTGATTCCACTTTCGGGTACCTCTCCTCTCAAGGCGAACGTGCTTAATAGCTGGTAATCAACTCAGAATATACTTCCGTAGGGGTTAGCCTAAATCCCCTTAAAATGTATCTACAAGCGGCTGTGTGTGAAGTGACCAAGAATAAGTGGTGTAGGCGAGCTAGAAGTGCATATTCTAGTTAGAGCGTGTGAGGAAGACGTCCCCCTGGTGTCAACAGGAGCGCACAACAGACTCAGTCGCCACGTGTGACTAGATCTCTCATGGGCTCCTACTTCTATACTTCAACCAAATATGTTGATGATTATTGCAAAGGTTATATAAGATATGTTAAGTGTTCAAATTAACATAATCTTAAGAAATTATTAATTCTCTCCTTCTAGCCATCGTCACTCGTGTTGAGAGAACAAAACAAATTCTATACGTGGGATTGATATATCTATACTTCTTGGGATATAGTTTCCTATATTCCGTATAAGAGCTATATATAAATTCGTTCGGCAAATATACATGCACACTATACGTAAATACCAGTGAACACTCTATCAGATCTTATTATTTTTGTTGTTATTAGCTGGGCACGTGATTGCATGTATACGTGTTCACAGAGAGTGTTTAATTATCAGTCTCTTAATTAGACTTTTGTAATGTTTGTGCTTCATGACTTCAAACTCAGTTTAAGCCTTCCTTTGAGTTGAATGTAAACTCCTGTCAATATCACGTCGCGTTAACTTCTCCATGGCGAGATTTTCAGCCCCGCACACAGGCTTATATAATTTATTACTTGCTCACTGAATTTATATTCATTATTGTAACTCTATGAGTTGATTTAGATTTATATCTTATCTTCTGTTGAATTAACGTTAAGTTATTTACTTCTCAATTGATATCTTAATTTACATATAACTTTGTCACTGTATGTGTGTCTACGCAGTATTGTCTACTTACCTCGCTTAACTCGCTATCTCGCGTTTGCTATTTACTTCAGGATATCAGTTATTGTGATTTGAGACTAACCTCTCTGTGTTTATTTATGCTATATTTACCTAGTTATCTTTTATGCTTCATTGATACTATTGTGTAATTACTTATTATGTATTTCCTGCCAGCATAATAATCAGGAATATTTATACGTACTGTATTATTATTATTAATTCTATAGAGCCTATTTACTATAGATAAGACTCAATCTTATTGCTTTGCTTTGTACCCTAGCTGACAAGGAAATAAAACGTGTGTACAGAAACTGTCTATTCTGTGACATTGGTGGAGATTGATTGATATAAGGTTTATATAATAATGGCAGCTGTGTTCCCGTTGAGTGTTATAGTTCTGAGCTTTCCTAGGGTGGAAATAACGAACTGGTATAAAGCACGCTAAGTAATAGCGTCGCATAACATATTGTATTTTTGAGGTACACTATACATATATATATATATATACCACATTTGTTCCTCATATTTATCTTTTCACAATGAACTCGAATA
Source organism: Paralithodes platypus (assembly GCA_032716605.1). Lineage (NCBI taxonomy): Eukaryota > Metazoa > Arthropoda > Malacostraca > Decapoda > Lithodidae > Paralithodes > Paralithodes platypus. Next base: position 9,392,934 of record CM064505.1, on the reverse strand, counting down.
TCTCAAACACATTTTACATTCAAATGGTTTCCCTATTTCATTCATTGAAAACTGTTTTGGTAAACAACTAAATAAACTTTTCCAAGTCCCGAACCCCGTACTGACTGCTAAAAAGGCAGTAATATTTTTCACTATGCCATTTATAGGACCATCAAGTTACTCGATACGTCATAAAGTCACAAAATTGATTCGTTGCTTCAATCCCCAAGTGTCCCTCAGAATAATATTCAAACCTACCAATACTTTGTCACATAATTTCAAATTCAAAGATCGTATCCCGGATGTTCTGCAATCCTCTATTGTTTATCAATATAAATGTAGCTGCTGTAATGCAACTTACAGTATATAGGGCAATCAAAACGGCACTTAAACACGAGGGTTGCGGAGCACCTGGGTCGATCTTATAGAACTGGACTTCCCATTTCTAAACCACCCTTTTCAGCCATTCGAGACCATTGTGAACCTTTAGGCCATCCCATTAACAAACAGATTTTTCAGTAATTTTCAGTTGTTCTGGTGACACCACCCGTTTAATAGCAGAGTCCCTCCTCACTCACCATCTTAAGCCCTCTTGGGCACCCACGAATTCTCCTCCAACCTATTATGTTTCTAAGGTATTGTGTATATTTTAGCCTACAATATCTACACGTAGTTCACTTATGGTTTAGCTGTTGCTGTTGTTTGTGTTTGTTTCTATCTCGTTTTTCGCGATTTCTAACTTTTTGCCGAGATCGGAACCTCTCCGGGTGGTCGGGGGCCGGGGGAGTGCTGGAGCGACCTTGGTGACCCTGGTCTCTGGGTCTTCTCCTGGGTGACCTGGATGTGTGTGAGTTTGTGCTTTTTATCTGTGTTTATTTGTTGTTTTATGTTGTTTTTGTGTTTTCCCTGTTCTTGCTCTGTTTTGAGTCGGCTACTCCCAAAATGGGGATTGGGCCTGAGCATGTAGATAGATAGATAGATTGATAGATATAACAAATTTAGGCAGGTACAACCACTAAAAAAATATCGTAGAATATATATATATATATATACTGTATATGTACATGTAATTTATTTATTTATATATTTTATATATTATTCATATATTTTCCCCAAATACAAACACAAGTCAGGTAATCTGAGTTGATGGGGCTTGGAACCAGTAATTGATCATACGAATTAATTGCATTACCATTTATACTTCAAATTCCATCATACTATTTTTCCTTCCATACATCATATTTGATCTCCATTCAGATTCATGTGGGCAACTGTACTGGGTTATGTTTATCTTTATATGATTGTCTATAATCATTAACCCTATGAAGATTGTGACGCATTTTAACAGCTCATTCTGGCTATCATTAGGCGATTTTATACAGTTTAAGAATGATCTGTGCGAATTATAAGGGTAAAGACTATCTCCTTTAACCCTCTGACTTCCATATACCCTTCCAAATCTGAATAAAATCATCCAATAATAGCCGGCCATCAGAAAATAAATGCGTATTGGATCTTGAAAAGGTTAACAACTAAATACCATTGCCTCCATTCATCAATCACTATGAGTATATTATATTTGCCAGAGCTTATACAAAATAAATAAATTGTCATAATATCTGGTTGGGGAAATTGAAGACACCAGTCGAGAAGGGCAATACCCAGGGGAGGCCTCATAGGCTTGTGATGAAGAGTTGCTGGAACCCCTGTTTCATTTTTCTGGTCTCCCTCACTGTTTCTGTTTGTGCCTCACCTACACAGAGAGTAATCCAGCTAACTCTTACAAACACTTTTTCCTCCTATTCATATCAGTACATTTAACATGAACACCACATATCTTTCCAACACACCTATATTACTTCTAACATACCTTGATTTTGGCTCTTTCACTCTTTCAACCTTGGGGGGACACTTGTTACAGACATCTTTGCCTTTTGTCTTCATACACATATAAAAAGTACACAATATTAATCAGTTGTCATATATCTAACTGGTGCAACAATATGATATACCACGAACAATATACAAGACTAAAAAGAGTATAGCGTTTTAAATATATCACAAAATTCTGTATCAGAAAATGAATATACTGTATTGCGGTACAGCTACTGACACATTTTCGTGAGCTCTTCCATTTTGTTTATGCAAATATATCCATATAGATTGATGTTCAGATCAAATCAGCTTTATATAAAAAAATATATTGTATATCATTATTATTATATTTTTGTAATATAGCTGATCTTATCTTAACATCAATCTAAATGAATATACTTGCTTAACCCCTTCGCCACCATGCGTAATTTTCATCATAATCTGGTTACCATTTGACGATTTTGTTTAGTTTGTAATCTACCTATACAACTCAAATAGCGCAGTTGGAAAGTGTGTACATGCTTAGATTGATATGCAGGATTCGAAACTGCATAACAAATCGTACGCTTGTCCACCATTCTTTAATTCCCCTTTCCCACTGGTGAGACAAGTCACGATTTTCGTCGCCGACACCAATAAATTGGCACATTCGTGACATGTCTCAACACCTCTCATGAACAATCGTTTGACTCTCAAGGCCTCGTAAGGGCCCTCGCGGTCGTCGCAAATGTTCGGACTGTTCAACATTTTGGACGAGGACTCACGAGAATTGGTTGCCCTCGCAAAGCATCGTCGAGCATCGCCGAGGGATCTGCGAGGGCTTCTGCGATCATCTGCGACATCGCCGAGAAATCGCCGAGGGTTTCGCAATTTTTTTTTTTTGCAACGCTGCATGGATGCTCACCGATGCTCTCAGATGCTCTTTTCGCCGATGCTCTCAGATGCTCAGATGTTCCGAGAACATCGATGATGCCAAAGAGCACCTTCGGCGAAGTGGGTAAAAAAAATGATTAGGCCTATAGTGAACCTGATGAACCCTTTTTTCTATGCACCTCTTGTGGGGGGTTCACCTGTTTTTGTTTTCTCTTTCTCTCCTTTTCTCTCTTTCTCTGGTTTGTATCCATTCAGCCCCATTCAGCCAACTGTTTTAAGACGTTTATCCCCATCCAAGTATCGATATCTTCCTGGCAAGCGATAGCGAACCAGCATTATATGGAGAAATCCGGCTTCGCCGGAGAAATTTTTCTATCGAAAAATATACAAATTTAGCTTGCTCTCAAAACAAAAATATATATATGTTGGCTCGCTACCGCTTACCAGGAAAATATTGAAACCTGGATGGGGGTAAACGTCTTAAAACAGTAGGCTGAACGGGGCCGAACGGATTATAGGCAAAGAGAGAGGGAGAGAAAGAAAAAAAAAACGAGGAGGGAGAGAAGGAGAAAACAGGGAGGTGGGCTCAATGTTTACGTTACGGCTTAGCCTAATTGAGCCCACCTCGCTGTTTTCTCTTTCTCTCCCTCCTATTTTTGTTTTCTCTCCCTCTCTCTTTGCCTATAATCCGTTCGGCCCCGTTCAGCCTACTGTTTTAAGACGTTTACCCCCATCCAGGTTTCAATATTGTCCTGGTGAGCGGTAGCGAGCCAACATATTTATATTTTCGTTTTTGGGTCGTTTTTCTGGTCCCCTTTCTTCCTCATGGTTAACCCCATTAGTTTTCAAATTTCATGACGTTCGGCCCATTAGTTTGGCGATTTTAAGACATATCACCCCATTTCGTTATCAATATTAAGACTTTTCGTGTCATTTAGGCATCGAGTTTTTCCTGGCTAGCGATAGCGAGCCTGTACTTTTTGAGGAACCGGCCTTCGGCCAGGATATTTTTCTATCGACAAATGTACAAATTGATCTTGAAGGAGGGTGTTGAGGGGTGCTTTATATGCTTGATGGAGGTCTAGGGATGAAATAGAAAACAAACAAAAAACGAGGAGAGAGGGAGAGAAGAGAAAACAAAAAAAGGCGAGGTGGGCTCAATTTTTAATCCGTAACGCAAACATTAAGCCCACCTCGCTGTTTTTTTTTTTCTTTCTCTCCCTCTCTCCTCGTTTTTTTTTTTCTATTTCTCTCCCTCTCTCTTTGCCTATAATCCGTTCGGCCCGTTCACTGTTTTAAGACGTTTACCCCCATCCAGGTTTCAATACGACGAACCATCGATTCAATCGCCGAAGACGTCGCAGAGCATACGGCGAGTTTTCTTTCATCCTCGCAATGATTTCGCAAGATATTTTTGAAAATGTGACATGCCTAGCAGAGGTCATCGGCGAAACATCGCTCACTTCGCCGATAACGTCGCAGAAGGTCGGCGATTGCGTCGCCGACATCGGCGACATCTTCGCCGAGTATAATTTGTCATCTGTTTGAAACGGTCAAAATCATGAATGTCGTACGTATTCTTGCGAATTTGACAAAACTAAGTCATCGGCGACGAAAATCGTGACTTGTCTCACCAGTGGGAAAGGGGCATAACTGTCTTCGTAGCGCAATGGATAAATGCACTGAATCTCGGTGTGAGCATCCTAGGTTCGAATCCCTGGACTGCCACATGTATTTGTTGATGTCATTAATTGAGTTTAGGAGTAAAGTCGGTGGGTGGAAGTAACATAATAATGGGTAAATACAGTCTCAATAAACCCTCTTATCAACATACAGTAGGTCCTTCTTAAACTGCATAAGATGATCTAATTTTAGCCAGAATCAAAGATAAAACGGCTTCATGGTGCTTAAGGGGTTAAGAAAATAGCAGCTCACAAACTTTTGTCAGTAGCTGTACATTAACCCTCTCCGACATATGACGCAATTTTGAGCCTATTGGGGATACTTTAAAGCCTTTGTTACCATCAAGGGTATTTAGAAACCTTTAGTTTAGTTACTTCAACCTCTGCAGTTGTCTTTGAGTTAGCTGTGGGCAGAAAACTAATTTTGGAGAGGTAATTATATGAGTGAGAGAACCCTATTAAGCGTGAAAGGGTTAATATTTCACACACCAAAGAACAGGTATATAAGCCAATAGTTCTCAGAAGTTTAATCAACGTTGTATAATTTTTATACTGCTAAAGGTGAGTAGACAAAATTAACCCCTTCTATACCGGTGTCGTCTTTTCCATTATATTCTGGCTACTATTACACGATTTTAGTCAGTTTATAAAGGGCCTCCAGCAATTAACAGGCATCGAACTATCTCACTTAACCCTTTTTACTACCACAGATCCTTCTTTAACTGCATAAAATCGTCTAAATATAGCTAAAATAAAAATAATTGAATACGTCGCCGGTACATAAGGGGTTAAAATGATGTTCTAAATCCGTCACAAAACTCATTGATATAATAGGGACACATTTTACCAACGTATGACGCTGAGGTATATTGTCCAAGGGGGGGGGGGGGGGGGAGTTTGCTTCCTAGTTCTCTATCAATATTCATATAAACACACTCCTAAGTTCTCCCTTCAAGATAAACTTGTACCTTTTCCGGTAGGCTGGCTCCTCCTAAATTACCGGCTTGCTATCGCTCGCCAAGACAAATTTGACACCTAATTGGCACGAAAGGTATGAATATTGACAAAGATATTGGGCGAAATGGCACGAAAGGAAAGAATATTGACAAAGAATGGGGCGAAACAAAAACCTCTCTTCATTGATTCTCTGCAGTTTCTCTCTCTTCGCCGTAATGTTGCATCTCTCTCGCTATTCTATGGCTTCTACAATGATCAGTGCTCCTCAGATCTCTCCCAGTGTATACCACCTTCCCTACGTAGAGTACGTAACACCCGTCTTGCAACACAATCCTACCCCTACTCTGTGCAACTCTCTAACACAAAAGTGAAACGATATTCCCAATGTTTCTTCTTCAACAGCTGAGCTCTTAAACTCTCTCCCTGAATCCATCTTTCCCTCATCCTATGAAATTGCTTCAAACTCCGAGTGTCCAGGTATTTGGCTCGTACATTCCTTGATTTTGGCCTGTCACCCTTTCAACTCTGGGGAGGCACTCGTCACAGGCAGTTTTACCTTTTGTCTCTCTCATCCACACAGGAAAAACAAAAATATCCCTCCTTACAAAATAACGTAAAATAAAGAAAATTTTACCAACATATCACGCCAGGGTATGTATGGGGGGTCACCTGATTTTGTTCTCTCTCTCTCTCTCTCTCTCTCTCTCTCTGTTGTATCCATTCGGCCCTATTCAGCCTTCTGTATTAAGAAGTCTATCCCCAGCCAGGTGTTGATTTATACCTGGCGAGCGATAGCAAGCCACCATATTTTGGATAATGAGTTAGACAGCTGGCTAAACTTTTACATTTTTCGATAGAAAAATATCTCCGACGAAGCCGGATTTCTCCATAAAAGGCTGGCTCCCTATATCGCTCGCCCGGAATAAAACGACACCTGGTTGGAGATAAATGTCTTAAAACAGTAGGCTGAATGGGGCCGAGTGGATACATCCAGGAAAGAGAAAAAAGCAGGTCACCCCCCTTAATTAACCCTCTGAGAATCGATGCCTCATTTCTGTTCTGGTTTCTGGCTATTATTCGACTATATTCGGTTAAGAAGGGATTATTCGGTTAAGAAGGGATTATGGAATTATATTTTTTCACCAGCCAACTTCACTTCTAAACTCAATTAATGAAATCAACAAATACATGTGGCACTCCAAGGACTCGAACCTAGGATACTCAAACCGAAATTCCGCTCACATATGCGATCCTTACTAAGCTGTTTAAACTCGTCTAATGGTAACCAGACTAAACAGCCAAAACGCATCCTATTCTCGAGGTATTTAAGGGGGGTGACCTGTTTTGTTTTCGCTTTCTCTCCTTTTCTCTCTTTTTTTCTGGCTTGTATCCATTCGGCCTCATTCAGCCAACTGTTTTAAAATGTCTATCCCCATCCAGGTGTCGATTTCTTCCTGGCGAGCGATAGCGAGCCAGCATTGTTTGGAGAAATCCGGCTTCGCCGGAGAAATTTTTCTATCGAAAAATGTACAGATTTAGCTTGCTGTCAAAACAAAAATGTATATATATGTGGTGGCTCGCTACCGCTCGCCAGGAAAATATTGACACCTGGATGGGGGTAAAAGTCATAAAACAGTAGGCTGAATGGGTCCGAAAGGATACAAGCCAAAGAGAGAGTGAGAGAAAGAGAAAAAAAAAAGCGAGGTGGGCTCCCTTAATTACATTCACATTTTTCTTCCACTACTTAATATGAATGAGAAAGACTATTACGCCAGGTTGAGCTAAATATACAACAGATTCCACCAAAAAATGAGGTTCGTGAGTAAAAATTTAGTTATATATGAGCTTAGTTCTCAGATATATTGTCACTTCATTTGCTTGTTCGTCAAGGGGAATCCACGCAATGCGAGCTAAGCTCATTATTATCGCGCCTCCTTAACTGGGAATGTATTATGTGAAATGCATAGTAAGTGTTTTATGTATCGTTGGAATGGCTGTGGATGTGTGTGTAGTCTGTATTTTAGCCAATTGGCGGCATCTGGCAACGAAGGCTTAGGGTTGTTGTTGTTGTTGTTCCCTAAGCTGCCTGGCCGAACAGCCCCGAGTCCCTGAGAAAGGCCATGGCCACGATCGGGCTTTCCCACAGAGCTCTCATTGAGTGTAGATTGTGTTGTTGGCATAAGTGGTTGTGTGAAATGCAGTCTTCTATGATGTGTTTAATGGTATGGGGTGCTGTGTTACATCCCGGGCAGGCGTCGACAACGGAGTCATCCAGTCTCTTCTGATAGCTCAGGAGAGCTGGATGGTGTCCGCATCTCAGCCTGGCCAGGTGGACTCTGTCCTCGCGAGGAAGGGAGGATTCGGAAGGATGGATTTCGGGAGGTCGTGCATGCAGCTGCGTGTTGTCTGTGAGTGAGTGGATGGATCGGTGAGAGATATGAGTATGGATGTGCTTCTGGAAGTTGGTTCGGGGTGGGCAGGGAGGGAGAGAGGACAATAATTGTGTGTGATACCGTGTGCTGGGTGTTGTTTTGATATTTCTTGGTGTCTGTGGGTGTGTTGCCATGTAGTTTAGTGGATGGTCTTGGTTCGTGGAGGCTGCTGCCAGGAATTGAGTGCCTCTCATGTCCAGATGGTCTTTGACTTTGAGAATTTTGGTTTCTTGATGTAGGTGATCTGTGGGTGAAGTAGCTGTGCAGCCTGTAATGATCTTCAGGGCTTTGTTTTGAATAGTCTGTAAGGTCTTATGATGTGTTTCAGCTAGGTTAGAAGCCCAGGCTGGGCTTGCGTATTCCATCACTGATCTTATGTATTGTTTATATACTGTGGTGGTAGTTTCTTTGTTGTGTCCAAATTTTGTGTGAGCAAGTGACCTGAGGGCGTTAAGTCTGGGTGTCAGTTTCTTTTTAATGTTTGTGGTGTGCTGTTTGAATGTCATTTGAATATCATATGTTACTCCTAGGATTTTGGGTGTGTGTGTATGTGTTAGGGGTGTGTTGTTTATGGTGAGTTGAGGGATGTATTCGTGTTCTCCTGTCCAACTTGTGAGCAGGGTTGCGGTGGATTTGGCTGGGGCTAGATTAAGTCTGTTTGTAGTGCACCAACCATGTAGTGTGTTGAGATAGGGTTGAAGGAGATCTGTTGCTCTTTTTGGGTCATGGTGTGTGCATGTGAGTGTTATGTCATCTGCAAAGGAGGCTAAGTTTATTTGGGGCGTATTGGGTGTAGTTATATCGTGCATGTACAGATTGAAGAGTGCGGGCGATAGGACGGATCCTTGTAGGACTCCGTTTGGAAAGTTTCTGATTTTAGATGACTGACCGGCAAAAGATACGTGTGCACATCTGCCTGCTAGGAAGTTGGCCAGCCACCTTTTTGTGTTGTTGTGCATGTTTGTGTTGTAGATTTTGTTTGTTAGGTTGTGGCGGGGGATGGCATCGAAGGCTTTACTAATGTCGAGTGTGGCTAATAGTGATCTGTGTGGTGGTCTAGCTGAGTTGATGCCGTCGAAAGCTCTTTGTGTAAGGTCTGTGAGAAGAGTGTTTGTGGAGTGCAGTGGCCTAAAGCCATGTTGTGTTGGAGCGAGGGGTAGGTCAGGTGTAATTAGTTGTAATACTAGGCGTTCCATGACTTTGGAGGGGGAGCAAAGAAGTGTGATGGGGCGGTGCGAGGAGGGTAGCGTGGAGTCTTTGTTGGGTTTGGGGAATGTGATGATGATACCATGCTTCCAAATGTCTGGTATTGTGTTGTGTGAATAGCTGTAGTTTGATATGTTAGTGAGTGCTTGTATGCCTTGTGGTCCCAGGTGTCTGAGGTGTATGTTGCTTATGTTGTCTAGGCCACAGGCGGGTGAGTGCTTGAGATTGTTGATGATATGCTTTGTCTGGTGATTGGTGAAGGGTGTATAGTCAGGGTCTGTGGGGAATTGTCTCTTACGTCGGATGACACGTCGGTCGTCTTTGTGAGGTTTTAGGTGGCTGACATGTGAAAAGTGATTGATGAGAGTGTTTGCTTGTTGTTTACATGAAGGAGTAGAGTCTGTTGTTGTGATTGCAGCATGTGATTGTGTTGTGTTGCTGTTGGAAAGTGTGATGCTGTTTAGTGTTTTGTAGAGTTTTTTGGGGTTTGTTTTGTGATCAAGTGTTTGTAGGAAGTTATTCCAATTTAGTTTTTGTTGTTCTTGTATTTTGTTGTTAGTTTGGGTGTTGAGTGCTTCAATTTGTTGTGTGATGTCTTGTGTGTGGGGTGCTGGGGAGTGTTTCAGTATGTCGCGTTGTCTGATGAGGTTTTGAATTTCTGGTGTGAAGTTGGGGTTGTGTCTTTTCCTGTTACCTCTTGGAATGTGTTTCTTGTCAGCGTTTTGGATCGTTTTATTGAGTATGTGTACAGCATTGTTGATGTTAGTGATGGGTGTACTGTTTAGAGTTGTGAAGTGTTGTTCTGTCTCATTTGTGAATACTTCCCAGTTAGCTCTTTTATAATTGGTGTATGTGTGTTTGTGGCTAGCTGGGGTGAGTCTGGTTTTGGTGGTGATAATGATCAGGAGGTGGTCAGAGCCTAAGGTTCTGACCACCCTCCAGAATGTTGTGGGGGCGAGTTCTGGGGAGCAAAAGGTGATGTCAGGAGATGATGGGTTATAGAGGGCTTGGTGAGGAATATGGGTATGTTGATGGATGTCGTTAAGGATGATGAGGTTATCGGTTTGGTTTTGTAGTACCAGCCCTCTGTCTGTGTCGGGGTTGTCGACAAACCAGGCCGACGTCTTGGCGTTGAAGTCACCACCCAGGATGATGTGTGGGGTGTGTGGGGTGTTTGTGATGTGTTGTAAGTGTGGTCTGTATTCATTTGGTACTGTAGGGATGTTTGGGGAGGGATGTATGTGTTTATGATGGTTATGTTGGAGTTGTTGCCAGTGCGTATTTTAATTGATTGTATTTCTGTTGTGTTATCATTTGGGGGGAGGAGGGATTTGGTTTGTACACTGGTTACTATGTATGATATTTCTTTGTGTACCAGGGTGATGAGTCCACCGCCCCCGCCGACAGCCCGGTCTTGTCTGATGGTGGTGAAATTATGAAATGTGGGTGTTTTTTGTGTTGTGCGGAGTTTTGTTTCTTGTAAGATGGCAATGTGTATGTTGTGTTGTTTGATGAAGTGTGAGAGTTCGTGTTTCTTTGTGTTGATGCCATCTATGTTCAGTTGAAGAATGTTAATGTTATGTGCACGATGTATGTTGGGTGCTGCTGCACGAGGATGGGGTGGGGGTGGGGGTGAGGGAGGGGCTGGGGGTTGGGATTGGGGAGCAGGAGATGGGGGTTGGAATGGATTAGGATTGGGTGTGGTGTGTTGAGTTGAGGATGTGGATGGTATTGGAAGTTTAGGTGGGTTAGGGAGGAGAGGTTGACGGGTTTTAGGGGGGGGAGTGGATGATATGGGAAGGTTAGGTGGGCTCGGGAGGAGAGGTGGACGGGTTTTAGGTGAGGGATTTGACTGGGAGAGGGAGGGGCATGAGGAACAGGTCCAGGTGTTTGTGTAGTGTTTCTTGGAGGCAAGTGTTGTGCAGGTGAAGTGGGTCCAGTTCCCGCATGAATTGCAGAGAACTGAACCCTTAGTATGGCGACTCGAAGTGATGGGTTTTGAGCAAGTTGGACATATGTATGTGTACGTGGGTCCTGGGTTGCTCTCAATGTCTCCGGCTAGAAGAAGTCTTCGAGAAATGACAGCCGGAGAGTCATTTCTCGGTGTAGGAAAAACTGTGTGATGTGTGTGGTGTGAGAGGTGTGGAAATTCCCGGCGCGACCGAAGCCGCTCCAAGGACCCGTGCCCCCAGGGAGGGGGCAGGGGATGGTTGTGACGGTTTGGCTCCCGAAACTGCTCCCCGCGGCCGGCATCCGGTTTTCCTCCACTGGTCGTTGATTTTGTCTTCGGCCGTGGAGGGTCGGCAGCCTCGGGAGGTGGCCCCACGGCGTAGACGCTGCCACATCAGGACCCCAGGCTTAGGGTTAATCTGTACGGTACCATTCTCACTACGGTACCAGTATCACCCGAAGGCTTAGGTTGACCAGTAGCTTAGGTTGACCAGTACGATACCCATATCACCTTGTAACCGATCACCAACCCCAGATGGGACGTCACAATTTCGTCCACTTATTCCAGGTTCCTATTTATACTGCTAGGTGAACAGAGACTACACCGTTAGGAGACTTGCCCAAATGTCTCTTCCCCGCCCGGGTCTCGAACCCGGGACCTTCTGGTTGTGAGCCAGACGCGCTATCTGTTACGCCACGGGGAGGTGTGTGTGTGTGTGTGTTTGTCGATGAGAATGTATAGTTGAATAGGTCAGAGTATGTGTGTGTGTGTGTGTGAGAATGAGATTAAGTGTATGTATCAGTATGTACGGTATATTTGTGTGTATATCTTCTAGCACAATGAAGCAACTTGGTTGAGCCTTAGAAATTTTAGTGTTCTACTGTACTTCTCACTGCTCAGCTTGTTTTTCCTCTGTCCAATTCTTCTTCTTTCCTATTTTACTCCAGCCATCTGGTCTGGTCTGGTCTGTGTGAGAGAGAGAGAGAGAGAGATTTAGTGTATGTATCAGTATGTACAGTATATTTGCGTGTAAATCTTGTGTGTGTGTGTGTGTTTGTGTGTGTGTGTGTGTGTGTGTGTGTATTTCTAAAAGTTACCCCAGAAGGAATAAAATACCCTCTCCATAACAATTGTACAGTCATACCAAAAATTCGCGGTACACCTTCACAATTTCAACCTATTGTCCGTGTTTAGTAATAACAAATTTAGCCATTCTGTACCGGTGCTGTCCTTTTAACACCTTACGAGCGGCCTATGCGGTTTATTTATGTGTACCGCCCAGCGGGGTGTTTTTAGCCAAAATAGGGCTGTTTACGTGATCATTTTCATGCCTAAATAAGACCCAGAACGTAAAACAAGTATCTATCCCTGAAAGGGCATAAACAGAGCTTTCGAATGACACCATAACGATCCTTGTATGATGGATAGTTTTCTTGCAATAACCGTGCAACGCGAGTGCAAAAAGCAGGTAATTCGGTACTTTCGGTACATAATTGAGTATGTAGCGAGTGAGAGAGGGAGGAGGGAGCTGAGATTTGTGTCAGTAGGTTCGCCGCGGTGGTCTGGAGCAATCATACGCTCGCTAGTCTCCTGCCACCACTTGTCTCTCTCTCTCAGCCACATTACGTGCTGAAATTGCCACTCGAGTTATGTCGAGCGCCGCCACATAGTCCAGCTTTATTTAACTCGACTTATGTTGCTCGCCGCTAATTAAGGGTTAACTTTCTTCTGGCTACAATTAAACGACATTATTCAGCTTAAAAAGGGGCTCCAGCAATCAACAGGCTTCGAACTATCTCACTTGGCCCCCCATTTTCTACCACAGATCCTGCTTAAGCTGCACAAAATCCTCTAGATATAGCAAAAATTAAATTATAGGATCTATAGCAATATTAACCCCTTCTGTACCGGCGACGTCTTTTAATTTTCTTCTAGCTATATGTATACGATTTCTGCAGTTTCAAAAGGGCCTCCAGCAATTAACAACCTTCGAATTATCTCACTTATCCCTTTTCACGACCACAAATCCTTCTTAAACTGCACAACATCGAGCAACAAATAGGTCAGTCGAGCCGGACAGGTCGCCCCCTACAAAGCCCTCCTCACTCAGCAATAAGAGAACATGCAGAGTTTTGCAAAGTTAGACTTAAACCGGATTTTTTTCAAATTTGAGATACTTGCCCAGGTAAAAGTGTGAGAACCCTAGAGTCAATATATATACAAAAAATGAAACCCCAACTTAACAATACCATATCTGCTGCCCCTTTAAACATAGTGCAGTAAGATTTGTAACTCTCATAGAATAATTTGTTATGTTCTGCCCCTTTAACCCTTATTTAGCGGGCTAGGTGGTCTATTTGACCGTAGCACCCAGCGGGTTTTTTTTTACCCTAAATAGGGTTGTTTACGTGATCATTGTCATGCCTAAGTAAGACCCAGAGCGTAAAACAATTATCTATCCCTGAAAGGACGTAAACAGAGCTTTCCAATGACACCCGAACCATCCTTGTACAACCACTGGTTATCTTGCAACGATCGTGCAACATGAGTGCAAACACCCTGTAATTAGGTAATTTCCCTACATAATTCCCTGTGTAGCGAGTGTGAGGGGGGAGGGAAGGGTGGGATTCATATCAGTAGGTCCACCGCGGTGGTGTGGAGCGGTTATAAGGTTACTACGCTCGTCGCACCGCTCAGCTCTCTCTCTCAGCAACATTACGTGCTGAAAATGGCACACGACATAAGTTGTGAACCGCCACTTAGTCCAAATTTATTTCACACGACATAAGTTGCGCGCCGCCAATTAAGGGTTAAGCATTGTGAACTAATATGTGTAACTCCCCTAGAATAATTTCAATTTTCTGCCCCTTTAATCATTGTACATTAATGTGTAATTCCCATAGAATACTTTACATGTTCTGCCCCGTTATACATTGTATAATTTGCCCCTTTCAAGCCCTTTTAAACGTTGTACATTAATATGTGTAACACCCTTTGAATAATTTGTAAGATAGTTTTATATCGTGTGTTTTTCTCTCTCATTTTTAGACTCTGATGATGACACAAGTTGATATGTCGAAACGTTGGATCCAAAATAAAGATGTTGTTCGCTACCTATACCCTTGTGATACTTTTCCTCTTGAAAATACGGTTCCCTACGAACACCTCTATATCCGAACATCGTCTAAATGTAATTAAAATAAAATGTAACAGACGTCGTCGGTACAGAAGGGCTTAAGGCTTCAAACTGTCTCAAGCCACCCTTGTAACTACCACAGACCCTTCCCAAGCTGCATAATATCGTCTAAATATAGCTAGAATAAAATATACCACACGTCGCTGGTACTCAAAGGGTTAATACTGAAGAGGGTATAGACGTCTCCCCCCCCCCCCTTTTTCAAGAGACATGAGACGATACAAGAAAGGAAACATTAACAAAATCCTTCCCAACTGTTTACTTTTCATTTGGTCCTTCCCGTCCAGTCCCATGTGTGTTCGTCTCTATTATATTCCTTTGTCTAGCCAATTGAGGGCAGATCTGTATTTGTTTATTCATTTACTGAATGCATGTTTCCTCCCAAAACCTCTATCAACCTTAATAAAATACCCCCAAATACCTTCCTTCGAGATAAATTTGTACATTTTTCGGTAGAAAAAATTCCCGGTCAAAGACCGATTCCTCTTAAATTACAGGCTCGCTATTGCTCGCCAGGAAAAAATTGAGACCTAAATGGCACAAAAGGTCTTGAAATCACCAAGCTAATGGAGTGAACGTCTTATAATCTCCTTTTCTAGTTGCAAGAAACGATAACAAATTCCTTTCCAACTGTTTACGTTTCATTGGTTGCTTCCCCTTCGGTCCCTTGTGTTCGTCTCTATTATATTCCTTTGTCTGGCCAATTAAGGGGAGCGTTGTATTCTTTGTTTCATTTATTCATGTATTTATTAATTATTTTAGTTTCCTCCCAAGACCTCTATCATGCTAAATATAATACAGTTTTGGAAGGAGCTGTGGAAATTATAAGGGTAGAGACTCCATAAACCTTCTGACTTGCATATCCCCAATACCCCCATTTGAGGTAAATTTGTACATTTTTCTGTAGAAAAATTTCCCGGTCGAAGACCGGTTCCTCTTAAATTACAGGCTCGCTATCGCTCGCCAGGAGAAAATCGACACCTAAATAGCACGAAAGGTCTTGAAATCGCCAAGCTAATGGAGTGAACGTCTTATAAGAAACGATACAGGAAGAAAGTTATACACAAATCCTTTCCTATTGTTTACTTTTTATTTGTTCCTTCTAGTTCGATCCCTTGTGTTCGTCGCTATTATATTCCTTTGTCTGGACAATTAAGGGCAGAACTGTATATATTTAGTAATTGATTTATGCATCGGGTTATGTCCATGAGTATAGCTATAGTCTATTCGCTGTAAGTAGGCGAAAAACTATTACCTCTATCCTCTGTGACTCAAAAAGGGCTAGAGCAAATTGGCTGTAAATTTGCACATCTATTCGTTGACTGACTCTTCCCAAATTATAGAAATATTAGCTCGATTACTCAAGTCATTTTTGAGTTACATAGGATAGAGGTCATGCTTTTTCGCCTACTTACAGCGAATAGACTATAGTACACTCGAGGAAAACACAATCTTTACACTAACGCTCTAAACATTCTGGAAGTGGGTCGAAATCTTGTGATAATACCTCACATATGTATTGTATGTTTCACCCGCTTCATTCCGTCCACACAAGATTATATACAGCCCACCAGTGTACAGATTGTTTTTTTCTCGAGTGTATATACATATTCTTACATTTATATATTTATTATATCTTTTTAGTTTCCTCCAAAGACCTCCATCAATCTAAATACAATATCCCCAAGACACCCTTCAAAATAAGTTTGTACTTTTTCCGGTAGAAAAACGGGTCGTTATCGCTCGCCAGGAAAACAAAAATCGACACCTAAATGGCACAAAAGGTCTTAATATCGCCAAACTAATGGAGTGAACGTTTTAATATCGCAAAACGAATGGGGCTAAACATGAGAGAGAAGGGGTCCAGAAAAAAAAAAAATTCCCTTCACCTTTCTCTGTAACTTCCTTCCGTTTGTTATTGGATCGCTTTATTTATTTTATTATTATTGATATATATTATGTTATATAGTGTATTCAATTGTTGTGTCAATACAATATTTTGAATTGAAATTTGAATTGAAATAAATTATCTACAGTATTTATAGTTGTTTTTGTTTTATCTTAGCCCGTGTCATCCTCTCTCTGTCTCTCTCTCTCTCTCTCTCTCTCTCTCTCTCTCTCTCTCTCTCTCTCTCTCTCTCTCTCTCTCTCTCTCTCTCTCTCTCTCTCTCTCTCTCTCGGTAGCTATCTATCTCACCTAATTGGAGTATAGTTAACGATGAGTAAATGTTTGATTTAGATATTTTATCTTTTCCTTAGTAAGAATATAAGATCTAGGACAAATGCAGCCTGTGTGTATGTATGTATGTATATGCGTGTTTGTGTGTGTGTGTGTGTGTGTGTATGTGTTTGTGTGTGTGTGTGTGTGTTCTTCACCTTATTTGTTCTTTACACAGTTCAGAGATAGACGTTACTCGTATCCTCCAGATTTTTTATTTTTTTTAGTTAAAATAGGACTTCAGAGGTTATCAACCCTATTGGATGATTAAGCCAGCACACTGTAAGTCAAGAATATCTTCAGGACTGGAGCTTCTCTGCGAAAACTCCAGTCCCTTGATTCTCCAGAAGTTATGGCTGCAATATTTAGCAGGGTGCACTGCTGACTATGTGTTTGCTCTCTCGCTCTCTCTCTCTCTCTCTCCCTCTCCCCCTCTCTCTCTCTCTCTCTCTCTCTCTCTCTCTCTCTCTCTCTCTCTCTCTCTCTCTCTCTCTCTCATTTCATTCTGGCTATCAATAGGTAATATATAGTTTTATTATGAAGGGTAGGTAGAAGTCAAAGGGTTTATATAGCTAGTCTGCACCCCTTGATTATTGAGGTCCTTGCTCAACTGATAAAAAACATCTAGCCTTACCAAAATGATGTTTTTTTTCTATGTGAGTGAGGGAGGCAAAAGGCAGAACTGCCTATTGCGAGTGCCTCCCCCAAAGTTGAAAGAGTAACAGGGCCAAAATCAAGGGACGTTCGAGCCAAAATGCCTGGACACACGGAGTTTGAAGCAATTTAAATCATAGGAAGAGGGAAATACTGATTCTGGGAGAGAGTTCCAGAGCTCAGCTGTTGCTAGTATTGCGTTTTTCTTGTATAATATATTGGATGGAATAACACCCATGTAAAGTATGTTTGTTCGTGATATAAATAGAGTAGGGCGGTGTCACACTACCGATGTTTCCGTCAAATTGTATAAACAATTGTTGTCTGGCAGCTTGAAAATATAAGTTCCGTAAGAATTAAGCCAACTAGCATAATCTACCTTCGATCTATTGTCTGATTCCAATGCGAGCATCAAAATAGTACGAAGAATAATTTGTTTACCGAAAAATGGTAGAAACTGCGCTCGTGTGACATAAGGGAAGAACTGCAACAAGAAACGTAGGCGCCTGCATCCCACTACCGAGGCCGCCTCGTCCGACGCCCCTTACGACGCCCTTCCCCAGTCCAGCGGAGGAAGACCTGCTGCCAACGCCCCTCCAAAAGAATGGCAGACGAAGGCGCAGCGGACCACGAGGTGATAAGCGGCCTGGCCCGTTATGACCAGCCCCATCACCTATTGAAGAATTGTGATAGACAACCACAGGTCCTTTAGACGGTCGATAGCGTATACTTCTAGCAGTACTAATAAAGTTGCAAGGTCTTGAGGACGTGTCGAGGCCCTTTTGATCAATTGCCTGTAAACTTGCTCAATTAACTTAGAGACTAGATTCCCTAGTAGGCCTAATCATCAATTGATTAAATTACTTTAAGAAGTCTTGCGGAGTTAAGACATTAGTTAACTAGAGCCCTCGTTCGCGGAACTCGCAACGAGATTGATGAGTTAGGCGGTTAGAAGTAATCAGCTTAGTAAACGAGTTAGCTTTGCAAGTAATTGAAGCAGTCAAAGTTAGGATCCGTCAGGTTTTCAGCATCAGATAATACGAATTGCCAACCAGTATATCTTGTATATGTAAGCCACCGACGTTCAGGCATATAAGGCTCAATGAAAGAATTACATAACGAGCTCTTCAGAACACGTTATTTTGTTGAGTCTATTTGTATATTCATATATTTTTTAGTTTCCTCCCTAGACCTCCATCAAACTTTCAAAAAACATCCATTAGATCCCCCTTCGAGATTACTTTGTACATTTTTCGGTAGATAAGCGTCCTGGTCAAAAGCTGGTTTCTCTGCTATCGCTCGCCAGGATTTTGTTTACACCTAAATGGCACAAAAAATCTTATTATTGACAAAGAAATGGATCGAAATGTCTTAAAATTGCCAAACTAATGGGCCGGGCGTTTAAACAAAAAATAGTAATAACAATAAATACATAAATCAATATAATACAAATAACAACAGTATGTGGCGTTATAGGGTTAGAGCTTAAGAATAGGGTTTACAGTTTCTCGTGAAGTAGGGAAGGTTTAAACACTATCCTCCTAAGACCTTACTCCCAACACTACTATGGCTTCCAACTTCCTCCTTCCACCACCACCACCGTGTAGGAAGTATTATCCTTTTCAGTAGCATGGAACGGGTCTTTCCTGCACTCTGGCTAGCATTATAAGATTTAATTCAACTTACGAAAAACCTATGTTACTCGGCAGTTTAAGGGGGGATGGGTGTATTTATTGGCTCATTTGTATATCTTTATATAATTGTTTTAGTTTCCTCCCTATACCTCCATCAATCTTAACCCCCCCCTTCCCCTCCTTTGGCCGGTTCCTCTTAAATTACAGGTTCGCTATCACTCGCCAGGAAAAAATCGACTCCTAAATAACACGAACTTTCTTAATATTGACTAAGAAATAAGGCGAAAGGTCTTAAAATCGCCATACTAATGGGCCATACGTCATAAAATCTGAAAACTAACGGGGCTAAACATGAGGAAGAAGGGAGTCTAGATAAACGACTCATCTCCCCTTAAGAGTTCCAACTTCCTCCCCCCCCCACCACCACCACCACCACCGCCGCCGCCGCCGCCGCCGCCGCCGCCGCCGCCGCCGCCACCGCCACCACCACCACCACCACCACCACCACCGTGTAGGAAGTATTATCAGTAGGATGACGCGGGCCTTTCTTGCTTTCTGGCTAGCATTCGACGATTTTATTCAACTTACGAAAAAGCCTATGATACTCGGAATGTTGATGGAGTCTGTTTATACTTAAGGATGACTTCCAGCAATTTAAGGGTTAAACACCAATAGCATTTTGGCTATCACAGAACCTTCCTAAACTGCATAAGATTGTCTAAATATAGATAGATTAACATTAAAAAGACGGTCCCCATGGTGACTGAGTTAAACACTACCTCCCCAAGACCTTCTTGGTATTAATGGGGGGATGAGCGTATTTATTTGCTCATTTATATAATTTTTTATAATTTTATTTGTTTCCTCCCTAGACCTCCATCAAGGTAAAAAAAAAAAAAAAAAACACACCCGTAAGATTCTCCTTCAAGATACATTTGTACATTATTCGATATAAAAATATCCCTGCCGTTTCCTCTTAAACTACAGGCTCCCTATCGCTCGCCAGGAAAAAATCAATAGATAAATGACACGAAAAGTCTAAATATTGACAAAGCGAAAGGTCTTCGAGTCGCCAAACTAATTGGGCGAACGTCTTATAATCTCAAAATTAATGAGGGAGAAGGGGTCTAGAAAAGCGACATATCTCCCCTTAACCAGTCTCCCCCTCAGACCAAGGTGCTCCTAACACTACTAGGGCTACCGTCTTGGGTCCTGCACCATGTCGGAAGTGTCAACTGCAAAAATGGTGATATACGAAACCGCTTAAGGGTGACACCAAGGTACAGTCCCGTACAGCAATGTGTGTACACCATAGTGTAGGAGCAGCTAAAGTAGAGTGGTGGTCAGGTTGTGAAAGGGATCTGCCGTGTGTGGGACAATTGGCTCTCTGCTGAGTCCCGTTTTCATATGTTCTTATGTTCTCTCCAAATGATAAGAACTCTCAAAGCTAATAGGGCGAACGTCATGAAATCTCACAACTAATGGGGCTAAACATGAGGGAAAAGGGGGTCTAGAAACAAACTCTTAACCCCTTCACCACCATTACGTAATTTTCATCGTATTCTGGTTACCAATATACGAAAACGATTTTCTTTCTAATTTTGCAATCTACCTCTACGACTCAAATGGGTTAAAACGATCTCAACAAACCCTCTTAGTAACACAGGTCCTTCTTAAACTGCATAGACACGTCTAATTATAGCCAGAATCAAAGGTAAAAAAGGGGTCATGGTGCTGAAGGGGTTAAAATCAGCAATACGTAATCATCTTCTAATAATATTTACAAGACTGCTTTTAGCCGGAGGGAGCGGAGGATGGGGAAAGAGCCTTCTAATTTGCTGTCCTATTGTTCTACTATAACTTGTTTCTGTCTAGTAGTATTAAGGCCGGACCATCTAGTAGGGACCGCAAGGTCTGTGTGGTGGTCTGAGTATCTGTGTAAACTAGTGTAACTCTAACTCTCTCTCTCTCTCTCTCTCTCTCTCTCTCTCTCTCTCTCTCTCTCTCTCTCTCTCTCTCTCTCTCTCTCTCTCTCTCTCTCTCTCTCTCTCTCTCTCTCTCTCTCACACACACACACACACACACACACACACACACACACACACAGCCACTGTCACCAGCAGCCTTGGTATCTCTCTCTCTCTCGTTTTTACCAATAACATGTTTCCCCAGTTGGCTTAATATTATAAGGGGGGAGAGTTTATTTATTGGTCGATTTATTATATTATTTATTATTTATTATCTTATATATTATTTATCATCTTATTTATTACCTTATTTATTTATTATCTTATTTATTATTTATTTTATTATTTATTATAATATGTATTATATATTATTTATTTATTTTGTATTAAGTGTCCTCCCTAGACCTCCATCAAGCTTAAAAAAAAACATCCCCAAGATCCCCCTTCTGGATAAATATGTACATTTGTCGGCACTAAATTACAGGTTCGTCCTAAATTACAGGCTTGCGTATCGCTCGCCAGGATAAAATTCACATCTACTGTAATTGGCACGAGAGGTCTTAATATTGACAAGGAAATAGGGCGAAAATGTAAGAATCGCCAAACTAATGGGCAGAACATCTTAAAATCTGAAACTGATGGGGCTAAACATGAGGGAGAAAGGGGGACCAGACAAAACTAACTATTTGTACTGTAAGCCATACGATATATATATATACTTCTTACATCACATCGAACCAATTGACCACTTGCGAGTTTCAGGCTATACGGAAGTTGGAGCCGTAAACATCGATAATAAACAATAATACAATAATAAAATAGGTTTCTGATGGATAGAAAGTAAGTTGAATTGGATTTTATGTATATATAAATGCACTACGACCGTATTTTAGCTTGTAATTCTGCTAAATATCGATGTCTACAGCTCCAACTTCCTTATAGAACGAAACTCGCAAGTAGCCAATTAATGTAACGAATGCTAAAACAAACAGTGACTCCCTTCTGAACCGGCGACGTCTTTATCATTTATTCTTGCTATATTTAGACGATTGTGCACAGCTTAAGAAGAATCTGTGGTAGTAAAAAGGGTTAAGTGAGATAGTTCGAATCCTGTTCATTGCTGGAGGCCCTTCTGAAACTGAATAAAATCGTCTAATAGTAGCTAAATTACGATTAAGAAGACGTCGCCGGTACAGATCGGGTTAAGTGGAGATGGGCGTATTTAATTGATTGTTTATTAACCCTCTCCGACATATGACGCAATTTTGAGCCTATTAGGGATACTTTAAAGCCTTTATTACCATCAGGGTTTTTTACAAACCTTTATTTTAGTTACTTCAACCTCTGCAGTTGTCTTTGAGTTAGATGTGGGCAGAAAACTAATTTTGGAGAGGTAATTATAAGAGTGAGAGAACTCTATTTCTTATTGCTAATCTGGCAACCTCTGCGTCATATATGTCTGAAGGGGTTAATCTTTCTATCATATTTTCAGTTCGTTCCCTAGACTTCCATCAAGCTTAAAAGAAAGCACCTCTTAGACCCCCCTTCAAGATATATTTGTTCATTTTTTCGGTAGAAAAAATTCCCAGCCGAAGGCCGGTTCCTCCTAAAATTACAGGCTCGATATCGCTCGCTAGGAATAAATCGACATCTAAATGGCACGAGAGTTCCTAATATTGACAAAGAAATAAAGTGAAAGGTCTTAAAATCGCCAAACTAATGGGGCGAACGTCATTAAATCTCAAAGCTAATGGGGCTAGACATGGGGGAGAAAATCTACTACCTCTTTTGTATTATGAGCAGTACAATACTCACTTCTTACATCACATCTAACCAATATATGTTACGGATGCTAGTACAAACATTGACGTATTGTTCTAGTATCACCATTGTGAGCAGTACAATACTCACTTCTTACATCACATCTAACCAATATATGTTACGGATGCTAGTAAAAACATTGACGTATTGTGCTAGTATCACCATCAAAGGAATTCTGGCAAGTCTGAATAACTCGGATACTTACACATTGAAGGGGAGATTTCCACTTAAAGGACTTTTTTCGGGTCCCCTTTCTCCCTCATGTTTAGCCCCATTGCTTTTGAGATTTTAAGATATTCGTCCCCATTAGTTTGGCAATTTCAAGATCTTTCGCCCCATTTCTGTCAATTTTAAGACCTTTCGTGCCACTTGGGTGTCGATATTTTCCAGACGATCGATAACCAACCTGTAATTTAAGAGGAACTGGCCTTCGGCAGGGACATTTTTCTACCGAAAATTTTACATATTTATCCTGAAAGGGGGTCTAGGGGGTGTAATGTTATGCTTGATGGTGGTCTAGGGGACAAACTAATAACCTCCCATTAAGACGTCGCATTCCCCTCTATATGTAACCTTCGTATCTTGCAGTTATACTCTTTTTAATCATATAAGTGAGCATATTTTCTATACTATTCCAAGCATGAACAAGTTATGATATTGTAAGCTAATGCTGGGGTCACACATTCACGTATATGCTCCCGTATGCTCCCGTACGAAGGTTTATTGGTAGTTGGCAACCGAATAAGTAAAACGTAAGGGCTTAGTACGCAAAACGTAAATTAAATTGTGTCTAGTCGTGGGGGTTGGTACGCATGGCGGGCGTAGCCACGCTGGTCTTGGAGGTGGTTGGTGCGGCCAAGGTCACCCGGTATGTTTTGGATTTCGAATCAGATACGGGGCTCGCGCTCACGTATGTCAAAAGTCGGGAAAGCATACGTTTTACCTGGCTAGCTGCTACGTCTTACGGGTGCAGCCCCTGTAAAACGTAACAGCTAGACAGGTAAAACGTAAGTTTCTCCCGCCAATCGTACAATGTTCACGTAAAACGGGAAAGTGAAAGTAAGTCCGGGCGCATCTGGCAGAACCGCCGCACTGCGGGTTGGGGTTGGCGGGAAGACGCGGCACCGTTGTACGGTGGGGTCACGGGGGACAACGGGGGGGGGGGGGGGGGGGGTCACGGGGGGGGGGGGGGGGGGGGGGGGGGGACCAGCGGGGGACACTCCGTCACACCTCTCACCACACCGGAGCAGCAACCAACAAGCCAACCCTGCCACCCTCTGCACCCTGCCGAAAACAAATCGTAGCAGCGAAACGACTGCACCTATGACTTTCATATTTTTACCACATGTACCTTACCCTTTAGGCTACCCACCACAAAAATCCCAAATCCCTCCTCCCACCCACTCGTTGACTGTCGGTCCCGTCAGAAGGAAAAAAAAGGAAAATCTGTGGCGGCGAAACGACTGCACCAATCAGGTTCATATTTGTGTGACAAGTCCCTTACCCTTCTGCCTTCCCCCCACCACACCCCCAACCACCTCCCACCACCCACTTCCAGCGTATCCGTACGAAGATAAGGAAAAAAAGGAAAATCCGTGGTGGCGAAACTACCTCACCAATCGGCTTCATATGTGTAACACAAGTCAATTACCCTTCTACCTTCCCCCAACCAACCCGAAAACCACCCTCCCACCACCCTCCCACCCATACATTCCGATACCATAAAAGTCTCTGTAGTCTATAGTGTCTTTTCAGCTACTTTCGCGGGGACCTGATTTCTGGCGAAAATGGACAAGGGGAGTGTTTTTTTTACCATTATCCTTCCTTTCTCTCCCAACTTGATAGATTTAGCCAAAACAAAAACAAAACTCTGGCACTGGCACAAGCACACCGTCAAAATTGGCTGGCACTCAGCGGGTTAAAGGTTACAAGGATGAATGGTCTTTCCTCTATAAAGGGAGTTCACAAAATTGAACTCCTCCAGGATGAATTCCACGATGTTGTTCATGGTGCCGATGAAGGACTGGGAATGGGAATGGTGTGGCCATTCCTGCCCTTTTGTAGTTCCCAGATTCCAACCCAGACCTACGTGGTTGACAAAGACTGTCTTTGTCTGTGTTTGGACAGACGGGGTGTGCCTACGATTGTCCGGACACGGTCGATCCACGTAATGCCTACAAACTCACAAGACGTACGGCCTCAGCTACGTAGGTCTTGTGGGGGCGTGGCCATGGGCGTGGCCTGTGTTCCCGCAAATCCGGCAGCCCAGGCGGACTAACGGGGACATGCTTACGCAAGTCGCAAGCACGTACGTAGCTCCATACACTACATTACGTCTGACGTAACACTGGCCCCGTTACGGTACGTATGTCGGGAAGTGCAATAGTCGTAGTCTATACGGGCGTACACGGCCGGACTACGCCCGTCATAACACAAAATTGGCGATAACGCCTGACGGGAGCATACGGGAGCGATATACGTGAATGTGTGACCCAAGCATTATACTCAATATTGTATTTTAATTTTTACATTTAATTACTTCTACTATTCTATATTCTATATTCTATCCTATATAGTATATACTCATGCCCAATCCCCACTGTTCCTATTGTTTTGTTCATTTTCCCCTTTTTTTTTGGGCGGGGGGGGGGGGGAATGGCCGACTCAAGACAGAGCCAGAATAGGGACAACACAACAGAAAACAATGAACACACAACAATAAAACACAAACTCACACACATCCAGGTCATCCTTCTACTACCTTGCCATATTGTATTATAACATTAATCTAACACTGTTATAACTATAAGCCCGCCTGTGTTATATATTTTAACTATTTTAAGATCTTTCACGTGCAATTTAAGAGAGTTCTCATGCTCCCAAAAGGCTCAGCTATGATATATTTATCTTTGTAAATGATGACACATTTATGAAAAATATCTTTGGCTAAATAAATAAAGAAACTTGAAAAGGTGAGGGCTGGTCCTGTCCAGAGTGAGGTTTGTAATTTTCTACCCAACCTTCGCCGTTTCTGTCAGTCTCTATTACTGTCCTCTTTCGTGTTCTTTGGGCAGGAGGCTAGTAATCCTCATCCCCTTGTAAAATTTACCTATTAGACAAGACAGAGACAGGGCCGAGGGAACGCGTAAGTGGTCCTGGACCCTTAGCATTTTTAACTTTAAAACTTGTTTCTGTTCGGGTCTTGTCTCGAGTCGGCCACTCCCAGCTATGGGGTATGTGCTTGAGTATATATTGTACATACATACATACATACATACATGCATGAACAAGTTAAGGGGAGGCAGTTGGTTTTTTCCTCTATGTTTAGCCCTATTATTTAGGAGATTTCAAGACATTCGCCCCATTAGTTTGTCGATTTTCAGACCTTTTGACCCATTTCTTTGCCAATATTAAGACCTTTTGTGCCATTTTGGTGTCGATTTTTTTTTCTGGCCAGCGGTAGCGAGCCTGTATTTGAAGAGGAATCGGCCTTCGGCCGGGACATTTTTCAACCGAAAAAATTACAAATTTATATCGAAGGGGGGTCTTGTGGGTGTTTTTTTTAAAGCTTGATGGAGGTTTAGAGAGCAACCTAAACCCTTCCTTAAACCATTAAGCCGAACCAGTAAATTATGCTGCACAATACCGTCTGAGCTCCCTTAAAATGTTATTAACAAATACTATAGTCTGTTTTCTTCTAGCTGAGGATAAACCGTAATGTCCTCTCCTTATTTACTCAGCTATTGCGAAGATATGGTGGTGAAATACACTGTCAATTATGAAAACTTGGTATGTTGAGGATACAGAGACATAGTTGTTTCGCATTTTTCCCCGATAACTATCGATAAATCAGCTATAAAGGGATTCAATTGACCACTTGCGAGTTTCAGGCTATAAGGAAGCTGGAACCGTGAACATCGATACTAAACAGAAATCCAATAATAATTTAAGATTCTGATGGATAAATGGTATGTTGAACTGGGTTTTATGTATTTATATATGTACTACGACCATATTTTAGCTGTAAATTATCTTAAATATCGTCGTCTACAGCTCCAACTTCCTTATAGAACGAAATTCAGAAGTCGGCAATTGACCGTCAGCTGGACATTTGTGTGCTATGTCCTATGACTGGCTTTGAGTTTCCAGGCCAGGGTGTCTCTTCATAATTGTATTTTTAATATCTTATAATTATTTACATATTTACAAATCCTTAATCTTTAAAACATTACACTATCTGTATAGTGCTAATAATAGCAAATACCTGGTTACGAACAACACAGACATCGCTCGGAAGTTTTTAAGAGATTAACCTTTTCAGTATCGGTAACATATTATAAGAACATAAGAAAATGGGAGTCTGCAAAAAGCCGAGCGGCCCATACAAGGCAGATCCCTTTATGTATTACATTTCAACTACATTTTTCTCTCTTTGAATATATATATACAGTATATATAAATATATAATTATATATATATATATATATATATATATATATATATATATATATAATATATATATATATATATGTATATATATATAATATATATATATATATATATATTTATATATATATATATATATATATATTAGGGTGGCCCAAAAACATAGGGCTATAATTTTGTTTTAATAATATGCTGCTCCACAAGGCTGGTTTGGTTACATATAACTACAAGACCCTACATGCATAACATTGGAGAGATAGGAGCATGTTTAGAGGTCCCAACAACTTACGCATTACAATTCAAAGATTTATTTCTGCCTTATTATGTTACATTTATTACAATTAACACACAATTCTTCATTGTTTACAGTTATTGGTATATATAATGGCAACAACCAAGAATAAATTAGGTAAAAAATATTAATATTTTATTTCAAAGTCGAAAAATGTACATATACTTGGTACCTCTACATACAGTCAAATATTTATGATTTTCTGCATGCAAACTCCCGTTGTGATATGGAACAGGATCAGCCTTGTGGAGAATGACAATTTAAACTTTTTGTTTTGGGCCACCCTAATATACGGTATATATATACAGTATATATATATATTGAGTATATATCACAAATACACGTGAGCCACTAAATGTTTCTAATCTTCGAACCCCACTGAGAGATTAGAAACATATATATATATATATATATATATATATATATTTATATACAGTATATATATATATATATATATATATATACTGTATATAAATATATATATATATATATATATATATATATGTTTATCTCTCTATATATATATATATATATATATATATATATATATATATATATATATATATATATATATATATATATATATATATATATATATATATATATATATAAATATTTATTTATTTATTTATTTATTTATTTATGTACAGTATATCGTCAGAAGAACGACATATCGTTGTCTTGAACAGAGTATAGTAAAACTCGAAAAGATCCGGTGACAGGGTAGAGCTTGAGGTAACATTATACACCCTCTTTGTGTCACCCTACTTGTTCCGCTGATGCCAGGTCCAAAAAACCAACACAACCGCATAAGGCGGATTAGGACCACAATTTTAGGTTGCACGGGAATTATGACAATATTAATAAGGTATAATCAGGATGTGGTGTATGTCGTAGGTCCGGGAGGATGTGGTGTATGTCGTAGGTCCGGGAGGATGTGGTGTATGTCGTAGGTCCGGGAGGATGTGGTGTATGTCGTAGGTCCGGGAGGAGGAGGAATAAAAGGAAGTAGGAAGTGGTGGAGGAACGGGGAGGTGGGGGGAGATCATGTTAAGGGGAGGTTTGGTAATTATGGACCCCCTTCTCCCTCGGGTATAGCCCCATTAGTTGTGAGATTTTAAAATTTTCACCCAGTTAGTTTGCCTATATTAAGACTGTTTGTGCCACATCTACAGTATATCAATATCAAGACCTTTCGTGCCATTTACGTGTCAATCTTTTCCTGGCGAGTGATAGCAAGCCTGTAATATAGGCCGGGACAAATAACTTGCAAAGGGGCCTTGGGTTGTGTTTTTAAGCTTGATGGAGTTCTAGGGAACAAATTAATAACCTCCCCTTAAATACCCAAGCTGCACGACCATAGTTGCCGGAAGAAGAAGGTGGGAAAGGCGTTCTTGTAACTATCTTAAGGCGGATCAGGGACCACACTATTAGGATGCAAGGGAATAATGACAATACTAAAAAGCGTTAGTTTAGGAAGGATCTCAAGCAATTAAAAGGCTTCAAACTATCTCAACCAACCTTTTTAATGACCTCAGATCCTCTCTAAGCTGCATAAAATCATCTATAAATTAGCTAGAGTTAAGTACAACAGACGTAGCTGGTACAGAAGGGGTTAAGGAGCATGTAGAACCACAATTTTAGGTTGCAAGGTAATAAACACAATACCACTACCTATAATCAGGATGTGGGTTATGTCGTAGGGAAGAGAAGGAAGTGGGATGTGGTGGAGGAATGGGTGGAGGATTGGGTAATGAATATATAAATGCACATATCAAATACAAATCTCCCCTTGAGCCCTTCTATTCAGTTTCAAAAGGACCTCCAGCCATAAACAGGTTTTGAACTATCTCGCTCAACCCTTTTTACTACCACAGATCCTTCTTAAACTGTATAACATCCTCTACACATAGCTATAATATGTTTTAGGTTGCAAGGGAATAATAACAATATCAAAAAGTGATAATCAAGATGTGGTTTATGTCCTAGAAGGAAAGAGAGGGATGTGGTGTGTGGTGGAGGAATGGGAGGGTGGATGGTTGGTGATTATGGACCCCCTTCTCTCTCATGTGGTGTGTGGTGGAGGAATGGGAGGGTGGATGGTTGGTGATTATGGACCCCCTTCTCTCTCATGTGGTGTGTGGTGGAGGAATGGGAGGGGGGATGGTTGGTGATTATGGACCCCCTTCTCTCTCATGTGGTGTGTGGTGGAGGAATGGGAGGGGGGATGGTTGGTGATTAGGGACCCCCTTCTCTCTCATCTGGTGTGTGGTGGAGGAATGGGAAGGTGGATGGTTGGTGATTATGGACCCCCTTCTCTCTCATGTGGTGTGTGGTGGAGGAATGGGGGGGTGGATGGTTGGTGATTATGGACCCCCTTCTCTCTCATGTGGTGTGTGGTGGAGGAATGGGAGGGTGGATGGTTGGTGATTAGGGACCCCCTTCTCTCTCATGCATAGCCCCATTAGTTTTCAGATTATATGATGTTCGCCCCATTAGTTTGGCGATTTTATAACCTTTCGTCCCATTTCTATATCAATATCAAGACCTTTTGTGCCATTTAGGCGTTGATTTTTTACTGGCGAGCGATAGCGAGCCTGTAATTTTAAGAGAAACCGGGCTTTGGCCAGGACATTTTCTATCGAAAAATTTATAAATATATCTTGAAGAGGGACCTATGGAGTGGATTTTAAAGCTTGATGAACGTCTAGCAAGGAAACTCAATAATAGATTAATATATATAATTATATATACAGTATAATTATACAGACCAAAAATCAAGCACTACCCCCTTAAATTTCCAGTTCATTTCAGTCGTTGGTCGGGGAGCTTGGCCTTTACAACGGTGCCCCCCTTTTGTCGTGCTCCTTTTACTTTTGTTTTATGTTCGAATGTTTTGTGCTTTTCTTCTTTTCTCTTCTTGCTTCTTGGTTATTCTACCTCTTCTTTCTTCTTAGTTCCTCAGCTGCAAGACCATAGTTGCCGGAAGAAGAAGGTGGGAAAGGCGTTCTTGTAACTCTATCTTAACCCTTTCACGCATTTATGACGTAGAGGTTGCCAGATTAGCAATAAGAAATAGAGTTCTCTCACTCTTATAATTACCTCTCCAAAACTAGTTTTCTGCCCACAGCTAACTCAAAGACAATTGCAGAGGTTGAAGTAACTAAACTAAAGGTTTCTAAATACCCCTGATGGTAACAAATGCATTAAAGTATCCCCAATAGGCTAAAGATCGCGTCATATGTCGGAGAGGTTTAAGGCGGATCAGAACCACAATTTTAGGATGCCCGGGAATAATGCCAATATTAAAAAGCGTTAGTTTAGGAAGGATCTCTAGCAATTATAAGGCTTCGAACCATCTAATCAACTCTACTGATGACCACAGATCCTCCCTAAGCTGCATAAAATAATCTGAATAATAGCTAGAGTTAAGTACAACAGACGTCACTGGTACAGAAGGGGTTAAGAAGGATGTAGAACCACAATTTTAGGTTGCAAGGGAATAATGACAATATTAATAAGTTATAATCAGGATGTGGTATATGTAGGAGGAGGAGACATGGATGTGGTATGTGATGGATGAATGAGATGGGGAGATAATGAATAAATAAATAATTAACAAATACAATACAACATCTCCCCTTAACCCCTTCTGTACCGGCGACGTCCTTTATACTATAATCTGGGTACTTTTAGACGTTGTTATTTAGTTTCGAAAAGACCTCCAGCAATAAACAGGCTTTGAACTATCTCGCTTAATCATTTTTTTTCAGACACAGATCCTTCTTAAACTGCACAAAGTCCTCTAAATATAGCTAGAATATATTTTAGGTTGCAAGGGACAAACAACAATATTTATAAGATATAATCAGGATGTGGTTTATGTCGTAGGATAGAGAAGGAAATGGGATGTGGCGGAGGAATGAGAGGGTTGGTGGGAGAGAGAGGGATCATGTTAACCCATACAGTACAGGTGACGTCCTTTTAATTTCATTGTGGCAACTATTATACGATTATATTCAGATTAGGTAGGACCTCCAGCCATAATAAGGCTTCAAACTATCTCAACCAACCCTTTTAAAGACCGCAGATCTTTTCTAAGCTGTATACTATTGTCTAAATATAGCTAGACTATTAGATAACACGCGTCGCTGGTACTCAAAGGTTTAAGACGTTTGTTCCATTAGTTTGGCGATTTTAAGACCCTTTGCCCCATTTATTTGCCAATATAAAGACTTTTCGTGCTAATCACCTTAGTTAGTCTGTGTAATTCAAGCAGTTTATCAAATTATCCCTTTGGGGCTTATGACGTGTGTTGACAGGTTTTGATGCAAGTAAACATTTTGTATAAATTTAATATGTTCATGGTCAGTTATTGTGACTGTATTCTTACCTTTGATATCTATAATTTTAATCAAGCATTTTTAACTTTGAGTTTCTCGTATAACCTCTGCTTACTGGTTCTGTATTTATTGATTGTGTATCTACTTCTATTGTCATTATTGATCTTTTATAAAATCCAATGTTCTTGTTAAAATGGTACTCCTTGTTTAAATCTGTTGTTGCTTCATATTTTTCGATTATACTTTATTATATTGTATTAAATCTATTCACTTTTGATAGTATCAATTGCTTGCCTTTTATATAATTTATCCATAGTTAATTTGTACGATGATTGTAGGTTATTTGCAGAGTAGTAATTGGTAGGGGTCAGCTGTCCATGCTATTTTGACAGGTACCTACCCGATAGCACTATCGTTAGTGAGTGCGATCTGTATTGTGTAATATTGTTAAAATCTTGTCAAAATGCAAATTTGATTTTAATAGAACATTTTGTCATAATTTGTAGTTTCTTTATTCATACAGAATTTAGTCAAATTTACCTGAACGTCCCGGACCTCCCAAACTGACTAATTTCTTGAACGTGACGATAGTGCGTTGTTATATGTGCGATTAGTTTGCTTGGGAACCAGATCAACTTGCTCATGTAGTGATGTACACCCTATATGGTGGTGGTGTGTTATTTTATCTAAAAATAGCCAAACTAATGGGGCTAAATATGAGGGAGAAGGGAGTCCAGAAAAATCAAACCTCCCCTTAAACGTTATCATCATATACAGTATGTCCAGCCATGAGTAGAACAGTGCTTCTATGATCACGGCCTCCGTCACAATATATGCAGCGAATATAATCACAGCCAGTCGGGGGCAAAGAACATTGTTTTTGTGTACTAAACAAATTACCTCAGCCCAGTTGGTTATATACAAAAACTGCAAGCCCGTGTGCTCAATGCAATTTCGGCTCAGAGCCTCCCCCGGCGAGATCCAGATTGCATAAAGGAATTCACCTGCATAGATGATGTTGCAATGTAGTCCGTGCTTTGAAAGAACTAGACTAAAACTCCTCCGAGGTCGAGGTTAGTTAGCGTTACTCTCGGCTCACTATGTCAACAATATTTTTATATTATTTTACCCTAATACTACTGTATTTGTTTACTGTATACCATAAATTGCGTTGTTCATACAGGGGAGATGTGGTGGATTGGTAATGGCACTGGACTGGTAATCCAATGGTCCCGGGTTCGAATCCCGATATGTCAATGGGAAGATATTATTGGGATGGAATTTGTGCTGTACCTAGTTTCAGTGCATTACCACAAAGCCCACCGAAACGAAACGCCAAAAAATACCCTCATTGTTCTCCCTGATTAAATAGCACTATATGAATATTCCCATATTCAAAATACGCTACAGGGGGGGGAATGCCTAGTGAGCTAATTGCCCAATAGGTGGCGTTCTGAGAATGAGGGTCCGAGTCTAAGGGGTAGGACAGTGAAGCGTAAAGGCGAAGCAGCTTCAGAGATGAGGGCTGCTTCGAGCCGTGAGTGGAGCGCTAAGTGCTTCACATGTCTTACTCCCTAGACTGGAACAAGACCTCACGGGCCTCACCGTGTTGAACGGTTGGATGTACTGTACAGGCTCTCAGCCTATGCTCGAGAGGGAGTAGTTGGAATATAGAAAAATAGAAAGGAAAACAAATATAATAATAATAATTGTATATGCAGTATATTTGTGTTTGTTTTTGTTCTATGTGAATGAGGGAGACAAAAGGCATAACTGCCTGCAGCGAGTGCCTCCCCCAGAGTTGAAAGAGTGACAGGGCCAAAATCAAGGGACGTTCGAGCTAAAATGCCTGTACACACGGAGTTTGAAGCAATTTAAGTCATAGGAAGAGGGAAAGACTGATTCTGGGAGAGTTCCAGAGCTCAGCAGTTGAATCGAAGAAAGATTGGGAGTATCGTTTCACTCTTGGGTTGGAGAGTTGCACAGAGAAGGGGTGGGATTGTGTTGCAAGACGGGTACTACGTACCCTACGTAGAGGAGGTGGTATACACTGAGGGAGCTCTGAGGAACATTGATTATTGTAGTAGCGGTAGAATAGCGAGAGAGATGCAACATTGCGGCGAAGAGAGAGAGATTGCAGAGAGTTGGTGAGTGGGCGGGAGTTAATGATACGAAAGGCTTTCCTTTCTACTTTGTCTAGAAGTGCGGTGTGAGAGGATCTCCCCCCACACATGTAAACAATACTCAATACAAGGACGCACTGTGCCCCTGTACAGAGCAAGAAGCTGTGCAGGGGTAAAGAACCCCTTGAGGTAATAGACGTCCTTCCTAAGTCGAATAAAATCGTCTAATCAAGGCCAGAATCTACTGATAAGGATGTCACCGGTACTTAAGGTGTATTAACTCTTAAGGGGAGATGGGTCGTTTTTCTGAACCCCTTTCTCCCTCGTGTTAAGCCACATTAGTTTTGAAATCTTAAGACGTTCGGCCAAGCAGTTTGGCGATTTTGGCACCTTTAGCTCCATTTCGTTGTCAATTTTAAGACCTATCGTGCCATTTAGGTGTAGATTTTTCCCTGGCCAGCGATAGCGAGCCTGGAATTATAAAAGGAACTGGCCTTCGGCCGAGACATTTTTCTACCGAAAAATGTACAAATATATCTTGAGGGGGGATCTAGGGGGTGTTTTTTTAAGTTTGAAGGAGGTCTAGCGAGGAAACTAAAAAACAAATGAAAATAATGAATTAATAGACCCCCCCCCCAAAAAAAAAAAAAAACACTGCCCTTTAAGACACTCTTTACATTTCGGATTTTTATTTTGCAGTTCGAGGGTTCATATTGATTTATGTCGTTGAGTGTAAAGTTACCCACATAAGTTCTGTTCCTCTCCGTGATCTTATACATGGAAATATAATGCGTATGATTGGATTATGAGTGGAACTCCTTATGCAGTGGTTAACTCATCTGGCTAATCAACTGATAATTATACGAAACCATAATCGCAATTCATCCATACTAATCTTACTTTAATGTTACTTTTAGTCATGTACGGTCAAGGTTAATAAGTGTTGTCAGATAGTTCACAAAGTTTCGGACACTGACTAATACTTTGAGGGATAAGCACTTTTCCCAGTAACTATAAAGATACCAATAACACTTTTTGAGCGATAACCACTGGAATCTATGACAACACTTACTACCCCCGATTGTACAGTGGGTGGCAAAAGTCCTGCGCCTCTCCTGCCTCACCTAAACTAAGTCTACTTTCATACATAAGATAATTAGTTAGAATTAATTAGTTAGTTAAAAGAGGACTTCAGAGGCTATCAACCCTTCTGGATTATTAAGCCAGCACACTGTAAGTCAAGAATAGCGTGAGGACTGGAGCCCCTTTTCGAGATCTCCAGCCTCTTGATAAGATAATGATGAGGAACAGTACTTATTTGGCCAACTGTACATATCTTATTGTTGTGTTTAATAGCCCGTGTGATGTTTTGAATACTTATCTATTATACCCCCCTCTCTCTCTCTCTCTCTCTCCTCGCCTGTGACGCTGTGTTAAGGGGGAGGGGGTTGCTTTTTCTCACTCAGGTTTAGTCACATTATTTTTGAGATTTTAAGACTTTTTTCACTACTTTCGCGATTTGAAGACCTTTCGCCCCATATTTTTGTCGATAGAAAGACCCTTCGTGCCATTTAATTGTGTCGATATTTTGCTGGCGAGCGATAGCGAGCCTGTAATTATAGGAAGAACCAGCCTTCGGCCAGGACATGTTTCTACCGAAAAATGTGCAAATGTGTCTTGAAGGGGAGTATAGGGTTATTTTTCTTAAGCTTGATGGAGGTCTAGCAAGGTTACTGTAAAATTCGTATGATAACCAACCCAAACACACCTAATCAATGAAACCAATGAAACTAATAAATACATTTGGCGCTCACACTGAAATTCCGTGCACTAACCAGTACGCTATCAAGACAGTTACATATATATAAATAAATGTGTAAATAAATAGACCAAAGAACAACCCCTCCCCCCTTAACCCAGATAATGTGTGTACAGAAGTGGAGATAATGATATCACAGAAGGAATTACTCACCCGAATAACTCTTAACAAATTAGTGTGTCTTCATGTGTTATATTTCTCCCGACCCAACCAACCTTGCAAGAGTGTCATTATTGTTAACTACACGCACACATATACATACACATGCACACACATACACATACATATACACTCACTTTCACTCTCTTCCCTTGATGGGTAGCTGGATCTGTTGTTGCTTGATTTCCTTTGTACCCTCTCTCTCGCTCTCTTTCTCTCTCTCGTTCTCGCTCCCTCTCGCTCTCTTTCTCCCTCTCCCTCTCCCCCTCTCTCTCTCTCTCTCTCTCTCTCTCTCTCTCTCTCTCTCTCTCTCTCTCTCTCTCTCTCTCTCTCTTTCTCTCTCTCTCTCTGTTCAATTCTATTCTACACACCCAGATCAGTGTATCGAAAATATGTATCGAAAATATTATAGTTAACCCTTTCAAAATCCCATACGTATTTTCTTGTCTCTTTTCGGGCTATTATTAGCCGATTTTATTCAGATTAGGAAGGGTATATGGTCGTGAGAGGGTTAAGTGACATAGTATTCACCCTTATAGTACCCCAATATCCTCTTTAAACTGTATAAAATCGTCTAAAGATAGACAGAATATATTGTCAAAATGCGTCACAGTTGTCAAAAGGTTCATTTGGACTACATTAACTTCTTCACCACCATTACGTAATGTTCACCATATCCTCGTTACCATTATACGATTTTCTATAGTTTGTAATTAATCTATACGCCTCAAATGGGTAACTGCGATCTCAATAAACCCCTTTCGTAACGTAGTTCCTTATTTAACTGCATAAACTCACCTAATTTTAGCCAGAATCAAAAGTAAAAATACGTCATGGTGCTAAAGGTTAACGTTTTACCTTCACTATATATTGGATAAGGTTAAGCAATTTTTGTCAGCTTAGGAAATCTCTACCCCAGTCAAAAAAACATAAAAACACTGCAAATAAAATAAAAAATTGGACGATTTTATGCAGTTTAAGAAGAACCTATATTATTCAGAGGGTTTATTGAGAGTGAGAGAGAGAGAGAGAGAGAGAGAGAGCACCATGATAAATATAGTAGCAATATCGTCTGTAAGATTTATTGAGAGAGATTTACATAGATTTACATATATACACTGGCCACACAGATCTTACGATCCCTACGAGGTGGCCAGAACTTAATCCTAATAGAGATAGCATCCCTAAGAGAAAGTGGAAGGAAAGGATAGCAAAGATGAAGGCTCTCTCCAAACCCTCCGGCAATGTGCCGTACATGAAAATAGTTAGAAGTGAATAACCTTGCAGGGCTTGGAAATTGCCCGAAGGAATTTATAGTATAGTTAGAAATGGAAAAGTAAGGCATGCACACCTTCAATTTTTTTTTTCCCTGCTCTCTTTAACTGAAAACGTGTTCATTTCTGCCAGGTTCTCTTGTCAGTGATCAGCTTCTACTGCAGACCAACTTTTCTGTGATATGTGTCTAACATTTTTTTTAAATGTGTATATTGAGTCTCTGTCAATAACTTCATTAGGGAGCTTATTCCACTCACTAATAATACTGTGGGTTAATAAATGTTTAGTTATGTCTAAGTTCGCTTTCCTGCCTGTTAGTTTTAATTTGTTTCCTCTTGTGGAACCTTTTTTGGCTAGCTTAAATAGGTTATTAAAGTTTACGTTACTAAATCCTTTTAGTATCTTAAAACACTCTATCAGCTGTCCCCTTATTCTCCGAGAGAGAGAGAGAGAGAGAGAGAGAGAGAGAGAGAGAGAGAGAGAGAGAGAGAGAGAGAGAGAGACAGACAGAGAGAGCGAGAGAGAGAGATAGACAGAGAGAGAGAGAGAGAGAGAGAGAGAGAGAGAGCACACCATAATAAATATAGTCACAGTATCGCCTGGAGGATTTATGTTCACTATCTGACCCGCGTAATGAGTCCACATCATACACACTATCTTTGTATAGACCAAGATATAGTATCTAGTTACGTAATATATACTGTATATATATATATATACCGGGTATATATATATATATATAATTATTTATATATATGCTGTGACTGTATATACGCATATGTATAAGTACATTTTATGCTTATGTGTATGAAAGAGACAAAAAGCAAAGCTGCCTGTAACAAGTCCCCCCCTCCCCCCCACCCCTCCAAGTTGAATGAGTGACAGAGAGACATATTCAAGGTATGTTAGAGTCAAACTGTCTGGACACACAGAGCTTGAAACAGTTTAA
Organism: Paralithodes platypus; assembly: GCA_032716605.1. NCBI lineage: Eukaryota > Metazoa > Arthropoda > Malacostraca > Decapoda > Lithodidae > Paralithodes > Paralithodes platypus. The sequence continues at coordinate 9,355,083 of CM064505.1, read as the reverse complement.
ATCATTGGATGAGGGAAAGACAGATTGAGGAAGATGATTCAAGAGCTTACTCCTAGACTAGAGGAAAGACTGGGAAAATCGGTTCACCCTGAGGTGTGAGAGGTTGACAAAATAGGGGTGGAAGTGTGTTGAAAGGCAGATACCCCTATTCTTCGTGAGGGAAGAGGTTTACACTGATAAAGCTTTGAAGAACATTGATTATTGTAATAGTGGTAGAAGAGTGAGAGAGATGCAACATTACGGGGTGTACAGAGAGATTGTAGTGAATTAGTATCATCAAGTGGATTGGTGAGACAAATTTTTTTTTTTTTCTTCTACCTTTTAGAGAAGTGCGTTATTGGTAGAACCTACCCGCACATGCGAACAATACTTGGTACTTGAGTGCATAGTGCCCCTGTATGGACCAAGAAGCTGTGCGGGAGTGAAGAACCCACGGAGACGGTTGAGCACACCTACCTTTTGGGAAGGTGCTTTAGCAAGTGTGGTAATAATGATCTTTCCATAAGAAAAAGAATATTGAGAGAAGATATGTATTCAGTATATAACTTACTGTACTGGTACACTCGGGTACCATAGTCTCTAGCACACTCATAAATATTCGTGGATTTCACCTATCTTTAATTATGGAAGTATATCACTGGAAACGAATTTATGAATATAATTTTGTATAAATCAACTACAAAACATTATTCAATATAATTATATTGTAAAGCAATTTCTACCCAAAAACAATCCAGATAGTTGTAATTGCATAGAGAAAAACGGGGATTCACTAAATTCTTAGGTATAATCCTGTGTAGCGGGTAGACCTGTATTTATCTCAATAATTTAGTAACGCTACAATATATTTTTACATTTTACATTGGTAAATAGTCCACTAATATACTAGGTTAGGTTAGGTTAGGCTTTGGTTAGGCTACGTTAAATATATTGTAAAACGATTCTTAGTAAATAGGCATCTAAAAAAACAGTTCCTCCCACTACACAAGATCTTACCAATTCTTACCAGTGGGCTAGAGACTATGGCATTCGATTGCACATGCAGAGCGGTCGCGAAACATTTGTCCATAGGCATTATATATAATTTAAATATCCTTCCCATTCTCCAAACACAGCCTGTTTCAAGCATCATTATATAACAAACGTTGATAAGGGAGATTAATACGAGTAGTTTTCATAGCAACCAAAAAAAAGTTAGGTTTCTCTGTTAGTTTTCCATGAATAAAGTACATGGAAATTCCCTATGACCGCTCTGTATGTAAGGAGAGAGAGAGAGAGAGAGAGAGAGAGAGAGAGAGAGAGAGAGAGAGAGAGAGAGAGAAAGAAAGAAAGATCGGCAGGTCGGGAGAGAGAGAAATAGATATTTGCCGAGATAGGAATAGTACACACAAAAGCCAAAGACAGACACATACGGTAGCAAGGGAGAACCAGCAATAAACGGGAGGAACCAACATAAAACGTAAAGTTCTTTGTCCAGACAAAGGAATATAAGAAAGAGAGAGAGAGAGAGAGAGAGAGAGAGAGAGAGATACGATACGATACGATACGATACGATAGGAAGAGAGAATCATCAATAAACGGGAGGAAACAAATTAAAAAAGTAAGGCTAATTGGTCAGACAAAGGAATATAATAGAGACAAACAAGAGGGTAGAGAGAGAGAGAGAGAGAGAGAGAGAGACGATAGAAAGGGAGAACCAGCAATAAGCACAGGAGGAAGCAACATAAAAAAGTAAGGTTAATTGGACAGACAAAGGGAAATAATAGAGACCAGAAACAAACAAGAGGAGTTACACAGATATTCAGACCACACAGGCCTTGGGGTCCCAACTAGGTGGGCCAGCCTTAATACTACTAGACAGGGACAGTTTATAGTGGAAGAATAGGACAGTAAAGTAGAAGGCTCTCTCGCCACCCTCCGTACAGGAGAGCAGTGGAAAGACGACTAGGTGGGTTCGACCTGAAAGTTATGGAGGAAGTGGAGGAGATGAGCAAGGTGTTTAAGGATGAGATCTGTGCAGCATGTGAGGAGGTGTGTGGAGTGAGGAGAAGAGGGAGGGGAGTGAAAGGTACAGCATGGTGGACAGAAGAGGTAAGAATAGCTGTGGAAGAAAAGAAGAAAGCATATAGAGAGTGGTTGGGTAGTAGAGGGAATGAAGATTTCGAGAGACAGAAACGAGCGAGGTACGTGGAGAGTAAGAAGGTGGTGAAGAGAGTAGTGAGGGAAAGTAAGAGAAGAGTAGATGAGGAATTTGGAAGGAATCTGAGTGTAAAATGGAGGGAGAGTAAGAAACTGTTCTGGAAAGAAGTCAAGAAAGTTAGGGAAGGTAGCAAGGGAAACAGTAAGAGTGTGAAAGATAAGAATGGGAGAATGCTAGCCGAGAAGCAACAGAGTCGAAAGCTGGAGGGAGTACTTCAGTGAGTTGCTAAATGTAAGGAATGAAGAGCCAGCAAACATAGCTGGATATGGTATGGGAGGGAGAAGAAGAGAAGTAGTGGAGGAGGAGGTGGGGATCAGGAGGTCAGAAGTGTGGGAAGCCATGAAAAGAGTGAAGTTGGGGAAAGCACCAGGAACAGATGGAGTTTGTGGGGAAATGTTGAGGTATGGTGGTGAGATAGTGATAGAATGGGTATGGAAAATGTGCAAACTAGCATGGGAGAAGGGGAGTGCACCCGATGACTGGAAGACTGGCATAATAGTCCCTCTATATAAGGGCAAAGGGCAAAGAAGAGTGTGTGGTAACCACCGAGGAATATGTCTGCTAAGCGTAGTAGGGAAGGTATACAGTAGGGTAGTGATTGAGAGAGTGAGAGTGAGAACGGAGAAATGGATAGGCGATGAGCAGGGAGGTTTTAGGAAGGGAAGAGGATGTGTAGATCAGATTTTTACCCTGAATTATGTTGTGGAGAAGTATCTGGAGAAGAAACAAAAGGTGTCTGTTGCCTTTATGGACTTGGAGAAGGCCTATGACAGAGTAGATAGAGAAGGTTTGTGGAAAGTACTGTACTTAGAATATACGGAGTAGAGGGCAAGTTGCTGAAAGCAGTGAAGAGCATGTATGAGGGTGCAAAGGCAGCAGTACGTGTGGAGAGTGAGCAGAGCGAGTTCTTTGACCTGAATGTTGGTTTGAAACAGGAGTGTGTGATGTCCCCGTGGTTGTTTACTGTATATATGGATGGAGTCATGAAAGAAATACTATCAAGAGCAGTGGATGTTGGTGTATCGCTGTAAAAGGAGGGAATTGAGTGGAAGCTACCTATATTGCTGTTTGCGGATGATACAGTTATGATGAGTGATAATGAATGGGAGTTGCAGGGTCTGGTAAATGAGTTTGGAACAGTGTGCGAAAAACGGAATTTGAAGGTAAATGCGGGGAAGAGCAAGGTTATGGCCTTCGAAAGGGGTGAAGTCACAGAGTGTGAGGTGAAGCTGAACGGTCAGGCTATGGAGATCGTCAACTCTTTTAAGTATCTGGGCAGTGTGTTGAGTAAAGATGGGACTATGGATGAAAAAGTGCGGGAGAGGGTACAACAGGGGAAGAGGGTTGTAGGAACGCTAAAAGCAGTAACAAGAAATAGGGTGGTCAGTATGGAAGTGAAGAAGTCCTTGCATGACAGTGTGGTAATCCCGACACTGACTTACGGAAGCGAAGCATGGACGTTGGTTGAGAGACTCAGACCAAGAGTGAGAGCAGTGGAAATGAATTACTTAAGGAGTGCGTGCGGAGTTACATGGAGGGATAGACAGACTAATGAGGAAGTAAGAAGGAGGTGTGGTGTGGAGGTAGATGTGCTGGAAAGTGTGAAAAGGAACAACTTGAGATGGTACGGCCATATGGAACGTATGGAAAGCGAGAGAATGACTAAGAGGGTGTACGAGAGCGAGGTGGAGGGACAGAGAGGGAGAGGTAGACCGAATGAGAGGTGGAAGGATTGAGTGAGGAAGTACATGAACGAAGGCAGTGCTGGTTGGGGGCAGGAGCGTCGACTGACTGGGGACAGAGGTGCATGGGGGCGGTTCGTTCGTGGCCACCCCTTCGGGGATCACGGCGTCAGGCAATAGATAGATAGATAGTATGTGAAGATATTTTGTGTCACATCTAAGGATGTCTTATTTCTAATTAATTTCATTCCATTACCTCGGGTTGCAGCATTATTATTATTCGTGAACAGTGCACTGATATCTACTCTGTCAAATCCTTTAAGTATCTTAAAACACTCGATAAGTTGGCCTCGCAACCTCCTTTTCTTTAGCGAGATATAGGAGAGAGACAGAGAGAGAGAGAGAGAGAGAGTAAGGTTAATTGGACAGACAAAGGAATATAATAGATACCAAAGACAAACACTCCATTAGTGTAGTGATTTTAAGATCTTTTGTGCCATTTAGGTGTCGATCTTTTTCTTAGCGAGCGATAGCGAGCCTGTAATTTATGAGGAACCGGTCTTCGATCGGAATTTTTTCTATCGAAAAAATTGTACAAATTTATCTCGAAGGGGGTCTTAGGGATATGATAGTCAGAGGGTTTAATGAGATAGTCTCTACCCTTATAATTCCCACAGATCCTTCCAAAACTATATTTTATTTAGTATGATAGAGGTCTTTGGAGGATACTAAAACATGTAATAAATAGATAAATACATTAACTGAAGAAGCAAATACAGATAGAGATTGGTATCTCAATAATAAATAAATAAATGTATGTACAGCATATTTATGTACTTTATATACTCAGTGACATAACCCGATGCATAAATAAATAAACACAGTTAAATACAATAAATACAAATAGATACAGTTCTGCCCTTAATTGGTCAGACAAAGGAATATAATAGAGACGAACACAAGAGACTGAACGGGAAGCAACAAATGAAAAGTAAACAATTGGGAAGGAATTATATTTTCCATGCATCGTTTCTTATAACTAGAGAAGGGTATGGATGTCTGGGATACCTTTGATGTGGACTAAATTGTCTATGGTGATGTTCTAAGGTGTATATAAGTTTGTATTATGTGTTTGCTTATACTCTGTCTCTCTCTCTCTCTCTCTCTCTCTCTCTCTCTCTATATATATATATATATATATATATATATATATATATATATATATATATATCTATATATATATATATATATATATATATATAAATCAACACCAGCGCTGGTACAAACATCTTTATTTTGGTAACGTTTCGGTTTAAGCATAAACCATCGTCAGACCTGAACTGAAATGAAATAAAAGCCTATATGAATGGCAGAATAATTTTCTAATGTAAATATTCTTATTAATAATTAATTTTAACAAATCTAGAATAAAACTTAAAATTAATAGTTATAAAAATAATAACCTAATACATATTAGAACTAGTAAAGTGATAGAATAAAATGAGAGACGAAGAAATATTATGTTGATTTTTATCATCCGACTCCGATTCCCGCAACAAGAGAGTATTGCTTCTATATATATATATATATATATATATATTATCTGTGTTTTAGTTTCCTCCCGAGGCTTCCATTAAGCTTTAAAAATATGCCACAAGACATCCCCCGCCCCACCCCTTCGACATAAATTTGTCAATTTTTCGGTAAAAAATTCTCCTGAACTGCAGGCATTCCAGGAACAAAATCGACACATTGATGGTAATAAAGGTCTTATAATCGCCAAACTAATGGGGAGGACGAATGTTTCAATATCTCAAAACTAACCGGGCTGAACATGAGGGATATGGAAGCTCTGAATCCCCTCCCCCCATTCCTCCTTAAGTTTCCAATAGTTTGTGTTGATCAACATGATAAAGTGTTGTTTTAATGTAACACTTGCAAAATAAACAAACCAAAACGTATACGAACACTGTAAAAAGACAAAACAACTAATCAAAATCGCTATTTGGAAACAACGCATTAAGTCAAATTAATCATTTATAAATAAAAGAACACAATCCACCACATAGGGTGTACATTACTACAGGAGCAAGTTAATGATAAAGTGTTATTTCAGATGACGAGGGAGATTACGAGTCAGACTATACCCTGTTCCAATTTTGTAGTCCAGAAATCATGAATCCTAACCTCTGTATGTCAAATAGGGCTGGAACAAATGGGCTGTACATTTTCACACCTGTTCCCTGGCTGACCCTTCCCAAATGATAAAAATATTAGCTCGTTTACTCTAGTGGTTTGTGAGTTATAGAGGTAAATGTTCAGGAGTTTGGCATACCTACTTTGAATATGGCATAGTATTGCAACCTGGCTCGGCGTAATTGACCACTCGCGAGCTTCAAGCCATAAGGAAGTTGGAGCCGTAAACATCGATATTGAACAGAAATGCAATAATAATGTAGATTTCTTTAAGGGGGTGACCTGTTTTTGTTCTGTCCTTTTCTATCTTTCTCTGGCTTGTATCCATTTGGCCCCATTCAGCCTACTGTTATAACACGTTTATCCCCATCCAGGTGTCAATTGTTTACTGGTGAGCGGTAGCGAGCCAGCATAGGTTTTATTTTTGTTTGACAGCAGGCTAAATTTGTACATTTTTCGATAGAAAAATTTCTCCGGAGAAGCCGGATTTCTTCATAGCTGGCTCGCTATCGGTCGCCAGGAAGAATTCGACAACTAGATGGGGATAAACGTCTTAAAATAGTTGACTGAATGGGGCCGAATGGATACAAGCCAGAGAAAGAGAGAAAAGGACAGAAATAACAAAAAGCAGGTCACCCCCCTTAAGGGAGAAGGTAAGATTCCTTTGGTTTTATGTATTGATCAAATTGTACTACGACCGTATTTTAGCTGGTAATTCTGCTAAATATATGTGTCTACAGCTCCAACTTCCTTATAGCCTGAAACTCGCAAGTGAGGAATTAAGCCTCGCTAGTTTGACCTCTTATGGGGAGATATGTCGCTTTTCTAGACCCCCTTCTCCCTCATGCTTAGCCTGATTTGTTTTGAGATTATACGGCGTTTGTCCTATTAGTTTGTCGATTTTATCACCTTTTGCCCCATTCGTTGTCAATTTTAATACCTGTCGTGCCATTTAGGTGTCAATTTTTTCATGGCGAGCGATAGCGAGCCTGTAATTTTCATAGGAACCGGCCGAGTTTTTCTACTAAGAAATGTACACATTTATCTTGAAGGAGGCCTAGTTCTGTTTTATGCTTGATAAAGGTCTAGCTAGCAAACTAAAAAATAAATGCATAAATGAATACAAAAAAAAAAAAAAAATCCACTATCCCCTTAAGGCTACAACATAATATGTATGGTAAAGACCGTATAACCATCTTTGCCCTTTTGAGACCATGTACAAATATATAATTATATATATAGGTCCTGTGTTCACGCTTCGCTTATTCTGCACAGGTGGGCAGGGCTAGTCGGTGATCTGCGTCTGTGATTGGTTGCCTGCTACTATGCGTGCGCTGCGTCTGTTGATTGGCTGGCTGTGCGTGGGGGCATCATCGGGTGGGCGTAGGTTGGGGGCAGTGGCGGGGTCATTTCCATCTCAGTTTCTATGGGGGTAGGATCTCCTCGCTGTGGGGAGAATTTGAAGGTCCATGGTCTGGTTGTTGAGTGTTTGTATGTAGATGGCTTCAAGGATGGGGAGGCGTCTAGGGTCGGATTCATTATCTAATATGGAGGTGTTGGTATCAAGGTCTTTACGATTTAGTTTTGGGTGGCCAGGGCTGTTGTAATGGTTTTTGATGGCGCAAGATTGAAGGTGGAGGGTAAGACAACGGCTCAAGCGAGTCTGGGTCATGCCGATATACGCTTTACGGGGTCCACAGCCCCCGTGGGTATAAGAGTGTTCGTATACCACATGATCCAGGTTCAGTTGTTTCTTATCTTTGGTGGGGCGATTACGTAGTACAAGTTGGGATGTTTTGGGAGATTTATAGTATATGATAAGTTTTATTTTGCTGTCAGTGTTGGTGGGCTGGACGTTCTTCAAGATGATGTCTCTTATGACAGCTTCGTCTGTTTTATGATCAGAAGACATGTAGTTTTTATAGAAAATATTTATGTTTTATGTGCTGGTGGTGTTGGGGGCTTCATTATTGTACCATTTTTCAATGTGTTTTTTTATGGTTGTGTCAACGTCGGAGTTAGAGTAGCCGTTGTTTATGAGGAATTATGCGAGGCGGTTGAGTTCGTGGTGGGTGTCCCGCCAGGAGGAACAGAGAAAGAGTGCCCTCCTGACATAGGCAGATGTGGAGATGTGGTATCATTTAGGGCACTCGCTTTTGCCGTTGAGGCAGAGTCCATTGTGGGCTTCGTGTAGACAGTAGTTTTGAAGCCTGTGTCTTGGTTAGTGACTAGGATGTCAAAGAATGGAAGTTTCCCTTCACTAGTCTCCTCGTAAGTGAAGTTGAGTCCCGATGCTGCTATGAAGCGTTGCTGAAGCTCTCGTAGTTCTGCGATGTCCTTCACCCGCACGAAGATGTCATCGTCATAACGGCAGTAGATGGAGGGGCGGTGGGTTGCTAGGAGGTTCTCCTCGATGGCGCCCATGAAGAAGTTTGCGAAGGGTACACCGAGGGGGCTACCCATCGCCACATCTATCTGCCGGTACATGTTTCCTCGGGGGACAGGTGAAGGGAGCTTCTTTAGTGCATAGCTCCAACAGCATTCGAAGGGCTTGTTCCGGGATGTCTAGAGGTATGGGGAGGTAGTGGAGTGGTATACACGACGTATGATGATGTCGATCGTCCTATCCACTGGTACATTAGTGAAGAGGCTTTCTACATCGAGTGAAATGATTAGGTTATCATCGGTCGGTGGGGCATCACGGAGGATTTCTAGGAAGTCTGTGGCGGAGGATAAGCTGTGTTGAGAGGGGGCGTACGGCGTCAGGAGGTTGTTAAGGGTCTTCGCTATTAGGTAAGTTGCCGTCGGGATTTGAGAGATTATAGGTCTGAGTGGGTTTTCTGGCTTGTGGGTTTTTACAGTGCCGTACGCATATCCTGGGGAAAATTCACCGACGAGTTTATTTTTTATATATACACTGTATATACACTGTGGTGGAGTGGTCATGCCACTGGATTGGTAATCCAATGGACCCGGGTTCAAATCCCGATATGTCAATGGGAAGATATTATTGGGATTGAATTTGTGCTGTACCTAGTATCAGTGCATTACCACAAAGCCCACCGAAATGCCAAAAAAATACCCTCATTGTTCCCTGATTAAATAACACTGTATGAATATTCCCATATTCAAAATATGTTACAGGGGGACAATGCCTAGTGAGTTCACTGCTCAATAGGTGGCGTTCTGAGAGTGAGGGTCTGAGTCTGGAGGGTGAGACGGTGAAGCACTTGAGCGAAGCAACCAGCCGCTTCAGAGATGGAGCTGCTTTGAGCCATGATGGATGCTTCACATGTCTCACTCCCCAGGCTGGAACAAGACCTCACGGGCTTCACCGTGTTGAGCGGTGGAATGTACAGGCTCTCAGCCTATGCCCGAGAGGGAGTAGTTGGAATATAGAAAAAAATAAAAAAATAAAAAAATATACAGTATATATATTCAGTATATATATATATATATATATATATATATATATATATATATATCCCGGTCAGGCCCCCATTTGTTACAACCCGGAAGTTATGAGGAGTTTTAATTAGGCCTGGTAAGCACTACGGGTATGGTAACTCCCAAATTGTCACACGAGACTGAATAGAATAGAAGTGAATTCAGTGAGGAGAGTAATAGTCTGTTTAACAGACTTATGCCAAGACTCAGTAGTCTATTTTAGAGATGGTAGTTATAGCTTATATAGCAGTTTATTTATGTAAGTTATTATATCATAAGCCACTTTGATCTTATAAACTTGACCACACCACTAACCCCTTTGTACCAAACTAATGCACATAATATTATGGTTAAGAAAAAACAAGATAATTTTAATATATACTGTATATTAGGGTGGTCCTTCGTGAGGGGTAAATTTTCGAATTCATTTATTTTAAGCACCAACCCCCGGAATTTGTTGGAATAGTCGAGAAAACTCTCCTGGTGAAGTTTTTTTTCAAATTCCATCAACATTTAGCCCTCCCTCATCGACCTTGAAGTTTAGCCTCAGTTTCTTGGGGCGGCTGACATTAGAACGACGACATATCGGCCTGTGCTGAACTTTGAAACGCTCCTATAATGTCCAATCATCTCTTTTGATGTGATACATCGATCTGTGTGTTTGTGTACAATGTGTATTATGTGTAATGTGTATTACTCGTTCTTCTCCCCTCCCCCCCCCCCCCCCCCTAACAATTGTTTTTCTTTTCAGGTTGAGTCATCACTCATCAATCTATCATTCTATCAAGCATGGCAGCAGTGAACCATCGCTATTTGATTGGTCCGTTGCAAAACATTGCCGGGTCTCAACTTCCCTAGGAAGAAGAAGTGCTGGGACTGTTGATATACCGAATCGAGGTCGAGAAAAAGTCTGTGCGGGAGGCGGCCAACGATGTCATGAAAATTGTCATTGAGCTCTGGTTGAAGGCCAGGATCCCATTCCAGCGAAAGGACACCATCCTGGCAAAGATTGAAAAACTCCATAAGGAGTTTGGAAACGTCAAGCGGAACAAGGGGCGAGCTGGCTCTCATGCTGTGCGTGAGGAAGCTTTCAAGAAGCGGACGAAGAATCTCTTCGATGTCGCCGCCACCAATGCCCTGGACGTCCTAACGAATGAGGAGGATAAGGCATTTCTGCTAGCTCAGCGCGAACCCGGACGCCGTGGACAGCTGGGATCTGTTGACACACGGTTAGCTGCCGTGGAGGCCCGCGCCGCTCAACGCCGTGAGCTGAAGAAGAGACAGAGGCAGCGCGCGGAGGATGAAGCCAGCACGTCCATGACCCCAGTGGAATTGGAATCGTCGTCCACCTCTGCAGATGAGACCGCTGACGAGGAGAGCAGAGACGGAGAAGCGAGACCTCCAAAGCGCCCCAGGAGAGCTATGGCATCGGCGGAAACACCGGACGGATGCTTGTGTGGCACTCAAGGAGGAGCTACGGAGGGGCTGCACGCTCATTGTTCATTGGGATGGGAAATTGATGCAAGACCTTACGACCAAGGAGAACGTCGAGCGACTTCCCATTCTGGTCTCAGGCAATGGAACGGTGCAGCTCCTCAACGTCCCCAAGCTGCCGAACGGAACGGGCTCTGAGATGGCCAAAGCAGTTGTCGGGGCACTCGAAGACTGGGACCTTACTGAGCGTATCGGTGGGATGTTGTTTGACACGACATCCTCCAACACTGGCCAGAACAACGGGGCTTGTATCCTGATCGAACAGCAGCTTAAGAAAGATCTCCTGTACTTCGCGTGCCGCCATCATGTCCTTGATCTGCTCCTCGCTGCGGCTTTCACGACGGTCATGGGCCCCACGTCAGGTCCGAATGTGATCCTGTTCAAGCGCTTCCAAGATCACTGGAAGTTCATCGACCGGAGCCAGTTCGAGTCCGGTGATTCCCACCCCCATGTGCGTCTTCTGCTGGACCCTGTGGACAAGAACTGGTTCCAGAGCACCCTGATCAACCACAAGGGCCTTCGGGACGACTACCGGGAGCTGCTGGAATTGACTGTGATCTTCCTCGGCCAGGTCCCCCCACGAGGAGTAAGGATCCTAGCCCCTGGACCCATGCACCAAGCAAGGTGGATGTCGAAAGCCATCTACGCACTGAAGGTGTGGATGTTTCGGAGCCAATTCAAGCTCACAGCGAGGGAGGAGAAGGGCCTGCGGCAAATCGCCGTCTTCATCAGTCGCCTGTACGCGAAAGCCTGGACACTGGCTCCGGAGGCCGCAGCTGCCCCTCGACACGACCTGCAACTGCTGAAGGATTTGACGACCTACATGGACGTCAACCGGGACGTGGGCAAGGCCGCTCTGACCAAGCTGGACCTGTGGTACCTCTCGGAGGAGCTTGTCGCTCTGGCGTTCTTTGACCCTCTGGTCACGGTGGAGGAGAAGAGGCAAATCCTCACCTCACTTCACACCACGGTGGGAGATGAATCTCCAGCGAAGCGCCCAATGCTGCCCAGCCAAGCCGTCTCTGGACTCCAACTGCAAGACATGGCTTCAACCAACACACGACGGTTCTTCCAGAAGCTGCGCCTGGAAGACGGCTTCCTCGACGCCGATCCCGCGACCTGGCTGGAGCGGGAAGACTTCTGGACAGCGGCGGCCTTCGTGCAGGGGATAGCGGTCATCAACGACCACGCGGAGCGAGGAGTTGCCCTCATCCAAGAGTACAACCGAAGGCTAACTCAAGATGAGGAGCAACTGCAATTTCTCCTTCAAGTTGTCTCTCGCCATCGCGCGGAGTTCCCGGACTCCAGAAAGAAGACCGTGGCTGGTGGTGTGGTGGCCCAGCAGGAGCAGGAGCACTAAGTCAGACGGGCCTAGGAGCCTTGTGGATCCTTAAGGGGCGCAGAATCGTGTAGTCTGTTAGAGTCTTCTAAAGAGACTCAGATTGTGTTCATGGAACAAAAATTATACTTCCATGTTGTGTTAAAATATACTGCAGTTACACTTGATTTACATTGGGCTACAGCTGCTACAAACTATGTATTTGAGGTAGAAAGACATTTTGCTTAAGATTTTTGTTATAGTTTAATACAATTAACTGTGTAATGAGGTAACCATTAATAAAACACTGTATGTTGTTTATTAATTTTTATTTTCATTCTCATTTTAATCCTTATACGCTCTATTTATTACCAGATAAAAAGTGTCTCTCGGGGTTCCTCAGGGTGAAAATTTAAGGTCGATGAGGGAGGGGTAAATGTTGTCCGATTGAGAAACAAATTCACCAGGAGAGTTTTCTTGACTATTCCAATGAATTCCGGGGGTTGGAGCTTAGACTTTCCGACTTTCAATTTTAAGGACCACCCTACTGTACAGTATATATATATATATACTTAATTATAAAAGAAAGGTGTTTATATTATATAAAGAATTGCAAGTAACTAGATTAAAAAGGAAAATAATATATTTATATGAATATTAATATATAAATTATAATAATTTATCTCTATGAACAAACAAACAAAAAAAGGAAAAACGAAAAGAACCTTATATACTAATGTAAACTAATGACACACGTAATAATAGGAATCAGGCTATGACAGACAAGACACTACTCCCTGGTTATCAGCACAGCTAGCGGTATTTAGTAGCACACAATACAGGATAACACCTCCACACAAATCTCCAGGAGCTGATATATCCAAAACGCTGGTTGAGTATATACTGATTGCATATGAGTTCAAGATGAATTACAACACCCTCCGTCACAGCCTGAACCCCTTCTTCACGTACAGAAAGGTAACTAGAAAACAGAAGATTGGCAAGTACAGCGCCATCTATTATTAAGAACATTAAATAATATACAAAATGAATCAATTGATGCACTCAACCGAGACGTCATAGTCGACCCTGGCTGGCACAACAAAACAACTCAAGTGTGCCGAGCTATAGCGAGTCGAAGGGGTCGAGCAGAGCAGAAACTCTCGAAGCTTCACAGAGAAATCTATATATATATAGATTTCACCAGAGCTTTTAAGTCACTTATTAAAAAGTATTGCATTGAAACTGAGAAGGACTGGGATGAAAACATAGACTTTCTCCTATTTGCCATAAGAGAATGCCCACAAGAATCACTAGGCCACTCACCCTTCGAGCTCTTGTATGGTCGCCAAGTTAGGGGCCCTCTTAAAGTACTTCAAGATGTTTGGTTTAAGACTGTTTCTGATCACCCTCTACGCACAGTTTCTGATTACATCAATTCTTTGAAGCTGAAACTATCTTCTGTGCGTGCTCTAGCTTTGGAAAATCTTGAACGTAGTCAGTCAAAAATGAAGTACATTTATGATGCTAAAACTAAACCTTGTGTATTCTCTATAGGTGACAGGGTTCTGTTGTTTCTACCCATTCCAGGTCATGCCATGAAAAGTAAGTACTCTGGTCCTTATATAGTCTCTCAGAAATTGACACCACTCAACTATGTTATTCAAACTCCAGATAGACGGAGAGCTCAACAACTAGTTCACATCAATCAAATCAAACCATATTATGAAAGGTCTTTAAAGGATGATTCGCAACAGGTTAAACCCTGTCTTGTAACCAATTCTGCAAATGTACAACCTGGTAGACCTGATATAATTGAGGGTACTGACATATCATCACCTATAGGAAATCCTAAAAACAGTCAGGTCTTGCGCCATTTAGATGATTACCTTCCTGGCACTACATCATCTCAGAAGGCAGATCTTAAATTGTTACTCCTCAAGTATCCCTCAATTACTTCAGATGTCCCAGGGTTTTATAACTCACAACAGCATGATGTAATTCTAACATCTGATATGGTTAAGCCTATTAAGCAACAATCATATAGGCTAAAACCCCAGAAGCAGTTGATCATGAAGAAGGAAATTTACTTTATGTTGGAGAATAACCTGATAGAAGAGAATTGCTCTCCTTGGGCTTCACCCAGTCTGTTGGTCCCCAAATCTGATGGTAGCAGTAGACTTTGCACAGATTACCATAAGCTTAATAAGGTCACTGTACCTGATGCTTTCCCTCTGCCTCGTATTGATGATTTAGTTGATAAGGTGGGTAGGGCTAAATTTGTTTCTACTATTGACCTACAGAAAGGTTATTATGAGTTAGGTATGACAGACAGGGCTCAAATCACTTCAGCATTCACCACCCCTTTTGATCTCTATCAATATAAAGTAATGCCATTCGGAATGATCAATGCTCCCACCACTTTCCAACGAATCATGTCCCATACTATTCTTGGTTTAGTTGGCATAGACTGCTACTTGGATGACATTGTTGTAATTACAGAAACGTGGCCTGAGCATCTGGTACGGCTGGAGATGCTGCTCTCTCGTCTCTCCCAGGCTGGCCTCACCATCAACCTTGCGAAATCCTGTTTTGGCCGGGCCACGGTCACTTATCTCGGCCATGTGGTGGGCCAAGGCATGGCACGCCCGAAGTCCGCCAACATCGAGAGCATCTTGGATTATCCCCAGCCTAAAGACCGCAAGTTTCTGATGAGGTTCCTGGGGATGTGTGGCTTTTACCGGAGGTCCTGCAGCAACTTTGCCACTATGGCCGCCCCTCTCACCGACCTAACCAGCACGAAGGTGGCGTTTGTGTGGTCCCTGCGTGTATGGCAGCCTTTCACCACGTGAAGTCTCTGCTGTCCACCTACCCAGTGCTCCGTGCCCCTGATCCTGCCAAACCTTATCAACTGCAGGTCGACGCCAGTGGTGAGGGTGTTGGAACCATCCTCCTACAGTACCATGAAGATATCCTCCACCCAGTCTCTTATTTCTCCACAAAGTTGAAAAGACATCAGCGAGGGTACTCTACTGTGGAGAAGGAGGCTTTGGCTCTGGTCCTGGCAATAAAGAAATTTGATTGTTACCTTCTTCAGCATTCGCCCCACATTGACGTGTATACGGATCATAACCCTCTTACTTTCATTGACCGTATGAAGAACAACAATCAACGGATTTTAAGATGGGCTCTACAGCTTCAGGAGTACCAGCTGGTTGTGCGTCACTAACGAGGAGTTGACAATCGGATTGCTGACACACTGTCAAGGGACCTACCACCCTCCTTTCAGTCGGCTTCTTGTGCTTCTTCACCCTCCTCTCCCTGTTCGGAGGTCTTCCAGGGGGAGGTGTCACATCCCTCGCCACTGTGAAGCTTCGAGAGTTTCTGCTCTGCTCGACCCCTTCGACTCTCTATAGCTTGGCACACTTGAGTTGTTTTGTTGTGCCAGCCAGGGTCGACTATGACGTCTCGGTTGAATGCGTCAATTGATTCATTTTGTATATTATTTAATGTTCTTAAGAATAGATGGCGCTGTACTTGCCAATCTTCTGTTTTCTAGTTACCTTTCTGTATGTGTATAAGGGGTTCAGGTTGTGACGGAGGGTGTTGTAATTCCTCTTGAATTCATATGCAATCAGTATATACTCAACCAGCGTCTTGGATATATCAACTCCTGGAGATTTGTGTGGAGGTGTTATCCTGTATTGTGTGCTACTAAATACCGCTAGCTGTGCTGATAACCAGGGAGTAGTGTCTTGTCTGTCATAGCCTGATTCCTATTATTACGTGTGTCATTAGTTTACATTAGTATATAAGGTTCTTTTCTTTTTTCCTTTTTTTGTTTGTTTGTTCATAGAGATAAATTATTATAATTTATATATTAATATTCATATAAATATATTATTTTCCTTTTTAATCTAGTTACTTGCAATTCTTTATATAATATAAACACCATTCTTTTATAATTAATTATATATTAAAATTATCTTTTTTCTTAACCATAATATTATGTGCATTAGTTTGGTACAAAGGGGTTAGTGGTGTGGTCAAGTTTATAAGATCAAAGTGGCTTATGATATAATAACTTACATAAATAAACTGCTATATAAGCTATAACTATCATCTCTAAAATAGACTACTGAGTCTTGGCATAAGTCTGTTGAACAGACTATTACTCTCCTCACTGAATTCACTTCTAATCTATTCAGTCTAGTGTGACAATTTGGGAGTTACCATACCCGTAGTGCTTAGCAGGCCTAATTAAAACTCTCATAAATTCCGGGTTGTAACAAAATATATATGTAATTTTTTTTGTTTTAATTCCAACTACTCCCTCTTGAGCATAGGCTGAGAGCCTGTACATGCATCCGTTCTACATTGAACAGTGAAGCCTGTGAGGTCTCGTTCCAGTCTAGGGGGTGAAACATGTGAAGCACTTTTAGCTGCAACCATCCCCTGCCATCTTGCCTTTGCAGGATGCATGGTACTTAGTTGCCCACCCACAGCTCGAAGCAGCTCCATCTCTGAAGCTCACTCGTTCCAGTGTTTCACTGCCTCACCTCCTTGACTCAGAACGCCATCTATTGAGCAATGAACTCACTAGGCATTGCATCCCTATAGCATATTTTGAATATGGAAATATTCATACAGGGCTATACAGTGCTATCAGGGAACATTGAGGGTATTTATTTGTCGTTTCAGTGGGCTTTGTGGTAATGCACTGATACTAGATAAAGCACAATTTCCATCCCAATAATATCATCACATTGACATATTAGGATTCAAACCCGGGTTCATTGGCTTACCTCTAAAGTACTGCTGTTTGCCGATGATACAGTTCTGATGAGCGATAGTAAATGGGAGTTGCAGAGTCTGATAATATGTTTGGAACAGTGTGTGAAAAACGGAATCTGATGGTAAATGCAGGGAAGAGCAAGGTTATGGTCTTTGAAAGGGGTGAAGCCACAGAGTGTTAGGTGAGGTTGAACGGTCAGGCTATGGAGAATAGCAGCTCATTTAAGTATTTGGACAGTGTGTTGAGTAAAGATGGGAGTATGGATGAAGAAGTGCGGGAGAGGGTGTAGCAGGGAAAGAGGGTTGTAGGAATGCTGAAAGCAGTAACAAGAAATAAGGTGGTCAGCATGGAAGTAAAGAAGTTCTTGCATGACAGTGTGGTAATCCCAACATTGACTTACGGAAGTGAAGCATGGACGCTGGTGAAGAGACGCAGACCAAGAGTGAGAGGGGTGGAAATTAGTTACATGAGAAGTTCGTGCAGAGTTACATGGAGGGATAGACAGACGAATGAGGTAGTACGAGAGAGATGTGGTGTGGATGAAGATGTGATGGAAAGTGTGAAAAGGAACACCTTCAGATGGTTCGGCCATGTGGAACGTATAGGAAGCGAGAGAATGAATAAGAGAGTGTACGAGAGCGAGGTGGAAGGACAGAGAGGGAGAGGTAGACCGAGTGAGAGGTAGAAGGATGGAGTTAAGAATTATATGAGCGAAAGGGGTGCTGGATGGGAGGAGGGGCGTTGACTGACTGGGGACAGAGGTGCATGAGGGCACTTCGTTCGTGGTCACCCCTTTGGGGATCACGGCAATAGATAGAATACGAACCAATATATGTTACCAGAAATATGTTAATCGTCGAGTGTTGTTGTTGTTGTTGTTCCCCAAGTTCCCTGGCCGAACAGCCCCAAGGCCCCGAGCAAGGCCAAGGCCATAACCGAGCGCCTCCGCAGAACCCTCCCTGCCGACCACAATAAAGCCTGGGTGACCGAAGCCACTCCGTGGCGGGGAGCTGAGGAGGGTGCGGAAACGCCCGGGAAACCAAAGCCCCACCCAGGGCCCTGTGCCCCTCAGCAATTATGAAGAGAAAGTTTAGGGGCAAAGGAAAAATGTGACGCTTTGGCTTCCAATCTTGGTAGATTGGGAGGTCAATCCACGGAAGAGACGCCGTCACTTGAGATCTAGAAAATATATAAGTAAAAGGAACAGTCAGAGTAAGCTACGGGTATGGCAGAGATCGCTCAGTTCTCACTCTGATAGAGCAGCCCATCACCTGTTGACGATAAAAGCTCTTGTGTGCAACTCCATGATAGTTTCCCGGGAAGTATGTAAGGGCACCAGCCAGTATATAAGGGTGGCACTATTATGTTGTGTGCCAGACTACATGATTACAGTGCCACCAAAACAACCAGTAATCTTACTCACTCACGACTACCACTTTATTCACAAAGACCATATACTGTATATATAATTATACTCACAACCGGGTTCGAACCTCCGACATTCAGAACGAGTGCCCAAGCTTTTAATCCAATACATCAAGTTGTGGTGTAGTGGGTTAAAAGCTTGGATATTCGTGCTGAATGTCGGAGGTTCGATCCCGGCTGGGAGTATTTAAACATTTATTAGCTCACGTGTATTTGTGAGATATACTTGATATAATATACTGTATATATATATATATATATACAGGTATATATATATATATATATTTTTTTTTTTACGTGGATTAGGGAGACAAAAGTCGAAACTGCCTGTGACGAGTGCCTCCCCCAGAGTTGAAAGAGTGATAGGGCCAAAATCAAGGAACGTTCTAGCTAAAATGCCTTTACACACGGAGTGTGAAGCAATTTAAGTTATAGTATAAGGGAATAGTGGATTCAAGGAGAGAGTTCCAGAGCTCAGCTGTTGAATAGAAGAAAGATTGGGAATATCGTTTCACTCTTGGGTTGGAGAGTTGCACAGAGTAGAGGTGGGATTATGTTGCAATTCGGATGCTACATACTCTACGTAGATGAGGTGGTATACACTGAGAGAGCTTTGAATAACATTGCTTATTGTAATAGCGGTAGAATAGCGAGAGCGATGCAACATTGCGGCGAAGAGAGAGAGAGAGATTGCAGATAATCGGTGAGTGGACGTGAGTTAATGAGATGAAAAGCTTTATTGTTTACTTTGTTAATAAGTGCTGTGTGAGAAGATCCTCCCCACACATATGAACAATACTCAATACATAGATACACTGTGCCCCTGTACAGAGCAAGAAGCTGTGCAGGGGTAAAAAATCCCCGGAGGCGGTTGAGCACGCCCAGCTTCTCACAAATACATTGGAGCTATTAAATATTTATATACTCTCAGCCGGGCTCGAACCACCGGCAGTCAGGACAGTCCATGCTTACCACGGAGTGATAATGAATGCTTAACCTTTTCGTATAATTTATTAAGAAGGGAAATCCTACATGGAGAAAATATTCCATTTCACATACAAATCGTAGGACCTATATTCCAGGATACAATTCTGGGATTTTCACGCAACTCGGGCTGAATTGATCTCATTTAATTCTCACCCAGCCAAGAATTTGTGTTTGTGAGGAGTCACTAGAGGGTCTTTAATGTATTATTCCTTGTATTTTTAAATACATTATAGGTGAGTAATGTTTTTCGTTTGTTCTTTAGACCTCCATCAAGCTTAAAATTAGACCCCATTTCAAGATAAATTTTTAAATTTTTTGGTAGAAAAAGTTCCCGTCCGAAGGCCGGTTCTTCTTAAATTACAGGCTCACTATCGCTCGCCAGGAAAAAAACGACACCTAAGTGGCACGAAAGATCTTAAATTTGTCAAATATGGAGTGAACGTACATAAAATCTCAAAGCTAATGGGGCGAACGTCTTAAAATCTCCAAAACAATGGAGCTAAACATGAGGGAGAAAGGGGCCCAGAAAAAAATTCCCTTAAGTGGAAATATCCCCTTAGTTAAGAGCTATATACAACATTAATTAAGAGCTGTATACAACATTAATTTAAAGTTATTTCAGTGGTTATCGCATGAGAGCTTTTACCGTCAAGGGTCAATGGTCAACTTTCTGACAGCATTACATCGGGGATCCTTTGTACTGTGTTACGACCCTGGCGGCCACGAAGCAGTTGGCTCGCTTGACCAGAGTGGTAACAGTGAGTTTGTATAATTCTAAAGTCTCCTGGTAAAATTTTGGCTGTCTGTTGTTGCTTGCTTTCCTTTCGCTACAAAATAAATCAGACAGCTCAAAATTATGTACTAGTCATAAAGGAAGCTTAGCTAGATAAATTATAAGTTCCCGAATCACTTTAAGATCATACTAAATTTACTAATGATTATTTTGATTAATTAATATGATTAGTAGGATTATTTATAATTAATTATGCTTAATCACTATATTAGATATTATTATTAGTATTTATTATGATGATGTATCCAGAACTGCTTCTTCCGACAACAGGTTAAGATTAAAATAAGATGGAGATTATTTATTATAAAGTATTATTTCTTAAGTGTTTAGATATTTCTTATTTATTTGTATAATGTATTATATATTTATTATAAATATTATGGTAATTATCTTATTATCTTATCCTTCATTACCATTGTCGTATTATATCCTTTACAATTACCATTGAAGAAGGGAAGATATTAAAGTCACCAATTCAACAAGAATAAATGTATTTATAAAACCAATAAACAAAAATATTACGTATGTACAAAACAAAGGAAAATAAATAGAAAATACATAAGATCCAGGACGTACCGGTATATGATTGTCCGATCGTTCACTGCTCGCTAGTCTACCCAATATTAAATGGTTTTAAGGCTTAATTAAGTATCACTATTGTTAATGGAAATTACAACAAGATTCATTGCAAGTTTTGGAAGTATCAACATATACCGTGCTTAACATATTGATGAATACACAATTAGTTTCACTATTCTTTAATGAAGTCACCAATAAACCTCTCCATTGTCACACCGCATTATTAACCTTTCTAGGTTAACAAAGCAATATACAAACTAACACATGGCGGCACGAAAGCTCACCTCAACACACCCGGTAGTTATAACCTGTCATAATTTAATTTAATTGCAAGACCACACCGCGCATATTAAGTACGGTATCTTTAGAGTTACAATTCAAAGTTAAATCAAGTTAAATAATTTCAGGTAAACTGAACACCATTACCACTTTAGTAATATACAAATATATATCTTATGTCACTGCCATATCTGAACTATCTCCTCCATCGCCTCTCCTCATCCTCACGATCTCAGCCATGTCAGGAATACAACTGATTTCCAAACACCATTCTACCCCTGGATACACATTCTAGTTGGTCTCTAGCGAATCAACAAGCCCCATTATCATGACGTGATGGAAAGTTCCGGTCTCGTCATGCCGCTTCCAATCATATCACTCGTGGCATGCCGGCGCCAATCAGACAGCTCTCTCCCACACTTGTTTGACCCCTCCACACGGGCCGAACCATCTATGTCCAGAGGGGGTCCTTGGGGTTATGGTGGGGTGAACCTGTTTACCCCTTAGTGTGGTGCTAGTGAACATTTTTAGTGAAACATGGCTTGTGTTGATGAGATTGCTACCTCCTCCCATGTTCTCCAGCTTTGTCTTGCTTCGCAGGAAAGGCTGGACAATGTGGAGCAGGAGATTCAATGTCTAAAAGATAGAAACTAGCCATGGTGGAGAAGAAGAGTGAGGCTAGTTTTCTTAGGGATCGTGAAACTCCCTGGAAAGTGGTTGCGACAAGTGCAACGACCTGCAAGCTGAAAAGGGACCCACTCAAGACCAGAAACAAGTCTATCACCTTACCTGATGAGTGTGATGGAGAACAAGTGTGAAGGATAGCGAGGCTGGGAGTGTTTCCAGGGGCGAGGAAAACACGAGTAAGGGAGGTAAGGAAACTACAAATAAAGGTAAGTGTAAGCTTATCAATGTTGTTGGAGACTCTATGGTTAGGTATTTAGGTGACAATCTCTCCACCAAAGTTAGGAAGCTGGAGTGTCTCCCCGGGGCAGGTATAGGTAGAGTTTGTGAGAGATTGGAGGACGTCATGGACGACTTTGGAGATCAACCCATAGTCGTACTTAGTGCAGGTAGCAATGACGTGGGAAAACTTACCAGTGTTGAACTGCGTAAGTTGTAAGTACATTGTATCCTACTCAGAAGAGGAGTTCCCAAGGAATGGACATCCAGGGCGATTGGTATCAATTGCCGTTTGGAGAAATATTGCAAAGAAAAAGCAATACCATTCATTGATAACTGGGATGGTTTCTATGGGAGAGATGGGATGTACGCAAGGGATGGGGTTCATCTTTCACGGTTAGGGGTTTCCACATTAGCTAGTTCTTTAGATAGGGTGGTTGTGGGGTTTTGAACAGAAATATTGAGAGTGTAAATGAGAGGTTAAATGGAACAATTTTAGCGTCAGGCGAAAGCGATTAGGATATTCAGTCTCATGCTAAAAATGATGACTATATTGCAAATGATAGTAGTGATGGTGCAACGGAAGATGGTAATGTCGTTAGAAATAAAGGTAAATTAGGTATAAAGAAAAGAAGTAAATTGAGAGTATATTACACAAACTGAAGGAGTCTATGTAACAAAATGAACGAACTTAGAGCCCTTGTTAGCAAAGAAAATATAGACATAATAGCGCTAACTGAAACGTGGATTAATACAGAAACCAGGCATTTTTTAGCAGAATTTGATATACCAGGATATAGTTTGTTTAAATATGACCGAACAAGTAAGAGGGGTGGCGGTATAGCAGTGTTTGTCAGGAGTACATTAAAAAGCTGTATTCAATCAGGTATTATACTAAATAACAATAATGAAAGTGTTTGGGTAGAGGTTAACGAAGGTAGTGAGACCATAGTTATTGGAGTTATGTATAGACCGCCAAATATGAGTAGAAATGACGGAAAGTCATTATGGGAGGAAATTAAAATGGCATCAAGGTTTAGCAATGTGTGCATTATGGGGGATTTTAATTTTCCGAATATAGATTGGCAGCATCAAATAGGAGACTCTGATTCTGAGGAGTTTATAGAGGTAGTACAAGATAGTTTTGTATTTCAATTCATAGATACGCCGACTAGAGGTAATAATATTCTCGATTTAGTTTTCAGTAACAATGAACATATGGTAAATAGTGTAGAGATAGGGGACCACCTAGGAAATAGTAACCACAATTCTGTGTATTTTAATATACAATGGAAAGGTAATACCAGAGAGAATACAACATTAATACCTGACTTCAGAAAAGCCAAATATGGTGGGTTAAGAAGAGCCCTATTAGCGGACCCTATGGTCAAAAAATTAAGTCGATCCAGGTGTCCAAATGAGTGTACCCCTTCTCAGGCACCTGTCATCTTAAGTCAGGAAGAGACATCAACCTTGGTAGATACATACGATAATTTTATCGAGTCCGTATTCAATGCACAAAATAAATACATCCCCAAAAGAAAATTTAGATCAACACAGAACCAACCCAAATGGATGAATAATAGACTATTAGATCTTCTAGGACAAAAGAGAGGAATATATAGAAAAATAAGGAAAGGCGAAATTCACCTACTTGCTTACTATCAGAATCTATCAAGACAGGTAAAAAAGGATATTAGGAAAGAAAACAGAAATTATGAAATTAAGGTTGCCAATGACTCAAAAAATAATCCTAAAGCTTTTTACCAACTATATAAATCCAAGGTTAGAGATGTAATTGGTCCCCTTAAAACTTCGATAGGAGAAATGACAGAAAATTATTTAGAAATGTGCAGTACATTAAATAGTCAATTTCTTTCCGTTTTTACTAATGAAAATTTTGCACAGTTCCAGAAGTCCGTAAGGTATATAGCGATAGTATAGAAAATAGGTTAAGTACGGTTACTATAAGTAGAAATGATGTGCTTAAGGAAATTGACAGACTGAAACCTCATAAATCTCCTGGTCCTGATGAGGTATATGCTAGAGTATTAAAAGAATGTAGGGATGAGTTAAATTACCCATTAACATTTCTATTTAACAAGTCATTAGAGACAGGTATAGTTCCAGAAGCTTGGAAGCTTGCAAACGTAGTTCCGATCTTCAAAAAAGGTGACAAATCAATAGCATCCAATTACCGTCCCATTAGTCTTACATCAATCATAGGAAAGCTACTAGAGTCAATAATTGCTAGTAAAATTAGAAACCACTTAGATACATTTAATTTAATAAATTCTTCTCAGCATGGATTCACTCAGGGACGTTCGTGCCTTACTAATTGGCTTAGTTTTTTTCTCAGAGGTATATGAAGCAGTAGATAATGACAAGTCATATGATATAATATATTTAGATTTCAGTACAGCTTTCGACAGAGTCCCCCATGAGAGATTAATGAGAAAGGTTGAGGCGCATGGAATAGGTGGGGCGTTGTTGGGATGGATTAGGTCATGGCTAATTGTTAGGAAGCAGAGAGTCAGCATAAATGGTACGAAGTCAGAATGGGGAGCAGTCAAAAGTGGTGTCCCCCAGGTATCTGTATTAGGTCCTCTGTTGTTTGTTATATACATAAATTACCTTGATTTAGGTATAACTAGTAGGATAAGTAAATTTGCAGACGATACCAAAATGGGGAGAACAATTGTTTCAGATAGAGATATAGAGTGCCTCCAAAGGGATCTAGATACCTTACGCGAATGGTCAGTAAATTGGCAGATGAAGTTTAACATTGATAAATGCAAGGTATTAAAGATAAGGAAGATGCATACAAATGTTAAATATAAACTAGCTAATATGGAATTAGAAAACTCGAATTGTGAGAGAGATCTAGGTGTGTTTGTTAGCAATGATTTGAAGCCTAGAAAACAGTGTATAAGCGTTCGAAACAAGGCAAACAGGATTCTCGGGTTCATCTCTAGGAGTGTGAGTAACAGAAATGCTGATGTTATCTTAAAACTTTACTTGTCATTAGTGAGACCCCATATGGATTATGCTGTTCAATTTTGGTGTCCTTATTACAGAATGGACATAGATTCATTGGAGAGAGTACAGCGTAGAATGACAAAAATGATCCATAATATTAGAAATCTTCCGTATAAAGAAAGGTTGAAGAAATTAGGCTTACATTCGTTAGAGAGACGCAGAGTTAGAGGGGATATGATAGAGGTGTTCAAGTGGGTTAGTGGGATTAACAAAGGGGACATGACAAATGTACTAAAGGTCAGTGATAGCGAAAGAACTCGTACCAATGGTTTCAAATTAGATAAATTTCGTTTCAGAAAAGATATAGGCAAATATTGGTTTGGTAACAGAGTTGTAGATGGGTGGAATGGACTACCAAGTGCAATAGTGGTATTAAAAACGGTAGGGAGCTTTAAGATAAAATTGGATAAGCATATGGACGAGAAGGGTTGGGTGTGAAGGGGGATCAGCCGGGTTGGGCCAATCAGCGCTCTGCAGACCCCCGTAATCCTGCGTTAATCTCTAACCGTTTTGGTAAGATGATCCTCAGGGTATTAGAGTGTTGAGCCTATAATTGGGCTTTGTAATTGGGGTTGTGTGGGACAGGGATCTGCCTTGCTTAGGCCAATCGGCTTTCTGCAGACTCCCATTTTCTTATGTTCTTATGTTCTTATGATTAACCCCATTAGTTTTGAGATTTTAAGACATTCGCCCCGTTAGTATTGAGATTTTAAGATGTTCGCCCCATTAGTTTAGCCATTTTAAGACTTTTGACCCAATGTCTTTAAATGTTATGACTTCGTCGCATTTAGGTGTCAATTTTTTGTCCTGGCGCCCCTGTAAAATAACATTAATTCATTAATTTCACTCCCAACACTAAACACCTCCCAAGGAAATTAATGAAAGCATGCGATCCTCCTGAGATTCGAACCTGGCATACCACATATAGCTTGTTAACACTTTAACCATTACACCACCTAGAAAGTTAAAGGTTAAGTACATGACTAAGATTGATGAAATCAGCCTTCGGCCGGGACATTTGTCTACCGAAAAATCTACAAATTTATCTCGAAGGGGGTTCTCGGGGGTGTGTCATTTAAGCTTGATGGGAGTCTAGGGAGCAAACTAAAAACCTCCACTTCAGGGGAGATGGGCCGGGTTTTTTTTTCTGTTAATTCATGTATTCCTATATTTCTTAGTTTCCTCACTAGACTTTCTTTAACCTGAAAAAAATACCGCCTAGACCCCCCCTTAAAGATAAATTTGATTTCCTTTGCTTGATTTCCTTTGTACTAAATAACGCTCATTCCCAAAGAATTCGTTCGGTATCAATCGCTGCAAAAGGGACAAACACATGAATATAAGCAATAGGTGCTAATGCTTAATTTGAACTTTCATATTTCGGAAAACTTCCAGAATTAAAATAATCTTCCCGAGAATTCTTTGCGATAATAATGCATGAGAGAGAAGGGGATCCAGAAAAAAAAATCCTTAATTACGTATCTACAGTACAGTAGACGTACTTAATATATTTAGAAGAAAAAACATTTAATGCAAGTTTACTCAATTTTTGGGGGAGCATTTGTTTCCCTCTAGACGTACTTAATATATTTAGAAAACAACAATATTTATAATGTAAGATTTACTCAATTTTCTGTGGGAGCATTTGTTTTCCGTTTATTAGGATGGGGAATTAATGGGAAGTTTGGGACACCTGTAGACTCTGGTTGGGAAGGATGGACGCAGGTATTGAACGTTACTGTGCCTTAAAACTCTCCCTACAGATGGCCATGGGAGGAAAGAAGAGGAAGGAGGGGGATGGGGGGGAAGGGGAGGAGTTAGAAAAGGCAACATAACCACATCCTTTTTCCTCTCTCATATTCCCTCTTTCCCGTCTCTCTCTCTCTCTCTCTCTCTCTCTCTCTCTCTCTCTCTCTCTCTCTCTCTCTCTCTCTCTCTCTCTCTCTCTCTCTCCATATACTGTATATATATATACTGTATACAAAACTAGCTATATATCAATCTATCTATCCACTATCCACCTCTTTCTCAACTGCAGAGGTTATATTAAATCGTCTATATCTAATATATATATATATATATATATATATATATATATGTATATAAATAAAAGGTTCCACCTCTTTCCCATTCTTAAGTTACGAGGATTTTGACCTACCAACCTAATTAACTGTAAATTGTGTTAATCTCCCGTCTTACCCCCCCCCTCCTCTTTCTCTCTCTCTCTCTCTCTCTCTCTCTCTCTCTCTCTCTCTCTCTCTCTCTCTCTCTCTCTCTCTCTCTTCTGGACCTTTATGCGTGTTTGTAATGTAACTTTGGGGCATACATTAGAAACAGGTATAGTTCCAGAAGCTTGGAAGCTTGCAAATGTAGTTCCGATCTTCAAAAAAGGTGATAAATCCATAGCATCAAATTACCGTCCCATTAGTCTCACTTAAATCATAGGAAAGCTACTAGAGTCAATTATTGCTAGGAAAATGAGAAACCACTTAGAAACATTTAACTTAATCAATTCTTCTCAGCATGGATTCACTCAGGGACGTTCTTGCCTTAATAATTTGCATAGCTATTTCTCAGAGGTATATGAAGCAGTAGATAGTGACAAGTCATATGATATTATATATTTAGATTTCAGTAAAGCTTTCGACAGAGTCCCTCATGAGAGATTGATGAGAAAGGATGAGGCGCATGGAATAGGTGGGGAGTTGTTAGTATGGATTAGGTCATGGCTAATTGGTAGGAAGCAGAGAGTCAGCATAAATGGTACTAAGTCAGAGTGGGGATCAGTCAAGAGTGGTGTCCCCCAGGGATCTGTATTGGATCCTATGTTATTTATCATATACATAAATGACCTTGATTTAGGTATAACTAGTAGGATAAGTAAATTTGCAGACGATACCAAAATGGGGAGAACAATTGATTCAGATATAGATATAGAGTGCCTCCAAAGGGATCTAGATACCTTACACGTATGGTCAGTAAATTGGCAGATGAAGTTTAACATTGACAAATGCAAGGTATTAAAGATAGGGAAGATGCATACAAATGTTAAATATAAACTAGCTAATATGGAATTAGAAAACTCGAATTGGGAGAAAGATCTAGGTGTGTTTGTTAGCAATGATTTGAAGCCTAGACAACAGTGTATAAGCGTTCGAAACAAGGCAAACAGGATTCTCGGGTTCATCTCTAGGAGTGTGAGTAACAGAACTGCTGATGTTATCTTAAAACTTTACTTGTCATTAGTGAGACCCCATATGGATTATGCTGTTCAATTTTGGTGTCCTTATTACAGAATGGACAAAGATTCATTGGAGAGAGTACAACGTAGAATGACAAAAATGATCCATAATATTAGGAATCTTCCGTATAAAGAAAGGTTGAAGAAATTAGGCTTACATTCGTTAGAGAGACGCAGAGTTAGAGGGGATATGATAGAGGTGTTCAAGTGGGTTAGTGGGATTAACAAAGGGGACATGACAAATGTACTAAAGCTCAGTGATAGCGAAAGAACTCGTACCAATGGTTTCAAATTAGATACATTTCGTTTCAGAAAAGATATAGGCAAATATTGGTTTGGTAACAGAGTTGTAGATGGGTGGAATGGACTACCAAGTGCTATAGTGGGATTAAAAACGATAGGGAGCTTTAAGATAAAATTGGATAAGCATATGGACGAGAAGGGTTGGGTGTGAAGGGGGATCAGCAGGGTTGGGCCAATCAGCGCTCTGCAGACCCCCGTAATCCTGCGGTAATCTCTAACCGTTTTGGTAAGATGATCCTCAGGGTATTAGAGTGTTGAGCCTATAATTGGGCTTTGTAATTGGGGTTGTGTGGGACAGGGATCTGCCTTGCTTAGGCCAATCGGCTTTCTGCAGACTCCCATTTTCTTATGTTCTTATGTTCTTATCTCAAGGAGTGTGAGTAACAGGACTGCCGATGTTATCCTGAAACTTTACTTGTCATTAGTGAGACCTCATATGGATTATGCTGTCCAATTTTGGTGTCCATATTACAGAATGGATATAGATTCCTTGGAGAAAGTACAGCGAAGAATGGCAAAAATGATTCATAATATTAGAAATATACCATATGAAGAAAGGTTGAACAAATTAGGCTTACATTCGTTAGAAAGACGCAGAGTTAGAGGGGATATGATAGAAGTATTCAAGTGGTTCAGTGGGGTAAATAAAGGAGACTTGAAAAATGTACTGAAGCTCAGTGATAGCGAAAGAACTCGAACAAATGGTTATAAATTAGATAAATTTAGTTTCAGAAAAGATATAGGCAAATATTGGTTTGGTAACAGAGTTGTAGATGGGTGGAATAGGCTACCAAGTGATATAGTGGGATCAAGAACGATAGGGAGCTTTAAGATAAAATTAGATAGGCATATGGACGAGATGGGTTGGGTGTGAGGGGGATATACCAGGTGTGGGCCAATCGGCGCTCAGCAGACCCCGTTATCTTGTGTTAATCTCTGACCGTTTTGGTGTGATCAGTACTCAAGGTATAAGTGGCGTGGGCCTATAATTGGGCCTTGTAATTTGGGTAGGGTGTGACAGGGATCTGCCTTGTATGGGCCGATCGGCTTTTTGCAGACTCCCTTTTTCTTATGTTCTTATGTATAGGGTAGCCTTAGATAAGGTTAGGATGAAGGGTGGGATTCCCATTGCTTGCTCTATCTTGCCAAGAAGAGGTGTCAGACGTGAATGGTTGTCCAGAGCAATTGGTTTTAATTGCTGGCTGGCAAAGCTGTGCAAAGTGTTGTCATTATCATTCATAGACAACTGGAGCCTCTACTGCGGTAACGATAGCTTGTACGCAAGGGACGGGGTGCATTTAAGTAGGAAAGGGATAGGGATGCTAGGAAAGTTAGTTGATAGAGCAGTTGAGGTGGGGTTTTAAATTGGAAATGCCCCATCAAAAGAAAACAAAATAAATTAGGTGATAGAAAAAATAGTCAGGAAAGGAATTTAGATGTTATTAATAACAGTGAAACAATAGGTGACAATGCAGTAATAGAAGTTCGTCATATCAATAGTGGTACAATATCTACCTTAGTACAAGATAATAACATCAGTCAAATAGATACTAATAGAAGAAAAGAAGGTCCACCAGACACCAGTAAAAGAAATACACTGAGATTATATTACACAAACTGTAGGAGTTTATGTAATAAAATGGACGAACTTAGAGCACTTGTTAGCAATGAAAATATAGACATAATAGCGTTTACTGAAACATGGATTAATACAGAATCCAAGCATTTTTTAGCAGAATTTGATATACCAGGATATAGTTTGTTTTAATATGACCGAACAAATAGGAGGGGCGGCGGTATAGCAGTGTTTGTCAGGAGTTCATTAAAATGCTGTACTAAATCAGGTATTAGGCTAAAATTAATGATAACGAAAGTGTTTGGGTAGAGGTTAGCGAAGGTAGCGAGACCATAGTTATTGGAGTAATTTATAGACCACCAAATATGAGTAGAAATGAAGGTAAATCTTTATGGAAATGATGTGCTTGAGGAAATTGACAGACTGAAGCCTCAGAAAACACCTGGTCCTGATGAGGTATATGCTAGAATACAGAATGCAGAGATGAGTTAAGTTATCCATTAACATTTCTTTTTAACAAGTCATTAGAAACAGGTATAGTTCCAGAAGCTTGGAAGCTTGCAAATGTAGTTCCGATCTTCAAAAAATGTGATAAATCCATAGCATCAAATTATCGTCCCATTAGTCTCATCTCAATCATAGGAAAGCTACTAGAGTCAATTATTGCTAGGAAAATGAGAAACCACTTAGAAACATTTAACTTAATCAATTTTTCTCAGCATGGATTCACTCAGGGACATTCTTGCCTTACTAATTTGCTTAGCTTTTTCTCAGAGGTATATGAAGCAGTAGATAATGACAAATCATATGATATTATATATTTAGATTTCAGTAAAGCTTTCGACAGAGTCCCTCATGAGAGATTGATGAGAAAGGTTGAGGCACATGGAATAGGTGGGGCGTTGTTAGGATGGATTAGGTCATGGCTAATTGGTAGGAAGCAGAGAGTCAGCATAAATGGTACTAAGTCAGAGTGGGGATCAGTCAAGAGTGGTGTCCCTCAGGGATCTGTATTGGGTCCTCTGTTATTTATCATATACATAAATGACCTTGATTTAGGTATAACTAGTAGGATAAGTAAATTCGCAGACGATACCAAAATAGGGAAACCAATAGATTCAGATAGCGACATAGAGTGCCTCCAAAGGGATCTAGATACCTTACACGAATGGTCAGTAAAGTGGCAGATGAATTTTAACATTGACAAATGCAAGGTATTAAAGATAGGGAAGACGAATACTAATGCAAAATATAAACAAGCTAATGCTGAATTAGAAAACTCAGACTGCGAGAAAGATTTGGGTGTGTTTGTTAGCAACGATTTGAAACCTAGAAAACAGTGTATAAGCGTACGTAACAAGGCAAACAGGATTCTGGGGTTCATCTCAAGGAGTGTGAGTAACAGAACTGCCGATGTTATCCTGAAACTTTACTTGTCATTAGTGAGACCTCATATGGATTATGCTGTCCAATTTTGGTGTCCTTATTACAGAATGGATATAGATTCCTTGGAGAGAGTACAGCGAAGAATGACAAAAATTATTCATAGTATTAGAAATCTACCATATGAAGAAAGGTTGAACAAATTAGGCTTACATTCGTTAGAAAGACGCAGAGTTAGAGGGAATATGATAGAAGTTTTCAAGTGGTTCAGTGGGGTAAATAAAGGAGACTTGAAAAATGTACTGAAGCTCAGTGATAGCGAAAGAACTCGAACAAATGGTTATAAATTAGATAAATTTCGTTTCAGAAAAGATATAAGCAAATATTGGTTTGGTAACAGAGTTGTAGATGGGTGGAATACCAAGTGATATAGTGGGATCAAGAACGATAGGGAGCTTTAAGATAAAATTAGATAGGCATATGGGCGAGATGGGTTGGGTGTGAGGGGGTGTGGGCCAATCGGCGCTCAGCAGACTCCCGTTATTTTGTGTTAATCTCTGACCGTTTTGGTGGGGTCAGTACTCAAGGTATTAGTGAGTTGGGCCTATAATTGGGCCTTGTAATTGGGGTTGGGTGTGACAGGGATCTGCCTTGTATGGGCCGATCGGCTTTTTGCAGACTCCCATTTTCTTATGTTCTTATGTTCTTAATTCCGTCAACTGAGTAGTTTATGTCTCCAGACTGGTTGCTCTGTCTGTCACAACTGGTATCTGTGTGTTAGTTAGTTAGAATAGGACTTCAGAGGCTATCAACCCTTCTGGATTATTAAGCCAGCACACTGTAAGTCACGAATAGTGTCAGAACTGGAACCCCTTTTCAAGAACTACAGTCCCTTGGGTATCTGCAACAAGACTAAAAACTTGAACTTAAGTTTGTTTATATATATACCGGTATATATAATTATATACTGTATATACAGTATATATGCACGAAGGAGAAAAAAGGCAAAGGTGCCTGTAACAAGTACCCCACCTCCCTACCCCCCAAGGTTGAAAGAGTGATAGAGAACCAAAATCAAGATACGTTAGAGGTATTAATATGTGTGTTGGAAAGAATTGTGGTGTGCTTGTAGTGAAGTGTAGAGTTGTATAATGAGGTAAAGAGGTGTTTGTGAGAGTTAGCTAGATTACTCTCTGTGTAGATAAGGCACAAATAGAGACAGTGGGGGAAGTCAAGCAAATGGAACAGAAGTTCCAACAACTCCCTAGCATATGCCTATATGGCTTCCCATGGGTACTGCCCTGCTCGATTAGTGCCTAAAAGCTCCCCAGAAAAAGCTTCAAAGTTATTCTAAAAGTTTACCTCATATGCGTCCAAATCAGTGTCGAGGATAAAAGTTGAAGGGAAACGTACTGAAGTGAATCCTGTTTTATTCTTCGTGTTTCCTTCCTCTATTAATTTTATTGTCTGTATAAACAAAAAATTAATAATAAAGTTGCTCTCAGATAATGGTGAACAAAGTGCAAACATTGACTTGGGTGTGGGCTGCTGAACGATGTTGGCAATGTTGGGGAAGGTGTACGGTTGGACAGCAGCTGAGGTCAAATGTTGACCCGACTAAAGTATTGGGAAAGGGAAGAGGGAAGGAGATGTTATATGAGGTGAGCTTCCCTATATCCCCCTTTAACCCCTTCTGTACCGGCGATGTCTTTTTCACATTATGCTGGCTACTATTAGACAATTTTATTCAGTTTACAAAGCTCCTCCAGCAATTAACAGCCTTCGAACTATCTCACTTAACCATATTTACTTACACAGATCCTTCTTAAATCGTCAAAATATAGCTAGAAGGAAATTAAAAAGACGTCGCCGGTACAGAAAACAAAAACAAAGCTCAGATGAACAATCGATTTGGCCGGTCGGTGGCTCGAGTCCGCCTGGGAGTATAAAATATTTAGCAGTTCACGTGTATTTGCGAGATATACTTGATATTAATGACTCTCGTGTTTGGCTGGGCGAGAATTAAATTAAATCACTTCAATGCGAGTTCCGTGGAGGTTTCATGGAATATGGATCCTACACCTGTGTATGAATTTAAATACATTCTCCAAATAGGATTTCCCTTCTCCTTAATATAAATAGGAAAACGAAGTATCCTTTATCACGCCATAGTGTAGTGGGTTAAAGCACGGACACTTGTCCTGACCGTCGGTGATTCGAGTCCGGCTGAGAGTATAAAACATATAGTAGTTCACGTGCATTTGTGAGATATACTTGATATATATATATATATATATATATATATATATATATATATATATATATATATATACCGTATATATATATACCGTATATATATATATATATATATATATATATATATATATATACCGCATATATATATACCGTATATATATATATATATATTTATATAAACCAGTATGACACAAATATCATAACTAAATCCCTCCCAACTCACTCCAATGGAAATCCTCCCGCTCTTGCACCATTTGTCAAGGATCAAATTACTGGACGACTGGACTGGCAGGCTGTCACGAGTCAGGGAAAAATCTTTATTCGTGAGGGACCAAACGAGCACAAACATTTGATAGAAAAGAGTGAGTTTTCTGCTTATTCTAATATTCCAGTATATTGTTTGCATCTCTCTCTCTCTCTCTTATAGCAAAATGTTTAGCCTCAATATAAATACAACACACAGCCATGGCTGGAAGTTAAAATTGAAAAGGTTCAGCACTAGTATTTGTGGAAACTTGTTCACATATAAGATCTGTTCAACCTGGAACAAACTTCCCTCGGAAGTTGCAATCAGTTCTTCAGTAGAGCAGTTCAAGAAGAGAGTAGATAGTATTTTGCACACTCTATAATGAGTGTAGTGCACTAAACAGTCTCTCTCCTTTTTCTTCGAATATCTTCAAGGTCTCCGAGATACTAACTATTCCGTGTAACTCCTTGTAACTCTGTAAATATAGTAGCGTATTGAGTCTGGCGGTGCATGAAGACTGATGGGCAAAGCCCGTAGAGTTTCCCAGATCATCCACACTGAGAGCAGATGAATGGTGTGTTCCAGTTCTCTCTCTCTCTCTCTCTCTCTCTCTCTCTCTCTCTCTCTCTCTCTCTCTCTCTCTCTCTCTCTCTCTCTCTCTCTCTCTCTCTCTCTCAGTAGCGTATTGAGTCGGGCAGTGTATGAAGGTATATGTGTAAGGCCCGTAGAGTTTACCAGAAAAACCACCACAAGGAAAGTTGATGAATGGCGTGTGTACCAGCTCTCTCTCTCTCTCTCTCTCTCTCTCTCTCTCTCTCTCTCTCTCTCTCTCTCTCTCTCTCTCTCTCTCTCTCTCTCTCTCTCTCTCTCTCTCTCTCTCTCTTTACTTTAAAATTATTACCCGGTGATTAAGTCTTTTGAAGCCAAAATTCTTTTAGTCGCTCCTCATGTGGCAAATTTTTAGTCGGAAATTTCATATATTCTCTATTGAACTCCATCCAGTTTTCTTGATTATCTATGTATATTATATATATATATATATATATATATATATATGTGTGTGTGTGTGTGTGTGTGTACTGTGTATGTGTGTGTAGATATCAATACAGAGGTCACATTGTTTATAGAAAGTTGGCTAGCAGGTAGACAACAACGATGGTGTTTCTTCTGAGTGGACTCCAGTCACTTCTGGAGTTCCACAGGGATCTATCATTGGCCCACTTCTGTTTATCATATATGTCAATGACATAGATATTGGTCTGTTGAGTGTGATCTCCAAGTTTGGAGATCACATAAAGCTTGGAATTAATGTGAAGGACCTCAAAGGGGTTGAACAGCTCAGGATGGACCTCAACAGACTGGGTGAATGGTAGGAGGCATGGCAAATGCATCCAAACATGGAGAGGTTTAAGGTGATGCATATCATCCAAGCAAACCCAACTCCGGTTGTTCGCTATTGAGAATGCTTCTGGAAGTGACTGACTTGGAAAAGGATTTGGGTGTTCTGATTAGCAGTGATCTAAAGTTTTCCAAGCAGTGCATTGAAGTAGAGAAGAAAGCCCAGAAATTATTGGGCTATATTAATAGGTAATTTAAGTATAGAAATGGAAATAGTGGAAATAGTTCTCACACTTTACAACGCTTTGATACGGCCTCTCCTGGAGTATGCCATTTAATTCTGGTCTCCAGAATTCAGGAAAGATATAGAACGACTGGAAAGAGTACAAGCTAGGGCTACACAACTTATTCCATCCATTAGAAGACTGAGCTATGAGGATCAGTTAAGAGCTGTTGAGGTCAGCTGATTGAAGTTATTAGAATACTTAATGGGTATGTTGATTATAGCAAATTGTTTAGCCTCAATATGAATGCAACACGCAACCATGGCTGGAAATTATAATTGAACAGGTTCAGCACTACTATTTGTGGAAACGTTTTCACATAATTATAAGATCTGTTCTACCTGAAACAAACTTCCCTCTGAAGTTGTATACAGTTCTTCAGTAGAGCAGTTCAAGAAGAGAGTAGATAGTATTTTGCACACTCTGTAAAGAGTGTAGTGCACCAAACAGTCTCTCTCCTTCCACTTCGAGTATCTCCTCGGAATGGACCACAAGGTCTCTGAGATACTAACTATTCCTTGTAATTCCCAGTAACTCTCTTGCAGTTGACCCTCTCTTCTTTTCCCCTTTCCTGCCTGACTGAGAATTAATGTGATTACAGTTACCCTGCCAGGCCATAAGAACCCGATGTAAGACGCCAGGAACAAGGCACCCACATTAACCCACCCACTCACTGAGACTATACACTTCTCCTGATTTAGTAAGAGGGAACTAATATTTATTTATTAAAATGTTATGTAATTCTAATATGGGTGGGGTCTACTTCATGCTAGGCTAGATAACAGAAACTTGTTTTTGTTTTGTTTTCTATGTCTCAACCTCGGGACTGTAGACTGTTCAGTAGCCTGTAACTTTTACGAGGCTCCGGGATTATCGATTGAAGCTTCGAGATGTGTCGCACTAGATGAGATGGTGACAGTGGATCTTCAAGATGTTGGTTGCTTCCATTCTGCCACACTAGATGGCGACACCTTATTTATACACGTCACTTGCTTAGAGAAAGCAGCTATACGGTCGTTCAAAGCATCTTCGAATATGGTCGGGCATCTTCTATGCTATGAATTGGTGACGATATAGGGGGTATTTTCTTGATGTGTCGATGTAGCCAGGATACTTGTAGAACAGCAGGGGCGATCAGATCACCCCATAAAAAAAACTGACGTTTGGCGTAGATTCGAACTAAGATTGTTTTGGTCTGCAGTCCACAACGCTATCCACTGTGCTATCACCTCCCCCTATGTTACCTATGGTAACATAGGTATACAAAAGGGCTTTTGTTAACTTAAAGATAGTGAACAGTAATACACATTGAACACAGTACAACAAAAACTGTAATAAACAGTATGGTATACGTGATAAAAAGATACTGACTATGCTCGTGGTAACAGACAATAGAGTACTTAACTGGCGACAACCTTACATACCGTACTTTAACACAATACTAATTTAATACACATTCATAGACAAGTTGAGTCTAACACAATTATAAATCCTCACACTTAGAACAAGCAATCAACCTTTTCGTGAATCAAGTTTTTAACCAGGTAATGAGTTGATATGTTATAACTTGGGACCTAACTTCGAAGTTATATGAACAAAATTTACAGGCAATTGGTCATGGTCCTCCAGAGCATCCTCGAGGCCATACATGTTGTATCCGTACTGCTGCGAGTACTCTAACCAACTGTCTAACGGTCCTATCGTCTCCAATCGCAACTTTCAAAGGGTAGTGGAGCTAGTCATCCAGGCCAGGTTGTATCGTCTTCTTTTCACCTCGTTGTTCGCTGCACCTTCGTCAGTGCCTTCATCAAAGCCTTTGTCTGTGGGGCATGGAAAGGGGGCGGCTCTCGTCTGCAGGGCTAGGCAGAGGCTCTCATGTCTCTCGCCTCAGTTCCTCCCTCAATACTCGTGTCAGCTCTGTCTCCCAATGTACAGTCAACTCCTCAAAGTAACCATCAGCCGTCCTCAGGATGTGTCGCCGTATAAGGTCTTACAGGTCTAGCAGCTTTGGGTTATGAAGGATGGGAGGCAACTGTAGCAGGGGCGGTGGAAGGCTCGAGGGCAGTCTATCATTTGTCCATTCTTGTCTGTCTAACACTTTCATCTCTCTTGCTTGCGCCTCTTTGTGCTTCCGTGGTGCTGGTAGCTACAGAAGTGGAAGCTGGGGGGAGTAGGGAAAGGAGGTCTGTGTTGCCAAGAACAACAGACTGAACTGATTCTGGTTTGGATTGGGGTGATTTATTGGACTCCGGGGTGTGAGCCCAATTCGGGCCCTTGCTTACACGGCCGGCAACTTAGGTTTTGTTGTACATGTCTTTGAAGGCCTGGTTGGCTAGTACAAGTTCAGTCATTATGCCTTTCTTCTTTTTGGCCTCCGCTGCAGTGGTGTGACAAACCCAGCTGTCGTTCTTCTTAACACCTTACGAGCGGCCTAGGCGGTAATTTATATGTACCCCCCAGCGGGGTGTTTTTACCCTAAATAGGGTTGTTTACGTGATCATTTTCATGCCTAAATAAGACCCAGAGCGTAAAACAAGTATCAATCCCTGAAAGGGCATAAACAGAGCTTTCCAATGACACCCCAACCATCCTTGTACGACCGCTAGTTTTCTTGCAACGATCGCACAACACGAGTGCAAAAACCATGTAATTAGGTAGTTTTCCTACATAATTCCCTGTGTAGCATGCGTGAGGGTGGGGGAGGGTGGGATTCATGTCAGTAGGTCCGCCGCGGTGGTCTGGAGCAGTCATACGCTTGCTACTCTCCTGCCACCACTTATCTCTCTCTCTCAGCAACATTACGTGGTGAAAATGGCACACGACATAACTTGTGAACCGCCACTTAGTCCATATTTATTTCACAGGGCATAAGTTGCGCACCACCAAAGAAGGGTTAAAGTGTAAAAAGCACCGGCAGCCGTTCTTGTTACACCCCTTGCATCTGGTGATGGGTGAGGGTTTCCAGAAAGTTGGGACGAGGTATTCATATGTTACAGAGATTGTTATGTTTTTTCTAAGGTGTAGAATCCTCTGAAAGCAAATTTATCTTTGGAAAATTTGCAATATTCCTCGAGCAATCCAGATGATTCTTTATTAGGACCTGGGTTTTCTTCAGACTTGGCATCCTCTTCTTGGCAGGTGTCTTGAAGCTCAGGGGCGACTTCTAGTTCTCGGTGTTCTGGACTAGGTGGGGTGTTGGGGGTAGTGTCTTCCTCTGGTGTTGTTGGCTGTTCTGTTTCCTCCGCTCTTGTAGGTGTTTCTTCTCTGTTGTTGATGGATGGATGGCTGGGGGGTCCTTCGGGTGGTGCGGGAGAGCTATCTTGTTGGGTGGTTCTGTTTAGCGGCCTGAGCAGTTTTAGTCATTTTTGCGGCACTAGGTCTGCCTTTTGTTGTGCAGTGGTGGTATTACGATGGCGGGTAGGTTGTTGGCGTGGAAGCTCCCTGTGGAGCTCCCTCCCCTAATGTTAGCCAGAATCAAAGGTAAAAAGGCGTCATGGTGCTGAAGCGGTTAAGAAGTATTTTAGATAATTATTAGAGTCGCTTTCTTAAAGGTGGGGGTGCATGGGTTGAGGTAAACATGGAAAAATAATCGCCAACCTGCATATAATTATCTTGTAAAATGCATTGTCACTGAAATAATTATTAACAATGGTATAAAGGATTTTGCGGATCGTCTATACCGGGCCTGTGACGTCATAGTCACGTCACAAAAGTATCCTTATCCTAGACTGGATGGTGGACTTACACTCTTGTGACGTCACAGGCCCGGTATAAACGATCCACAAAATCCTTTATACCATTGTTAAAAATTATTTCAGTGCCATTGCATTTTTCAAGATAATTATGTACAGCTTGGCGACTATCATTCCATGTTTATCTCTACCCTTGCGCCC
This sequence comes from Paralithodes platypus, assembly GCA_032716605.1. NCBI lineage: Eukaryota > Metazoa > Arthropoda > Malacostraca > Decapoda > Lithodidae > Paralithodes > Paralithodes platypus. Next base: position 9,315,425 of record CM064505.1, on the reverse strand, counting down.
CCACCTTTAAGCTTCACAAAATTGTCTAAACGTGACTGAAACGGAATAAAAAAGACGTCGCTGGTACAGAATTGGTTAAGTAAATGTAAGAGGCTAGAAACAAGTAAGGACCATTAAGTGGGACATGTAGCTGCTTTGTTGGGTAAACCCTTTTGTACCGGTGCCGTCCTTTTAACTATATTCTGGCTACTATTAGATTATTATATTCAGTCTATAAAGGGCCTCTAGCATTTAACAGGCTTCGAACTACCTCACTTAACCCTTTATACTACCACAGATTATTTTTAAACTGGATAAAATCGTATACTTATAGCTTAGATTCACTATAGCTATTGATTCACTGCCCCCTGAATAATGTTCTTTGTTGATTTCGCTCAGGTAGAGGTACGATCTCTGTCTAGGGGAGTAAACGTTATACAAATCCTTACTCCTCACTAAAGCGGAGGCTCGCCTTATTTTTGGTTTATTAATTAATTCATTCATATTTTGTTTAGTTTCCTCCCTCGACCTCCATCAAGCTTAGAAAAACACCCCCTAGACCCCCTTCAAGATAAATTTGTACATTTTTCGGTAGAAATTTTGTTCGACCAAAGGCCGGTTCCTCTTAAAATTGCAGGCTCGCTATCGTTCGCCAAGGAATAATCGACACCTAAATGGCATGAAAGGTCTTAAAATTGACAACGAAATGAGGCGAAAGGTGTTAAAATCACCAAACTAATGGGCCGACGTCCTATAATCTCAAAACTAGTGGGGATAATCATTAGGGAGAAAGGGGTCCAGAAAAACGGTCGGCCTCCCCTTAAAGGTGAAACAGGTTGGTAGATGGACTAGCCAGCCACCACTGTTGAAAAATAAAGCCAACAAGATAAATAAAGTGTCTCAGAGTCAGAGGGACCCTAAGTTGAGTGGCCAATTCTGTAAGGCCTTGAATATACTGGCACGCATTGTCCCTCTCACGGGGGACAGGTCAGCTGGGGACGCTTTGTATATGTTCACCCTCATAAATGGGAATGTAGGCATCTGGCAATATATAGACTATATAACGATAATACAGTATTGCAGGTAGAGGGGAACAATTGAGTGGTGAAGTTAAATATGGTTATAGCCTTGGGTGCTATAGGTAGCGCCAACGAACTTGACAATAATCTTGATCCCTAACCTCTCTGTAACTCAAAAGGGTCTATAGAAAACTGGCTGTACATATCAACACCTATTTCCTGGTGGACTCTTCCCAAATGATAGAAACACCAGCCCGACTACTTTCATTAATTTCGAGTTATAAGAAGTTAAGGGGTCAAGATTTTTGTCAAGTTCACTGGCACTACCTATAGGAACAGAAATAATGCCCAAACGTCATGTCTAACTTTCCATTAGGTTGGAAACTGAACCTCATTTAGAATTCCTAGTTAAGTAAAGTGAACATCAGAGATATCCTATAACACCCCTTGTCACTCCACAATTTAAATTAAGGGGGGATGGTTTTTCATTGTATGCATAATTGTATTAGTTCCCTCCCTAGACCTCCATCAAACATAAAATAATAACCCCAGGATCCCCCTTCAAGATATCTTTGTACATTTTTCGGTAGACAAAAATTCCCGGCCGAAGGCCGGTTCCTCGTAAATTACAGTCACGCTGTCGCTCGCCAGGAAAACATCGACACCTAAATATCACGAAAAGTTTAAATATTGACACAGACAAATGTCGAACGGTCTTAAAATCGCCAAACTAATGGGCTGAACGTCGTATAATCTAGACAATTAATGGGGTTAAACATGAGGAAGAAGGATGACCAGAAAAATGATCCATCTGCCCTTAAGTGTCGTGCACATCAGAGCATTCCTAGCCGAGATATCCTAAACACGCCTTGTCACTCCAGAATTGAAGGGGCGATAGTTGGTTATTCTGGACCCCCCTTCTCCCTCATGTTTAGCCACATTAATTTTCAGAAGTTCAGACCCACTAGTTTTTCGATTTTAAGACGTTTCAACCCACTTATTTGTCAATATTAAGACCTATCGTGCCATTCACGTGTCGATTTTTTCAAGGCGATCGATAGCGAGCCTATAATTTTGGAGGAACCGGCCTACCGAAAAATGTATCTATAAGGGGGATCTTGGGGATGTTATTTAAGCTTGATGTAGGTCTAGGGCGGAAACAAAAAACGAATAAATATATACCGGTATATATATAAATCGAGAATGGAGAACAACAAAGTATTCCTAGCAGAGATATCCTATAACACGGCTTGTCACCCACGAATTAAAACCAACACAGAAGAGAGTCTACTTGGTCTCGGAGCAACTGGAGACTATTGACTATAGTCTATTCGCTGTAAGTAGGCGAGAAATTATGGCCCCTATCCTCTGTAACTCAAAAAGGAATCTAGCAAATTGGCTATAAATTTCCACATGTAGTCCTTGACTGGCTCTTCTTAAATGGTAGAAATATTAGCTCGATTACTCTAGTAGTTTTTGAGTTACAGAAGTTAGAGGTCATGATTTCTCGCCTACTTACAGCGAATAGACTTGAGCTTTTCGTAATTGGGTTTGGGGGTAAAGCCTTTCCTACGGTCCTCAATGCTTGTTTTTGTTTAGTTGTGTGTGATTAGGTATGTTCGATCGCTTTTCCTTGTTTGATCTCTTGTGTTTTCAAAGTTAATTTATGTTTTGTTGTGTGTGATTAGGTATGTTTGATTGCCTTTCCTTTTTTTATTTGTATTCAAAGTTAATTTATGTTTAGTTGTGTGTGATTAGGAATGTTTGATTGCTTTTCCTTCTTTGATCTCCTCTGTTTTCAAAGTTAATTTATGTTTAGATGTGTGTGATTAGGTATGTTTGATCGCTTTTCCCCTTTTGCTTTTTTTTTTTCAAAATAAATGTACTGTCTTTTTCGAAGAATAATTCATAAGGTGTTTTTCTTTTATAGATTGAACATTAATATTTGTGTTCTATAATTTCCTGTTTCACTGCTACTTTCACCAATGACTATGACTTGGACTACTTTAAACTTCGTGTGTCCATGAATTTTGACCCAAACAACCCATGCAGTACCAGGGTCGCGTCCATTTTATCATGTTCTGGCAACTATTAGACGATTTTGTTCAGCTTAGGAAGGACCTCTAGTAATAATGAGGCTTCAAACTGTTTCATCCAACTTTTTTAACTACCACAAATCCTTCCTAAGCTGCACAAAATCGTATACATATAGCTAGTATACAATATAACACACGTCGCTGGTATTCAAAAGGTTAAATGTGTCTCTCTGTCACTCCTTTGGCTTTGGGGAGACACTCGTTACAGATAACTTGCCTTTTGTCTCTTTCATATACATTGAAAAAAAATCGACTGTTTTCATTCAAATATTGTTAATTTCGATGTTGGTTTATATTGTATGTTAGTGTTGAGTTGAGGAGGGTTATTGGGTTTTCTAGCTCCCTTTCTCTCTCATGTTTACCCAATTACTTTTGATATATTTATATGTTTAACTTATTAGTTTAACGATATATAAAATATACGATCTGAAAATATACCGAGTTTTTCATAAACCTAGGTACCTTAACTACGAGGTCTCATGCGACCTTTGGCGACCTTGAGGTGCCTGGCTTCCCACCAAGTACTGTAAATACGCAGATGCACTTTGTATTGGTGAGAACATGTGTACGCTAACACAGGCTGATAGCAGCTTGGTTAGGGAGGAACCACGATACAATTCTCTCCGTTGCTATGGCCGAAAAAAACTTTAGGATTCTGGTGGATTCGAACCCTCGCCCCGGCCCCTTGCGGTCAGCACGAAACAACGCGCCTTAACCGACTGGACCACAGCGACCCGTGTGTGTATGTGTGTGTGTGTGTGTTGAGTTGAGGAGGGGAAGGTTCAGTAATGCAGCCATGGAAGGCCTGCAGTGTATAAAGGCGTTAGTACACGATCGATTTTCCTACAATTTTTAATGAGCAAGTTTTCTCTTCTGATATTCTGAGGCTTTTTCACATTGGCATCGGAAACTAGACTGAATGTAGATTATGCTAGGTTGCTGAATTTTTATATAACCGAGATATTAAAGCTGCCAGACTACAATTGCTAGTAAAAATTGGCTGAAAAAGTGTTCATGTGATACCACCCCAAGTTCTGAGTGCACTTTGGGGGGGTTGTCGGAAAACTCTTTATTAAATTTGAATATGCAAATTTTCTCACTTGCCATTCTCGGGAAGCCTCGGACCAACTGGCAGGAAATATTCACTATGGTATGGGGAAGGGGTTATTTCTATACTGGCATTATTGCTATACTCTGTTCCAAATATGTAGGCCAAAACTCTTGAACATTAACCTCTATAACCCACAAATGATTAGAGCAATCGAGCTAATATTTTGACCATTTGTGAGGGGTCAGCCAAGGAATAGGTGTGGAAATGTGCAGCCAACTTGCTTTACCCTCGCAGTAGCCCCGCCCACCCTTCGCCCCTTGATCTCCGAATATGTATACAGTATACCCGTAGTATTGAGTAGTTTAATATGTATACAGTATACCCGTAGTATTGAGTAGTTTAATATGTATACAGTATACCCGTAGTATTGAGTAGTTTAATATGTATACAGTATACCCGTAGTATTGAGTAGTTTAATATGTATACAGTATACCCGTAGTATTGAGTAGTTTAATATGTATACAGTATACCCGTAGTATTGAGTAGTTTAATATGTATACAGTATACCCGTAGTATTGAGTAGTTTAATATGTATACAGTATACCCGTAGTATTGAGTAGTTTAATATGTATACAGTATACCCGTAGTATTGAGTAGTTTAATATGTATACAGTATACCCGTAGTATTGAGTAGTTTAATATGTATACAGTATACCCGTAGTATTGAGTAGTTTAATATGTATACAGTATTCCCGTAGTATTGAGTAGTTTAATATGTATACAGTATACCCGTAGTATTGAGTAGTTTAATATGTATACAGTATACCCGTAGTATTGAGTAGTTTAATATGTATACAGTATACCCATAGTATTGAGTAGTTTAATATGTATACAGTATACCCGTAGTATTGAGTAGTTTAATATGTATACAGTATACCCGTAGTATTGAGTAGTTTAATATGTATACAGTATGCCCGTAGTATTGAGTAGTTTAATATGTATACAGTATACCCGTAGTATTGAGTAGTTTAATATGTATACAGTATACCCGTAGTATTGAGTAGTTTAATATGTATACAGTATACCCGTAGTATTGAGTAGTTTAATATGTATACAGTATACCCGTAGTATTGAGTAGTTTAATCATTCCTTGAAAATGCTAAATGTCTAGCGAAACGTCGGATCACCATAAACTTTGCAAACCTTATTCACCTTCTTACTGAACCTCAAAGAATATTGATTAGAAATATTGAAACCCTGAATAATAACATTTTGAATGCAGAAACAGCTTCTTCTATTAACCTTGTATACCTTAACGAAAAAAAAAAAAATATATATATATACGGTATATATATACGGTATATATATATATATATATATATATACAGTATATCTTTCAAACTCAGGAAAGAACATGCTATATCACTTGTGAAGCCCCGAAGTCTGTTTCTAGTAGTCCTTTTAAGAATACAATCGCCATATTCTGGCAACAATTATATTATTATTTTCAGCTTAGGAAGGACGTATACCCATGAAAAGGCAACAGCCTATCTCAATTAATCCTTTTTGCTACCACAGATCCTCCTTAAACTGCATGCAATTCTGTAAATATAGCTATTAAAATGATATCGCCGGTACAGAATAGGTTAAGGGGAGCTGGTTCATATTTTGGGGCTCCTTCTTCCTCATGTTTAGCCCCATTAGTTTTCAGATTTGAAGATGTTCGGCCCATTAGTTTGGCGATTTTAAGACCTTTCGACCTATTTCTTTGTCAATAATAAGACCTTTGGTGCCAGTTAGGTGTCGAGTTTTTTCCTGGCGAGCGATAGCGAGCCTGTATTCTACGAGGAAAGATGTACACATTTATCTCGAAGGTGAGTGTTTGGGATGTTTTTCATTTAGCTTGATTGAGGTCTCGGGAGCAAACTAAAACAAATATATAAACCGGTCAAATCAGAAATAAATATACTAATAAAACAACGTCCCCATAATCTGAGCCACCACTGCCCCCCCCCCCCCCCCTCCACCTCCCCATACACTCGCACCATTGGGGGGGTGGGAGAGGGAGTTGCTATTGATGGACCTCCTACTCCTTCATGTTTAGCCCCATTAGTTTTCAAATGCTAAAATTTTAGACCCATTAGTTTGTCGAATTTGAGACCTTTCATCCCATTTTTAAATCAATATCAAGACCTTTCGTGCCATTTGTGTCGATTTTTTCCTGGCGAGCGATAGCGAGCCTGTAATTTTGGAGGAACCGGTCTTTGGCCTGGAAATTCTTCTACCGATAAATGTACAAACATATCTCGAAGGGGGATCTTGAGGATAATCTATCAGCTTTGTGGAGGTCTAGGGGGGAAAATATAACAATAATGAATAAATAAATATACGAATAAATAAACCCTACCCCCATTATGTAATAAACCCTACCCCCATTATGTAATAAACCCTACCCCCATTATGTAATCTAAGCCATCACTGCCCCCCCCCAGCCCCCCACACACACACACACAAACACACAAACACCATTGGCTTTAATGGTGCAGTAGTTAATACCGGTTCCCCCTAAAGTAACATTTTGCCCCGCCTATTAAAAGCGTCTATGACCCCGTAATCTTGTAAGTTATTTTGGAGGGTTCTTATAATAACGTTCATCTGAGGTGAAGCCATTAATTTCGGGGGTTGATGAGTGATTGATGCTTCTGAATGGTTCTGTGCTTGCTTTTTGTGAGCGAACTGTTACATGTGTTCTTCTCCTCTTCTCCTTTCTCGTGTCTCTTGCTGATCCTCCCTACCCCTTGTTGGAGTAAGGGCTGGCTACTGACTAACTGACATTATAGGATAGCTATAATATTTGGTAGGCCATACTATGATCTATCTCAAACGACTATAGCAGACAGCTAAATAGCACGAATAGTGTTGATATTGATAAAGAAATGGGACGAAAGGTCTTAACCCAATGACGATTACGACGCAATTTAGCAATTTATTCTGGATATCAATCGACGATTTCATACAGCTTAGGAAGGATCTGTCGGAGTTAAAAGGATAATGACGGCCTCAATCAAAATTAATACTTCATAAGATACTGAGAGGGTTAAAATCGACAAACTAATGGAGCAAACGTCTTAAAACATGAAAGCTAATGGGGCTAATCATGAGGGAGAATGGGGTCTAGAACAAAAATAAATCTCTTCTTAAGCAGCTATCACCAACCAACTCTAGCAGCCTCTCTGAAGGGAAGAAGTGAGCAAGAAAAAACACACATACATGAACATCAAAACACACATACATGAACATCAAAACACACATACATGAACATCAAAACACACATACATGAACATCAAAACACACATACATGAACATCAAAACACATACATGAACATCAAAACACACATACATGAACATCAAAAACACATACATGAACATCAAAACACACATACATGAACATCAAAACACACATACATGAACATCAAAACACACATACATGAACATCAAAACACACATACATGAACATCAAAATACGGTCAAGTTTTTTCTCATGAACATAGGCATTAACCCCTTCTGTGCCGATGCTATTCCTTTAACTTTATTCCAGCTACCATTATATGATTTTAGTCAATATCAAAAAGGACCTCATTCAATTAACAGGCTTCGAACTAGCTCATTTAACCCTTTTCACCACCACAGATCCTTCTTAAAAGGCACAATTCGTCGAAAAATAGCTCGAATATATTTTAAAAATCGTCGCCGGTAAAGAAGGGGAAACACACACATACATGAATATATGATTAGGATCAAGTTTTTCTCATGAATTTAGCAGGCAGGAAAAACACAAAGACTTTATGTCAAAATACGGTCAAGTTTTTCCCATGAACTTAGGAGGCACGAAAAACACTCCTTCATTAACATCTAAACAGGATCGTATGTTTTAGCATGCCAGGTAGGAAGGATCATATGCTTTCATTAATGTATTCAAGTACATTGGTGTTTGTAATGGAGGATTAATGTTAATAGTGTTAATTATATCGCCTGAACATTTTGTATGATGAATAGTTTATAATATGGTAAGGGGAAAATGGGAAATTGAACTTATTGCCCCAACTGTACACTGTTTTATCAAGGTACGGTGGATGTGCATAAGCAAGAGGTCTCCACACACAAACATAATATACACACACACACCGACACACACACACCAGTTTAAAAGGTCTTCACACACATACACTCTCTCTCTCTCGCTTACACACACACACACACACACACATACATACACACACACACACACGCCAGTATAAACACACACCTCCAGCGATAACTGTGTCATAATATGCTAAGTAGGACATACATATTCAACACACACACAGATAGATAGATAGATAGATAGATAGATGGATAAATAGATAGATAGATATAGATAGATTGGTAGATAGATAGATAGATAAATAGATATATAGATAGATAGATAGATAGATATAGACAAACAGGCAGAAAAACGTGTAAAGAAAGACTAAAAACCAGTGAGGTAAACAAATCTCCTATGAAGGAAAGCCAACCATTCTACTAATCGTTCTTCCAAAAGAAACTTCCTCCATCCGCTTCTAACACACCTTCAATGTTTTTGTTATGCCAGGTTTTTTACTGGGGTTTAATTGGACAATGGTAGTTTCTTACTTGACTGGAGAACTAAAGCCAAACTACACATGCACAAAAGTCGTAAAGGGTAAACATAATACTGAATACACACATGAATATCCTTTTAATAATCACTTAATGCACAGCACGAATAATACACCTTACACTGATACATAGAATAATCACAATATAAATATGCCTAGCACGGACGAGGATGCACGACGGACCTATAGAATTCACTTAGCACTCCTATTCTATCACTTGCGTAGATTTCGGAGATACACTTAATTCACACAGGTGATGGAAGTAATATAACTCCTTCCATACTCCTATGCTAACACTGAGTAGATCTGGAGATACGGGCACTGGTGGCTGAAGTGTTAATAGCTGAGTCCTTTCTCTTGGTCCCGTCGAGCCGCTTACTGTAGGTGGTCCTGCCGTGTGGTAAATGGGGTAGGGATACAGATGGACTAGTTGGTATTGGGTCTTAAATAGTAGTTCCTTATGTCATGACACATGGTGCATACCATCGGATGAATGCGAGCATAAACTTAGACATGTCTTAAGTTGTGGCTGCTCGACTATCCTGACCATTATACTAGTCGGTGATGAAGTTCTGTTTCGGTACTCTTGAAGTATGGTATTTAATACAAAGTCGCTCGTATCATGACAGAGTAACTAGGTATCGGGCTAACGTGAGGAAGAAGTAAGATCATGATCGTACTAGCTCTCTCAATCTGCCTCTGACCGTTGTAAGAGTGTTCAAAGAACCCAGGGGTCGGTTATTAGTCCTTCCTACAACATATGCAGCTATAAGATAGGGATATACATAGTACCGGGGGTATAGGTTATAGTGAGAGATGCAGTGTAGGTCATAAAGGTGTAAAATAACACATAGTCATGGAACGCCTAGTATTACAACTAATTACACCTGACCTACCCCTAGCTCCAACACAACATGGCTTTAGGCCACTGCACTCCACAAACACTCTTCTCACAGACCTTACACAAAGAACTTTCGACGGCATCAACTCAGCTAGACCACCACACAGATCACTATTAGCCACACTCGACATTAGTAAAGCCTTCGATGCCATCCCCCGCCACAAGCTAACAAACAAAATCTACAACACAAACATGCACAACAACACAAAAAGGTGGCTGGCCAACTTCCTAGCAGGCAGATGTGCACACGTATCTTTTGCCGGTCAGTCATCTAAAATCAGAAACTTTCCAAACGGAGGCCCACAAGGATCCGTCCTATCGCCCGCACTCTTCAATCTGTACATGCACGATATAACTACACCCAATACGCCCAAAATAAACTTAGCCTCCTATGCAGATGACATAACACTCACATGCACACACCATGACCCAAAAAGAGCAACAGATCTCCTTCAACCCTATCTCAACACACTACATGGCTGGTGCACTACAAACAGACTTAATCTAGCCCCAGCCAAATCCACCGCAACCCTGCTCACAAGTTGGACAGGAGAACACGAATACATCCCTCAACTCACCATAAACAACACACCCCTAACACATACACACACACCCAAAATCCTAGGAGTAACATATGATACTCATATGACATTCAAACAGCACACCACAAACATTAAAAAGAAACTGACACCCAGACTTAACGCCCTCAGGTCACTTGCTCACACAAAATTTGGACACAACAAAGAAACTACCACCACAGTATATAAACAATACATAAGATCAGTGATGGAATACGCAAGCCCAGCCTGGGCTTCTAACCTAGCTGAAACACATCATAAGACCTTACAGACTATTCAAAACAAAGCCCTGAAGATCATTACAGGCTGCACAGCTACTTCACCCACAGATCACCTACATCAAGAAACCAAAATCCTCAAAGTCAAAGACCATCTGGACATGAGAGGCACTCAATTCCTGGCAGCAGCCTCCACGAACCAAGACCACCCACTAAACTACATGGCAACACACCCACAGAAACCAAGAAATATCAAAACAACACCCAGCACACGGTATCACACACAATTATTGTCCTCTCTCCCTCCCTGCCCACCCCGAACCAACTTCCAGAAGCACATCCATACTCATATCTCTCATCGATCCATCCACTCACTCACAGGCAACACGCAGCTGCATGCACGACCTCCCGAAATCCATCCTTCCGAATCCTCCCTTCCTCGCGAGGACAGAGTCCACCTGGCCAGGCTGAGATGCGGACACCATCCAGCTCTCCTGAGCTATCAGAAGAGACTGGATGACTCCGTTGTCGACGCCTGCCCGGGATGTAACACAGCACCCCATACCATTAAACACATCATAGAAGACTGCATTTCACACAACCACTTACGCCAACAACACAATCTACACTCAATGAGAGCTCTGTGGGAAAGCCCGATCGTGGCCATGGCCTTTCTCAGGGACTCGGGGCTGTTCGGCCAGGCAGCTTAGGGAACAACAACAACAACAACATAACACATAGGGATGTAGGGAAGAAGGGGTCTGCCTCATATGGGCCAATAGGCCTTCTGCAGATTTCCATTTTTCTTATGTTCTTATGTTCTTATATGTCCTCGACCATGGTTCTGGCTATATGCAGTATAGACTTTATGTGCAAAGTGCCGTTACGTATACGGTATCTCGCAAAGCCCGAACTATTAGAGATGTCTTGCCATGGCAAAGACTTCTTTAAGAGTTTTGGAGAGAACTGGATTGATCCTGAAAGTCTGTTTGTGGCATGCCCTCAGTGCTACTTTCAGTGTCAAAACTTGAAGCCTAAAAGAGATCCAAATGTTATTCCTACACCATGGTGTGGAAGCACAAAAGTTCACAAGTAGGGTAAAGAACTCTCAAACAATAAGGTAGACAGCCATGGCATGAATACTCGGATGAGTGAGAGGTTAATTCTTAGGCTCAAATCTTTCATGCAAGTAAAGTGAGCCCTCAAATTGCTGACTCTACCTTGTTCTTGTCGAGATGGTCATGACTTTTGCTGCTGTGTCTTGTACTTGGAGGTCAAAAGGTCATAGGTGCAGGAGGGTGGATTAGGGGGTTGAGGTAGGCCCCTTAGAAACTCCCAAGCGGGTGGTGGGAAACCTGCGTGGAAGAACGGTGCATCTGGAGGGGGGTGATTTGGGTATGCTATCCCTCATTGGTTTGGCAGTATCTTGTTTTTCTCTCTTGTCTTCCTGCATTGTTGATCGTGAAGCTGATTGTTTTTCCTGGGGTGGGTGGTAGGTTGTGGTTGATGGTGGCAATTCTGGCTTCCCGAGTGTTGATGTGGGGCAGGGCTAATTTTGTTCTTGGGCGGCCATGTTGTTTCCCTTCTTCCTTCGTCTTTCCATTTGTTTCTGGTTGTGGTGGATGCTTGGTTTTTATTTGTTGGGGCGAGCTCTCCTCCTTTTGCTGTATTTCTTTCCTGTTCTTCTTTTCTTCTGTGTTCGTCCGGTGTTTGGTGGGTCTTTGAGTTGTCATATTTCTTTAAGTCCTGCTGGTATTCCTGGGTTTTTTTCGCCGTTTTCTTTGGTGGTGTACTTTCTCTGCTGTGTCTTTCATCTCTCGTGGTTTCCCCTGCTATTTCCATTCTTCGTTTTTGGTTCCGGCTGGTCTGTTGTGGCATGGTCGTTATTTTTATTTCGAATATTTTTAGTTTTCTTGTCGGGGTGGGGGGGGGGGGGGTTGATGGCTCCCCTTCTCCTTCGTCCCCAAAGAGATTTTAGATTTTAAGACGTTCGGCCCATTATGTTGGCGATTTTAAAACATTTCGTCCCATTTATATATCAATATCAAAACCTTTCGTGCCATTTACGTGTCGATTCTTCTATTGCTCGCCTGTTATTTAAAGAGAAATCGGCCTTCGGCCGGGACATTCTTCTATCGAAAAATGTACACATTTATCTTGAAGGGGGGTCTAGGGAGTGTTTGATTATTTGTTTTTTGTATTGATGGATAGAAAGAGAGATACACGGACAGACAGATATAATAGATATATATATATATAGAGATAGATAGACAGACAGACAGATAGATAGATAGATAGATAGATAGATAGATATATTGATAGACAGACAGACAAGAACACATGTAGACAGAGTTATAAAAGACTAAAAACAGAGAAAAACAGATCTCATATGAAGGAAAGCCAACTCTTCCACTAATCGTTCTTTCAAAACTAATAGACAAACAGACAGACAGACAGAGAGAGATAGATAGACAGACAGAGAGGTAAAAGATCTCATATGAAGGAAAGCCAACCCTTCCACTAATCGTTCTTTCAAAACTAATAGACAGACAGACAGACAGACAGACAGACAGGTAGAGAGAGACAGATAGATAGATAGATAGACAGACAGACAGACAGGCAGAGAGAGATAGATAGATAGATAGATAGACAGACAGAGAGGTAAAAGATCTTATATGAAGGAAAGCCAACCCTTCCACTAATCGTTCTTTCAAAACTAATAGACAGACAGACAGACAGACAGACAGACAGGTAGAGAGAGACAGATAGATAGATAGATAGACAGACAGACAGACAGGCAGAGAGAGATAGATAGATAGATGGATAGACAGACAGAGAGGTAAAAGGTCTTATATGAAGGAAAGCCAACCCTTCCACTAATCGTTCTTCCAAAACAAACTTCCTCCATTCGCTTCTAACACACCCACGATGATTTCTTAAGGGGGATGGTTCACTTGTTGGTCGATTATTTTCGTTTATCATTTGTCTAGTTTCCTCCCCAGACCTCCATCAAACTTAGATCAAACATCAATTAGATTCCCCTTCTAGATTAATTTGTACATTTTTCTTCCAAAATGTTAGGCTCACTATCGTTCGCCAGGAATAAAATCGACACCAAATCGTTCTTCCAAAACAAACTTCCTCCATTCGCTTCTAACACCTTCAATGATTTCTTTCAGGGGGGAGAGTTTTTGTTTTGTTTTATTTATTTATTTGTTGTCTCTTTTTGTTTGCTCCCCTTCTCCTTCATGTTTAGCCCCATTAGTTTTCAGGTGTTAAGATGTTCGGCCCATTAGTTTGGCGATTTTAGAACTTTTTGTCCCATTCATATATCAATATCAAAACCTTTCGTACCATTTAGGTGTCGATTTTTTCCAGGCGAGCGATAGCGAGCCTGTCATTTAAAGAGAAACCGGCCTTCGGCTGGGACATTTTTCTATAAAAAAATGTACACATTTATCTTGAAGGGGGATGTAGGGAGTGATTGATTAATTGTTTTTTGTATTGATGAATAGAAAGAGAGATACACAGACAGACAGATATAATAAATAGATAGATATAGATAGATAGACAGACAGACAGACAGACAGACTGGCGTGTAGACAGAATAAAAACAGAGAGAGGTAAAAATATCTCCTATCAAGGAAAGCCAACCCTTCCACTAATCGTTCTTCCAAAACAAACTTCCTCCATTCGCTTCTAACACACCCTCAATGATTTCTTTCAGGGGGAAGATATATATATATATATATATATATATATATATATACAGTATATATATATATATATTTTTTTTTTTTTTTTTTTTTTTTTTTTTAATCTATGCTCCCCTTCTCCTTTATGTTTAACCCCAGGAGTTTTCAGATTTTAAGACGTTCGGCCCGTTAGTTTGGCAATTTTGAGACTTTTCCCCCATTTCTTTGTCAATATTAAGACCTTTCGTGCCATTTAGGTGTCGATTTTTCCTGGCGAGCGATAGCGAGCCTATAGGAGGAAAAGGCCTTCGGAGGGATATATTTCTACCGAAAAATGTACAGATTTATCTAGAGAGGGGATTTTTTTAAAAGCTTAATGAAGGTCTCGGGAGGAAACCAAATATACAGTATATGAACAAATGATTAAGTAAATATATAAATTGACCAAAACATTTACCCAACCTCCTTCAGCCATTGATACATTTTGACTACTAGAGAACGTAGATAAACAGAGTATAACGTTAGGGGCTCTGGATTCACATAAGTTTAGGGTCCATCACTGGCCGCCATCTTGATTTAGTGTTTTTGTTCTGCCAAACACTTGATAATTAACCCTTTCACGCATATGACGCGATTTTGAGCCTATTGGGGATACTTTAAAGCCTTTGTTACCATCGGGGGTATTTAGAAACCTTTAGTTTAGTTACTTCAACCTCTGCAGTTATCTTTGAGTTAGCTGTGGGCAGAAAACTAATTTTGGAGAGGTAATTATAAGAGTGAGAGAACTCTATTTATTATTGCTAATCTGGCAACCTCTGCATCATAAATGCATGAAAGGGTTAATATGTTCCCTCCACCAACCGACTTTACTCCTAAACTCAATCAATGAAATCAACAAATGCATGTAGCAGTCCAGGGATTCGAACCTAGGATGCTCACACCGAAATTCAGTGCATTTATCCATTGCACTACGGAGACAGAAGACAGAAGACAGAAAACAGAGTGGTCAACTTATGGAACAAATTGCCACGAAGTGTTGTAGAGTGACATACAGACCAAACATTCAAATATCTTGAACAATATCTTGACATGAACCCCTGACTGACATACATAGTACTACAAATTTGTTTTCTGACCACAGTGTTTCTGGAGCTGAAGCCCTTCAGTTGATGGCTGTGGCATTTTATTTATTTTGTCTACAAGCAGCCTAGTAAGGACCATAAGGTATGTTGTTGCTTGCCTTCCTTTGTATTCCTTTGAATAATATAGGTCCTTCTTAAAATACATAAAATCGTCTATTTTTAGCCAGAATCTAAGGCAAAAAGGCATCATCGTGCTGAAGGGGTTAATATGGGACCTAACTCAAATATAACCATGGAAGACAAAAACAAACCCGAAATTTCCTCTACGCTAGATTGCCTGCGAGGTCCACAAGATACTAAAACAATCAAGAAAGCAATTGCTTTCCTGGAGAACACGGTCGGGGGTCATAAAATCCCAACCCTGGATATCCACCATTTCCGACGTCCCATCTTCTTATAACTGTCATATAAGTGCCTATAGAGTCACAAACATTATTCTATCATTGTTAGCACGTTCAGTACCAGGGACGTCCTTTTCATCATATTCTGGGATTTCATTAAGCTTAGGAAGGACTTCTAGCAATAATAAGACTTCAAACTGAGAAGATAGATGCTGTCATGGAAGTGAGTGGGGAGGACCCCATCATCTTCCTCAACGCAGGGAGCAACGACATATGGAGATGCAGGACTGAGGAGTTGCTCTCCAAGTATCAGGAAATGTTGGAGAGGATCAAGGAAAAAGGTGGAGTTCCTGTGGTAAACAGTATCCTGCCTAGAAGAGGGGTAAGGAAGGAATGGTCCTCCAGGGCTATTGGTGTAAATAGCCGGCTGGAGAAGTATTGTAAGGCAAATACTATTCCATTCCTGGATAACTGGTCCCTCTTTTATGGTAAGGATGAACTGTATGCCCAGGATGGAGTACATCTCTCTCGACTAGGAGTTTCGACCTTGGCCAGCTCACTCGACAAGATTGTTGCGGGGTTTCGTTAAAAAAACCTGGGTGTGTAAGTAAAATACTGTCTCCATATGGAGCAGGTACTTCATGTGACAAACCAGTGAGTAAAATAGAAATAATCAGTCAAGATGCACTGGATATAGTGATGTGTAATAGTAGTATCGATAACACTACACATGTAACTGATAGTAAAGATGAGAATACTGATAGAGTAGAATTTCCGTCTAGAGCTAGTAGTTCAACAGGAAATAATAAGTTAGCTAAACACAATAGAAAATTAGTTGCAAATAAAAGTAATAGGTTGAGGGTATATTATACAAATTGTAGGAGTTTATGTAACAAAATGAACGAACTTAGAGCACTCGTTAGCACAGAAAATATAGACATAATAGCGCTAACTGAAACGTGGATTAATACAGAATCTAGGCATTTTTAGCAGAATTTGATATTCCAGGATATAGTTTGTTTAAATATGACCGAACAAGTAGGAGGGGCGGGGGTATAGCAGTGTTTGTCAGGAGTACATTAAAAAGCTGTATTAAATCAGGTATTAGACTAAATAATGATAATGAAAGTGTTTGGGTAGAGGTTAACGAAGGTAGTGAGACCATAGTTATTGGAGTTATATATAGACCGCCTAATATGAGTAGAAATGGCGGAAAATCGTTATGGGAGGAAATTAAAATAGCATCAAGGTTTAGCAATGTGTGCATTATGGGGGATTTTAATTTTCCGAACATTGATTGGCAGCACCAAATAGGCGACTCCGATTCAGTAGAGTTTATAGAGGTAGTACAAGATAGTTTTTTATTTCAATTCATAGATACGCCGACTAGAGGTATTAATATTCTTGATTTAGTTTTCAGTAACAATGAACATATGATAAATAATGTAGAGATTGGTGACCACCTAGGAAATAGCGATCATAAATCTATTTATTTTAATATACAAGGGACAGGGAATGCTAAAGAGAATACGACACTTATCCCAGATTTCAGAAAAGCCGATTATGGTGGGCTAAGAAGAGACTTAAGGGTGGACCCTATTGTTGAGCAATTAAGTCAGGATATGCCAGAGTTAAACTTGCCACCTACATATAACCAGTTTATTGCTTCACTCCACAATGCTCAAAATAAATATATCCCTAAAAGAAGATTTAGATCGACGCAGAACCAACCAAAATGGATGACTAATAAGCTAATAGATCTTATAGGAAAAAAGAAAGGAATATATCGAAAAATAAAGAAAGGTGAAAATCATTTACATATATATACTATCAGACTCTATCAAGACAGGTCAAAAAGGAAATCAGGAAAGCAAAAAGAAATTATGAAATAAGGATAGCCAGCGACTCAAAAAATAACCCTAAAGCTTTTTACCAACTATATAAATCTAAAGTTAGAGATGTAATAGGCCCCCTAAAAACTTCAATAGGAGAAATAACAGAAAATGATTTAGAAATGTGCAGTACATTAAATAGTCAGTTTCTTTCCGTTTTCACTAATGAAAATTTGGCAGAGATTCCAGAAGTCAATATGGTATATAGTGATAGTATAGAAAATATGTTAAGTACAGTTAGTATAAGTAGAAATGATGTGCTTAAGGAAATTGACAGACTGAAACCTCAAAAATCGCCTGGTCCTGACGAGGTATATGCTAGAGTATTAAAAGAATGCAGAGATGAGTTAAGTAGTCCATTAGCATTTATATTTAACAAGTCATTAGAAACAGGTTTAGTTCCAGAAGCTTGGAAGCTTGCAAATGTAGTTCCGATCTTCAAAAAAGGTGATAAATCGATAGCATCCAATTACCGTCCCATTAGTCTCACATCAATCATAGGAAAGTTGCTAGAGTCCATTATTGCTAGGAAAATTAGAAGCCACTTAGTAAAATTTAACTTAATAAATTCTTCTCAGCATGGATTCACTCAGGGACGTTCTTGCCTTACTAATTTGCTTAGCTTTTTCTCAGAGGTATATGAAGCAGTAGATAGTGACAAGTCATATGATATTATATATTTAGATTTCAGTAAAGCTTTCGACAGAGTCCCTCATGAGAGATTGATGAGAAAGGTTGAGGCACATGGAATAGGAGGTCCGTTGTTGGGATGGATTAGGTCATGGCTAATTGGTAGGAAACAGAGAGTCAGCATAAATGGTACCAAGTCAGAGTGGGGAGCAGTCAAAAGTGGTGTCCCACAGGGATCGGTATTAGGTCCCCTGTTGTTTCTTATATACATAAATGACCTAGATTTAGGTATAACTAGTAGGATAAGTAAATTCGCAGACGATACTAAAATGGGGAGATCAATTGATTCAGATAGCGATATAGAGTGCCTCCAAAGGGATCTAGATACCTTACGCGAATGGTCAGTAAATTGGCAGATGAAGTTTAACATTGACAAATGCAAGGTATTAAAGATAGGGAAGATGCAAACAAATGTTAAATATAAACTAGCTAATTTAGAATTAGAAAATTCAGACTGCGAGAAAGATCTAGGTGTGTTTGTTAGCAATGATTTGAAGCCTAGAAAACAGTGTATAAGCGTTCGTAATAAGGCAAACAGGATTCTCGGGTTCATCTCTAGGAGTGTGAGTAACAGAACTGCTGATGTTATCTTAAAACTTTACTTGTCATTAGTGAGACCCCATATGGATTATGCTGTCCAATTTTGGTGTCCTTATTACAGAATGGACATAGATTCATTGGAGAGAATTCAGCGTAGAATGACAAAAATGATCCATAATATTAGAAATTTTCCGTATGAAGAAAGGTTGAAGAAATTAGGTTTACATTCGTTAGAGAGAGACGCAGAGTTAGAGGGGATATGATAGAGGTGTTCAAGTGGGTTAGTGGGATTAACAAAGGGGACATGACAAATGTACTAAAGCTCAGTGATAGCGAAAGAACTCGTACCAATGGTTTCAAATTAGATAAATTTCGTTTCAGAAAAGATATAGGCAAATATTGGTTTGGTAACAGAGTTGTAGATGGGTGGAATAGGCTACCAAGTGATATAGTGGGATCAAGAACGATAGGGTGCTCTAAGAAAAAATTGGATAAGCATATGGACGAGAAGGGTTGGGTGTGAAGGGGGATCAGCCGGGTTGGGCCAATCAGCGCTCTGCAGACCCCGTAATCCTGCGTTAATCTCTAACCGGTTTGGTAAGATGATCCTCAGGGTATTAGAGTGTTGAGCCTATAATTGGGCTTTGTAATTGGGGTTGTGTGGGACAGGGATCTGCCTTGCTTAGGCCAATCGGCTTTCTGCAGACTCCCATTTTCTTATGTTCTTATGTTCTTAAACTATCTCAACCAACCCCTTTTTAACTACCACAGATCCTTCCTAAGCCGAAAAATATCGTCTAAATATAGCTAGAATATAGTATAACACGCGTCGGTAGTACTCAGAGGTTAGTGGTGATTATGATAGTATTTCCGTATTCTGGAACTTTCTCCCTCAATCAATATTTCCTTCATCCTATGGCTTGGACTGCTTTCAACTTCGTGTGTCCAGGCATTTTGACTCCAACGTCCCTTGAATTTAGCTCTGTCACTTTGTTAACTCTGGGGGAGACACTCGTTACAGGCAACCTTCCTTTTGTCTACTCCATACACATAGAAAACAAAATCTTGGCCAATCGCTCACTTCCTCATCCTATCAACGCCGGTGTTCCTCAGGGCTCTGTCCTATCTCCCATTCTCTTTCTAATTTTCATAAATGATCTTCCCAACTGTACCTCCAGCTAGCTGGTTTACTCTGTATAGGTGAGACACAAACAGAGACAGTGAGGGAAGCGAGACAAATGAAACAGGAGTTCCAGCAACTCCTTCTCACATGCTTATGAGGCCTCCCCTGGGTATTGCCCTGCTTGATTGATGTCTACAATATCCCCATTGTCGTTTACAGGGTTACCAAATCAAGTCTGCTAGGTAGTAATAAGTGCCGAAGTTGCTAGAATATTGCCACGATCTCTACAATATCACTCTGAAATGGCTCATATTACCCGACTTTAATATAAGAACATAAGAAAATGGGAATCTGCAGAAAGCTGATTGGCCCACACAAGGCAGATCCCTCTCACACGAGACAGCGTAAAATGGATCAAGTGAGATAGCTAGAATTCATGTCACTAGATGTAAAACTTTGCCTCTATATCGAAGTAAATACCTCAGATCTAACGGGAAAGTAGCTATAATGGCAACACTGGTCGTTATGTTGTAAACAACGAATATGGTGTTACATTTTAGATTTGTTATGGCTGAAGATGGTATCACACGATAGCTTTCATAGCCAACATTCGATGATCAACATTTCTCTGGCAACATTTTTGGAGTACTTTCTACTGGTATCGGAAACTAGACTGATGATAGATGAAATTAGGGGACAGAAATATTTTAAATGTTGACCTCATAAGCTGCCAGACCAGTGTTGAGGATAATGTTGAAGGAAAAAGCGCTAGTGTGATACCGGCTTAACATAGTTCATTTTGGTCTTGACCTTCTTCTGGTTGTCTTTTATTCTGATCATCTACTGAATATGTGACAGGGTTTCTTGGAATTTACTATATTCATAGCCCTTTATGTTTAAGAATTGGGCGGGACATATGAGAGAGAGAGAGAGAGAGACGGACAGACATTGTGAGTGAGTGTGAGAGGGGGAGAGAGATAGAGAGAGTGTGCGTGTGTGTGATGAAGAGGGAGAGAGAGAGAGTGAGTAAGAGTGAGAGGGAGAGAGAGTAGGTGTGTGGTGAAGAGAGAGAGTGAGTAAGAGTGAGAGAGGAGAGGGAGAGAGAGTATGTAAGAGTGAGCGTGAAAGAGTGAGAGTGAGTGTGTGATGCATATTCAGCAGGGTTTTCAATTGACCTCTTGCGAGTTTCGATTTATAAGGAAGTTGGAGTTGTAGACATCAGTATTTAGCAGAATGACCAGATAAAATACGGTTGTAGTGCACAATATATATAATCAAATTCAGCAAACTTTCCATTCGTCAACAACTCGCATGGGCGTATTTATTGGCTCATTTATGTATCTTTTAACCATTTTTATTGTCCTCCCTAGACCTCCATCAAGCCTAAAAAACACGCCCCAGACCCTCATTCAAGATAAATTTGTACATTTTTCGATAGAATAATGTCCAGGCCGAAGGCCGTTTTATCTTAAATTACAGGCTGGCTATCGCTTGCCAGGAAAAATTCGACACCTAAATGACACAAGAAGTCTTAATATTTACAAAGAAATTAGGTGAAAGGTCTTAAAATCGCCAAACTAATGGAACAAATGTCTTAAAATCTGAAAACTAATGGGGCTAAACATTAGGGAAAAGGGTGTCCATAAAAACGACCCATCTCCCCTTAATGCCATTAGGGAACTATATTTGTTTTAAATCACCACCGACTTACAACCCAAAACCATTGATAAGACTCTACATAATGAACATTAATCTATTCATATTATCACCAACCCACCAATTAACTTACAAATAAACCCAATTAATGAAATCAGTGAAACTCAGGAATACATGTGGTGCTCCATGGATTCGAACCTAGGATGTGCACACCCAAATTCTGCGCACAAACCATTACACTATCAAGACAAAATATAATAAGCATATCTGGGGAGATTGTAGAAACCAATCGAACAGGGCAATACCCAGGGGAGGCTTCATAGGAAAATGATACGGAATTGCTGGAACTCCTGTTTCATTTGTCTGGCTTCCCTCACTGTCTCTGTTTGTGTCTCACCTGCATAGAGAGTTATCCAACTAGCTCTGACAAACAACTCCTCCTCCTATTCATTTCACTACACTTAACAAGCACACCACACTTCTTTCCAATACACCATACAAATATATTACATTAACGATCCTTGAATTTGGCTCTCTGTTGCTCTTGTGACTTTGGGGGAACGCGCAACACTTGTTACAGGCAGCTTTGCCTTTTGTCTCCTTCATTGTATGTATACAGTATATGTGTATACACAGGCACATACTCCATAGATTAAGGTGGCCGACTCGAGACAGAGCCCGAACAGGGACAATGCAACACAAAACAAAAACAAATCTCACACACATCTAGGTCGCCTAGGAGAAGACCCAGAGACCCAGGCCCATTTAGGGTCTCCAGCAAAAGATTCCCTGGTCCCAGACCTCCCATAGAAGTTCCAGTCTCAGCAGGCATACACACACCGAAGCTTTACCACCACAATGCCCGCCCACCTCACATCCAGGCATGACCCTTCATATATACCGGCTCCCCGGGCCAGGCGCCTGACGGACTATTATCTAGTCCAACTGGCGCCTGACCCCCTCACTCAACGGCTGCGTTATCACGCATCTATTTACAATCATTCTCCATTCATTTCTATTCATTACCACTATTTTTCATCTCTCTATCTTTCAACACTTTTATTACACAATCTCTCCATATCAACTGAGGTCTTCCTAGCCCTCTACCTCCCCTTGTATCTGACTCATATATTCTCTTTGTATTCTTCATACACATCTATCTATCTATCTATATGCTCAGGCCCAATCCCCATTTTGGGGGTAGCCGACTCAAGACAGAGCAAGAACAGGGAAAACACAAAAACAACACAGATAAAAAGCACAGACTCACACACATCCAGGTCACCCAGGAGAAGACCCAGAGACCAGGGTCACCAAGGTCGCTCCAGCACTCCCCCGGCCCCCGACCACCCGGAGAGGTTCCGATCTCGGCAGGCAGACATGCAGCGGCGCTAAAGCCACAAGCCCTCCCACCACACTTCCAGGCGCACCCTTCATATTAATCGTCTCCCCGGGCCAGGCGCCTGATGGACTATTATTTAGTCCAACTTGCACCCGTCCCCTTACTCCAAATGACCACGTGTTCACTCACTATTCACAAGCATTCTCCATTCACTCCTGTCCACCACCACTTCCCCTGCCTGATCTATGGTCATTCCTCTATCATCCAAAGCTTTTCTTACACAGTGTCTCCATCTCAATGGGGGTCTTCCTGCCCTTCTGTCTCCCCTTGTACCTGACTCACATATTCTCTTTGTAAGCCTTTCATCTCCCATTTGTTCAACATGACCATACCAGCTCAGCACCCTTCTGTCCACTCTGGCTGACAAATGTTCCTGCTGCCCCACTCTCCTACGTATCTCTTCATTCCTCAATCTGTCTCTACGAGTAACTCCACATACTCCTCAAGCAGCTCATCTCCATCACATCCAACCCTCTGTTTTTTTTCTTCAGAGCCCATGTCTCAGCCCCATACATCACTGTTGGCACAACAATTCCTTGATACAGTGCACTTTTTACTTTCACTCCGAGATTTCTCGTCTTCCACATACTTCCCATTGCTCCGAAAACCTTCCTTCCCTCACACACTCTCTGTTTTACCTCCACTTCCATACCTCCACTCCTGCTTATCGTTCCTCCTAGATATTTAAAACACTCTACTTGTTCCAATATTTCCCCATCCAGCCTCACATCTAGATTCACCCTATGCTCTCCCCTATTACACACCATTACTTTACTTTTATTGACGTTCACCTTCAGTTTCCTCCTTCCACAAACCACACCAAACTCTTTGACTACCCGCTGCAGTTTCTCATCAGAATCCGCCACCAATGCTGTGTCATCAGCGAACAGCAACTGATTCAACTCCCAATCTCTACCATTCTTTCCTACTAAACTCAATCATCTTCCCATAGTTCTCCTTTTCACCTCCCTCACCACACCATCCATAAACATATAAAACAGCCATGGTGACATTACACAACCCTGTCGCAAACCTACCTTTACCTCAAACCATTCACTCAACTCACCATTTCCTACTCTCACACATGCTCTGCTCCCTTCATAAAAACTCTTAACTGCTTCTAACAAATTTCCTCCTATTTCATAAATCCTTAACACCTTCCACCTTGCTTCACGGTCCACACGATCGTACACTTTTTCCAAATCCATAAAAGCCCAAAATATCTCCTTATGCTTCTCTAAATACTTCTCGCATAACTGTCTTACTGCAAACATCTGATCCACGCACCCTCTTCCCCTCCTAAAACCGCACTGTTCTTCTCCTATTGCAACATCCGTACACTTTATTATCCTCTCTATCAACACCCTGCCATACAGCTTTCCAACCACTGACAATAAACTAATACCGCTATAACTTGAACACTCCTGCCGATCTCCCTTCCCCTTGTACAATGGCACAATATATGCACTATTCCAGTCTATTGGTACCATTGACACAGCAAAGTACACATTGAAAAGTCTCATCAACCAATCTATTATCACATCTCCACCCGTCTTTATACACTCCACAGCAATACCATCCAAACCTTCTGCTTTTCCCGCTCTCATTTGTTTCACTGCTTCTTTCACCTCATTTTCCTCAATCCTTTCATTCATTCCCTGCCACCTGGGTGGCCTGGGTAACCTATCTCCATCCACCTCTGCTTCAATCACTGCTTCTCTTCCATAATTTATTATCTTGTATTTAACAAAGTTTCAAAATACTCGGCATATCTTGTCCTCACTTCAACTGGTTCCACTAGTAATTCTCCATTTTCATCTTTCACTGACTCTTCCCTCTTTTGTCCTCCTTTCCTTACTTTCTTTACCTCCTTCCAGAACATCTTCTTTCGTTCTTCAAAATTCTCACTCAGCCTTTGACCCCACCTTTCGTTTGCATCTTTTTTCGCTTCTCTAATTTTCCGTGTTGCCTCTCTCCTTTTCTCCTTGTACCTCTCCCATACCTCAACACTACCATCCTGTAAAACCCTCTCAAAACACTGTCTCTTCTCCTCAACTACATACACATAGAAAACAAAATATATATGGATATTATCATGCCAGTATGATCTATCTAGGTTGTATTTAATCATTACTCAACCCCTTCTGTACCGGTGATGTCTTCATAATTATATTCTGGCTACCATTAGACGCTTTTATTTAGTTTAAAAAAGGGCCTCCAGCAATTAACAACCTTCAGTCTCTCACTTAACCCTTTCTACTACCATAGATCCTTCTTAAACTGCACAAATACGTCTAAATATAGCTAGAATACCATTGAAAAGACGTCGCCGGTACAGAAGGGGTTAATGGTATATCTTATTCCATTTAGAACCTTCAGTACTCTAGTTCTCTTAAAGACGTCGCCGGTACAGAAGGGGTTAATGGTATATCTTATTCCATTTAGAACCTTCAGTCCTCTAGTTCTCTTTGTCTTCGATTCAAAACTCCTCTTTCATAAACATTATTTTTGTGCCACAACTTTTTTCGCACCTTTTCTTCCGCCACACAGGGGAGATGGGTCGTTTTTCCGGCCCCCCTTCTCCCTCATGTTTAGCCCCATTAGGTTTCAGATTGTAAGACGTTGGGCCCATTAGTTTGACAATTTTAAGACCTTTCGACCCTTTTATTGGACAATATTAAGACTTTTCGTGTTATTTAGGTGTCAATATTTTCCTGGCGAGCGAAAGCGAGCCTGTATTTTAAGAGGAACCGGCCTTCGGCCTGGACATTTTCTACTGAAAAATTTACAAATTCGTCTTGAAGGAGGGTCCTGGTTGTTATATATATATATATATATATATATATATACTGTATATATTTTTTTTTTTTTTTTTTTTTTTTTTTTAGTTTGATGGAGGTCTAGGGAGGAAACTCATATAATAATACATCTATCTATCTACAGTATCTATCTATTAAATGAATAAATGAAAACAAACAAAATACCAAAAAGTGCCACAACATTTTCCGCACCTTTTTTCCGGCCACACAGACTTTTCACAAACCGTCTCTCCGGAGTTTCCAAGGAATGGGAAGCAAGGCATTGCATATTCAAATTTAATAAAGAGTTTTCTGGCTGGGAACAAGAATTTACACTACCTCGCCGTTATTTGGGCTATTAAATACAGTTGTGGCTGTTAAAGGGGTTTAGGTGTTTGTGATTTGTTTAAATATTTAGTGTTTTTATTATTATTTACCTTACCATCATGCTATTAAACAAAATAAAAAATCCTCAAAATCCTCATTCGCTATTAATTTGTGCATTTTTCGGTGGAAAAATATCCAGGCCGAAGGCCAGTTTCTCTTAAATTACAGGCACGCTCTCGCTCACCAGGAAAAATGTGACACCTAAATGGCACGAAAGGTCTAAATATTGACAAAGAAAAGGGTCAAAAGGTCTTAAAATAGTGGAGTGAACGTCTTAGCATCTCAAAATTAATGGGTCTAAGCATGAGGGAGCAGGGGGTCTAGAAAAACGACATACCTCCGCTTTCAACACAATTTACACTACTTCACCGTTATTTGGGGCTGTTAAATACAATTGTGGCACTATAAAAATAAAGTACCGGTAGTTACATTGATCGGAATAGGCTGTATACAAAAAAAAAAAAAAAAATCTCGGCGGTTTCACACATTGTAGGATTCTGTTTTGTTTTCTTAGTGTATGAAGGATACAAAAGGCAGGCTGCCTGTAACGAGCGTCTCCCCCAAAGCCAAAAGAGAGCCAGGCATTTTGACCTCAACGTTCCTTGAATTTGGCTCTCTGTCACTCAGGAGTACAAAGGAGTACAAAGGAAATCAAGCAACAACAGGTCTAGTGACCCTTCTAGGCTGCTTGTCCTCCAAAACACTGAGGATCAAGTGTCCAAACAGTGGTTTAGAGTGGGTAAGGGAACATTGGAAAGGGAACTACTGCCCTGGAACTAATGTCCGTGGCAGGACTAGGAAGTTAGTAGGGGACATATGGGTTAGTAACTGAGGGGAGGATAAAATAAAGTTATTCATTTACAAACGCAGTCAGTCGCGGGTTTGATGCGAGATATTTGTCAAGGCAGAGTTTAAATGAATCAACGGTGCTGCAGTCTATAACGTCTCGGGGAAGCCCATTCCACAAGTTGACAACTCGATTGAAGAAGAAATTCTTAGATTCGTGTTAGTTAAAAGATTTACCAATAATTTTGCAACCGTTTCCCCGCGTGTAATTAGATTGGTCGATAGTGAAGTACTTACTACAGTTCAAATTGTCGATGCCTTTGATGATTTTGAACACTTGAATTAAGTCACCTCTTAATCTACGCTGGGTTAAAGGAAATAGATTTAATTCTCTAAGACGCTCTTCGTATGGTTTGTTCTTTAGGCTAGGTATCATTTTGGTAACTCTACGTTGAACTCGTTCTAGCTTGTTTATGTCTTTTTGGTAATAAGGGCACCAGCATTGAAGCAGTATTCCAGAAGAGGGTGGACTAAGGAATTGTAAAGGGTTAGGATAACGTCTTTGGATTTATGCTCAAATGACCTGCCTATAAGCCAATTATTTTGTTTGCCTTCTTAACAACTTCTGAACATTGTTGACTCGGTTTTAGGTTACTCGATATTGTTACTCCCAGATCGGTTTCTCTGTTTACATTCTTAAGCTGAGTGCCATTCATCGAATAGTTTGCTTTCTCATTTAGGTATCCGATATGTAGTACTTTACATTTATCCGCATTGAAACTCATTTGCCAAATTTGGGCCCAACATAACAATTTATCTAGATTGTGTTGCATATCGTCAACTTGTTCTTTTGAGAGTACGCTATTTGCAATTTTTGTATCGTCAGCAAATTTTGAGATTGTACAGGTGAGACCCTCATCTATGTCGTTGATGTAAATTAGAAAGATAATTGGTCCTAGTACCAATCCCTGGGGTACCCCGCTACTTACATTGGTCCATTTAGATGCCTTACCGTTTATGACTACTCTTTGCTTTCTGTCGCTGAGCCAATTTTCTATCCATTTCAACACACCGTCTTGTATTCCATGCGCTTTTAGTTTTAGCAGTAAACGTTTGTGGGGAACTTTGTCAAAGGCCTTTTGAAAATCAAGGTATATAATATCTACAGCTTTACTCTCATCGTAGAGGTTGAGGATATCGTGGAAGAAGTCTAAGAGGTTTGTTAAACAGGAACGTTTTTTACGAAAGCCGTGTTGAGTATCTTTAAGTATGTTATTTTCCTCTAAGTGATTTACGAGTCTGTCTCTTATGACCGTTTCTAGCATTTTACATACAACTGAGGTTAAGCTAATTGGACGATAGTTACTGGGTAGGGATTTGCTGACTTTTTTGAATATCGGTGTTACGTTGGCTAGCTTCCACTGATCAGGCATAGTTCCAGACTGCAAGGATTTATTGAATAGTAATGTCAGTGGTTTGGAGAGCTCATCCTTAGCTTCCTTTAGAACTCTAGGCGAGATTGTATCAGGTCCAGGCGTTTTATTTACCTTGAGTTTATCTAAACAATTCAATACTTCTCTCTCTGTAATGGTGATATTGCTTAGAACATCTGAATTATCAATCTGAATCGGCGATGGTGTAGGGATATCACTGAGGTCTTCTGTTGTAAAAACTGATGCAAAGAAGGTATTGAGGGCATTACTCATTTGTACTTCGTCTTTGGTGTATTCTCCATTTTCATCGACTAACGGTCCAACAGTTGAAGTAACTACTTTTTTCTTTCTGATATAACTATAGAATTCTTTCGGGTTTGTTTTACTTTGATTCGCAATATGTAACTCTAGGGTCTTTTTACTTTGCTTAATTAACTTTTTGGCTTTGCGTCGTAGCTCTACAAATGTCACCCGTTCTTCGTCATTTTGTGAGGATTTTAATCTATCATTAGCAAATTTTTTAGCAAGCAGGCAGTTTGAAATATCTTTATTCCACCATTTGGGCTTCTTATTATGGCCTGGACGCCGTATTTTCGATGGTATGCAGTCTTGCACTGCTTTTAGGTAAGTGGTTTCGAATAACTTCCAAAATGTATTTATGTCGTTATTGTTAATTAAATAGCTCCAGTCAGTTTCTTTAAACATAGCTCTAAGTTTATGAAAGTTTGCTTTCTTGAAATTAGGGACTTTTTCGATGCTACTATTTGGTTCGTTACTAGTAAAATTTAAAGAGAAAGTTATCGTGCGATGGTCGCTGTTACTGAATTCATCACCAACATTAAAATTCTCTATTAATTCTTCTTTTGTTGCAAGTACAATGTCAAGAACGTTATTTCCACGGGGTCGGTGTTCGAATAAATTGATAAAGCGAACTCTCTTGCAAGTTCGTATACAAGTCATGTCCGGAGTGTGAAGTAAGAGTATCGCCCCACTTGGTCACAGGTAAATTAAAGTCGCCAAAAAATACGGTATCTTGTGAGTTACTTACATCTGCAATTTGTTCATAAATTTCTCGGTCAGTTTGCACTGATTGAGCTGGAGGTCTGTATATTAATGCAAGTAATATTTTTGTACCTTTATTATTCTTTATTAGCACAAAAGATGTGTCGACGTTCACAATTTGAGGTTTTGACAAGAGGGTCGGGTTAAGACTTTCTTTGATATAAAATAAAACGCCACCTCCATTTTTATTTATTCGGCTTTTCTCAAACATTACATAACCGGGAAGTGAATACTCTGCTAAAAAGTCTCTATCTACTGTATTGAGCCAAGATTCTGTTATACCAATCACATCATAATTTTCAGTAAACACTAGTTCCTCTAAATCTGAAAATTGATTGCGTATGCTACGAGCGTTTGCATAGAAAACCTTTAAAGTTGCGGAGTTGAGGAGGACGGGGAAGAAGAAGAAGAACAATAACATGAAGGAGAAGGAGGAGGAGGAGCAGGAAGACGAAAAGGAGGAGGGTGAGACTAAGGAGCAACCAACCTAGCAATTGGATGAGTGGATGCGGCCCCTTCCCACCACCACCACCACTCTCCTCCTCAAAGGGCATGGACGATTACAGCCACGGAGGATGTTGTTGAGGGAATACCTGATGATGGTGGTGGTGATGGTACAGGCAACAAGCAGGGAAGGGTCCGGACGTGCTGCTAGACAAACACTGCTGTCGAAACTAGACAGTATTATTTTATACATCCAATTATTACAATTTAGTTACCCTTAAAATATACGTTTTCTGTTACACCAGGTTACTTCATAATTATTAAACATAAGTTTAGGTTGTGTAGCTCTCCAATGTATACATAATATATACATGTAACATGTATTATAGAAGTTTGTGTATGAATAATTATATTATAAAATAGAAGGATATTGCTCTCTCACACGATTCTAAGAATTTCTTCTTCAATCGAGTTGTCAACTTGTGGAATGGGCTACACCGAGACGTTATAGACTGCAGCACCATTGATTCTTTTAATCTTCGCATAGACAAATATCTTGCCTTACTGACCGCGTTTGTAAATGAATAACTATTTTGTTTCCCCTCAAATTCGTCAAGGATTATTGCATATATAAATTACTAAGATGTAACTCTTTTTCCAATATATACGAAAGATCACTTATAACTGTGTTATGTTACTAACTCAAATGTCCCCTACTAACATCAAATCCTGCTACGGACATTAGTTCCAGGGCAGTAGTTCCCTTTCCAATTTTCTCTTACCCACTCTAAACCACTGTTTGGACACTTGATCCTCAGTGTTTCGGAGGACAAACAGCCTAGAAGGGTCACTAGACCTGTTGTTGCTTGATTTACATTTTACTCCTTTGTACTCACTCACTCTCACACAATGTATCTATGTAACTCTCTCCCCCTCTCTCTCTCTCTCTCTCTCTCTTATACCCAGGCCTATTACACTACCTCCCTGCTTCCCAAGGTAATACCATAAATCCCCTACAGTCGGAAGCCGTTCTTGCTAAGTGCTGTTCATCGAAATTCGCCTCAAAGTAAAGGTATAAATTGGTTGGATATTTTCTCTTCACATATTAATAATAGAGAGATCTTGCTATGATATTTGTTTTTGTTTTTTCTGTGTGGTTGAGGGAGACATAAGGCAAAAGTACCTGTGACGAGTGCCTCCCCCAGAGTTGAAAGAGTGACAGGGCCAAAATCAAGGAATGTGAAACAATGAATAACATGAAAGGATTATCCCAATTAGTGAAATTATGTATCCTTTCTGATTCAGCCTTGATTGGCAACCGTTCTAGGGGAGACAACCTTATAAAAATCCGGATGGATGGAACTTGTCAGCCTTGGTCGGCAACCTGTCTAGGGGAATAAACCTCATACAAATTACCGAAGGGCGACACGCTCATCGGTGGCACTTGCAGGTGACGAACTCCGCAATAGATAAATTTGACGATTCTATTATTTAGGTTTGGAAATACAGTACATTATAGTGGAATTATCGTTTACTTTTCATTATGTCTAACCTTAACTAAATTTGATAAAAGCAAAGTAATGGTAGTAGAAAGAGAAAGAGCTTGTGAAAAAGGTTGAAAAGAAAAGGTTGTGTGTAATGTAAGGAAAATTAATGGAGAACAGCTTGAACTAATAGAGGAATGTATGTATCTGGGAGCCATGATTGAGAAAAGGGGAAAATGTACAAGGGAAGTAGAAAACAGAGTAACACAATGAAGAAAAGTAGCTGGAACAATGAAAGCCTTGTTTAGGAGCAGAAACCTGAGTATGGAAGCAGTGAGAGGATTGCATGGGGGTGTGTTGGTGCCGACATTGATGCATGGATGTGAAACTCTAGTATGGTATAGTTATGAAAAGTCAAGAGTAAGAGCAGTTGAAATGGATTTGCTAAGAAATGCTTGTGGAGTTCGAAGAATAGACACAGTAAGATGTGTTAACATAAGGGAGACAGAGAAGTTAAGAAGTCGGTAGAGCAAAAGGTTGAAGAAAGTGTTCTCAGATGGTATGGTCACATGACAAGAATTCCTGAAGAAAGAATAGTTAAAAGGATCTATGTCAGTGAAGTGAAAGGAAGAAGAAAGCGTGGAAAGCCGAGAAGATGATGGTATGATATGGTGTCAGAATGTGTGTCAAAGCGTGAACAGGGAATGGCTGAAGCAAAAGAATTAGCAAATGACAGGAATGAATGGAGGAAGTTTGTTAGAGAGAGTACATGAAGGTCTCTGGACCCTTTTCAATGACAAACCTGTAAGGTCTTTATCCCAGATGTTGATGTGAAGAGACCTTGTCTGGAAGTATAACATCTGAGGTGAAGCCATTGATTTCTGGGGCTGATGAGTGATTGTTGCTTCTGAATGCTTGCGTGCTTGCTTTTTTGTGGGCGAACTGTTATATGTGTTCTTCTCCTTTCACCTCTTTTCTCTTTCTCGAGTCTCTTGCTGATCCTTCCTACCCCTTATGGGAGTAAGGGCTGACTGACTGACTGACTATATATATGTTTAGTATTGTAAAGTGGGACTCTTCCATGTAACAAGTGGATGCCATTCTGTATTATTCAACAGTGAGAGGTCCAGCCATTAGGAAGGGTGTGTGTTATTCAAACTTGGTAATGCTGCTTTCATTATTAATTATAAGCGTTTCGGGATGCCATGAATGTATTCCACAATAAGCTGGGCAACGTACAAACTATATTGCTCCATATACTGTATATATACCGGTATATATATATATATATATATATATATATAATATAATATATATATATATAGATATATAGATATATAATATATATAATATATATATACATATATATGTAAAAACAAAATATAATATATATATATATAAAAAAAAATATATATATATATATATATGTAGATATAGATAGATAGATTGATAGATACCTACAGTATACAGTATATGTATATTTCTATATTTATTTATTTATTTATATATTATTCGAAAAATCTCTCCTCGGAAGTTGTAAATATTACTTCATTCAGTAAAGTAGTACAAGGAGAGAGTAAATAAAGTTTGCACACTATGCAATGATAAAACTGCACTACTCTTGTCAGCTGATATATCTATCTATATATATATCTATTGCCTGACGCCGTGATCCCCGAAGGGGTGGCCACGAACGAACCGCCCCCATGCACCTCTGTCCCCAGTCAGTCAACGCCCCTCCCCCCATGATATATGATATATGATATAATTATGTCCCCGGAATTGATAGCAAGGTCTGTGAAATACTTACTATTACTCGCCTCTCTCTCTCTCCCCTTTCTTTGTAACAGCTTTTTAGGCGAATGGAGCTGAGGGTGGGGAGAGAGCCTTCTACTCTCCTGTCCTATTTATCTACTATAAACTGTCCCTGTCTAGTAGTATTAAGGCCGGACTACCTAGTAGGGGCCGCAAGGTCTGTGTGGTTTGATTATCCGTGTAACTCTGTGTAACTCCTTTACCTTTGATCTGTACATAGTTCACCGAAAGCTCATTATTATTATCCGTGCCCCAACACAGCGGTAGTTAAGTGTTTGTTTCCTGCCCTTTCATCTGACTAACTTTATTTTGTGATTATCTAGGCTCTTGTAAGCTTCGTACAAATAATAACTCCCCCCCCCCCCCACCCCCCCTCAAACATACAATCTTGGTTAAGGGGTAACGGTTTATTTTTAGGTTGCGTAATCGCACTCACCCTCCAACTCCACGCCGGGGGAACCTCCTGGGCAAGACTCCATGCAACTGCCTGCAGTGCCTGGCCCATATCAAGTATCCTATCACATGATTGGCCGACTTGCCTCAGTCATGAGTTGCGTGGTCTTCCCCTAGGCCTCCTCCACTCAGGGTTGTCTTCTGTAGAGACTTCCTGGTGAGCAGGGTCAGCATCAGGGAGGCAAACCACATGCCCATATAGCCAAAGTTGGCGTTCACAGACCATGCAACTATTATATCTTGTATTATTTTCACGGAGTTTCCACTGGTTTTAAATGTAATCATTCCAGCCATAGCCCATGATCTTGTGAAGACATTTAGTGCCAAAAGAGTTGATGCGTCTCTTGAACTTGTTGTTAAGTCTCCATGTCTCATATATATAAAATAAAACAGGGAGCACCTGCGACTTAAAAATACACAGCTTGTCCATCTTCTCGATCCTGGATACGGGTGGGTTGCTGAACCAACTGTTCTAGGTAATTTAGGATAAAAAAGACGTAGAATTGTTCACCAGGTTCGTCAGTAGTATGAGAGGAGAGCCATTGGTGGTGGTGAACGTTGAAAACTCCTAAGATGGATATTTCCGAGAAGGGAGAGATGGATAGAATGTGCTCCACTGTAGAGTTTAGATAGTCAAAGAATTTGGGAAAGTAGGTAGAGTTAGGGGAAAGATAGACAGCACAGAAGTATTTAGTATGAGAATGACAGGATAGTTTGAGCCATAAAGTTGAGAATTCAGAGGAGTCGACAATCGGGAACACGAGAGCAAGTGAGTTTGTTGTGCACGTATGCACAACATCCGGCTTTGGCTTCGAAACTAGGAGAGAGAAAGTAGGAGGTTACAGAGAAGGGGCTAAAGGCAGTTGCTTCAGACGCCTGAGTTTCAGTGAGGAAAAGAAGATCAGGTTTGTAGGAGGAGAGATGGTGTACAACAGAGGGATAATTAGAGGAAAGGCCGCGAATGTTGCAAAAGTTGATAGTAAGAGAACAGTCCGAGGTCCAGATAATTTTGGAAGGTCGTCAGGGGAAGGTCGGGAGGGTGTGGCGGGCAGTAAGAGAGGCCAAGCAAATGAAACAGGAATTCCAGTGACTCCTTATCAAATGCCTATAGCCTCTACTGGGTATAGCTCTGTTCGATTGGTGCCTATATATGTATATATATATATATATATATATATATATATATACCGGTATATATATAAATTTATATATATATATATATATATATATATATATATATATATATATATATATATATATATATATACTGTATATATATATACTGTATCTATATATATATATATATATATATATATATATATATATATATATATCAACATACGGATGTATTTTGTAACGCTAGTTGGCGTTATCAAATGTGTATGTTATATAATATATATGTTTGAGTATTTTGTATAAATCACTGTTGGGATTGGTTGGTATAATCTAGTGAGAGTAATACATTTGCATATTATTATGTTTTATATTAATTACAAATAATATGAGTAATAAACAGTGTATAACAAGTTATACCCGAACCATTAACGTTAATTACAAATAATATGAGTAATAAACAGTGTATAACAAGTTATACCCGAACCATTAACGTTAATTACAAATAATATGAGTAATAAACAGTGTATAACAAGTTATACCCGAACCATTAACGTTAATTACAAATAATATGAGTAATAAACAGTGTATAACAAGTTATACCCGAACCATTAACGTTAAGGGAGCCCACCTCGCTTTTTTTTTCTCTTTCGTTCCCTCTCTCTTTGGCTTGTATCCAATCGGCCCCATTCAGCCTACTGTTTTAAGACGTTTACCCTCATCCAGGTGTCGATATTTTCTTGGCGAGCCAGCATATTAATTTTTTGTTTTTACAGCAAGATAAATTTTTATATTTTGTTTTAGACTATGCATTTCTTTCTCATATTCTTGTTGATCTCGTTCAGTACCAGTGCTGTCCTTTTGTATTTCATACTGGCTAATAATAGACGAATATATCAGACTTCAATCTATCTCACATAACCCGTTTTACTACCACAGATCCTTCTTAAGCTGCACAAAATCTTCTAAATATAGCTTGAATATATTCCATTATTTTTCAGTATTTTATGATTTTCACTTAAGGAAAGATTTGTATATATATACTTGGTCCGTTATTTTTTTTGTTTTATTTCTTTTAGTTTTCTCGCAAAATCTTCAAGCTTTAAAGACGTCGCCGATACGGAAAGGGTTAAATTTATTCCTCCTTGAAAGAGTGTGTAGACTCGGTTACACTGTCGAATATGTTATTGAAATGTTATTAATTCAGGAGAAGTTCCTCTCTGTATCATCATGAACATCTTTCAAGCGCTATCTATGAGTAAATACAATATACATGCATTGTTATCAGTCAAAATACAATGATAATGACCTTAAGAATAAATATATGTTCTTGAATGTTACCAATACAAAATAATATATATAATAAACCAAATAAAATAATACAAATAAATAATCACAATATTCAAAAAATAAAGGTCATAAAAACGTCTGAAATTACAATTAGGAGAGAAGGCTTTATTCATGCCCTTAGTATTATAATAAGGGAGGAAGGCTTTATTCATGCCTTTAGTATTATAATAAGGGAGGAAGGCTTTATTCATGCCTTTAGTATTATAATAAGGGAGGAAGGCTTTATTCATGCCTTTAGTATTATAATAAGCGGGGAAGGCTTTATTCATGCCTTTATTATTATAATAAGGGAGGAAGGCTTTATTCATGCCTTTAGTATTATAATAAGGGAGGAAGGCTTTATTCATGCCTTTAGTATTATAATAAGGGAGGAAGGCTTTATTCATGCCTTTAGTATTATAATAAGGGAGGAAGGCTTTATTCATGCCTTTAGTATTATAATAAGGGGGGAAGGCTTTATTCATGCCTTTAGTATTATAATAAGCGGGGAAGGCTTTATTCATGCCTTTAGTATTATAATAAGGGGGGAAGGCTTTATTCATGTCTAGTATTATAATAAGGGAGGAAGGCTTTATTCATGCCTTTAGTATTATAATAAGGGGGGAAGGCTTTATTCATGTCTTTAGTATTATAATAAGGGAGGAAGGCTTAATTCATGCCTTTAGTATTATAATAAGGGGGGAAGGCTTTATTCATGCCTTTAGTATTATAATAAGGGGGGAAGGCTTTATTCATGCCTTTAGTATTATAATAAGGGAGGAAGGCTTTATTCATGCCTTTAGTATTATAATAAGGGGGGAAGGCTTTATTCATGCCTTTAGTATTATAATAAGGGGGGAAGGCTTTATTCATGCCTTTAGTATTATAATAAGGGGGAAGGCTTTATTCATGCCTTTAGTATTATAATAAGGGGTGAAGGCTTTAATCATGCCTTTAGTATTATAATAAGGGGTGAAGGCTTTAATCATGCCTTTAGTATTATAATAAGGGGGTAAGGCTTTAATCATGCCTTTAGTATTATAATAAGGGGGGAAGGCTTTATTCATGCCTTTAGTATTATAATAAGGGGAGAAATCTTTATTCATGCCTTTAGTATTATAATAAGGGAGGAAGGCTTTATTAATGCCTTTAGTATTATAATAAGGGGGGAAGGCTTTATTCATGCCTTTAGTATTATAATAAGGGAGGAAGGCTTTATTCATGCCTTTAGTTTTATAATAAGGGGGGAAGGCTTTATTCATGCCTTTAGTATTATAATAAGGGGGGAAGGCTTTAATCATGCCTTTAGTATTATAATAAGGGGTGAAGGCTTTAATCATGCCTTTAGTATTATAATAAGGGGTGAAGGCTTTAATCATGCCTTTAGTATTATAATAAGGGGGGAAGGCTTTATTCATGCCTTTAGTATTATAATAAGCGGGGAAGGCTTTATTCATGCCTTTAGTATTATAATAAGGGGGAAAGGCTTTATTCATGCCTTTAGTATTATTAATAAGCGGGGAAGGCTTTATTCATGCCTATAGTATTATAATAAGGGGGAAAGGCTTTATTCATGCCTTTAGTATTATAATAAGGGGGGAAGGCTTTATTAATGCCTTTAGTAATATAATAAGGGGAGAAGGCTTTATTCATGCCTTTAGTATTATAATAAGGGGTGAAGGCTTTAATCATGCCTTTAGTTTTATAATAAGGGGTGAAGGCTTTAATCATGCCTTTAGTATTATAATAAGGGGTGAAGGCTTTATTCATGCCTTTAGTATTATAATAAGGGGGGAAGGCTTTATTAATGCCTTTAGTAATATAATAAGGGGAGAAGGCTTTATTAATGCCTTTAGTAATATAATAAGGGGAGAAGGCTTTATTAATGCCTTTAGTAATATAATAAGGGAGGAAGGCTTTATTCATGCCTTTAGTAATATAATAAGGGGAGAAGGCTTTATTAATGCCTTTAGTAATATAATAAGGGGAGAAGCTTTATTAATGCCTTTAGTAATATAATAAGGGGAGAAGGCTTTATTCATGCCTTTAGTAATATAATAAGGGGGGAAGGCTTTATTAATGCCTTTAGTAATATAATAAGGGGAGAAGGCTTTATTCATGCCTTTAGTAATATAATAAGGGGGGAAGGCTTTATTCATGCCTTTAGTATTATAATAAGGGAGGAAGGCTTTATTCATGCCTTTAGCATTTGTTATTTGTTCATCCCTAGACCTCCACTACGCTTAAAAAAATCCCCAAGATACCCCTTCTAAATATATTTGTCCCAGCCGAAGGCCGGTTTCTCCTATCTTACAGACTCGCTATCCCTTGCCAGGAAGAAATCGACACCTAAAGGGCACAAAAGGTCTTAATATTGACAAAGAAATGGGGTGAAAGATTTTAATATCGCCAAACTAATTGGCCGAACGTCTTAAAATCTGAAAACTAATGTAAAGATTAGGTATTTTTGCGACCTTACCCATAAAACTATAAACATGAAAGTTCGTCATATTTACAGAAAATAGCACGGTAATTAAACGATATCGAGTAACCTAAAAACCGAGTCAACAATGTTCAGAAGTTGTTAAGAAGACAAACAAAATAATTGGCTTTATAGGCAGGTAATTTGAGAATAAATCCAAAGAAGTTATCCTAACCATTTACAATTCATTAGTCCGCCCTCTTCTGGAATACTGCGTTCAATCCTGGTGCCCTTATTGCCAAAAAGATATAAACAAGCTAGAACGAGTTCAACGTAGAGTTACCAAAATTATACCAAGCCTAAAGAACAAACCATACGAGGACCGTCTTAGAGAATTAAATATATTTCCTTTAACCCAGTGCAGATTAAGAGGCGACTTAATTCAAGTGTTCAAAATCATCAAAGGCATCGACAATATGAACTGTAGTAAGTACTTCACTATCGACCAGTCTAATTACACGAGGGGAAACGGTTGCAAAATTATTGGTAAATCTTTTAACTCACACGAATCTAAGAATGTCTTCTTCAATCGAGTTGTCAACTTGTGGAATGGGCTTCCCCGAAACGTCATAGACTGCAGCACCGTTGATTCTTTTAAACTTCGCCTAGATAAATATCTTGCATCAAACCCACGACTGACTGCGTTTGTAAATGAATAACTTTTTTGTATTCCCCCTCAGATTTCATGGTGAAACACATGCAATAGCACTGGATATATCAAAGGCATTTGATAGAGTCTGGCATCAATCCTTATTGTCGAAGATGTCACACTACGGCCTTGCATCATTAGTTCCACTAATTTCTTCTTATCTTCATAACAGAAAAATACGTGTAATGGTAGATGGCCTTTGTTCTCAATTTCACTCAATAAATGCTGGTGTTCCCCAGGGATCAGTTTTGGCCCCAACTCTGTTCCTCATTCATATCAATGATCTCATATCTACCACTCATAATCCAATACATTCCTACGCAGATGATTCAACACTCCACAGTTCCTTCACATTTACCAATTCTTTCACCCAACCCGATCTTATAAATTCAAAAATAAGCACTGCAATTTCTCTGAACCAGGACCTTTCTAGAATTGAAGAATGGGGACAAAAGAATCTAGTTTCCTTTAATGCACAGAAAACCAGGTACATTCAATTTTCTAACCGACAGAATCTCACTGACTCCCATGTATTTTTTGGTGATGTAAATATTCCCACTTCCCCTAGTATTGACATTCTCGGTGTAACATTAACTACTAACTTGAGCTGGACACATTATGTTAGAAGCATTGCTAAGAATGCCTCTAAAAAACTGGGACTCCTGTACAGAGTTCGAGAATTCTTCACTGACGAGCAGTTGGCCGTAATATATAAAAGTCATGTGCGTTCTCAGATGGATTACTGTTCACCTCTGTGGGGTGGAAGTGGAGTGGTTGCATTGAGGCAGTTGGACAAAATTCAAAATAAAGCTATTAGATTAATCAATAACCCTGCAATCACACAGGACCTTCCTGCATTGTCCATGCGAAGAGGCGTTGCATCCCTTGCATTGTCCTACAGATATTTTCACAGCAATTGTTCCGAGGAACTTGCTTCAATTGTGCCGCCTCTCCACATCTTTCCCCGTAGAACTAGGGCAGCTGAGAGCGCCCATGAATTTACAATTTCTCCTCCACAATGCAGAACTTCTGCTTATCAAAATTCATTTATCCCTAGAACTGCTACTCTTTGGAATTCACTTCCCTCGAGTTGCTTTCCACAAACTTACAATCTACAAATGTTTAAATCCAGTTGTTACAAACATTTTATGAATGGAGGATGCCTTTAGGCACATGGACCTTTTTGTTTTATCTGTGTTTTTCCTTCCTCCGTTCATTGTCTCTTTAAAAAAAAAAAAAAAAAAAAAAATCATCAAGGATTATTGCGTATAAATATTACTATGACGTTACTCTCTTTTTCCCAGATATACGAAAGATCACTTATACCTGTGTTATGTTACTAACCCATCTGTCCCCTACTAACTTCTTAATCCTGCCACGGACATTAGTTCCAGGGCAGTAGTTCCCTTTCCAATTTCCCCTTACCCACGCTAAACCACGGTTTGGACACTTGATCCTCAGTGTTTTGGAGGACAAGCGGCCTAGAGGGGGGTCACTAGACCTGTTGTTGCTTGATTTCCTTTGTACTCCTTTGTACTAATTTGATTATTATTGAATATAAGTTTTACATGCAATTTGGAATGATTATTTAAATTAGTATAACACTTTTAATATTGACCTTAAGGGAGAGGTAATTGTTTTTCTAGACCCCCTTCTCCTTCATGTTTAGCCTCGTCAGTTTTAAAATATTGGGATATTCGTTCCATATTGTTGTCGATATTAAGATCTTTCGTCCCATTTCTCTATCAGTTTATTTATCAAGTTATTTAGGTGTCAATGTTTTCCTGGTGAGCGATAGTGAGCCCGTTAAGTAAGGGAAGGCTTTTGTTATTTCTTGACCTCCTTCTCCCTCATATTAAGCCCCGTTAGAATGACAAATCATGCAGGTTTGCTACTTGGTTACTACAAGAGTTGCTGAGCGTGATGACAGTGACCATGATATCAACAGTACCTTAAGGGGGTAGTGCTTAGTTTTTGGTCTATATATTTATTTATTTATTTTTTAGATGCCTCGTTAGACCTCCATAAAGCTAAGAAAAACACCCCCATAGACCTCCTTTCAAGATAAATTTGTATAATTTTCGGTAGAAAAATGTCCCGGCCAACGGCCGATTTCTTCTCAAATTAGAGGTTCGCTATCGCTCGCCAGGAAAAAAATCGACACCTAAAGGGCACGAAAGGTCTGAATATTGATAACAAAAATTAGGCAAAAGGTCTTAAAATTGCCAAACTAGCGGAACGAACGTCTAATGTAAAACTAATAACACTAATATGCTAAACATGAGGGAGAAGGGGGTCCCGAAAAAGAGAGTACTAGTCCCTTAATGTTTAGCCCCATTAGTTTTGATATTTTAAGAAGTTCACCACATTAATTTGGCGACTTTATGACCTTTGTGCCATTAAGAAGTCGATTTTGTTCCTGACGATCGATAGCGAGCCTGTAATATAGGAGGAATCCGCTACCCTAGAAATGCACACATTTATCACGCAAGGGGTTCTTGGGTATTCTTTTAATCTTGAGCTCTGTAACTCAAAAGGGCCTAGAGCAAACTGACTGTGAATATCCACACCTATTGCCTGGTGGACTCTTCCCAAATGATAGAAACATCAGCCCGATTGCTTTCATTCATTTCGAGTTATAAGATGTTAAGGGGTCAAGATCATTGTCAAGTTCGTTGGCGCTACCTTATACCAAGTATGCTAAGTGTGATGACAGGGACCATTATATTAAGGGGGGGTCACCTGCTTTTTTTCTTTCTCTCCTTTTCTCTCTTTCTCTGGCTTGTATCCATTCGGCCCCATTCAGCCAACTATTTGAAGGCGTTTATCCCCATTAAGGTGTCAATTTCTTCCTGAAGAGCGATAGCGAGCCAGCACTGTATGGAGAAATCTGGCTTCGCCGGAGACATTTTTCCATCGAAAAATTTACAAATTTAACATGCTATACAAAAAAATTATATATACTGTATATGCTGGTTCTCTACCGCTTGCAAGGAAAATATTGACACCTGGATGGGGATAAACGTCTCAAATCAGTAGCTGAATGGGGCCGAATGGATGCAACCCAGACAGTGAGAAAGAGAGAAAAAAACGAGGTGGGCTCCCTAAAGCGTGCCTGTGTACACAATTATATTAATAGAGTCATATTAAGATTCTCGATGGTGCTTGTCTAATCATTGGCTTATAACTTACCGGTGCGCGTGGACCTGTGTTTAAGGGGGAGGTAGGTATTTATCTGGTTTATTTATTTACTTATTTATTAAGGGAAGGTTTTTAGTTTGTTCCCTAGACCTACAGCAAGCTTAAAATTACACCCCCTGGACTCCCTTTCAAGATTAATTTGTACATTTTTCGGTAGACAAATTTCCCGGCCGAAGGCCGGTTCCTCTTAACCCTCTCCGACATATGACGTGATTTTGAGCCTATTGGGGATACTTTAAAGCCTTTGTTACCATCAGGGGTATTTAGAAACCTTTAGTTTAGTTACTTCAACCTCTGCAGTTGTCTTTGAGTTAGCTGTGGGCAGAAAACTAATTTGTGAGAGGTAATTATAAGAGTGAGATAACTCTATTTCTTATTGCTAATCTGGCAACCTCTGCGTCATATGAGCGTGAAAGGGTTAAAATGTAAGGCACGCTTTCGCTCGCCAGGAGAAAATCAACACCTAAATGGCACGAAAATCTAAAAATTGACAACGAAATGGGGCTAAATGGGTTAAATTCGCCAAACTAATGGGCCGAACGTCTAATAATCATAAAACTAACGGGGCTAAAGATGAGGGAGAAGGGGAGTCATAATAATCAAGGTATTGGTGCTGCTTGTATAATCTGGTTAAGGGGGAAACATGGGCTTATAACTTACCGCGCAGGTGGACCTGTGGTTAAGGGAGAGCTTTGTATCCGTGCATGTATTTATTTAGGGTAGGTAGTCGCTTTTTCCAGACCCCCTTCGCCTTCATGTTTAGCATATTAGTTTTGAGATTTCAAAACGTTCGCATCATTATATTGGCGATTTTAAGGCGTTTTGCTCCACTTATTTGTCAATATTAAGACTTTTCGTGTCATTTAGTTGTTGATTTTTTCCTGGCTAATGTGATAATAGATTGGTTGGTGAGCCTTATCAATGTTTGCTTTGTTGTGTCAATGGTACCACTATAGACTGGAGGAGTGCATGTATTGTGCCTTTGAACATGGGGAAGGGAGATCGGCAGGAGTGTTCAAGTTATTTTTCTTGTGTTCTTGTGTTCTTTGTATTTGTTTATTGTCAGTTGTTGGAAAGCTGTATGGCAGGTTGTTGATAGAGAGGATAATAAAGGGTACAGAAGGTGCAATAGGAGAAGAACAATGCGGTTATAGGAGCGAAAGTGAGTAAGTGGAGAAGATTTGTGCAGTAAGAAAGCTACTGTGTGTGAGAAATGTTTGTGCTTCTATGGATTTGTTAAAAAAAATATGATTGTGTGGATCGATCTAGAAGTAATGTGGAATGAATTGTAGGAAATTTGTTAAGAGCAGTCGAAAGTTTTTATGAAGAGAACAGAACGTGTGTTAGAGTAGGGAATGACTTAAATGAATGGTTTGAAGTAAATGTAAGTCTGTCACAGGGTTGTGTAATGTCACCGTGGTTGTTTAACCCGAGAAGCGCGCCATTTATGTTTTTAAAAGTACCGTGTATGCGAATTAATTACTTTCAATTCTGACAATTTTTTTTATATTTACCATATATATAAGTATAACTGCTCCATGTGCATATATTTTACTTGTATGATGACCATGAGAACATTGAAGAACGGATTTTTTTTTTTTTTTTTTAAGTCCTCCTATGTATTGTGAAATTTTTTATTATCCCCCGGTAAATTGTTGGGGTGAATGAGTGAAAATAGGTGTAAACAGCAAATATCCAATCAAAAACAGTATATTTGTGACAGAAGAGAGTTGAGGCATGTGACAGAGCGGGCAACATAGACCCTCCCTCTCCAAGGTCTCGCGAGACACTAGGCAATGGCTACCTACCTCCCGTGCAAGTTAGAGGGTGGGAAGGAGTGGAGCGAGGGAGGGAAAATGATAGCTCAACATATTACCAGCAGGAAATAGAAAAAAGTGGGAAATATAGACAGCAAAATTAGTATAACTTAGGGGTGGGGGGGGGTTATGTGGAGGGAGAAATGGGGATGAGGAGAGCGGGTGGGAGGGGGGTGTAAGATACATGTTAGGTAAAGGCAGGAGCTGGTGGTAAACAGGCATACCATCTAACCACAAATTACTTCCATTTCACCGGTATGGGGGCATTATTATTATTATTATTTATTTATTTATTTATTTTTTGTATGAGCTGTCTTCCAGAATGCCTATCGCATTCGCCTAGCAGACACATCCTGAAGGCCTATTGCTTTTGCCGGGTTAATGTCTATATATGGATGGTGTGGTGAGAGAGGTAAAAATTAGATCAATGGGTAGAGGATTGGGTTTAGTAGGAAAGTATGTTGGTGATTG
Organism: Paralithodes platypus; assembly: GCA_032716605.1. Taxonomy (NCBI): domain Eukaryota; kingdom Metazoa; phylum Arthropoda; class Malacostraca; order Decapoda; family Lithodidae; genus Paralithodes; species Paralithodes platypus. The sequence goes on along the minus strand of CM064505.1, from coordinate 9,270,699 downwards.
GGGGTTGAATTAGTTGCTGTCTGCTGATGATACAGCGTTGGTGGTGGATTCTGAGGAAAAGCTGCAGCGAGTAGTTAAAGAGTTTGGTGTGGTTTCTCGGAGGAGGAAGCTGAGGGTGATTGTCAATAAAAGTAAACTGATGATGTATAATAGAGATGCTCGTAGGGTAAATCTAAATGTACGACAGAATGGATGTATTATTTATTTATATATAATAATATATTTATGTTAATTTATTTCCATATAAGTTATTTAGGCATTAATTATCCTATTCTTGTATGCGAGAATGCAAGATAGTTATGGGGAGATTTCCACTTGAGGGAGGATTTTCTTGACCCCTTTCTTTCTCATGTTTAGCCCTGTTGCTTTTGAGATTTGAAAACGTTCGCCCCATTAGGTTGGCAATTTTAAGAAGTTTCGCCCCATTACTGTCAATTTGAAGACCTTTTGTTCCATTTACGTGTCAATTTTTTCCTGGCGAGCGATAGTGAGCCTGTATTTTAACCCGTCCAATCCCACCGACAGCTATAGCCGTCAGTAGATAAGTAACTCCCCAGTCCCAGAGACGGTTATAGCCGTCAGTAATGTACTTGTCTTGTAACTGTGTGTACAAGGCTAATTTTGTTTTATAAAGTCTAGTAAAAAAAAAAAAAAAAAAAAGTGATTGATCCATTCTTGCCTCATCTCTTGAGGTGAAAAGGTGGTCTCTCCTGTCATTTTGGCCACATTGCTTGGGACTGCTGGGGACTTTTATTACTGCATCCTACGGTACAGTACGGGTTAAGAGGAACCGGCCTTTGGCCGGGACATACACATTTATCTTGAAAGGGGATCAAGGTGGTTTAATTTTAAACTTGATAGAGGTCTAGGGAGGAAACTAAAAATATGACAAAAAGATATATAAATGAGAAAATAAATACGCCCATCCCCCCTTAACCCCTTATTGGCGGGGTCCCGACTTAAGTCTGTATCGAAAAACCTGGACTATGTGGCGGGGCCCGACTTTAGTCTGTGTGCATTTTTTGAGCAATAATGGCTCTGAGAGAGAGACGAGCGGTGGGCGGAGCGTAGGTCGGCCTCTGACCGCTCGGCACGGGTCCCGCGTGACTACTGACATCTACTCCACACAACTCCACCCTCCTTACCTCGCTACACAGGGAATTATATAAGGAAATTACCATATTTTATGGTTTTTGCACTCGTCTTGCACGATCGTTGCAAGAGAACGCGTGGTCGTAGGAGGATGGTTCTGGTGTCATCGGAAAGCTCAATTAACGCCCTTTCAGGGATACATAATTGTATTATGCTCTGGCTCTTGTTTATGCTGAAAAAGAGCATGGAAACAAGGCCATTTAGGGTAAAAAAAAAACGCTTGGCGGGTAGTGGAAAATAACTGACGGGCCTGCTGGTAAGGTGTTAGCCCACTGAGCCCCAGCTAGTTATTAACCCTTTATTGGTGGCGCGCAACTTATGTCGTGTGAAAGAAATTTGGACTAAGTGGCGGTTCACAACTTATGTCATGTGCCATTTTCAGCACGTAATGTTGCTGAGAGAGAGAGATAAGTGGTGGCAGGAGAGTAGCAAGCGTATGACTGCTCCAGACCACCGCGGCGGACCTACTGACATGAATCCCACCCTCCCCCACCCTCACGCACTCGCTACACAGGGAATTATGTAGGGAAACTACCTAATTACATGGTTTTTGCACTCGTGTTGCGCAATCGTTGCAAGAAAACTAGCGGTCGTACAAGGATGGTTGGGGTGTCATTGGAAAGCTCTGTTTATGCCCTTTCAGGGATATATACTTGTTTTATGCTCTGAGTCTTATTTAGGCATGAAAATGATCACGTAAACAACCCTATTTAGGGTAAAAACACCCCGCTGGGCGGTACATATAAATTACCGCCTAGGCCGCTCGTTAGGTGTTAATAAATGTACCACCAGGGACCAGCCGGTTTTGAAAAAAGTGTTTTTTCCAGAAACAATAGCGAATGGGTTAGGAATGAAGGAAAAACCACGAAAAACCGATCAAAGAGCTCAAAAAATGGTCCTACGGAGCCCTTGAAAACGGATTTTACAAGAGTAAAAAATTTACGGCAATTTCCTAAAAAAACATATTTTTGCGCGCTCACACGCACGCGGTTGGACTTAGAGAGTTTTCAACAATCGGCATGGGTGCATGGGATACTTACACAGTTCCCATACAAATCTGAGCCCTCTAGGTGCCATAGGACCGAAGTAATTGGGACCGGAGTAACACTGACGCAAACGTTGCGTCGCTGGGGTTTAGTGTTACATACATTGCTGACGCAATGCTGGCTCAGTGGGTTAAGGGTGTTATAAGCACATTAACCCCTTCAGACTCATATGACGCAGAGGTTGCCAGAATAGCAATAAGAAATAGAGTTCTCTCACTCTTATAATTACCTCTCCAAAATTAGTTTTCTGCCCACAGCTAACTCAAAGACAACTGCAGAGATTGAAGTAACTAAACTAAAGGTTTCTAAATACCCCTGATGGTAACAAAGGCTTTAAAGTATCCCTCATTGACTCAAAATCGCGTCATATATCGGAGAGGGTTAATTCTATAGACAGCCCTGACAACCGTGGTGCCATACGGAGCACTATGAGAGCAATGACAAAAGTTGGAGCCGTTAAGGGGAGGCACTTGTTTTTTCGGGACCTCCTTCTCCCTCATGTTTAACCCCATTATTTTTTAGATTTTAAGATGTTCGGCCCATTATTTAGGCAATTTTAAGACTTTTCGCGCCATTTCTTTGTCAATTTAAAACTGTTCGTATCATTTAGATAACGATCTTTTCCTGGCGAGCGATAGCGAGCCTGTATTTGTAAGAGGAACCGGCCTTCAGCCAGGTAATTTTTCTATCGAAAAATGTACACATTTATATTGAATAGGGTCTTAAGAGTGTTTTTTAATCCTTGATGAAGGTCTAGGTAGGATACTAAACAAGTTATAAAATTATACAAAATGAGGAAATAAATACGCCCGTCCCCCCTTAATGAGATGGTGAGGGACCTTTCTTTGTAACTGATTGTCGACCCGTGTATAGAATTCTGTATAGTGTTTCAATTATCTACAGTATATTAATTTCCACACCATATTCAACCTTTTAGTTTGTTTATTCCCAGCTGATGGTAAATTGTCATGGCTTCACCTTGATTACTAAACTATTACATAGATTTGTATAGTGGACTATGTGGATTATTATGAAAACTTGACAGTAATGTGAAGTAGAGGCAGTGTACTTTCATATTTGTCCATTAAGTATTGATAAATCAGTTTGATTTACTGTCAACTGGTAATGTAATAAACGAGTACAGTCAAACATAACGAGCGTACTGTACAGAACAGAACGACTAAAACATTATGCTACGAGCCGAGCCGCCGTATCGTTGTTACTTGTTGTTGGTGTTGTAGATGATGGCTATTGTTGGATGTGCTTGTACTGCCTCAAGGTGTGCAGGACTTCAGTGTATTCAAGCTAACCTGACAGAAATTAGTAACGCTGCCTTTCTATACTTCTTATACTGCCTTTGTAAACTGTTCATGTGACGCCGCCTTTATCTAGTATTGGCTTTACAAATATATAGAAAGGCAGCATTACTCATTTCTCCCAGGTTAGTTTGAATACACTTTAGCGTAATATACAGAACAATCAATACATTATGCTACAAGCCATATTGTGTCGACTGTTTATGTTACAAATGATGGCTATTGCGGGATGTGGTCGCAATGCCTCAAGTTATGCAGGACTCCAATGGTGGTGGGTAACTTATGGAGGTAGTCAAACATAACTAGTGTATTGTACAGAGCAATCGAAACATTACGCTACAGGCCACATTGTGTCGACTATTTATTTTACAGATGATGGTTATTCCTGGATGTAGTCGTACTGCCTTAAGGTATGCAAAACTTCGGAGGTGGTTGCCTGCTGGTGGAGGTAGTCAGGGGGCGGGGCTGGGATCCAACACTCTGGCTGGTCACCTGCCAATCAGAGCGGCCAATAATGATGTCAACAACTTCAGAGACACCGCCACCCTCAGATTCAACAATGGCACCAAGGTTACTATCACAATTCATCACATTGATAATGTTCATGTTCAGCACACATTGGTATTCTGAGGAAATAACATTATATATACCTCTTTGGGAATCGATCCCTAGATCCTTGCTCTGGTATTCTTCAGATCTAGCATTTGATTCCCAGAGAGGTAAATATGATTAATAATTTGTTTGATATTTTAGGTGCTGAGCAAGTTCTGTCAGAGTGAGGGTTGGTGTCCTCTACTTCTCATAGCCAGTTCTGACTTTACCCTTTTAATCAGTGGTGAAGGCAGTGGGGCCATAATGATGTGTCCCATGGTTCCCTAGTGTCTTACTCTCACAGCCCACTGGCACAACTCAGCATTTCTCTCTCTGATGTAGGGATGCAACGACACCACCGCCCGCCATTTCGGTGGTGCAGTCAGCCTTTGTAGCAGTTATGGTGATTTCTTGTTACTGCTTTATAATAGCTAAGGCTAAGGCTGGTGTGGTGCGGATTCGCCAGTGCAAGTGCTTCAGGGGGACTTTGTTGTGTCTTGCTGAGACACTGTTAGCGCTATACCAACATCAGGCTATCCTTAGTTGGAATTATGCAAGGCTGGTACATGTCATATTTGTAACAAACTATGTGGTACCAACTCTGTAAATTGCTGACTGAATAAATATTATTATTATTATTATTATAGCCACTGTGATGACATGAGGGGGCTGTGTTGTGGCAAGTCTTTATTGAACTCTACTACATTAAAGGGACTGAAACCACGCTCTCTGTGGATGAAGCAGTTATTAAACTTGAATGAAAGAATGAATTAATTACTAGTTTGAAAAATAACTTAAATAATGCTGTGTTATGACTATGTATTCGCTGTATTACTGTCAATAACACTAATTTGTTTGTAAGATGCCGAGTGGTCTGTTCACGGAAGGGGAGATAGCAGGGCGAGTGTCCAGGTTAAGGCAACACATGGAAGAAGCGGGGTTGGCAGCTTGTCTCTTCAATTCTATACACAACGTTAACTACTACTCGGGTAAAATCATTAATTAAGCATCATATACTGTAATCACTTCTCCATCTATACTAACCTTTACCAGTCATTGGAGTAAATCATTAACCCCATCCATACCGCCCACGTCATTTTTAGTTCATTCTAGCTATATTAAGACAATTTTGTGCAGTTTAAGAAGGATCTGTTAGTAGAAAGGGTTAATTGAGATAATTCGAAGCCTGCAAATTACTTGAGGCCCTTCTTAAACTGAATAAAATTGCTTAGTAGTAGCTAGAATAAATATAAAAGAACGTCGCCGGTACAGAAGTGGTTAACCTATCCTGTACCAGCGTCGGCCCTAATCCGTCAGTACAATAGGGTTACAGTAGAACCAGCGACGGCTGTCACCCGTCACTAATACTCAACCCTTGTTCCTGCTAATATCAAGCGGGAGCTGCTAACATGATTTGAAGGCAATGTTGCTAGGTGTTGGCAACACTGCTCATGCCTCCCGTAGCCATTGTAAAACTTATTCCTCAATACCTTCACCTGAGCCGCTCACCACCACACACAATCAGTCACCCCTCAGCTGCCGTGGTGGGAGGATGCTGTCTCACGGTGGATAAGACGTCATATTGGCCAGAATGGTTTGTACTGAGGGGTACATAACGATAATATTATATTGCACAATGGTCTGGCATAGTATGGGTTAATGGAATATTATTAATTTATTCATCATTGGAATACATATTATTTGGTGCTAAGATTATATCAGTAATTAGCATAACAGGTATGATTTATCTTTTTAACCTTTCTAGTTTGCACTTGGTCACATGAATCATTGCAAGTTTATATCATAGGCGGGTACACATATTGTTCTCTGGGTCGACCATATGGGTTGTTGGTGACTCCGGAGAAACACGTGACCATCTCGGCGCTGGTGGATGGTGGACAACCATGGCGACGATCATACCAGGTGAGGTTACTGTAGTTTGTCTGTGGTATAATATTTATTTTTAGTTGACCTTTAAGCTACCATATATAATTTCTAAGCCTTATAAAATAATATAAATGTTGCTTAAATTCAATAACAGAGACATCACCGGTAATGAAAGGGTTAAGAATTCATTGTGTTGGCTTCTTTCTGTCTCTTAACTTCTTTCTCTTATGAATTGCTGATTCCACCTTTACCTTTTGTTTAGGGAAAATGGTGTTGACTATTGTCTGAACGAGTAAATATTTAGACTACTAATCTAAATTCTATATCTTATCCTTAGCATCTGACTATTTAGGCTAATTATCTAAATTCAATACCTTCTCATCCCAAACGATAAGATAATCCTCTTCATTTCAGGACATCATCATTTACACGGACTGGCGCCAGGACAACTTCTACCGTGCTGTGGTGGAGGAGCTTGGCGCCACCCGAGGTGCTGTTGGTATAGAGGAGGACCACATTAGCCTTCAGGTTACCAATAAACTCCGTAACAATCTCCCCCATAACAACAAACTGGCAGACATATCCCAGGCCGCTATGAGGATGAGGATGATCAAGAGCAAAGAGGAAATTGATGTTATTAAGGTGGGTTGATTGCTTAGGATGCGTATTATCAACAGTAAAGAGGAGATTGCAGTTATTAAGGTAGGTTGTTGTTGTTGTTGTTGTAGCTCCCCAGACTGTCTGGCCAAACAGTCCCGAGTCCGGTTGATCGAAGCCGCGCCAGATGCTTGGGCCACCGAAGGGGTCAGGGTGAGATGAGATCTGTCTCTTAGAGGGCAGCGGGGGAAGGTATTATTAGCACAGCTTTCGGCCCAAACGCTTGTGCGAGACGCAATTACTTGTAATGACTCGTGACATATCCCAGTCCCTAAATGGCCCTAAAGTTAAACAAGTTAACGCCATAGTTCTTGACTTCGCCAAAGCCTTCGACAAAGTCCCCACCGTAGACTGTTAGCTTAACTGGATTACTATGGAATCCGAGGACCACTTATTCACTGGATTAAGACTTTCTAATCAATCGAGAACAACGCGTTGTTCTCAATGGCTCCCACTCATCTTCTGTTCCTATAACTTCAGGGGTACCCCAAGGCACTGTCCTTGGTCCCCTTCTCTTTCCCTCATACATCAATGACTTTCCATCATCTTTAAATTATACTACTAGACTTTTTTGCAGACGATAGTTTAGTATACCGACCAGTAGCTGATAGGGACGATTGCCTTGAACTTCAAGACAACTTGACTGCCCTTGAAGACTGGGAAGCCAAGTGGCAGATGACCTTCAGACCAGAAAAATGCCACAGGATATGTTTTATCTGCTCCAAAAACCTGTCCCCTTTGCCTATAAACTCCATAATACCAACCTTGATACCCTCCATTCTCATAAGTATTTCGGAGTCCCCCTCTCAGCAAACATGAGGTGGAACACACATATGAGTTGCGTCAGGGCAAAAGCCAACAAAGCCCTGGGGTTCCTGCGCAGGAACCTAAGGAGGTGCAATGCAGACATCAAACTTTTAGCTTTTAAAACACTTGTACGACCACACATTGAATACTGCGACTGGGATCCACACACTCACAACATTAATATAATAGAAGCCATACAAAATATGACGGCAAGATGGATCAGACGTGATTACAGACACACTACATCAGTCACTTTGCTTAAACAAGACATTATATTAGACACACTTGTAACAAGAAGACAAATACACAGACAACAAATCCTAAACAAAATCACAAACAATCTAATAGACATAGACAGAGACACTCTACATAATATACGATTCACAAGAGGCAGCCACAACCGAAAAACCACACATACCAGGCAAGCACCGACATATTTGGGTACTCATTTTTCCTCGCAGCATCCAAGAGTGGAATCACTTTCCATCTCATATAGTTAATAGTCCCACTCTTGATAGTATTAAAGCTAGGATCACCAAACATGTGACTCCTTATCCTCATCTTCATCTTTCCCATTAGCCCCATAACTCCCCGCAAAACCCCCGCATATCATGCTGCCTGTGTGAAGCCCTCTGTAGTTCCCCAAGCTAAAGCTTAAAATCAAGCAAAACACTAATACCTAACCAACGCTCCTGATCCTTCAGAACGGTGTAGCTGTGGCTGACCTAGACCACCCATCAAGATAAATTTGTACATTTTTCGGTAGAAAATATCTCGGCCGAAGGCTGATTACTCTTAAGGTGCAGGCTCGCTATCGCTCACCAGGAAAAATTCAACACCTAAATGGTACAACAAAATTGACACCTAAAAACAAATTGACACCTAAAAAAAAATTGACTCTTAAAACAAATCGACACCTTACAAAATCGACACAAAAAAATCGACACCTAGAAAAAATCGACACCTAAATGGCACAAAAGATCTTAAAATCACCAAACTAATGGAGCGAATGTCTTAAAAACCCAGGAAACACTAATAACTAACCACTAACCCTTCCCCTCCAGAACAGTGTGGCTGTGGCTGACCTGGGAGGATGGGCGTGTGTTGATGCCTTGGGTGTGGGGGTGCCGGAGTACAAGGTGGCATTAGCGGCGACTCAAACCATGGTCAATCACATCGCTGACATATACCCGGACTCCGACCTCATGGATAGTCAGTTACTCTCAATTGACCTTACGAATACAATATTTTTATGGGGAGGTTTTATATATGCTCCCTAGACCTTCATCCAAGCTTATTAGAAAATACATCCAAGACCCCCTTAATAAGATAAATTTGTAAGTTTTTCGGTAGAACATTTCCTGTCCGAAGGCCTATTCCTTGTAAAGTAAAGGCTCGCTATTGTTCGCCAGGAAAAAATTGACACGTAAATGGCACAGAAGCTCTTAAAATTTCTAAATTTTAAAATTTCCATTTAGTATCAAAAAATCAGTTGCTAAGTGATTCAGTTTACCATCATCTGGGAAAAAATCAGATTATAGTCAGAAACATGTCTGCCCACGTGCTGCAATATTGGTTTTGACGAAATTCCACTTACAAATCTATTACAATTTGTTTACCTTCCGGACATTGGCTGTTCAACCAGCTTGACGAATATAAACGTCGATGGCAGATGATGAGTTAAAGGGAGATGGTTTATTTTTCTGGACCTCTTTTTCCCACATGTTTATCCTCATTAGTTCTGAGATTTTAAGATGTTTACCCCATATGTTTGGGAATCTTAAGATCTTTCACACCATTTTCTTGCCAATATTAATACCTTTCATGCAATTTAGGTGTGGACTTTTTCTGACAAGCGATAGCGAGCCTGTAATTTAAGAGGTACATTATTTTATTGAAAAAATTTACAAATTGATCTTGAATGGGGATCTTGGAGATTTTTTTGTTTCAAGCTTGATGGAGATCTAGGAACGAAACTAAAATTATAATAAAAAGATAAAACAATAAGCCAATAAATACGCCCATCCTCCCTTAATACAAGTTACTACCTGTTGTCCTCCTCAGCGTGGGTGTGGTTCCAGTCTGGGGTGAATACTGACGGAGCTCACAACCCCATCACCACCCGCAGGATCGAACCCGGGGACATCCTAATACTTTTTTTTTTTTTTAAAAGACCTCCGTCTACGTATTGTGAAAAACCTGTTATCCTCCGGCAAATTGTGGGGTTGAGTGAGTGAAGGGGGGGACAGTGAATGAAGGAGGATGCATGTTTTTCATAATACGTGTTGCTAGCCCCAAACGCGCGAGCAACTGTGGCTTTCAACCATCCGACACATCCCCTTTTATTAATGTGCATCACACATGTTACATACAAATAAAGTTTATGTTTTGTTTTACCCTACTGTGGAAAGACTACGGATACACCACTCCTGCCGGGGCCTCACGCAGTGGCATGACCCAGTCCTGTCGAACTGAGCTCATGACGCTGGTGGCATTGCCCCGGAGGATAGCCATCCCTAGTCTTTGCTTGAGCCAGAGGGTTTCCCGGGGTTCTCCTGAAACTTCTCTGATTTTACGGCCTATTTCATTCACCATCTTAAGGGTGGTAGGGCCGAAGACTCCTGAAGTTTCGAGTGCCAGGGGCTCGAACTGATGAATTCTGGCGATGGCTTGATATTTTTCTCGCTTTTTATTTTCTGCTATCCGGGCGGCTTCACCTGCTTCGTCGGCGTTTCTGGCGGCGTTGGTTGTGGAGAAAGTGTCAACACATGTGGCATCCCACACGAGGCACGGGCCATTCTTGTAAGGGTAAGTGGTCATCCCATCTGGCCGTTTGCCGTCTTCTCTGTGAAGTCCATGTGGTTCGAGGATTGATGCACAGTTAGCACTCTGCAGGGCCCATTTTATGACATCATTTAGTGCAGAGTGTCTTGGCAGGCGGCCTGCCTCCTAATACTTAACTGCTTCCCCATGGCACAAGGGTTAGTCAGGCTATTTGCATTTGTGTTAATTTATGGGTTAAGATCTTAAACCCCTACTGTACCATGGAAAAGTAGATTAAAAGTACCCTCCAGTACCAGACTTTTTGCCAAAAGCAAAGAGACAACACCCTCTCAGTTCAAGAGTTGTTGGGTGACTGACTCAGCCGGCCTGGAGTAACTACTAGGGACCATGACAAGTCTTGCCAACTCCTCACAGCAGTGCCTCCAAGTCATGTTTTCAGCTCCAGCTAGATATTAGCAGAACAAGGATCGTATATTACTGACGGACATGAGCCATTGTTGGTACTGGATGGGTTAAATAAACTAATGAAAGACCATTTCTGTTGTCTGGTCTAGTCACAAGATTTCTTCCGTATTTATCTAGTGTTAACACTGAGGTGAGATGATAAATTAATATATATGTATTAATTTATGGTATTAATAATGGTTTAATTGGCCTCAGGTACTTTGCAGGCCTGGAACGTACTTTATTCCTGGACCACTGTAGTGACGACCATCTCAAGGTGTGGGAGGCCAACGTGGAGGTACACAAGAGAGGTCTGCAGCTCATCCGGCCTGGTGTTCGCTGTTGTGATATTGCCCACGAGTTGAACGACCTCTATTCTCAATTTGAGCTACTTAAATATCGGTAATTTGGATATGGCCATTCTTTTGGGATTCTCTCATACTATTATGGTCGAGAAGCAGGTTAGTTTCGTGCAGTTATTATTTACACAAATTATGTATATGGTTGTATTATTAGTATATAAGTATAATACCATTATAATGTAAATATGGCCACCATAAGGTCATCCAGGGTCGGGGATTTGTCCATGTATGCGCAGTTCTTAATTCCTTGGCGCGCAAAGCCGAGAATCTAGGGATTTGGAGGTTTTCCTAAAGTGTACTATCACGCTATTGCATTCCCAAGCCACGGCAAGCTTTCAGAAATTCGGTGGCAAAAACAAACAACTCGATCCGTGTGAAATTTTCACTATGAATGGAGATCAATGTGAAGAAAATATATGGTGTCAGTGGTACCCGTGGTGTAATTATTGTAATAACCTTACTTTCCAACAGGTCTGGAGTTGCGTGAGGACATTGAGACTGTTCTTGAGCCCGGGATGGTGTTGTCAATGGAGCCCCCCTAGACGTCCATCAAGCTTTAAAAAAACACTCCCTTGACCACATATCCTTCTCAAACTGCACAAAATCCTCTAAATATAGATAAAATAAAAATAAAAAGACGTCGCCGGTAAAGAAGGGGTTAAAATTACACCCCCTAGATCCCCTTTTGGTTTTTAGTGTGTTCCCTAAATCTCCATCAAGCTTAAAATTACACCCACTTGACCCCCTTCTAAGATATATTTGTACATTTCTCAGTAGAAAAATGTCACAGCCGAAGGCCGTTTCCTCTTAAATTACAGGCTCGCTAACGCTCGCCAGGAATTAATTGACACCTAAGTGGCACAAAAGGTCTTAACATTGACAGAAATGAGTCGAAAATTCTTAAAATCGCCAAACTAATGTGGCGAACGTCTTAAAATCTCAAAAGTAATGGGGCTAAACATGAGGGAGAAAGGGGTCAAGAAAAGAATCCTTCAAGTGGAAATCTCTCTCCTTAAAGCACATAGGATGAAAATAACCAGTGATATATTCATCTAAAATTTATTTATATATTCGTGTGTTAAATATAGCCAAGCATACTTTTGCCTGTCTTGTAGAAAAACATCATTATACATACAAATTAATTATAAATACATCATCATTATAAATAGAATTAGGTTAAAATTAAATATACCCGTCACAACCAGAAATTAAAACAAATAATCGTGACATTCCGAAGTATCAATCGGATACCATAGTCTCCAGCCCACATCAATATTCGTGGACCTCACCTATTTCTAATTATGGAAATATATCTCTAGAAACCAATGTATCAATATAATGTTCTATGAATCAATTACAAAACTAAATATATTACTTAATGATAAGAAAGTTCCGTCCAAAAATCAATCTAGATAGTTATAATTGTATAAAGAAAACCATAGGGGTCCAAGTGTACAATCGGCCTAATAAGTGATGTCTCGGCATCAAGTATATTTTGTTCTATAATTGGTATCAGCAATATCTAAACAGGATTTGTTGTTCATTTCGAGTTAGATATACAAACATGTTCCTGCACTTACCTATTCAACCTATTCAACATCGGACAGACATTAATGCAGCACAGAGCAAGCCAAACGTAATGACAGCTGAGAAATGACTTATTAGCGCGACTATACCTGATTTTGTAAACACATAATCTCAGAACACACAGGTGCTAGAGCCATGGTTTTGATATAGGTGTGTTCCCAGAATTATAAGCTTCTATAAAGGTGCTTCAATGGGTGAGGGCTGGTCCTATCCAAAGTGAGGTTTGGTATCCTCTACCTAACCTTACCCGTTTCGGTCTGTCTCTTTTACCGTTTTACTTTCAATTTCCTTCTGAAGGTTAAGAATCTTCCTCCCCTTGTAGACTTCACATACTAGATGAGACAGAGAAAGGGGCGAGGGAACGCGAAAGTGGTCCCGGACCCTAGGAAATGGAACTTTAAATGTTGTCGCGAGTCAGCCATTCCCAGATATGCAGTATGTGCCTGAGTACATACATACATTCATACATACATTGAAGAAAACGCAGCTACGTCTGCTGAACATCGAAGTGGTAGATTATGACAAAATATTGCGCACAGCTATGCTTCTATGTTATTATTGTATTGATCTTGTTAGAAATGGGTACAGTGGTGGAGTGACTACCAGTGTCCTTGTTTCTATCTTCCTAATATTGTTATAATTTATTTTTTCTCTCCCACAATGTATAAAGCCCACTTATTTCCCACTCCTTTCTCAACTCTTTCCCTCAACCACTACCAATACCCAACCCCCACCCTCACCCCTCTCGACCTCAACTACTACCAATACCCTACCCCTCAACCCTCTCGACCTCAACCACCACCAATACCCAACCCCCCAACCCACACCCCTCTTTACCTCAACCACCACCAATACCCAACCCCCCAACCCACACCCCTCTTTACTTCAAGCACCAGCAATACCAAACCCCCAAACCCACATCCTCCCGCCTCTCGACCTCAACTACTACCAATACCCAACCCCCAACCCCCATCCTACCCCTCTCGACCTCAACCTCTCCCAATACCCAACCCCCCCCACCCACACCCCCCTTTACCTCAACCACCACCAATACCCAACCCCCCAACCCACACCCCTCTTTACCTCAACCACCACCAATACCCAACCCCCCAGCCCACACCCCTCTTTACCTCAACCACCACCAATACCCTACCATGAAGGATACTTAAGGGGCTAGTGGCCGGTTTTGTGGTATATTAATTCATTTATTCATATGTATTTTAGTTTCCTCGCTAGACCTCCATCAAGCTTAAAATAACACCCCCTAGACCCCTTTCAAAATCAATTTGTACATTTTTCGGTACAAAAATTTCCCGGCAAGAGGCCCGTTCCTCTTAATATTACACGCTCGTTGTCGCTCGCCAGGAATAAAAATAGACACCTAAATGGTACGAAAGGTCTTAAAATTGACAAAGAAATTGGGCGTAAGGTCTTATAATTGCCAAACTAATGGGCCAAACGTCTTAAAATCTCAAAACTAATACGCTAAACATGAGGGAGAAGGGGATCTATAAAAACGACCCCTCTCCCCTCAAAAGCGTCTCCCATAGTAATTAATGTTAGTGACCTGAAGAAGCTAAGAAAGCAAAATATTTCACTACACTAATCAAGGCACACCACACTTCTTTCCCACACACTAATCAAGGCACACCACACTTCTTTCCCACACACTAATCAAGGCACACCACACTTCTTTCCCACACACTTAAGGGGAGATGGTTCACTTTTTGAGCGATTTTTGCATGTAATCATTATTTTTCTAGTTTCCTCCCTAGACCCCCATCAAATTAAAAAAAACATCCATTAGATCCCCCTTCTAGATTAATTTGTACATTTTTCGGTAGAAAATGTCCCGGCCGAAGACCGGTTCTTCAAACATTACAGGCTCATGTTTGAAAGCTCACTGGTGATGGGCTGGTCTATCAGAGTGAGAACTGAGCGATCTCTGCCATACCCATAGCTTACTCTGACTGTTCCTTTTACTTATATATTTTCAAGATCTCAAGTGACGGCGTCTCTTCCGTGGTAGATCTACCAATCTACCAAGATTGGAAGCCAAAGCGTCACATTTTTCCTTTGCCCCTCAACTTTCTCTTCATAATTGCTGAGGGGCACAGGGCCCTGGGTGGGGATTTGGTTTCCCGGGCGTTTCTGCACCCTCCTCAGCTCCCCGCCATGGAGTGGCTTCGGTCACCCAGGCTTTATTTTGGTCGGCATGGAGGGTTCTGTGGGGGCGCTCGGTTATGGCCTTGGCCTTGCTCGGGGCCTTGGGGCTGTTCGGCCTGGCAGCTTGGGGAACAACAACAGGCTTACTATCGTTCGCCAGGGAAAAAATCGACACCTAAATAGCACGAAAGGTCTAAATATTGACGAAGAAATGGGGCAAATGATCTTAAAATCGACTAACTAATGGGGCAAACATCTTTTTTTTTTTTTACTTTTTTTTTTTTTATATATTCCAATTACTCCTTCTCGGGCATAGGCCTTTACACTCTACCGCTGAACACGGTGAGGCCCGTGAGGTCTTGCTCCAGTCTAGGGGATTAGACATGCGAAGCTTCACGGCTCGAAGCAATTCCATCTCTGAAGCTGCTCCGCCTCTGCGCTTCACAGTCTCATCCCCCAGTCTCGGACCCTCACTCTCAGAACGCCACCTATTGAGCAATTAACTCACTAGGCATTGCCCCCCTGTAGCATATTTTTGAATATGGGAATATTTATACAATGCTATTTAATCAAGGAACAATGATGGTATTTTTTTAGCATTTCGGTGTGCTGTGGTAATGCACTGATACTAGGTACAGCACAAATTCTATCCCAATAATATCTTCCCATTGACATATTGGGATTCGAACCCGGGTCCATTGGATTACCAGTCCAGCGGCAAGACCACTCTGCCACACCTCCCCTTAAAACTAATGGGGCTAAACATGAGGGAGAAAGTGGTCCAGAAAACCGGCCCCCCCTTAAATTACCTCTAATGTACAGTTTCCTGCAAAAGTCCCTGAACACTCAGCCAAGGATACCCTTTTGAAATTCACTGCAAAAAGGGCACAGTTCTCGGTTACTTTATGACCATCTACTTTCATTCACTAGGTGATAAGTAGTGTGGGTGAAAGGGGTATCCTTGGGTAAGTATTTTGCAGGGAACTGTACCTTGATTTTGGCTCTCTACCACTCTTTCAACCCGAGGGGGGGGGGGGGGGGAGATGGGTGGCTTGTTACAAGCAGCTTTGCCTTGTCTCCTTCATATACATAGAAAATATTATAATATAATGATAAATATCTTCCCAAATAGTGCTTTTAACCAATGGTCCTCATTTCTTGAAGATGTTGTGTTCTGGACCAACGGGGAATTTAGTGATGTTATCCACCGTGCCATCTTCATTAATAACGAGCACATTCAGTTCCCGATATCCCCCCGCCCCAGGCTGTCCTTCAGGAATAGTGACCATGGGCTCCATTGACACCACCATCCCGGGCTGCAGAACGGTCTCTATGTCCTCACGTAACTCCAGATCTGAAAAAGAAATTAATTAGTTAAAATAGGACTTCAGAGGCTATCAACCCTATTGGATTATTAAGCCAGCACACTTAAAGTCAAGAATAAAGTCAGGACTGGAGCCCCTTTTCAAGAACTCTAGTCCCTTCAATTCTCAAAGAGCGAGGTGTCGTGTGTTTATCACCATAGCGCTAGGCGGCTAAATTTGCCGAAAATTTCCTTCATTCCATGCTCTTTTTCATGCATAAGCAAGAGGCAGAGCGTAATACAATTATATATCCGTGAAAGGACTATGATAGAGCTTTCCAATGACACCTGAATCATCCTTGTACGACATCTGGTTATCTTGCAACGATCGTGCAACCGAAGGGCAAAATCGGTAAAATTGTGGCAATTTGTCTGTTTTTAGTGTGTGAGAGAGAGCACATGAGTGAGAGAGCCATGTGGGGGGACTTCAGTGTACGCTGCGCGGCCGTGGCGAGCTGTTGGAGCCTGCCTATGGTCCCTCCAATGCCTGGTCTCTCTCTCATCACTCATAATAGCCTCAAAATGGCACCCGTCATATAACGGGTGCCGCAGGATAGGCCAATTTTCACTCTCCAATCATACGACGGTCGCCGCAAATTGAGGGTTAAAGAAATCACAATTATAATTCATTTATGCTGGTTTCATACAATCATGTTCATTGCCACTCGAAATTTGAACATAATAAATTCTAATCATATTGAATATGGTGTAGTTTGCAGATACAGCAAGCGCAGGTGCTGCAGTTGGATTTAACTGAGTCTTACTGCGGCAGGCACGGTTAGCACTAAACCAACATCAGCCAAAGTGATGACATGATGGGGCGGTGTTGTGACGGGACTTAATTGTATTACTGTATATTTCAACTACAGAAGGCAACCATGTCTGAGCCATTACAATGTATGTAATGGATAACTATGTTTAACCATTGTTTGTATGTATATACAGTATGTATGGTAAGTTTTGATTATTGAACCATTTAATTAGGATTTACTTGCAGACCTACAAGATACGTGTATGGTAACCTGAACAACTAAGGTAATTTAATATCAGTGTAAAAATACTCACGATTTTAGGCATATCTATATCAAGTACAGTTGTCCACACAAGTTCTATTCCTCATCGTTATATTATGTATGATAGTAAAATTAATATGAATGAATTGTAAGTGTGGTTTCTTTTAATTATCAATTGACTAGTCAGATGAGTAAGCCACTGCATAAGTAACTACACTCCTAATTCAATCATGCACATTCTATTTGCATGGATAAGAATACAGAGAAGAACAGTACTTATGTGGGCAACTGTACAAGCGAGTTCCATAGTTGTTAGAGTATCAAAGAGCAGACAATGTAGCTATAATTATGTTGAAGTGTAGGGGACATAAGTTGTAGTAGGATATATTTTTAGTGTAGTGAAAGAACTAATAGGGATGTAGAGAAGCAGGGGTCTGCCTCGTATGGGTCAATAGGCCTTCTGCAGATTTCCATTTTTCTTATGTACTTACAGTATGTTCTTATAAAATAACTGAGAATTTTGGACAATATCAACATGAAACTAACCTGCTTCCCGACCGTAGTAATGCGAAAGAATTCCAAAGGTATGGCCGTATCCAAACGTTCGGTATTTAAGCAGTCCGAACTGGGCATAGAGGTCGTTCAATTCATGGGCAATATCACAGCAGCGAACACCAGGCCGGATAAGCTCCAGGCCTTTCTTGTGTACCTCCACGTTGGCCTCCCACACCTTGAGATGGTCGTCACTACAGTGGTCCAGGAATAAAGTCCGCTCCAGTGATGTGTAGTACCTGAAGCAAAGAAAATATTAGGTTCCTGCGAAGCGAATACCTCTAGGCTGTATTCATGCCGTTGTTGTTCTTGTTGTTGTTGTTGTTAGTGCAATGCTAATTAAATATTGCTATATCACGGTTATTGGTGAACCAAATTTAATGATCTTTCACATGTATATACTCTCATCTATCCTCTAGGCTGTAACAGGGCCCTTTTTTGTTTTATTCGTCCTATGCCCCGCACTGCGTGCCTTGGAGTTAACCCTTGTCTAGCGGGGTGTTTTGGGCTATTTTGGGCATATTCAGGCCCTCCTGAATGATCAATCAATTATCTGCATGAATTTTTTTTTAAAAAAAACTAGGCGCTAAAAGCTTCAAAATGAGACCAGAACAAGCTACGTAGCACTCGTGGTTCTCATACAGTGATACCCTGAACATGGGAGTTTAGCGTATTTCAGCATATTTTTCCCAGCTATGCTCACTACTGGCTACACTGCCGGCCTCTTGAGAACACAGGGAACATGAGTTAATGGGCAGCGGTAAGCCCTGGGAGTCGGCTGTCTGGCCCGCTGCGCTCCCGGCCATTTGCACTCGATTTTAACCCTTTAAAAGCCTTAATAATGCTCCTAACTTGCTGCAAATTGGTGCACGACTTAAGTCGAGCACCGCTCTTTAAGGGTTAATTCGGCCGCACTGACCTATAGCCCGCTTGGATTTTTTCATAATATTTTGAGCAGTTTGAAGAATAAAATATAATTATAAAAACTTATCAATATAATGATACATAACAAGACTCATGAAGGAACTGACTGCTCCCTTTGTAACTGCTCCTCGAAATTACAATGATTTATTTATTTAAAGGCCTTGTTTCATGTAATGTACAATTGCCTGTTTAAGTTTCTCGTACACAACTATATAATATGCTTGAAACACTATTACTATCGCTTTTCATGATACCCATATTTCTGTATGTAAATAAATATGACCCCAAATTATTGGGGTGTGCGAATTCCCCTCTACCCTGTGCCCCAACAGGAAAATACAAATGCTCAGTTTTCAAGGAACACTGATAAAAATTCTGAACATTGGCTTAAATCATACCAATCTTCAGTTGTGTTTGCGATTGTTAACCCATAATATACCAGAGCATTTTGAAATGTATGTACCCCCAGTACCAGCCATTCTGGCCAAAATGACTCATCCTTAGCAAGACAACATCCTCCCACCACAACAGGTGAGGGGTGACTGAGTGTTTGTGGCCACGAGTGGCTAGGAGAGGCATGTGTAGTGTTGCCAACACCTAGCAGCATTACCTGGAAGTCACGTTAGCGACTCCCACTCGATATTAGCAGGAACAAGGATCTAGTATTAGTGACGGATGACAACCGTCGCTGGTTGCAGTGTTACCCAATTATACTGACGGATTAGAGCTGACACTGGTACTAGATGGGTTAATTAAGCAATGTTGTTGTTACCTCTGCTTTCCATCTATCTCCATTTCCATTGGTATATCTTAACTTATGGTTAATTAACGATGGCTTATCGAAAGATGTACATACTTAGCTTGAAGGAGGTCTGTAGGACGTCTTTAGTTTGACGGGGGTCTAGAGGCGTTTTTTCGTATAGAGGGTAAACTAAAAATACATTGTTCGAAATTGGCAAACAGAAAACAAAACACAAATAAAACCTTCAATAATAATGCAACTAAATATCCTAACAACCTCCAAGACGTTACAGTAGATAGTGTTAATAACAATATCAACAACACTATAGTCTGTTTCTTTTCAACTGACGATAAATTCCAAAGTTCCCATCAAAATTTCTCAGTTATTTTGTAGTGAAATATGGTGCTAATTGTACAATCTTGGTCTTAATATGATGCAGAGACATAGTGGTTTCATATTTTTCCATTAAGTATCGAGAAATTAGCTGCCAAAAGAATAAATATTCCTTCAGCTGAAAATAAACAGAGTATAGAAAATAAGACTATAGTCCATTCATTCTAGGTTGGGCAGAAATCGTAACCCCAAACCTCTCACAACTCAAAAAGACCTAGAGTAATTGAGCTAATATATTTGTACCAAATAGGAGGACTTGGCTAGGGAATATGTGTATAAAGTGACAGCTCATTTTCTCTTGTATCCTCCGGGTAGTGACGGGGTTAAGGGAAGATGAGCCGTTTTTATAGATTCCCTTTTCCCTCATGTGTAGCCACATTAGTTTTGAGATTTTAAGACGTTCGTTCCATTAGTTTGGCGATTTTCAGACCTTTCACCTGGCGAACGATAGTGAGACTGTAATTTTGGAAGAACTGGCCTTCGGCCGGGAAATTTTTCTACTGAAAAATGTACAAATTAATCTAGAAGAAGGAACTAATGGAGATTTTTTTGTCTTGTTTATGTTTGATGGAGATCTAGGGAGGAAACAACAAAATATGAAAACATATATATAAATGAGGAAATATATATGCCCAGATGAGGTATGTATTATTTTGTTAGACCCCCTTCTCCCTCCTGTTTAACCCTAGAGACTAACCCTTGAGGCATGGGGAAGGTACTGAAGGAAAGGATGTCCCCGGGTTGTATCCTGCGGGTGGTGACGGGGTTGTGAGCTCCGTCAGTGTTCACCCCGGACTGGAACCATACCCACGCTGAAGATAACAGAGTGTCAAACCTGTCTTACCGGCATAGAGAGTAATCCAGCTAGCTCTCACAAACACCTCCTCCTCCTATCCATTTCACTGCACAAGATAACCACACCACTCAACTTTCCCATATAGTAAACATACCCCCCCCCCCCCCCCCACCACACACACACAGGTTCAATCCTTCGGGTGGTAACGGGGTTGTGGGCTCCGTCAGTGTTCACCCCGGACTGGAACCATACCCCTTCTAAAGACAACAGGTATTATGGTATGTAGCAATATAACCTATTTCATGTAAATGGACCAAAACTCTATACCACGAACCTCGATCATTCTCCTGGGAGCGACTTCGGTCACCTGGGCTTTCTTCGTAGTAAAGCAGGGAGGGTTCTGTGGGGGCGCTCGTTTATGGCCTTGGCCTTGCTTGGGACCTTGGTGCTGTTCGGTCAGACCGCCTGCGGAACAACAACAACTCACAAACGACTAGAGTAATTCAGCTAATATTTCTACCAGTTTGGAAGGGTCAGCCAGGGAATAGGTGTGGCTATTTACAGCCCATTTACTCTAGCCCATTTTCGAGTTACAGAGGCTAGGGTTCACGATTTCGGGTCTGACTATTTAGAAAAGGGTATAGTAGGTAATCTTTTTTGGATCTCTCTGTTTCTCCCTATCAATTTGGCGATTATAAGACGTCTCGCCCAATTCAGATGTTGATTTTTTCCTAGCGAGCCTACATACTAGGAAAACTAACCTTGTACAGTCGCTCTAATAAGTGATGTCTCGGCACCAAGTATGTTTTGATCAATAATTGGTATCAGCAATATTTAAACTTCATCTCTTCATATCGAGTGAAATATACAAACATGTTCCTACACTTACCCACCCTATTCAACATCTGACAGATATTAATACAGCACAGAGCAAGCCAAACGTAATGACAGCTGGGACATGACTAAATAATAATAATAATAATAATAATAATAATAATAATAATAATAATACGCCCCAAATACGCCCCAAATAAACTTAGCCTCCTATGCAGAAGACATAACACTCACATGCACACACCATGACCCAAAAAGAGCAACAGATCTCCTTCAACCCTATCTCAACACACTACATGGCTGGTGCACTACAAACAGACTTAATCTAGCCCCAGCCAAATCCACCGCAACCCTGCTCACAAGTTGGACAGGAGAACACGAATACATCCCTCAACTCACCATAAACAACACACCCCTAACACATACACACACACCCAAAATCCTAGGAGTAACATATGATACTCATATGACATTCAAACAGCACACCACAAACATTAAAAAGAAACTGACACCCAGACTTAACGCCCTCAGGTCACTTGCTCACACAAAATTTGGACACAACAAAGAAACTACCACCACAGTATATAAACAATACATAAGATCAGTGATGGAATACGCAAGCCCAGCCTGGGCTTCTAACCTAGCTGAAACACATCATAAGACCTTACAGACTATTCAAAACAAAGCCCTGAAGATCATTACAGGCTGCACAGCTACTGCACCCACAGATCACCTACATCAAGAAACCAAAATCCTCAAAGTCAAAGACCATCTGGACATGAGAGGCACTCAATTCCTGGCAGCAGCCTCCACGAACCAAGACCACCCACTAAACTACATGGCAACACACCCACAGACACCAAGAAATATCAAAACAACACCCAGCACACGGTATCACACACAATTATTGTCCTCTCTCCCTCCCTGCCCACCCCGAACCAACTTCCAGAAGCACATCCATACTCATATCTCTCACCGATCCATCCACTCACTCACAGACAACACGCAGCTGCATGCACGACCTCCCGAAATCCATCCTTCCGAATCCTCCCTTCCTCGCGAGGACAGAGTCCACCTGGCCAGGCTGAGATGCGGACACCATCCAGCTCTCCTGAGCTATCAGAAGAGACTGGATGACTCCGTTGTCGATGCCTGCCCGGGATGTAACACAGCACCCCATACCATTAAACACATCATAGAAGACTGCATTCCACACAACCACTTACGCCAACAACACAATCTACACTCAATGAGAGCTCTGTGGGAAAGCCCGATCGTGGCCATGGCCTTTCTCAGGGACTCGGGGCTGTTCGGCCAGGCAGCTTAGGGAACAACAACAACAACAACAACGGTTTATTAAAGAATGGCAGCCTGATGAGCTGAAAATACACATTTTACAATTTAGTGGATGGACATGAGATGTACAGATATGAAAATGGTAAGCTCAGTTTACAATATGTGAGTATAATATACTTAAAATTTAAAATACAAAAATACAATAATGATGCTAGTGCTAGCGCGACTGTACATGTTTCTAGCGAAACATGTACAAATTTAGTCTGAAGGAGGGTCGTGGGGGCGAGTTTTAAACCATACAGTACCAGTGACATCCTTTTCATTGTATGTACTGTAGGCTATGTACAGTATGTATGTATGTATATACTCAGGCACATACCCCATAGCTGGGCGTGGCCGACATGAGACAGAGCCCGAATTGAAACAACATTTAAAGTTCCAATTTTAAGGGTCTGGGACCACTTTCGCGTTCCCTTGCCCTTTCTGTCTCGTGTAGTAGGTGAACTATATACTGGTCAAAATGTGTCATAATCTTCAAAGGGTTAACTAACTGCCCATCAGTTGAGAGTCTGGGTTATTATAGATCCTTCCTAAGCTGTATAAAATCGTCTAATGATAGCCAAAATTAACTGTGTCCTTGCTATAAGCCGTATTCAGCCGTCTAATGATAACCAAAACAAACTGCTATAACTTACTGTCCATGAGTTCGGAGTCCGGGTATATGTTAGCGATGTGCCTGACCATGGATCGAGTCCCAGCCAGAGCCACCTCGTACTCCGGCACCCCCGCCCCTAGAGCGCCCACACACGCCCACCCGCCTATGTCAGCTGTAGCCACGCTGTTCTGTAAAGGGGTTAAGGGGGGAAGGGTATATTTCATGGTCTATATATTGTTGTATTTACATATAAGGGGAGATTTTCACTTAAGGGGGTAGTGCTTGGTTTTTAGTCTATGTATTAATTTATTAGTATATATTTTTAGTTTCCTCGCTAGACCTCCATCAAGCTTAAAACACACACCACATAGACCCCCTATCAAGATAAATTTGTACATTTTTCGGTAGAAAAATATACCGTCCAAAGGCCAGTTCCTTCTAAAATTACAGGCTCGCTATCGCTCGCAAAAAAAATCGACACCTAAAGGGTACGAAAGGTCTTAATATTGACAAAGTAATGGGGTGAAAGGTTCTCAAAATCGCCAAACTAACGGAACAAACGTCTTAATATCTCAACACTAATGGGGTTTAAAATGAGGGCGAAGGGAGTCCAGAAAAACCAACCATCCTCCCTTAACCCGTCCAATCCCAGCGACGGTTACCAGCCATCAGTAGATAAGTCACTCTCCTGTCCCAGCGACGGCTGGGAGCGGTCAGTAATGTACTTTCTTTGTAACTGCCTGTATCAGGCTGTGCCTGGTACTGTACCACGACCGTTTGAGCACTGCTCTCGATATGGCAACACTTCTCAGCTTATATCCACCCCTCTGAAAGCTGGGAGAGCCAGTCTTCCTTCATCTCTTGAGGTGAAAGGTTGTTCTATGTTGCTATTTTGGCCATTTTGCTTGGGACTGGGGGGGGGGGACTTTTATTACTGTATCCTACGGTACAGTTGGGGTTAAGCTAACACTTCTTAGTATAAAGTAACCAATAGAAGCAGCCTCAACCCCTACTGTACCGACCACGTCCCTTTTATATGATTTAAGCTACATTTAGACGATTTTATGAAGCTTGCATGTATTTATGTATGTATGTACTGTATTTACTCAGGCCCATTCCCATTTTTCCTATTATATTTTATTTTTATTTTTTTAAGAAGGATATATGGTAGCTAAAAGGATTAATTGAGATAGTATGTAGCGTTTCAATGGTTAGAGGGGTTTCCTAAACTTAATAAAATCATCTAATGCTTGGCAGACTATGATAAAAAGGACGTCACCGGTACTGAATGGGTTAACCTCTGGAATTTTCTATTTACTCTTGTATAATACGCATGGTTATCGATCCACATATAGCGTAAACTATAGTCCGTTCATTCTAGGTTGGGCAGATATCGTAACTTTTAACTTCTGTAACTCAAAAGGGGCTAGAGCAAATTAACTGTCAATTTATACACATATTCCCTAGCCAAGTCCTCCTATTTGGTAGAAATATTAGCTCGATTACTCTAGTCATTTTTGAGTTATGAGAGGTTAAGGGTTACGAGTTATGCTCAACCTAGAACGAACTAGTATAAGCGGACTATAACCAATTCAACCCACCTTAACCATTTCTGTACTGGTGCCGTCCTATTAATTTGCTCTGGCTACTCTTAGACGATTATATTCAGTTTAAAAAGGGCCTCGCAGCAATAACCAGGCTTCGAACTATCTAACTTAACCCTCTTTACTACCACAGATCCTCGTTAAGCTGCATAAAATCGTCTAAATATAGCTAGAATATAATTAGAAAGACGTCACCGGTACAGGAAAGGTTAATAACTGCAATAGCCTCTTTTTTCTTCTTCTTTATAATAAGCATCCTTATCGATTCACATATTTTGCAAACTAACCAATCCAGCCCACCTTAACCCTCTGAGGCACATTGATGCCAGTTTTATTTATATTCTATTTATGTGCATTTAGGAAAATTTAATAAAGTTAGTCCTCTAAAAATAATTTTCTTTCCAACCATCATTGAAGAAAACAAAAGGTCAGAGGTAACTAAATTAAAAATTTCAAGGTGCTTCTGGGTTACTTCAAGCTTTAAAATATGCTACAAACCACGCGAATCGCATTCCGCGCCTCAGGGGGTTAATAACTGCAATTTTCTCCTTGTTCTTGATAATACACATCCTTATCGATCTTCGATCTTCGTATAAAGTAACCGATCCAACCCACCTGTCTGTCTCTTTTCCTGTACTACTTTTCCTTCTAGGAACTGGCAAGATCGCCCAATAGGGTGGCACTGCAAGGAGGGCTGCGAATGGTGTGGGCATTGGCCCGGGGGTACAAGCCTGTTGGCTGATGATAACTTCCCCTGCTGCCCTCTCAGAGACAGATCTCATCTCACCCTGGCCCCTTCAGGGGCCCGAGCATCTGGCGCAACTTCGGTCAACCAGACTCAGGACTGTTCGGCCAGACAGTCTGGGGGACTACAACAACTACAACTACAACAACAACACACCTTAATAACATCAATTTCCTCTTTGCTCTTGATCATACGCATCCTCATAGCGGCCTGGGATATGTCGGCCAGTTTGTTGTTATGGGGGAGGTTGTTACGGAGTTTCTTGGTAACCTGAAGGCTAATGTGGTCCTCCTCTATACCAACAGTACCTCGGGTGGCGCCAAGCTCCTGCACCACAGCATGGTAAAAGTTGTCCTGCCGCCAGTCCGTGTAAATTATGTTGTCCTGAAATGAAGAGGATTTATTTTATCTTTTGGGACGAGGAGGTAGTGAATTTAGATAAGTAGCCTAAGTAGTCAGTCGTTCAGTCAATACTTAATACCAGCTCCCTAAACACAAATAAAGGGGTATTTTTTCTAATCTGTGTAGATGATGTTGTCCTGAAATAGGATGGTCTTATTTTGTAAGATAAGGAGGTAATGGCATTAAAACAATATCCTAAATAGTTACTCGTTCAGGCAGTAATCAATATAATTTTCACTAAACAATAAAGGTGGAATCAGTAATTCATAGGTAAAAGTTGTCCTGCCTCCAGTCTATATAGATGATGTTGTCTTGAAATTACAAGGATTATTTTTACTTTTGGGATGAGACCAGTAGCATAAGTATACTCTGCATATTTTCAGCTAATGGTAAATAGCAGATGGGACGAAAAGTCTTATAATCGACAAACTAATGGGGCGATTGTCTAAAAAAAAAAAAAACTAATTGGGGCTAAGCATGAGGGAGAAGGGGCGTCCTTATCCACTGACCTGAATTGATCGTCGCCAGGGTTGTCCAGCATCTATTAAGGCCGAGATGGTGACATGTTTCTCCGGGGTGATGAGCAGTCCATATGGTCGACCAAAACCGCAGTATATGAACCCACCTGCATATAATGATCATAATTGTAATCGTAATGATAATGATAATGATAATGATAATAATAATGATAATAATATCAATAATAGCAATAATACTAATAGGACACCAACCCTCACTCTGACAAACCCAGCCCACCACACATGGTCCTGAACTCCTGGAGTTGCAGGCACTAATCCAACACCATAGTCTCGGTGCCCCGACGCCTACTTCACGGAATTAAACACCCACTTGGAGACCAAACTACCGAAGGTTCTGAGAGAGGAGAACCAGAGGCCAACTGAAGTCATCACCCATACTACTGAGGCCACCTTTGACAACGCTCCTGAGAGGATGAAAGCCTTTACAACGGCAGCTCGTATCTACTTTTCGAAAAGTGTTGTGAGGGGAGAAGGGGTGTTGGAGAGAGAAGAAGCTGTTGGAGTGGCTTTGTTATGTGTTATTAGTCTGTATATGGTGATATTGAAGGTATTGAGGGATAATACTTCACAACGGCACCTCGTATCTACTTTTCGAAGAATGTTGAGATGGGAGAATGAGTGTTGGAGAGACAGGAAGCTGTTGGAGAGGCTTTGTTATGTGTTATTAGTATGTATACATCATCGAGGTGTCCCCCGATTGGGTGCGAGCATATGAAACACGCTAGGACGTACTACCACACGCACTAAATATGTCTGCCTTGTTACCAGAGTAGTAGTTAACGTTGTGTATGGATGTAAACAAACAAGCCGCCAGCCCCGCCTCCTCCATGTGTTGCCTTAGCCTCGACACTCGCCCCTCCACCTCGCCTTCCGTGAACAGACCACAAGGCATCTAACAAACAAAATAGCAAAATTAACAGGAATTCAACTCAATATATAAATGTAAATATTATTTATGCCATTACATTCAGATTTAAAGTATAATTGCATATAATTTCATTATGCGATTCAATGGTACCTATATCAGTATATGAGAACTTCTTTCTTCGCATATTCTGGATATCCTTAGACGATTTTATTCACTTTAGAAAGACATTTTTTAAGCAAGAGGGTTTATTGATATATATCACTTTGATTCCTAACCCCTTCCGTACTGATGCCATTCTTTTAACTTTATTCTGGCTACTATTAGACGAATTTAGTCCGTTAGAAAGGGCCTCTAGCAATAAACCCGCTTTGATCTATCTTACTTAAGCCTTTTTACTACCTCAGATCCTTCTTAAGCTGCACAAAATCCTCTAAATGTAGCTACAGTAAATTAGAAAGACGTCGCCGGTACAAAAGGGGTTAAGAGCTTTACAAAGCTTAATCAAATCATCTAATATTATAGCCAGAATATAATGAAAATAGTGTCATAGATACTCCAGGAGAGTTAAAAGGATTGGTTGAGATAGTTTGAAGCCATATTATTGTTAGAGGTCCCTCCTAATATGAATAAAATCGTCTAATAGTTGCCACAATATAATGAAAAGGACGTCACCGGTACTGTATGGGTTAATGTAGTACTAACCTTGTAGTGGAGCAGATAACTGCAAATTTCAGGAGAATCGTTCATTTCCGGAAACAAGCACCAAATTTGGCACACATACTCCTTGGGGATTGCTCTTTTGATAAAAACCCGTTAGCCACCTAAAAATTCAAGATGGCGGCCATTTTTCAAGATGGCCGCCATTGAATATGCAGAAATATTGCATTTCGCAATAAAATCGCAAACACTTGTCCTATTTGAATGATCTTGGTGTCAAATCATAGATTTTCCACTATGTAGAATCCGAATTTGGAACCATGGACTTACTCACTAGCTTCCTTGTACCATAATATCAGTCCCGGAATCCTAATATTCTGCTAAATTAGAGGTTCATGTTACGTCTGACTCGGCTAAAATGCATGGTAGTGTATATCGTAGTAGTGTTAGAGGTTTTGTATGTGTAGCATCTTCCTGTACAAGGCTTCCAAACTGGACATGACATGATGCGGTGGGGGGGGGGGGGGGGACGTTGAGAGACTTGCAGCGGAAGGTGTAGAGTAGTAGCTCAACAGAGCGGATGTCAACGCACAGCCAGGGCACACTGGTGACACCGCTGCTGTGAAACTCAGCATGGGGTTCAGTATCAGCTGAATAATTAGTTTAGTGTAGCTAAATAATTAGTTTAGTGTCCCAAATGCTGTCTAATAAGCCCCGCATCAGTTAGGTACTGTAGATTACATGTAGTTTAACATAGATGTTTAGTTAGATACCCGCGCCTGAATTGACAGGGTGTGCCAGTGCGGGAGAGCCGAGCCAAGGGTAACGGGGCTTTACATTGCTTTGCATGTAGTTACCTGGATGGTGAACAGATCGCACGGGACTTAAATGATACTGGATGAACGATCGGGCTAGGTGTAGGTCATATATTTTTATTCCCGAACCTAGTCGTATCCCATACCTTATTGTGCATGATTGTGATCAAGGTGGTAAAAGGATAAATCCTCGGCCTTGATTCACTGAATACAGAAAATTATCATACTGTGATTATCTGTGTGACACCTCCCGGCGTTAGCAGAATGGTTGCGTGGGGCATTGCAGCTCGCTAGCGCTCGCCAGGATGGGGGGATGGGCTACAGTTGTCCTAGAATGATCTGCTTTATTTAATTAGTGTCGTGTTGCCACAGACAGTCTAGAAATGGTCTTTGTTTTGGTCTGTGACCGCGCCTTATATTTTATATTCGCTATAATATAAATGTTGCTTGTGTGGGAGGCGAGCGAGAGAGGGTGAGGGAGTACACCTGGCAGCGGGGTGAGCTATGACGCGGCTCGCTTGGGCGCTGACGGCGTTGGCGGCCGGTTGGTCAACTAGTCCCTTCCCATCGCGGCCTCGTGTTCTTTACCAGCTCAGAGCTTGCCTGACACGCGTATCGCCTACATCCTTTGCAATTCTGTCCCCCATACTCGCCACTTTGCATACTATTTCTCCCTCTCGACTTCTCCTTTCTCATTCTCTAATATTTATTAAACTCAACATCCCTTCTGGTTTCAGCATAGACGTTCACCGTCGACCAGTCGTATATTGTACGCGAAGCTCTCAGATATTTCCATGTATTAGGTTAAGGAGGTATTATGCTTTATTGAGGTTAGAGAGACGGACTTTTCCGTATGTGTCCTCTCTCGGGAAGGTTGTAGACCGGTATATGTCTCCCTGGCAAGGTGTTGAGTGATTCTGCTTGGTTATCTAAAGCTAGACTAGGGGTAAGGTTACTGTGTCGTTGTCTCCGATGTGTGCAGTGTTAGCTAAGCCCTGCACGACATCGACAGGTACTGTGGGAGCCTAAGTTGTCTTCGGGTGGGTTTACTTTGCGAGCACAGCTCTGTGGTGTGAGAGGGCCATAGCCTATCCCTCACAACATAGTGCTGCCTTTTTGTGTTGACTTCTGAGGGATCGCAAGGATAGAGCTAGGTACTAGAGACCTAGATTTATCAAGAGAGCATCCCCGTCATATAACGTAATCTTCATTATACCACCTTCGGACAACGTTAGGCTACAAGCCGCATGCTCACCCATTGTTGCCCTGCCTTGATACCCCAGCTAGGCTTTATTAACTGAGCAGACACTGGTTAGAGATAAGTTCCATTATTATATGTATGCCACATTATTATTCACTGCACTTTTGAGCCGAGGTTGTTGTTGAGTTGCACAACCCTAGTAGGCTGTTGCGTTGTGTCACGAAGCATTTCTTTAGTTGTCGAGCATTACTACCTTTGCGCAGTCTTTATTATTCACCTGCCTATTATTACTATATGTCCTAGCATTTATTGTGACCCGTATTCTGCATTATAATTGTTCAAGATTCTTTACGAACATCTTCCCAGCATCAGACTTATTTCAGAAGTTTCCAGTTGATGTTGCAGGACTAGCATTGCACTTTCTTTAATACAGGAGTGCCAGTTATTTGAGTATCTACCGTAACGTTAATTAATCACGTTAACTATCTTTTCTTTGTGTAACATAATCGAGTAATCTTTTACTGTTTGAGAATAAGCTGTTTCATTGAGCGTCAGCCTAGTGTGTGTGCACCAGTTACCGAGTCATAGGATACCTCGTTGTCCAGGCACGACTCAGGGCGGTAATGGTGTTTTGTTTTCCAGTGTTTAAGGCAGGGGTTGGATCTAGTGTTACCGTTGTTGCATTTTGCCATTATCTAGTCCAATGTTGAAGAGCCCTGTGTCTTTGAGAACCTGGATCGTAACATCTGTTATATCTGTTATCATTATAACATACTGTGTTATATCATACTGTGATTATCTGTTATATACTGTGATTATCTGTTATCTATTATATCTGTGTTACAGATAATTATCATACTGTATTCACCAAGATGGCAAATACAGATCCAGGACCGTCTAAACTCCGGACTGACTGGAGCAAGTGTTGTCTTTGCCAGAAGAAGAAGAGTGAAGAGCTCAAGTCACCACGTGCACAACAACCACAAGAACATGATGGCTACACTATGATTGCGACTACTATTCCCCTCTTTCATGCAATTAATGAGATGCCTATTGTTCTGGATCCAGCCAGACTTGATGATGGTGGTGGCATTGAAGAAACTCTGAGGAGGAACAAGGCGCAGTATCACCAAAGTTGTCACCTAATGTTCAACAACACGAAACTGGAGAGAGCCAGAAAAAGAAAAGCACAGAGTGCTCAGTCAGTAGAATGCCAGACCAAGCTGCGTAGAACCAGCCTTGAAGGCCAAACGTGTTTCATATGTGACAAAGAAGCCCCATTCTCTGAACTCAGACAAGTTATGACGATGAACCTCAATAACAGACTTAATGAATGTGCCCAAACTTTAAATGACGGAAAACTTCTTGCAAGACTCAGCGGTGGAGATGCTATTGCACAGGAGCTCAAATACCATTTTGCATGCTTGACAGACCTGTACAATAGAGAGAGGACGTACCTCAGAGCCACCAAGAGACTGGAACAGGAACGTACACCCGAAGAGGATGCCCACCCACAGGCATTCTCAGAGCTAGTTACATATCTAGTGGAGACCACCAGATTTGGCGAGGGTCCTGCAGTCTTCCGACTTGCAGACATAGTTCACCTGTATGCCCAGCGCCTGGAACAGCTGGGTGTTGATGCACCTGCTGTCAACTCCACAAGACTGAAGGAAAAACTGCTGTCAGAAATACCTGAGTTGGAAGTGCACAAGCAGGCAAGGGATGTCCTTCTGGCTTTCCAGAAAGATGTGGGCTTTGGCTTAGTCTCTGACTATTATAGTGAAGCTATTATCCTTGGCAAAGCAGTTAACATCTTGCGAAGACATATGCTGGACCACAAGTCCACATTTGATGGAACCTTCCATGAGGGGTGCATCGAGCAGGCCATTCCACTCACTCTTCTTCAGTTTGTGGCCATGCTTGAACACGGAGCGGACATCAAATCTCAACTGAGGTTTGGCGCATCAAAGACAGATCTAGCAATTGCTCAGCTGCTTCAGTACAACTGCTACGCAAGGTACAAAGAAGGAGCAGCAACTCACAGACACTCCAAAGACAGAGAGACCCCATTCCCTGTTTACATGGGGATGTCCGTCTACACAAAGACCAGAAAGAGAAAGTTGGTGGAAATGCATAACGAGCATGGTATCAGCATTTCATACGACAGGGTGCTACAGATATCTGCACAGCTGGGAGATGCAACAGTCAGCAAGTACGTGGAGGATGGGGTGGTCTGTCCACCAGTTCTGCGAAAAGGGCTGTTCACCACATCAGCCATGGACAACATAGACCACAATCCCACTGCAACGACAGCGACCACTTCTTTCCATGGAAACAGCGTCTCTGTTTTCCAGCACCCAACCAAAGAAGACTACTGTCAGAAATCCCACCTCACTACCATTTTCCATAGCCAAGTTACAACCCCTGAGGCAGAGCCAGACGCCGACACCATCATCATTGATGGTGCAGCATTGGTGAACAGTCTGCCCCCACGGAGTTCAAAGACGTTCGAAGAGTACGCAATGCTCGATATCCTTCCTAGAATACAAACATACTCTACCAAGTACAAGAGAACAGACAT
This sequence comes from Paralithodes platypus, assembly GCA_032716605.1. Lineage (NCBI taxonomy): Eukaryota > Metazoa > Arthropoda > Malacostraca > Decapoda > Lithodidae > Paralithodes > Paralithodes platypus. The sequence continues at coordinate 9,237,920 of CM064505.1, read as the reverse complement.
TGTGTTTGATGTCTACCGGCCACCTAGTCTGAAAGCTGAAACTAGATCAAAGCGAGGATGCAGGGTGAGACGCAGGGTGACAGGGAAGGGCAAAATTCCCTCAAACTGGCGAAACTTCCTGAGAGAAAATGACAACAAAGCCGAGCTGTTCAACTTTCTGGCTGATAAGATTGCACGTGTGGCCACACCAAATGTGGTCATTGTGACCAAGGAAGAAGATGCTGTCAGCAACCGCACTATCAATCTGGCTGGGGTGGCACCGTGCAGTCATGAAGAAGCTGACACGCGGATCTTTGTGCATGCCAGGCATGCAACAGAAGCAGGCAGCAAAGTCATCATGGTCAAAGCCAGCGACACAGATGTTGTCGTCATCGCAGTCAGTGTTCTGCAGGCACTTCAGGAGCTAGGTCTGCAGCAGTTGAGGGTTGCCTTTGGCCAAGGACAGAACCTGAGGTGGGTTCCTGTACATGACTTGTGTTGCACTCTTGCAGAAAAGAGCAAAGGGATGCTCTTCTTCCATGCCTTCACTGGCTGCGATGTCGTTTCAGCATTCCGTGGCAAAGGGAAGAAATCTGCTTGGCAAACCTGGGATGTTTGTGATGAGGCTTCCGGTGTCTTCAGCAAACTCAGCCAGTACCCACCGGTAGTTGATGATGAAGACCTGGAGACCTTGGAGAAGTTCGTGGTCATGATGTACGACAGATCCAGCACAGCTGAAGGCGTCGATGATGCGAGGTTGGACATGTTTGCTCGGAAGCAGAGGCCGTACGAAGCCATTCCTCCAACCCGAGCAGCACTGAAGCAGCATGTGAAGCATGCTGCCTACCAGGCGGGCTGCATCTGGAGTCAGTCAACAGTACGTCAACCAGAAACGCAGACTCCTGCCAACTGGGGCTGGACCAAGAAAGGAGATCTGTGGCAGATCGTTTGGACAGAGCTCCCACCCATTGCAGAGAGTTGCCAGCAGCTGACCAAGTGTGGATGCAAGTCGGAATGCTGCGGTCGATGCAAATGCTACTGCTTTGGTCTGACCTGCACGGCACTGTGCAGCTGCAGATGCGAGGTTTAGAAGCGTTGTAGTATACTCATCCAGGCAGCAAGACAATAAGTGACAAACAAGTATAGGCCTACTGCCTACATGTACATCCAATAATATATCGGACTGATGGTGTCTATGATATGGGCACTTTTTACCCTAATTATGATTCCGGGACTGATATTATGGTACAAGGAAGCTAGTCAGTAAGTCCATGGTTCCAAATTCTGATTCTACATAGTGAAAAATTTATGATTTGACACCAAGATCATTCAAATAGGACAAGTATTTGCGATTTTATTGCGAAATGCAATGTTTCTGTATATTCAATGGTGGCCATCTTGAAAAATGGCCGCCATCTTGAATTTTTAGGTGGCTAACGGGTTTTATCAAAAGAGCAATCCCCAAGGAGTATGTGTGCCAATTTTGGTGCTTGTTTCCAGAAATGAACGATTATTCCAGTTATCTGCCCCACTATTGGTACCGTTGTGCCTCATGTTTAGCCCCATTAGTTTTCAGATTTTCGGCCCATACTTTTGGCGATTTTAAGACATTTCACCCATTAAATTTTTAATATCAAGACCTTTCGTGCCATTTAGGTGTCGATATTCTCCTGGCGAGCGATAGAGAGCCTGTAATGTAGGAGGAACTGGCCTTCGGGACATTTGTCTATCGAAAAATGTCTAAATTTATCTAAAAAAAAAATTTTTTTTTTTTTTTTTTTTTTTTTTGTGTGCTTGATGTAGGTCTATGGAGGAAACTAAAAAAATAATAATAAATAGATAAATAAATCTACCAATAAATAAACCCTTCCCCTTAAAGACAGCTAATTAATTTGTGTACTAACCTTGGTCCCGTTGGACATCCTCATAGTGGCAGTCTCCTCAAAGGCTTTAATAACATCCTCCTTGTCTCTTCTGCCGGCCAGGTTACCAGCCAGGGTGCTCTGGAGTTTAGTCCCCGCCCGGCCCTGACATCCTCTAACTGCAGCCAACTTGTGCCAGAGTCCACCAGATCTCACAGCAGCACCATAGCTACACCAAACACTAGCCATCATCTGTAACAACATAAATCCTCAAAGTCAAAGACCACCTGGATATGAGAGGCACTCAATTCCTGGCTGCAGCCTCCTCAAACCAACACCACCCACTACACTATATGGCAGATTGGTAGCACATCCACGGACACCAAGGAATATCAAAACAACACCCAGCACACGATATCAGTATCACACACAAATACTATCATCTCTCCCTCCCTGCACACCCCAAACCACCTTCCAGAAGCACATCCATATTCATATCTCTCGCCGTCGATGATCAAAATGTTCTTGACGACATTTCTGAAATATTTTGCACTGTTATCGGAAGCTAGACATATGATAGATGAATTTTGGTGACAGAAATATATATAATGTTGACCTCATAAGCTGCCAGACCAGTGTGGAGGATAAATATTGAGGGAAAAAGCACATAACACCAACAACAGCTTCATCATTGACGACAGTTGACTAAATAAGTTAGTTAGTTAAAATATGACTTCAGAGGCTATCAAATATTCTGGATTATTAAGTCACCACACTGTAAGTCAAGAATTGCATCAGGAGTGGAGCCCCTTTTCGAGAACTCCAGTCCCTTGTAAATAAGTCATATACAGTAGCTTTATGTTTTACCGACTCTACACTGCAATAATGTGTGTCGGATGTTGAATTAGGTGTGAACATGTATTATACCAGTCATATTTTGAAATGGCGTGAAAATTGCAAAAATCTCAGTGTTGGGCAACATTTTAACTCTGAGGCTCACAGTTGCCAGGTATTATCTAACACAATTTTAAATATTGTAGTCATGTACTTAACCTTTAACTGTGTTGATGTTATGTTGGTTAGAGTGTTTAAGATATACAGTATATGTGGCAACACAGGTTCTAATCCTGAGAAGATCACATGCTTTAATTTCATTGGGAGGTGTTTAGTGTTGGGAGTGAAATAAGTAAATTAGATTATATGTAAAAACATAGCTAAGTTAGCCTTATAATACAGTTTTCTTCGAGTGCATGTCGGTAGAAAACGTCAAGATTCTAAGGCTAACTAAAGAAAACTTTCCAAGGTTTCCTGAGGGTAAATTCAGTTTTAAAATATGCCAGTGAATATTTGATTCACATTGTAAGCACACCAGTGTTAACCCCTACTGTATCGTTGACATCATAATTTATGTATTATATTTTGGCTACTACTAAGCGATTTTATTAAGTTTGGACAAGATCTCTAGCAATGATAAAGCTTTTAACTATCTCAATCAACCCTATTAGCTACCTCAGATCCTTTCTAAGCTGCATAAAATCGTGTATAGATATAGCTAGAATAAATTATAACAGACGTCGCTGCTGGGTTTTTGGTCTATATATTTATTTATTTGTCTATTTGTTTAGTTTCCTCGCTAGACCTCCATCAAGCTTAGAAAAACACCCCCTACACCCCCTTTCAAAAAAATATGTAAATTTTTCGGTCGAAAAATGTCCCCGCCGAAGGCTAGTTCCTTCTAAATTTAGGGTCTCACTATCGCTCGCCAGGAAAAATTAACACCTAAAGGTCACGAAAGGTATAATATTGACAACAAAATGAGGCGAAAGGTCTAAAAATTGCCAAACTAACGGAACGAACGTCTTAAAACCTCAAAGCCAATATGCTAAACACAAGGGAGAAGGAGGTCCAGAAAAAATGAGTACTATCCCTTTTATTCATAATGGCACTTGTTTCAGTGACATTAATTGCTTGATCTCTACTGAAAGTAAGGCGCCGGAATAAATATTGACCCTAGACAGAACTTCTCGAGAGGTTGGGGGCCGGGAGAGTGCTGGAGGGACTTTGGTGATCGACCCTGGTCTCTGGGTCTTCTCCTGGGTGACCTAGATGTGTGCGTATTTGCGTGTTTTTTTTTTGGTGTGTTCATTGTTATTTTTTGTTTTTTTTCCCTATTCAGGCTGTGTTTCGAGTCGGCAAACCCCAGTAAAAAAAAAAAAGGATCTGTGGTAATAAAAGGGGTTATGTGAGATAGTTCAAAGCCTGTTAATTACTGTAGGCCCCTTTTTAAACTGAATAAAGTCGTCTAATAGTAGCTAGAATAATGTGAAAAGGACGTCACCGGTACTGAACGGTTTAAGGGTGGGGTGGGGGGGTGACCTGCTTTTTTTCTCTCCTTTTCTCTCCTCTCTGACTTGTATCCATTCGGCCCCATTCAGCCTACTGTTTTAAGACGTTTATCCTCATCCAGGTGTCGATTTATTTATTAGTATTGTATGGAGAAATGCGGCTTTGCCGGAGAAATTTTTCTATCGAAAAATTTACAAATTTAGCCTGCTGTCAAAAACATTATTAAAAATATTATAATCTACCTCTACGACTCGAATGGGTAAATACTATCTCAATAAACGTCTTAAAAGCATAGGTCCTTCGTGAGCTGCATAAAATCATCTAATTTTAGCCAGAATCAAATAAAAAATAGGTCATGGTGCTGAAGGAATTAACTATACTCTGTGTCTTTTCAACTGGCGGTAAATTGCAAAGTTCCCATCAAGATTTCTCATTTATTTTAAGATGTTGTAGTGAAATGTGTTGCTAATTATATATACTTGATCTTAATGTCATGCAGAGACATAGTAGTCTCATATTTTTTCCACTAGATATCTACAAATTAGCTGCTAAGGGATTCAATTTACCGTCAGCTGAAAAGAAACAGTATAATCATTAATCATTGCAATTACATATAGTGAAAACAGTTGCATAAAAATGTATGTATGTGTGTGTGTGTGTTTTTTATTTGTATTTTTTTTGTTTAGGAGGTGTATGGTTAAGGGAAGGCAGACCGTTTGTTTGGTCTATTAATTCATCTAGTCATATATTGTTTTAGTTTCCTCCCTAGACCTCCATCAAGCTTAGAAAATCACCCGTAGACTCCCCTTCAAGATATATTTTAAAAAATTTTGGTAGAAAAAATCCCGGCCAAAGGACGGTTCCTCATAAAATTGCAGGCTCGCTATCGCTCTCCAGGAAATAATCGATACCTAAATGGCACGAAAGGTCTTAACATTGACAACGAAATGGGTCGAAAGGTGTTAAAATCGCCAAACTAATGGGCCGAACGTGTTGTAATCTCAAAACTAGTGGGACTAAACATTAGGGAGAAGGGGGTCCAGAAAAACAGTCTGCCTCTCCTTAAAATGGCTTCAGCCCCATACGACCAAAACCCAAAATGGCTACACATCTAAACAGCTTACGGGGAGGCAGACCGTTTTTCTGGACCCCCTTCTCCCTACTGTTTAGCCCCACTAGTTTTGATATTATAGGACATTCGGCCCATTAGTTTGGCGATTTTAACACCTTTCGCCCCATTTCGTTGTCAATTTTAAGACCTTTCGTGCCATTTAGGTGTCAATTTTTTCCTGGCGAGCGATAGCGAGCCTGCAATTTTAAGAGGAACCGGCCTTCGGCCGGTACATATTTTACCGAAAAATTTACAAATTTATCTTGAAGAGGGGTCTAGGGGGTTCACCTACTTATGTTCACCTATGTGGAGTTCGCCACTCTTGCTAGTGGCACCGAACAGCGCACCGCCCTTCGTTGTTGTTTGAGAATTGGTGCAGCAGACTATTCGAAGAGGTGGAGCGCACCCTTGTGAAGATGGGCTCGTCTGGCACTTTTTGTAGTTCTACATCGAGAGCTCTCTTGAAGCTGTCTAACGAGACACCTCTCATGTCTCTTACTCGCCGCGGGAGTTTGTTGAAGAGACGTGCTCCTCTATGTGATAACCAGCTCTCTCGCAGAGAGGCCATAGCACCCCGATTTTTAATCTTGGGGATATCGCATTCCCAGCCTCTCCTATCACTGAACTTCATTGCTATTGGGGTATGTAGATTTGGTACAAAACCCTCTGCGATTTTCCACGTATATATTATTAAGTATCGTTTTCTAAGCTTGATGGAGGTCTAGGGAAGAAACTAAACAAATATATTGATAAATGCATTAAAAGACCAAACAAACGGCCAGTCTCCCCTTAAATTAGATTAGTTGAAATTAGGCTAGATTTAGTAGAGTGAAATCAAGTTAATTGTTATGTTATGTAGGAGACAAAAGGCAGCTAACAAATGTTCTCTCTCTCTGTCTCTCTCTCTCTCTCTCTCTCTCTCTCTCTCTCTCTCTCTCTCTCTCTCTCTCTCTCTCTCTCTCTCTCTCTCTCTCTCTCTCTCTCAGGATGAAAGAGTGACAATGAGCCAAAATCAAGGCACATTAGAATCAGTCTTTCCCTCTTCCAATGACTTAAATTGCTTCAAACTTCGTGTGTCCAGGCATTTTGGCTCGAACATCCCTTGATTTTGGCCCTGTCACTCTGTCAACTCTGGGGGAGGCATTCGATACAGGCAGTTCTGCCCTTTGTCTCCCTCACACACATAGAACAAAAAATCATATATGAAGAACCAGGTTATAGTCTCGTGGAGGACTATAGTTTATTCGTTGTAAGTAGGCGAGAAATCATAACCTCTATCCTCTGTAACTCAAAAAGGGCTAAAGTAAATTGGCTGTTAATTCCACATCAATTCCTTGACTGACTTTTAACGAATGGTATAAATATTAAATCGATTACTCTAGTCATTTTTGAGTTACAGACGTTAAAGATCATGATTTCTCGCCTACTTACTGTACAGAGAATAGACTATATACCTTCAGACAAATGGTGAGTTTATTTGACTTCAACCATGACTATTTTACACATTCCCCCGCGAGTGGGTTCGAAGCCTGGTCAGGACACCTCTCTCCCAACCTGTCCGACATTATCATTAGATATTGTATCATTAAGGGGGGTCACCTGCCTTTTTCTCCTTTTCTCTTTCTCTCTTTCTTTGGCTTGTATCAGAATCAGAATCAGAATGTGAGGTGAGGCCTCACTAGTAGTGAAATAAGAGAGATCAGAGCAAGACAAGTAGGGGTTAAAAATGAAGAGTTGAAGAGTTTACAAAGATGGTGGGCTGTCCACCTAGCTATTGTTAATGCAACGTATACTATGTATCCGCAAGAATTCCCGTCGCGAGCAACCACAGCCAACCCCGGCTTCTCCAGATTTCCTTTCCAGAAAGTGGGACCCGATAGGTCCCCTGCCTGGGGTCCGCCATGGCGGGCCCCAGGCAGGAGTACTATCTTTTATATAAATTGACTTCATTAGGAAAATTATGTTAAGTGGACAATCAAGGGCTCAAGCAGTGCACCAGCTTGAGAGCAACGCTACTTGACTGCCCCTATAATTATGTGGTACTGTGGGATTGTTTTGAGGCACTGACAACTCCCTCACAGGGTCGGTGCTACCCCGGAGGGATCTGTACTAGCACTCTGGTATGTAAGTCATGGGATACTGAGGGAAGTATTGCTGCATCCCCCGTCTGCATTGCCCCTGGTTGAGTCTTATTGGTTCCGTTATATTGAATGTCATATTCGGTTATGGTCATATTTGGTGAGTTTTATTAGATCGAGTTTGCCTCAATCGTGATGTAAGTTGTCTTACCTTGCTTCCTCCCGATCATATCGCCAGTTTACCCCTCCAGCTGGAGCCAAGACCACACTGAAGTGATCCTTGACTCGGCATTGAGACGCACCCGGCTAATAATGATCAGAAATTCGGCTGGAATGGCTTATTTAGTGATGTTATAAGAGGTGGTCGCCTTATTAGTGATATATAATGTTTTTACCCTGCTTCCTCCCGGTCATATTGCCAGTTTGCCCCTCCAGCTGGAGCCAAGGTGACACCAAGGTGTTCCCTGGCTCAGCCTTGAGGTGCATCCAGCTAATATTGATCGGAAATTCAGCTGAATCCATATCATTCTAAGTGAATATTGGTTCGGGTAGTGGTGCTTCTACAATGGTCCTGGAAGTGGGGAACCAACTGTGACCAATGTGGTCTCCCTGTAGCCAGTCCATAACGGGGTCGTTCATTTGACTGTATTTTCTCACCAGGTTTTTTGCTCTTTCCGCTAGTTTTATGTTCATAGGATATATATTAACCTCCATGTGCATTTCCTCTGTTGACTTAGTGTATGGGAAGTATTCATTGAATGAGAATCTTAGTGCTCTGTTTTGTATTTTCTGTAGCTGTGATATCTGGGTTTTGCTTTGGGCACATAATGGTATCGCTGGGTATTCTATTATAGGTAGTACAAAGGATTTGACAAGTTGCAGTTTTATATGTGGTGGGAGATCTTTTAGTTTGTATAGCTCACTTAATGCTTGTTTCCCCTTGATTGTTAAGTCCTTGACATGTCTGCAATAACATGTTGTAGTGATCTGTAATCCCAATATTTTACCTTTATGTGTATAATCTATAAGCTCTCCGTTTGCTACTACTTCCTCATATTTTTTGTTTGCAATATTGATTAGAGCGAATTTAGTCTGGTTAGTTTTTATTTTCCAGCTTTTTTCAAACGCGTTATTTTGTTTCTATTTCTGCACCAACAAGCTCTGCCATAAGGCTTCTTGATTTTCCTCTGTAAGTGATAATTTGAGTTATGTCGTCGGCATATGTGATATTATGGCAATCTATTGCAGGCTCGGGCATGTCTCTGGTGTAAATAGTGTATAAGGTTGGCGAAAGAATTCCCCCTTGAGGTACTCCACTTTGTATTACTATTTCTGGCCCCATTATTGTTCCCACACGTATACTGACTGTGCGGTCCACGAGGTAATCACATAATATTTTCTCAAAGTAGGAAGGTAAGCCTAGTTGTAATATTTTGAATTTGAGTCCCTCATGCCACACCTTATCAAATGCCTTTGACACGTCACGTAGAACTATTGAGCATTGGTCACGGCGACTCTTAGCATGGGCTAATATTTCAGAAGTAACCAAAAGTGCTGTGCCTGTGACTCGGTGTTCCCGGAACCCATGCTGCGAGCTTGGTAGTAAATTGTTATGGTTGAGATGCGATTTTAGCCTTGTATTGATGATTTTTTCTAATAATTTTCCGGGTACTTCTAATAAGGTGATTGGTCTATAGTTTCTTGGGTTGAAAAGTGATTTAGATCCCTTTGGTATTAGGTTAATAATACCCTTTTTCCACTTGTCTGGAAAATAGCCTAGGACCCCTAGGCATAGTGAATCATTAAATATCTCAACAAGTTGCTTTAGGGCTTTTTCGGGGATATTTAGTAGAATAAGTTTATTTATATTACTATATCCCGGGGTGTTATTTATATTACTATATCCCGGGGTGTTATTTTTATTACTATACCCCGGGGTGTTATTTATATTACTATATCCCGGGGTGTTATTTATATTACTATACCCCGGGGTGTTATTTATATTACTATATTCCGGGGTGTTATTTACATTACTATATCCCGGGGTGTTATTTTTATTACTATATCCCGGGGTGTTATTTATATTACTATATTCCGGGGTGTTATTTATATTACTATATTCCGGGGTGTTATTTATATTACTATATTCCGGGGTGTTATTTACATTACTATATCCCGGGGTGTTATTTTTATTACTATATCCCGGGGTGTTATTTACATTACTATATCCCGGGGTGTTATTTACATTACTATATCCCGGGGTGTTATTTATATTACTATATTCCGGGGTGTTATTTACATTACTATATCCCGGGGTGTTATTTTTATTACTATATCCCGGGGTGTTATTTATATTACTATATCCCGGGGTGTTATTTTTCAGTTTGTGTATCAGGTGTTTAACTTCTTCTATTGTCGCGTTTCTTGTCGTTTGGCTGGTATTGTCGAATCTGGTGTGGTCTATATGGGTGAAAGGTATGGTTCTTTCTAAATTCCTATTTAGGTATGTATGCACCTCCTCCTCCTTTTCATCATCAAAGTCTAGGTTCTCCTCTTCCGAGATTTTGAAGACATCCCTCCATGTTCCTGAAGATTTCCTCTGTTTTCTTGCTGTCGTAATTTTGTTTTATTATCAGTGTCTAGAACATATGGGGGGGATGTATTTGCCGTCCCTTTCATTGTCTTAATTTTCTGCCAAAAAGATACATTTTTGTTTTCATTATCAAATAGGTATTGGACATTAGTTTCCCAGTTTTTGCTACTGCTGTCTCGGCATCCATTAACCATTGGTTGTTTTAGCCTTCTATAATGGTTATAGTCTACCCAGGTCCAACCGTTGTTGTTTTAGCCTTCTATAATGGTTATAGTCTACCCCGGTCCAACCGTTGTTGTTTTAGCCTTCTATAATGGTTATAGTCTACCCAGGTCCAACCGTTGTTGTTTTAGCCTTCTATAATGGTTATAGTCTACCCAGGTCCAACCGTTGTTGTTTTAGCCTTCTATAATGGTTATAGTCTACCCAGGTCCAACCGTTGTTGTTTTAGCCTTCTATAATAGTTATAGTCTACCCAGGTCCAACCGTTGTTGTTTTAGCCTTCTATAATGGTTATAGTCTACCCAGGTCCAACCGTTGTTGTTTTAGCCTTCTATAATGGTTATAGTCTACCCAGGTCCAACCGTTGTTGTTTTAGCCTTCTATAATGGTTATAGTCTACCCAGGTCCAACCGTTGTTGTTTTAGCCTTCTATAATGGTTATAGTCTACCCAGGTCCAACCGTTGTTGTTTTAGCCTTCTATAATGGTTATAGTCTACCCAGGTCCAACCGTTGTTGTTTTAGCCTTCTATAATAGTTATAGTCTACCCAGGTCCAACCGTTGTTGTTTTAGCCTTCTATAATGGTTATAGTCTACCCAGGTCCAACCGTTTATAATGGTTATAGTCTACCCCGGTCCAACCGTTTCTAATGCTGTTGTTGTCAAGTCCGTTAAAGCGAGCTTGGATATTTCTAATTTTGTTATTTATTTGTATCCATTCGGCCCCATTCAGCCTACTGTTCTAAGACGTTTATCCCCATCCAGGTGTCGATTGCTTCTTGGCGAGCGATAGCGAGCCAGTATTGTATGGAGAAATGCGGCTTTCCCGTAGAAATTTTTCTATCGAAAAATGTACAAATTTAGCCTGCTGTCAAAACCATTTATAAAAATATGCTGGCTCGCTTCCGCTCGCCAGGAAAAACCGACACCTGTATGGGGATAAATGTCCTAAAACAGTATTCTGAATGAGGCCAAATGGATACAACCCAGAGAGAGCATTTTATCAATTGTATAAATCTAAGGTAAAGGATACAGTAGGGCCTCTTAAGAATGTGATAGGTGAGATTACAGATGATGAGTTAGAAATGTGCAATACTCTAAATAGTCATTTCCTTTCTGTTTTTACAAACGAAAATTTAGATCAAGTTCCAGTAGTCAACCAAGTTTTTAACGGTAGTATAGACGAAGTATTAAGCACAGTTCAGGTCACTAGTGACGAAGTAATTAAGGAAATAGATAGACTAAAACCCCAGAAATCTCCAGGTCCAGATGAGGTGTATGCTAGGGTATTAAAAGAATGCAAGGACGAATTAAGTTACCCATTAACTCACCTATTTAATAATTCACTAGCTTTAGGCTTAGTGCCTGATTCATGGAAGCTCGCAAATATAATTCCGATATTTAAAAAATGTGATAACTCCATAGCATCAAATTACATAAGAACATAAGAACATAAGAAAATGGGAGTCTGCAGAAAGCCGACTGGCTTAAGCAAGGCAGATCCCTGTCCCACACAACCCCAATTCAATTACAAAGCCCAATTATAGGCTCAACACTCTAATACCCTGAGGATCGTCTTACCAAAACGGTTAGAGATTAACGCAGGATTATGGGGGTCTGCAGAGCGCTGATTGGCCCAACCCGGCTGATCCCCCTTCACACCCAACCCTTCTCGTCCATATGCTTATCCAATATTATCTTAAAGCTCCCTACCGTTTTTAATCCCACTATAGCACTTGGTAGTCCATTCCACCCATCTACAACTCTGTTACCAAACCAATATTTGCCTATATCTTTTCTGAAACGAAATCTATCTAATTTGAAACCATTGGTACGAGTTTTTTCGCTATCACTGAGCTTTAGTACATTTGTCATGTCTCCTTTGTTAATCCCACTAACCCACTTGAACACCTCTATCATATCCCCTCTAACTCTGCGTCTCTCTAACGAATGTAAACCTAATTTCTTCAACCTTTCTTCATACGGAAGATTTCTAATATTATGGATCATTTTTGTCATTCTACGTTGTACTCTCTCCAATGAATCTATGTCCATTCTGTAATAAGGACACCAAAATTGGACAGCATAATCCATATGGGGTCTCACTAATGACAAGTAAAGTTTTAAGATAACATCAGCAGTTCTGTTACTCACACTCCTAGAGATGAACCCGAGAATCCTGTTTGCCTTATTACGAACGCTTATACACTGTTTTCTAGGCTTCAAATAATTGCTAACAAACACACCTAGATCTTTCTCGCAGTCTGAATTTTCTAATTCTAAATTACCTAGTTTATATTTAACATTTGTTTGCATCTTCCCTATCTTTAATACCTTGCATTTGTCAATGTTAAACTTCTTCTGCCAATTTACTGACCATTCATGTAAGGTATCTAGATCCCTTTGGAGGCACTCTATATCGCAATCTGAATCAATTGATCTCCCCATTTTAGTATCGTCTGCGAATTTACTTATCCTACTAGTTATACCTAAATCTAGGTCATTTATGTATATAAGAAACAACAAGGGACCTAATACCGATCCCTGTGGGACACCACTTTTGACTGCTCCCCACTCTGACTTGGTACCATTTATGCTGACTCTCTGTTTCCTACCAATTAGCCATGACCTAATCCATCCCAACAACGATCCTCCTATTCCATGTGCCTCAACCTTTCTCATCAATCTCTCATGAGGGACTCTGTCGAAAGCTTTACTGAAATCTAAATAAATAATATCATATGACTTGTCACTATCTACTGCTTCATATACCTCTGAGAAAAAGCTAAGCAAATTAGTAAGGCAAGAACGTCCCTGAGGAATCCATACTGAGAAGAATTTATTAAGTTAAATTTTTCTAAGTGGCTTCTAATTTTCCTAGCAATAATAGACTCTAGCAACTTTCCTATGATTGATGTGAGGCTAATGGGACGGTAATTGGATGCTATCGATTTATCACCTTTTTTGAAGATCGGAACTACATTTGCAAGCTTCCAAGCTTCTGGAACTAAACCTGTTTCTAATGATTTGTTAAATAAAAATGCTAATGGGCTACTTAACTCATCTCTGCATTATTTTAATACTCTAGCATATACCTCGTCAGGACCAGGCGATTTTTGAGGTTTCAGTATGTCAATTTCCTTAAGCACATAATTTCTACTTATACTAACTGTACTTAACATATTTTCTATACAATCACTATATACCATATTGACTTCTGGAATATGTGCCAAATTTTCATTAGTGAAAACGGAAAGAAACTTATTATTTAATGTACTGCACATTTCTAAATCATTTTCTGTTATTTCTCCTATTGAAGTTTTTAGGGGGCCTATTACATCTCTAACTTTAGATTTATATAGTTGGTAAAAAGCTTTAGGGTTATTTTTTGAGTCACTGGCTTTCCTTATTTCATAATATCCTTTTGCTTTCCTGATTTCCTTTTTGACCTGTCTTGATATAGAGTCTGATAGTATATATGTAGATGATTTTCGCCTTTCTTTATTTTTCTATATATTCCTTTCTTTTTTCCTATAAGATCTATTAGCTTATTAGTCATCCATTTTGGTTGGTTCTGCGTCGATCTAAATCTTCTTTTAGGGATATATATATTTTGAACATTGTGGAGTGAAGCAATAAACTGGTTATATGTAGGTGGCAAGTTTAACTCTGGCATATCCTGACTTAATTGCTTAACAATAGGGTCCACCCTTAAGTCTCTTCTTAGCCCACCATAATCGGCTTTTCTGAAATCTGGGATAAGTGTCGTATTCTCTTTAGCATTCCCTGTCCATTGTATATTAAAATAGATAGATTTCCTAGGTGGTCACCAATCTCTACATCATTTATCATATGTTCATTGTTACTGAAAACTAAATCAAGAATATTAATACCTCTAGTCGGCGTATCTATGAATTGAAATAAAACACTATCTTGTACTACCTCAATAAACTCTCCTGAATCGGAGTCGCCTATTTGGTGCTGCCAATCAATGTTCGGAAAATTAAAATCCCCCATAATGCACACATTGCTAAACCTTGATGCTATTTTAATTTCCTCCCATAACGATGTTCCGCCATTTCTACTCATATTAGGCGGTCTATATATAACTCCAATAACTATGGTCTCACTACATAAGAACATAAGAACATAAGAATATAAGAAAATGGGAGTCTGCAGAAAGCCGATTGGCCTAAGCATGGCAGATCCCTGTCCCACACAACCCCAATTCAATTACAAAGCCCAATTATAGGCTCAACACTCTAATACCCTGAGGATCATCTTACCAAAACGGTTAGAGATTAACGCAGGATTATGGGGGTCTGCAGAGCGCTGATTGGCCCAACCCGGCTGATCCCCCTTCACACCCAACCCTTCTCGTCCATATGCTTATCCAATTTTATCTTAAAGCTCCCTACAGTTTTAGATCCCACTATAGCACTTGGTAGTCCATTCCACCCATCTACAACTCTGTTACCAAACCAATATTTGCCTATATCTTTTCTGAAACGAAATTTATCTAATTTGAAACCATTGGTACGAGTTCTTTCGCTATCACTGAGCTTTAGTACATTTGTCATGTCCCCTTTGTTAATCCCACTAACCCCCTTGAACACCTCTATCATATCCCCTCTAACTCTGCGTCTTTCTAACGAATGTAAACCTAATTTCTTCAACCTTTCTTCATACGGAAGATTTCTAATATTATGGATCATTTTTGTCATTCTACGCTGTACTCTCTCCCTTCTACCCAAACACTTTCATTATCATTATTTATTCTAATACCTGATTTAATACAGCTTTTTAATGTACTCCTGACAAACACTGCTATACCCCCGCCCCTCCTAACCGTCCTATTAGTCTCACATCAATTACAGGGAAATTGCTAGAATCAATTATTGCCAGGAAAATTAGAAATCACTTGGATATTTTCAAGTTAATTAAACCTTCTCAACATGGTTTCACTCCAGGACGATCCTGCCTAACAAATTTACTCAGTTTTTTCTCCGAGGTTTATGAAGCGGTAGATAACGACAAGTCATATAATATAGTTTACTTAGACTTCAGTATGGCCTTTGATAAAGTTCCACATGAAAGGCTGTTAAGGAAGATAGAAGGACATGGTATTGGGGAGATGCTACTCAAGTGGATTAAGTCATGACTGACTGGTAGGAAACAGAAAGTTAGTATAAATGGTGTAAAATCGGACTGGGGATTAGTTAAAAGGGGGGTCCCCCAAGGGTCGGTTTTGGGGCCCCTTCTGTTCATTATCTACATAAATGATCTTGACTCGGGCATAAAGAGTAGGATCAGTAAATTTGCTGATGATACTAAAATAGGTAGGATAATAGAGCTAGTCAGCTAGCGACAGGGAATGTCTTCAAAATGATCTCGATCACTTGCACGAGTGGTCCATAAATTGGCAGATGAGTTTCAATGTAGACAAATGTAAGGTATTAAGGATTGGAAATCGTAATTTCGATGCAAAATACAAACTAGACAATGTAGAATTGGATAACTCAGAGTGTGAGAAGGATCTGGGGGTGCTCATTAGTAATGATCTGAAACGCAGAAAACAGTGTATAAGTGTTAGGAATAGGGCAAATAGAATTCTAAGATTCATATCTAGGAGTGTTAGCAACAGGACTGCTGAAGTTTTCTTAAAACTATACTTAGCTCTAGTAAGACCCCATTTAGACTATGCTGTTCAATTTTGGTGCCCTTATTATAGAATGGATATCGACCCTTTAGAGGCAGTCCAAAGAAGAATGACTAAAAAGATACACAATATTAGAAATTATCGTATGAGGAGAGGTTGAAAGTCTTAGGCCTGCACTCACTAGAGAGACGAAGATGTAGGGGAGACATCATGATAGAGGTATTTAAATGGATATAAGGTTTAAATAAGGGCGATATAAATGAGGTATTAAAGCTAAAGAACGGCGACATAACCCTCTCAAATGGTTTCAAGTTAAATAAGTTTAGATTTAGGAAAGATATAGGAAAGCACTGGTTTGGAAATAGAGTTGTTTACATGTGGAATGCACTGCCCAGAACAGTAATTAGCTCAGAAACAGTTGAAAGCTTTAAGCATAAGTTGGATTCCCATATGGGTGATATGGGCTGGGTGTGAATGGGAGCTGCTTCATGTGGGTCGCATGGCCATATGCAGTTTCCCGCGATCTTATGACCTTATGTTGTTATGTAATTGGGGTTGGGTGTGACAGGGATCTGCCTTGTGTGGGCCGATCGGTATTTTGCAGACTCCCATTTTCTTATGTTCTTATGAGAGAGGGAGAGAGAAAACAAAATTAGGTGGGTCCCCTTAATGTAATTAATTAGGAAGTTGTGTAAGTTAATTGGTAGGTTGGTGATGTGAATTTGTCGAGAGAGAGAGAGAGATGTTTACATAGATTTAAATAGATACACTGACCACGCAGACCTTACGATCCCAGCGAGGTGGTCATGACTTAATTCTAGTAGATATAGCTAACCCGAGAGTAAGGGACAGTGGAAGGAAAGGATAGCTAAGAAGACGAGAGAGAGAGAGAGAGAGAGAGAGAGAGAGAGAGAGAGAGAGAGAGAGAGAGAGAGATAAGTAAACTGTAGTCCGTTCATCTAGGTTGGGCAGAAATCGTAACCTATAACCTCTCATAACTCAAAAAGGACTAGAGTAATCGAGCTAATATTTCTACCAAATAGGAAGATTTGGCTAGGAAATGTGTGTATAATTTGATAGCTCATTTCCTCTAGCCCTGTTTGTGTTACAGAAGTTAGAGGTTACGATTTCTGCCGAACCTAGAATGAACGGACTATGGTTGAAGTCAGAGTTTACCTTGGCTGGGAGTAAAATACAACGTGACCACCTCCCACGACGACGTAAGGTGTACTGATATGAGGGACTGAGGTCCTGGGAGTGACTGGGACTGAGGTCAGAGGATGTCTGCCCGCCCGCAGTGCTGCCGTTTTTCCACCTTCATTAATGACGTCGCATTCCTCTGTGACGTATGCTTATGTACGTTTTCTCTTTTTAGGATTGTAGAAAATATACCAAGGGTGGGGGGTAACTTCAATGTAACTCAGTATATGCAGCACACTTATATACTGATATTTATGTGAGTATGAACATTATAAATATGTTCAAATATACTACTAGGAACTCCAAAATGTTCACCATAACCCGAATATACGAGGTAAATATATCGTTGTCGTAGTTTAAACAACAACAACAACAACAACAACAACAAAAGTAGCACCATCACTTGGACAATCTCGGGGGAGGTATACTTCGTTTATTAACCCTATAAGTAGCGTTTAATGTGAATGTTTTCGAAACTAATGGAACTGTAATCGTGTAAATCGATTCCTAAACCAATCTGATTATCTCAGAACTTTGAACTAATTGTAATAGTGTCGAAATCTGGCCTTGTTCATAATACCGGAATTAATGTTCTTGGTACGATGGTACCAATGTAGATGCTACCACTAGATCCAACGAATTACTTCCATCTAACGGCGTCAAGATATGAATAATTCTAGCGATATTAAAGAGATTTTCACCATTTTAAGGAATAGTAGAGAATTTTCGATTGATAACAATTATTCTAGACACTTCAACACATTTTTCTAGTGACATACAAGTGTTTAGGGTTTGCGGGGACTATCTAGCGACTTTTCAATTTTATTCAATTTTGGGCTATCCTTAGTTGGAATTATGCAAGGCTGGTACATGTCATATTTGTAACAAACTATGTGGTACCAACTCTGTAAATTGCTGACTGAATAAATATTATTATTATTATTATTATTATTATTATTATTCTAGCATACATTAGTGCTTTAGTATATCTTGTATTGTTTTATAGTTTTGCCCTCTTTCTCCACAAGGCTTTCTACATGAAAATTATCGTGTATTGTTCTAGTGATATTTAAATGTTATATAGGGCGCTTTTAAGTTGGCTGGTAATTATGAAGCATTATTGCTGGAAAATGAGAATACTGTATGTAAAGATGTCTTAGATATCACTGAAATGTTTTCGTATTTTCTGCCAAAAGCCCAATAGATAATCAGTGGTGGTAAAGAAAAACGCAGCTATAGTAAGTAAATACAGGATTGTAGGCGAATAAGAACAATGCTTCCTGAGTATAATGTTTATTAATAAACAGTTACCAATAGTGTAGGCCATAGTACCGTACATCAATATTTCAATATAATTTATCAATAATTAATATTCATTCGCTTTTTGTTTCCACCAACCAACTTTACTTCTAAACTCAATTAATGAAATCAACAAATCCATGAAAGGTACATAATTGTCTCATATTAATAGGTTCGGAAACATAGTGTTGTCTAAAATCCCTAAACAAACAAAAACTGCATCATCAGCTAAATATATTTTACACTATATCCGGTGTCAGCTAACTTGGCAAAAAGTCTGATAATTAGCTTCGTCATATTCAGAAACGGCTATAGCTAAGAGGCTGTAATTTCACACATCTCTTTACTGGTCTACCCTTACAAAATATAATATATACCAGCTCCATTGTCTTCATTATAGTTAAGCTATAAGATGTTAAGGGGTCAGGATTTGTGCCAGGTTAGCTGACATAGGGTTTATTAGTGTGTGATGAAATCAATCATTTCTTGGGAGGGCTCAAAATATGTTATGCCACCCGCAGCTCTCACACACTCAGACAAGAGTATTAATGGCATAATGGAGAGACGCTGCAAACAATTTCGTGTTTTACTCTTGATACTGGTAAAGCATGAAAAAAGTCTTTCTGCATCTGCATTTGACGTTGGTAGTGACAATACCTGCAACGCAAATGTTTCAAACACCTGGATTTTTTTTTTAGTCCTTCCTGATCCTCCACGTCTGATAAATGTTTATAGAAATCAATGATATTACATTGGGGACTCCTAAACTCCTCTGGGAAATTATGCAATGGAACACTACGCCATTCATCGTCAAGGATTTGCACACCACCCTG
This sequence comes from Paralithodes platypus, assembly GCA_032716605.1. Lineage (NCBI taxonomy): Eukaryota > Metazoa > Arthropoda > Malacostraca > Decapoda > Lithodidae > Paralithodes > Paralithodes platypus. Next base: position 9,218,739 of record CM064505.1, on the reverse strand, counting down.
GTGTATTCGAGGAACCTCTTGGACAATTTCATAAAGTAAGGGCATATCAACGCGTACCTTAGCATCTAACACCTTTGATGGCTGTAAGTACGCTGCCAACTTCCACAGCTTATCATTTAGTCGAAATCTCTTTCTAATTTCCAAGCACATATTGATGAGGAATTTCCTGCACCTTAGGCGAATATCCATTACCATATTTTGATTGTTACAAATATCCTCCCTTTGAAATAATGCATGTACAGCAGCCCCAAGGTATAACTGGTGTAATGGCAAATAATGCATGTACAGCAGCCCCAAGGTATAACTGGTGTAATGGCAAATAATGCATGTACAGCAGCCCCAAGGTATAACTGGTGTAATGGCAAATAATGCATGTACAGCAGCCCCAAGGTATAACTGGTGTAATGGCAAATAATGCATGTACAGCAGCCCCAAGGTATAACTGGTGTAATGGCAAATAATGCATGTACAGCAGCCCCAAGGTATAACTGGTGTAATGGCAAATAATGCATGTACAGCAGCCCCAAGGTATAACTGGTGTAATGGCAAATAATGCATGTACAGCAGCCCCAAGGTATAACTGGTGTAATGGCAAATAATGCATGTACAGCAGCCCCAAGGTATAACTGGTGTAATGGCAAATAATGCATGTACAGCAGCCCCAAGGTATAACTGGTGTAATGGCAAATAATGCATGTACAGCAGCCCCAAGGTATAACTGGTGTAATGGCAAATAATGCATGTACAGCAGCCCCAAGGTATAACTGGTGTAATGGCAAATAATGCATGTACAGCAGCCCCAAGGTATAACTGGTGTAATGGCAAATAATGCATGTACAGCAGCCCAAGGTATAACTGGTGTAATGGCAAATAATGCATGTACAGCAGCCCCAAGGTATAACTGGTGTAATGGCAAATAATGCATGTACAGCAGCCCCAAGGTATAACTGGTGTAATGGCAAATAATGCATGTACAGCAGCCCCAAGGTATAACTGGTGTAATGGCAAATAATGCATGTACAGCAGCCCCAAGGTATAACTGGTGTAATGGCAAATAATGCATGTACAGCAGCCCCAAGGTATAACTGGTGTAATGGCAAATAAACCGTTTCATTAGATGGATCTACCATTTCTAGTGGTGTCCTTTGCAGATGTTCAGGTCTACAGAACGGCGTTAATAAAGACCTGTATAAATCTGTAATATATTCGTGGAGAAGGTGAATGGTTGGAGACTTTTTCTGGAAAAGTAGATTAAGTTTGTTGAATTTGGTAGCATGTAATTTAGGAATGTAAAATAACATATGACAGCAGGATCTTGCAATCTGTCTGCTATGTGTTGCACAGACACAAGCCTCTCTTCAATTCTCCTGGAAGTGAAATAATGGGTTAGAGGCCTCCATTGTTCCAGAACTCTTGAGACAGCTTGGTGGACGGACAACCAATGAGTCTGACACGCATGGAGAAGCTTGTGGGGCTTGACGTTACAGAACTCCTGAAATTCTTTGAATTCATGTTTACGTTTAGCACTGTGGGCAAAGAATGAATATATTTCCCTAATTAGGTCCTCACATGCCTTGGTAGTGTCTTTACTGCCTCAGATGCACGTAAATGTATGGAATGACATATACATTTAAAGATAGTAATGCCTGGCATAGACACCTTTACTCTGCTGCAGACAGAGTTCTGCTCTCCCATTAGGTTTGATGCACCATCTGCGGCAAAACCAATAAAATTATCCGTTGGTATGTTGTGTCTGGTTAGGCACTCCATCAGCATGTTGTATAAGTTTTCACCTGTGGAACCTGTTTGATTACTGTTGCTACCATACACATCTACCAAATCCAACATTCCTGTATTGATTGTATTAGATTGAGCATCGAAAAAGCGAACAATAATTTCTCAAGATTTATTTGTGCTGACATCAGTACTTTCATCTATAACAACTGAAAACTTGTTGACCCCGAGTTTCCTAACCAGCTGTTCACAGGTAATGTTACCTAAACCTTTGATGACCTCCGTACATTTGGTTCGTCTCATGGACATACTTTGTGCAATGAGAGAGTCTGGAAACATTTTTTGTATGCAGATCCTCGAGATGATCTGCAAGGGTGAAGGGCAGATTATGCTCGGCCAGAAAACATGCCAATAATATGGTGGCATATCCGATGCCACTAAGAGTCGGTCTTGTTCCTAGGGGTGCCTCAGGCGGAGCAGGCACCTCCCTAGCCCTGCTTTCATTGGTAGTATGCACCTTCGTCTTCTTGTGCCTCCGTAGTGTCGTGATCTCTGCAGCCACTGGCCTCTTGCAGGTACGGCAGTATGCCTTCGACGGATCACCTTCCATCCTGGCTAACCACGGTTGGAATTCTGGAATTTGTAGCCACGTATCCCTGAAGGTACCCTTCGTGGTATTGATGCAAAGCTGTAACAAAGAGTTATCTAATCACTATCTGATTATTTGTACATAGAAAATTAGTTAGTTACTGAATTAGGCGGGTAGGTAACCGCAAATCAAAATTTGTGGAGCATCAAATTTTTAAATAAAGTGCAGCTATTAATATTTACAGAGAGAGACAAAAAGGGAGCTTCCGTTCCAAACTAACACGTAATTATACTGAAAATAGATTTGGTGTCAAATGCATTCCAACACACCAATATATATTAACGAGGAAACAAGATTATAACTTTCCGTAACTGGTGATCCTATTATGTTTGTATGGGATTATTGATTTATCACCACAAACCAAAATACATACCTCTGCCGGTGCACAATAGACAGGGGAGCCACCTTTCCTAACACCAAAAAGAAGAGGGACAGGTGGGCACTGCAAGAAAGCAAAGCAAATATGTAAACAATAGCCTAGGCACCAATATATTACCTTGTATGTGATGAAACCAATAATATTTCAGTTTCGGACGATACAACACTTGTATAGATTATAGCGATTTATATAAAATTGCATGTCTATGACATTATGTTTCTTCTTTAACATTTACGTAACAAAGTACATATATTCTAATGCACAGATTTATACTGGAATTCACGTGAGGAAAGCCTCAATATTCTAGGTATCTCATTTTCTTCTGGGCTTTCTTGGAAAGACCAAATTACTTCTCTTGCCAAAACAGCTTGACAAAAGCTAGGTGTGCTCAACCACCAGTTTTTCACCCCCGCAGAGCTTCTTACCCTGTACAAGGGCATGTTTCATCCTTGTATCGAGTATTGTTCGCAGGTGTGGGGTGGTTCCCCTCATACAACACCGATATAAAAAGTAGAGAAAAAAGCATTTAGTTTGATCAATTTAAACTTCAATATTACCATGAGTTACCTGACAAATTGAAATTAATTTGATAAAAGTCTCACCAAGATATATTTCGGGTTCATAAAAAAGCTTCGGCTTAATGGACCCCAGCTTCTCCAATTATATTTATAAGAATCACGAAAATTGTATCTGGATGCAACAATATAAATCTGTATCCTAAACAAAATTAAAATAAATAATAATAATAATAATTCACGTCCATGTATACTTACTAACTCTATGCAATCTCGCTGTACACGCCTGGATGTTGGATCTCTCTCACTATTCCACCGTTATTATATGATCAGTGTTCTTCAGAGCTTGCGCAGTATGTCCCACCACCACTGCAAACAGTGGGTGGCACCCACCTATCCACGCAATACCACCCATATTCAGTCCAGTTTATCTATTCCAAGAGCAAATCATTATTCCCAATAATTGTTCTATTCAACAGGTAAACTCTGGAACTCTATCCCTCATTCTGTCTTTCCCTCATCCTACCACTTGGACTGCTTCAAGCTCTGTGTCCAGGCACTTTGACTCGAAGGTCCCTTGATATTGGCTCTGTCACTCTTTGAACCACGGGGGAGTCACTTGCTACAGGCAACTTTGCATTTTGTCTCCCTCCTACATATAGAACAAATATATGGGATTGGCTTCTCTCCCGTGAATTCTATTTAGTAAATTTACATAACATCACGCATAAGTACTGGAGGGTAGGTATAACTTGTTGCAAACCGTAAGTACATATTCCATAAGTACTGGAGTGTAGGTATAACTTGTTGCAAACCGTAAGTACATATTCCATAAGTACTGGAGGGTAGGTATAACTTGTTGCAAACCGTAAGTACATATTCCATAAGTACTGGAGGGTAGGTATAACTTGTTGCAAACCGTAAGTACATATTCCATAAGTACTGGAGGGTAGGTATAACTTGTTGCAAACCGTAAGTACATATTCCATAAGTACTGGAGGGTAGGTATAATTTGTTGCAAACCGTAAGTACATATTCCATAAGTACTGGAGGGTAGGTATAACTTGTTGCAAACCGTAAGTACATATTCCATAAGTACTGGAGGGTAGGTATAACTTGTTGCAAACCGTAAGTACATATTCCATAAGCTGAACAAATGGTGAAATATTTCGTTATTTTGTCTACACACGTGTGGAAAGCGAGAGAATGACTAAGAGGGTGTACGAGAGCGAGGTGGAGGGACAGAGAGGGAGATGTAGACCGAAAGAGAGGTGGAAGGATGGAGTGAGGAAGTATATAAACGAAGGCGGTGCTGGTTGGGGGTAGGCGCCTCGACTGACTGGGGACAGAGGTGCATGGGGGCGGTTCGTTCGTGGCCACCCCTTCGGGGATCACAGCGTCGGGTAATAGATAGATAGACGTAATATTTGATTACTATATTTATCAAGTCTACTGAAATGTCCGGTATTACCTATAACAAATGTAAACAGAACTAATATGTACAATACATTATATTCACGGTATATCGCCGCATATTACTTAAATGTCATCCCTATTCATCTTCAAACAGAAAATGTACCGTTACTATTTATCAATACATTGAACACGTACCTATCAAAGGGCACACTAGTGTGATAACACATGACAAATAATTCGCAACAAACACCTGATATTAATCCAACAATCACCACAAGACTTACCATATGCCACTGTATAATGAAGAGGAAATGATCCGGCCTCAAGCTCGTCAGACACAGGCGATGTAACACTTCCATATCCAACAGGTGCTAAGGTGGGAATGACGGCCAGGAACACATCACCTTTTGACATTACTTCTTGCTACATCATCGTAACTCACAATTGTGCTCATTAACATTTGTGATAATGAAAGGAATAAATAAAAACACCTCCACACTTATATATTATTATTGTATAATTTATTAAACATCATAAACAGTCTTCTTAAGGAAAATCGGAAGAATTCCGGAGCGACGTCATGATATTCCTTTGACGTCATCGACGCCATGTTTTTCCGTGCTAGCAGACGAAACACCGGAGCGACGTCATGATATTCCTTTGACGTCATCGACGCCATGTTTTTCCGTGCTAGCAGACGAAACACTACCAAACGGCAGCCCTGGGCCACTACTGTCTGGATCATTTTAAAGTCACCAAATCAAGTCCGCTAGATAGTAAATAAAAGTTGAAAATCGCTAAAATAATGCCAACATCTCTAGAACTCTACTCTAAAATGGCTCAAATCACCAGAATATCGCTAGAATGATGCCAAAATATATAAAATAATACTATAACATCTCCAGAATATCGCCAGAATTTATGTCACTAGATGTAAATATTTGTCTCTAGATCGTAGTACCTCTAGATCTAGCAGGAAAGTAGCTAAATTGGCAACACCATAGTTTTGGGGGTAGCGCTTGGTTTTGGTCTATATATTTATTTATTTATTTATTTTTGAGTTTCCTTGCTAGACCTCCATCAAGCTTAGAAAAACGCCCCCTAGTCCCAGCCGAAGGCCGTTTCCTTCTAAATTCAGAGGCTCGCTTTCGCTCGCCAGGAAAAAATCGACACCTAAAGGACACGATAGGAATTGATATTGATAAACAAAAATGAGGCGAAAGGTCTCAAAATCGCCCAACTAACGGAACGAACGCCTTAAAACCTCAACACTATTATGCTAAACATGAGGGAGAAGGGGGTCCATAAAAGGCGACTACTACCCCCTTAAAAACTGGATTTCTCCCAACCGGCCCCATCACTACGTCTGTACAGTCACGTTTGGCTTGCTCTGTGCTGTATTAATGTCTGTCAGATGTTGCATAGGTAGGGTAAGTGTAGGAACATGTTTTAGTCGCGCTACTAAGTCGTGTCCCAGCTTTCATTACGTTTGCCTTGCTCTGTGCTGTATTAATGTCTGCCAGATGTTAAATAGTGTGGGTAAGTGTAGGAACATGTTTGTATATTTCACTCGATATGAAGAAATGAAGCTTAGATTTTACTAATTCCAATTATTGATCAAAGCATACTTGGTGCTGAGACATTACTTATTAGGGCGAGTGTACAGTTGGCCTAATAAGTGATGTCTCGGCACCAAGTATGTTTTGATCAATAATTGGTATCCCCTAGATGTCGAACTGCAAAAAGTGCCAGACGAGCCCATCCTCGCAAGGGAGCGAGCTGTCGCTTCAAACAGTCTACTGCACCAAATCACCACCCATAACGAGGGGCGTCGCGCTCCTTGGTGCCGCTAGAGGAGCGGCGAACACATCCAAAGGTATCCAAAGGTAAAGTAATAATTAAAACTTGATTTATTTGCTTCGAGTGAGATATACAAACATGATCCTACACATACCCACCCTATTCAATATCTGACAGACATTAATACAGCACAGAGGGAGCCAAACGTTATGACAACTGAGACATCACTTATTTGGCCAAATGTACCTAATTTAACCATTTCTGTACCGGTGACGTTTTTTATAATGGATTTCTGCTACATTTAGACGATTTTATGAAGCTTAGGAAGAATATATGGTAGCTAAAAGGATTAATTTAGATAGTCTGTAGCCTTTTAACACCTTACGAGCGGCCTATGCGGTTTATTTATGTGTACCGCCCAGCGGGGTGTTTTTAGCCTAAATAGGGCTGTTTACGTGATCATTTTCATGCCTAAATAAGACCCAGAACGTAAAACAAGTACCTATCCCTGAAAGGGCATAAACAGAGCTTTCGAATGACACCATAACGATCCTTGTATGATGGATAGTTTTCTTGCAATAACCGTGCAACGCGAGTGCAAAAAGCAGGTAATTCGGTACTTTCGGTACATAATTGAGTATGTAGAGAGGGAGGAGGGAGCTGAGATTTGTGTCAGTAGGTTCGCCGCGGTGGTCTGGAGCAGTCATACGCTCGCTAGTCTCCTGCCACCACTTGTCTCTCTCTCTCAGCCACATTACGTGCTGAAATTGCCACTCGAGTTATGTCGAGCGTGCCACATAGTCCAGCTTTATTTAACTCGACTTATGTTGCGCGCCGCTAGTTATGGGTTAAGGTGACACTGGTTATTTTTTCGTTCTATTTATTTATATATTAATTTATTTTTTAGTTTCCTCGCTAGACCTTCATCAAACTTAAAAAAACTCTCCCCAGACACCCTTCAAGATAAATTGATACATTTTTCGATCAAAAAATTTCCCGGCTGAACGCCGGTTTCTCTTAAAATTATAGCCTCGCTATAGCTCTCCAGGAAAAAATCAACACCTAAATGGCACGAAAGGTCTTTGATGTTGATATAGAAATGGGACGAAAGGTTTTTAAATCGACGAAGTAATGGGTCGAACGTCTTAAAATCTGAAAACTAAAGGATCCTCTCACACCGCACTCCTAGTAGTGAAGCAGATAAGTGAAACAATCGTTCACATGGTGATGCAAGCATGAAATTTGGTACAGGTATTCTTCAAAGCGCACTTTCAAAGCACATACCGCTGGCCACGCAAAAATTCAATATGGCGACCATTTTTCAAGATGGCCGACACATCTGACTGAGCCCTACTGTTATGGGTCAGTTAATTGAAAGAAAAAAAGACATGAATACTGTCCAATCCATTTTTTTTTTTTTGGCTCTAACGTGGTAAGTGAAGGTAATTTTGTCCAAAGCAGTTGCATATTAGACTTTAACTAAGATGGCGTCCAAGATGGCCGCCATTAACCCGAGGAGGCCGGATTTTCGGTAGTGTTTATGGCTTAATAGCTAATCAAAGAATAAAGATAGAGAAATGAGTCATAAACCACGTGAGAGAGGTCACTTTCAGCTTTTGTCTTGTAAAAAAATTCAGCTCCATAGGCCCAGTAGTTACTGAGATATTGCTTGTTTTCGTGAGGTAACTTTTCCGTGATTTTCCGTGTTTACGCACCTTTGCCATAGTGAAATTTCCTTAAACCCATTGTGTTGACATCACGGTAGTTTCGGTGATATTGGAACTCGGTGAAAATTACCGCAAAAGTACCGTGACGTCATACAAGTAAATAGCAGCCATCAGCAGGCTATTTAAAGGCTATTTAAAGCTGTGCTATTTGAGTAGTGTGTCGGCCTTCTGGGGTTAAAGACAAATTTTGTGATATCTTGGCTATTAGTAGAGCTAGACAAATGATTTTGTCATCTAATCCTACATTTTTGAGGTCAGAGAATTAGAAAGACTTGTCACATTATTAACTCATTCAGGGTCATAAGTAACTAGACAAAGTGAAGGAAGATTATATCGTAGGAAACGGCCTAATTCACACCATTTATACATATCCATTGAGTACAAATAACATTAGTAAAAATACCATAGAATCAAAGACTCACACCTCACATTTGCAAGTGCACAGAGCTGTACAGGAGAGACCCAGCCTGTAGCACTTGCACCTGCCACGACAGTCTGATTTACAGCCACATTTGGTCAGCTGTTCGCAACTCTTGGCTATGGGGGAGTTGGCTGTCCAGAAGACGTGCCATTCTTCACCAACCTTCTGCCATCCCCAGTCAGCAGGAGTTTCTGCTTCTGGTTGACACTGGGTTGCTTGGGCCCAAACACAACCAGCCTGGAAGGCAGCTCGTCTAGTGTGCTGAAGCAGAGCTGCTCTTGTTGGTGGAATGGCCTTATAAGGCCTCTGTTTTCTGGCAAACATGTCAAGCCTGGCCTCATCCACAGTGGTAGCAGTGCTGGACCTGTCATACATCAGTATGACAAACCTCTCCAGTATCTCCAGGTCACCATCTTCCACTGTAAGAGGGTACTGGCTCAGCTTGGAGAAGACAGGGGAGGCCTCTGGACAAACATCCCATGTCTGCCAGGCAGTTTTCTTTCCCTTGTTACGGAAGGCTGAAACAGTGTCACACCCTGTGAAGGCATGAAAGAATAACATGCCTTTAGCCTTCTCCTGCCCCATACAGCGATACAGGCCATGCACACTGATCCAGCGCCGGCTTTGACTGTGACCAAATGCCACCCATAACTGCTCTAGCCCCAAACTCTGAAGGGCTGGAAAGGCACTCACTGCAATGACCACAACATCTGTATCATTTGCCTTCACCATGATGGCTTTGCTCCCATGTTCTGCAGCATATTTGGCATGCACAAAGATGCGGCTGTCAGCTTCCTCATGAGAGCACTTGTCCAGTCCTTGAAGACCAGTTTCATGAGTGCTGAGGACTGCAGATCCCTTTGTGACAATTACCAAGTTTGGTGCAGACATTTGGGCAACCCTGTCTGCCAGGAACTGGAACAACTCCGTCTTGTTGTCATTATGCCTAAGGAAGTTACGCCAATTGGATGGAATGCTGTTCTTGTTTGTCACCTTGCGTCTTCCTCCCTGGCCACGTTGAGACCTGGTCTCGGCTTTGAGGCTGGATGGGTTGTACACATCAAAGACAAGATGTGTTGTCTTGTACTTCGTAGCATAGCTGTGAATAAATGGCAGGAAGTCCAGAGTTGCATAGCCCTCAAAGGTCTTTCCTCTCTTTGGTGGCAAGACAGGGACCAAAGCAGACCCATCTACAATCAGTACATCGGTCTCTGGTTCTTCGTCTGTTGATTTAACATGAGTCTCCAAGATAGAGGTCAGTTGAGACTTCGGGCAAGTGTACAGCCTTCCACCGCCTTTGAGGAGAGTGCCCAAGGACTTTAGCGCTGCCATCTCAATGTGCAGACCTCCAAACATGACCAGGTACTTGTCCTCTCCATATTGGTCAGGCCATTGCCACTGCACCTGTTTTGCAAGGGCATAGATTGGCTGATCAGCTGCGATAACAGGTACCTGACCAGGGTTCAGATAAGCTACTACATCCTGTACTTTCTTCATCACATGTTTGACAGTAGCAACAGAGTGAGCTTGGTCCTGCAGAAGAGGAAGCAATGAAGTAATGCTTACTTCAAATTCTGGGCCTCTCTTCATTGAAGCATGATGTGCTGACCATGTCAAGTTCACTGTACCATCTACTTCCTCAGTCACTATTACTTTCTCTAGCCACTGGTACTCCATGGCCAGTTGTGGGCCGAAGACACCTGTGGCTGGCTTTGGCAGTGGAAGTTTTGGTGGCAGGGGGTTCTTTGCTTTGAAGGATGCAGGAGTAATGTTTGTGAATGTGTCAGGAAGTTCTGGAACGGCCTTGACTTTCTCAGGTCCAAGCCTGAGTTTTTGACGCTCCTGGCCACCATTTACCTTGGTGGGATGTTGAAATACAGAAATGCTAGTCCCATGGAAGGAGGTTGTGGCAGTTGTTGCGGAAGGGTTGTGGTCGATGTTGTCCATCACGGCAGTGGTGAACAACTCTTTACGCAGTACTGGTGGACAGACCACACCCTCCTCGACATACTTGTTGACTGTGGCATCTCCTAATTCAGCTGAGACCTCCAACACCCTGTCATATGAGATGCTGAGGCCATGCTCATGCAGCATTTCGACCAGGTTTCTTTTCCGGGTTTTGGCATAGACTGAGAGTCCCATGTAGACTGGGAATGGTGTTTCTCTGTCTTTTGAGTGCCTATGTGTAGCAGCTCCCTCTTTGTATCAGGAGTAGCAGTTAAACTACATCAATTGGGCAATGGCCTGATCAGACTTCGAAACTCCAAATCTCAGTTGAGACTTGATGTCAGCTCCATGTTCAACCATCCCCACAAACTGAAGCAGAAGGGGAGGTATGGCATTTTGCACACAACCAGCTGGAAATTTGCCATCAAATGTTGATTGATGTTCAAGCATGCATTTTCTTAGAATCTTTGCTGCTTTAGCAGTGATGAGTGCATCTGAAAAATCAGAAATTTGGATAATTGCTTTGCCCACATCTTTCTGAAATGCAATAAGTACATCTCTTCCACTTCTATGAGCTTCAAGTTCTTGAATTTCTTCCAGAAGTTTATCCTTCAGTCTGGTGGAATTTACACGTGGTAAATCCACACCAAGTTGTGCCAGACGCTGTTGGTAAAGGTGGCATATATCTGCCAGGCGAAATGTGACTGGCTCTTCTGAGCATAGGTTGCTTTCAACAATGTATGTCACCAGCTCTGATAAAATTAATGGATAAACATCTGGCTCCAGATCAGTGGCACTTGAGCTTTTCTCAAGGTTTCTCAGGTGGGACCTTACCCTGTTGTAGAGGGCACTGAGACACACTCTGTGGTACTTTAGCTCCTGTGCAATAGCATCTCCACCACTCAATTTAGCAAGAAGCTTGCCATCGTTAAGTGCCTCTGCACACTCTTGTAGCCTCTTGTTCAGGTTCATGGTCAGTACCTGCCTGAGATCAGATGCAGGTGCCACTTTCTCACAAAAAATACAAGTTTGACCATCATAGCTAGTTCGACGTTGCTTTGCATGATTGTCTTCAGACTCACTACTTTGACGATTAGGCGTTTCCTTGCACGATTCAGCTTGCTGTTGTTAAACAACAACCGGCAGTTGACGTGGTATTTTGCCTGATTTCTTCTCAAAGTGGCATCTATGCCATCACCCTTCATCAAGCCTTGTTGGATCCACGATCAATGGCATTTCCTGGATTTCATGAAACATCGGTATGTTGGTAGCCAGCATGGCATAACCGTCATGTTCAAGGGAATAATAGGTTCTAGGTGATGTTAAATCTTCACCTATTTTGTCTTTCTGGCAAAGACAACATTTTGACCAGTCAGTTTGTCTTATGGGAAAAATGGATTTTGAATCTGCCATTTTGCTTTCTGATTAAGGCCGAGGGTTTATCCTTTTACCACCTTAACGAAATTACACACATATTACTTTATGGGATACAACTAGGTTCAGGTGACCTACACCTAACCCGATCATTCATCCAGTGCCATTTAAGTCCTGTGTGATCTGTACACCATCCAGGTAAGTACATGAGCAAGTCATGTATAGCCCCCTTACCCTTGGCTCGGCTCTCCCGCGCTGGCACACCCTGTCAATTCAGGTGCGGCTATCTAACTCTATCTACTAACTAACAACTACTGTCTAGTAGCTAATTGATATGGGGCTGTTAGAAAGCATTTGGGACATTCAATTAAACTACACTACAACTTATAGTATAGTACAGTAAAATAAGCTGACACTGAACCCCATGCTGAGTTGCACAGCAGCGATGTTACCAGTGTGTCCTGGTTGTGTGTTGACATCACTCTATTATATTTGCAAGATCTCATCACTGCCTCAGTCCTTACTAACAAATGTGAAAATGGCTCCATTGGATTATCTGACCCAAAGAATGTATGTGCACACCAAAAATCATGTATATATGTTCAGTAGTTGCTTAGATATGAACATATGAAATTAATGGACGCCATCTTGGATGCCATTCTAAAATTCCAATTATAGACTATGACAATGATTATAACAGTGCTTCTCATTAATCTGGTGAGCAAGAAACAGTTTTCTCTTAAAATGTTCACCAGGTAATAATTAAAAAAGAATTAAGCAATATATGGTCAGGCACGGCAGCCATCTTGAAAAATGACCGCCATCTTGGATTTTCGCGTGGCCAGCGGTATTTCTGAGAAGAATGGACCTTGAAGGGTACATGTACCAAATTTCATGCTTGCATCACCATTTGAACGATTCTCCTGAAATTTGCAGTTATCTGCTCCACTATAGACAAAGTAGAAAGGAAAGCCTTTCGTATCATTAACTCAAGCCCACTGACCAACTCTCTTCAATCTCTCTCTCTCTTCACCACAATGTTGCATCTCTCTCGATATTCTATCGTTATTATAATAATCAATGTTCCTCAGAGTTTTCCCAGTGTATACCACCTCCTCTATGTAGGGTACGTGGTACCTGTCTTGCAATACAATTATTTTCTACTGATGCACACTCCACCTTGAGCCACATACAAGATTTTGTAAAAATTGGAATGGAAACTTTTATTCCTCATCAAAAGTACAGTAAAAGATCTAATTCACCTAAATGGTTTGACCATAATTGTGCTAGAGTAACTGAACAAAAAGCAATAGCCTACAATGCATACACAAGATCAAAAACACATGAAGCCTTTAATTACTTTAGAAACATCAGAAATCATGCCAAAACTGTATTAAGCCAGCACAGGGACAGTGAGAGGCTCTGAGGGGCGTCTCACATACTCTTTCATGAGGTTAACATGACATAACTGATGTTTTTTCCTACGGTCAGGTGTTGCAACGAGATAATCAAGGTCGGACAGTTTCTTAGCCACCACATACGGCCCAATGAACTTGGCAGAAAGGGGGTGTCCAGGCAAAGGTAAAAGCAACATTACCTCCTGACCCACCGAAAACTCCCGAAGCTTCACCTTGGCGTCATACTGGTGCTTCATGACCGCCTGTGCATTAACCAAGTTATTACCTGCCGCTGCCATGCAACCTATAAGTCTCTCCCGGCTCTCAAGGACATATTTAAGTACAGACCCCGGCTTCTCTTCGCCCTCCCAGATCTCTTTCACCATACTTAAAGGTCCTCTCACATTATGGCCAAAGACTAGCTGATTTGGACTGAACCCCAGGCTCTCTCCTGGGACTTCACGTGCAGCGAACAGAACATACGGCAGACCCAAATCCCAATCAGTGTCATGCTCTGCACAGTAACAGCGTAGCATACTCTTCAGGGTCGAGTGCCACCGCTCCAAGACTCCCTGACTCTCGGGATGGTAGGCTGACGACACTACAGAACATATACCGTGCAACTGAAGGGTTTGCTTGAACAATTTGGATGTAAAATTGCTCCCCTGGTCTGACTGCACCTCACGTGGAAATCCATAACGGGAACAGAACAATAATAAGTTTTTAACAACTGCCTTTGCCGAGCCGTTTCTCATGGGGTATGCGTCCGGGTATCTCGTAGCCACATCCATGATTGTCAACAGGAATTTATTGCCACTACTAGTAGGCGGGAAAGGGCCAACCAAATCTACTACAACTTTGCTGAACGGAGGCCCGGTGACAGGTATGGGAAACAAAGGTGCCTTCGGGATTGTCTGGTTAGGCTTCCCCGTTGTCTGGCAGGTCGCACACCCAGCCACCCATGCACAGACATCAGCCTTGACCCCAGGCCACCAGAAAAACCTGCCCAATGCCGCCAATGTTTTTGTTACCCCCAAATGACCCGCCACCGGCACATCATGCGCCAGACACAATAAGGACTCTCTATACTTATTTGGAACAACCACCTGGTCTACTACCCTCGCACCGCCCTCCCACTTCGATTTGGGGTCTAAAAATCTGCGGTACAATATCCTGTTGAGCCTAAAGAAATCTCCCGGCTTCGCATCCCCATCTTCCTCCAACTCTATGGCACCATTGCTATAATGAGCTATGCTAGCGTCTTGCAGCTGCTGCTCACTTGTCCCCGGGCGTCAATGCATCAAGATGGTTTTGTAATAAGACATTACCCCGGCTAGTAGGCTCTACTGCCTTAGTGGCTCTCGCTACAGCTCTTGCCTCACGCGAAGTCTTACCCAACTCTGCCTTGTTACACACCATCTCTGGGCCAGAGTCAACTCCCGTGTTTATTATAGGTCCAAGTACCGAATCACCGAGAAGTGCAGCAGAATCAATGTCCCTTTTCCTGCCCTTAGCAACCTTCTCCTGATCCTTCCTCCACTGTCCCCGAGGTTGAGTGCTAGGCTGTGCAGGAGCCGCAGAGCGAGATCGGGTTACCACACAGGCCATCTCATCCTGTTGGCACCTCCCAACCCATTCCCGATTCTCACCATCCACGTCGGCCGCCCTCTCGGCAACGACTAAGGGTGGAGTCCCGGAAGTGGGCACCGCAAAGTCGTTGCCGAGAAGAAGGTCGACGCCCTCAACTGGCAAACACTCAACGATCCCTACATCCAGCTCCCTGCACACCTCTCCCACTCTCAACTCCAACCTCACAAGTGGGTATGACCTCGTAGCATTTATACCCTGCACCACAACAACTCTGGCCGCATTTATCGGTTTCCCTGTGAAGTTCCTCAACAAAGTTTGCGAAGCCCCCGTATCCCTCAACAAGTCAACCCTCCGTAGTTCACTCCCCCAGCTCACAAACCCGTGTCCCCGATGGCTACAAAAAGTGTCCCGGACAGGTGTCGAGCCTTCCGTACGCTTCTTTACCGCATGTGCCTCAGCTGCTGACAACCTACCCCGGGCAGTTGCTGCAGCCTTCAGAGACACACCGATACTGTGAACCAATGACACCGGCTTAGCGGGAGTGTTACTAGGGCACTCACGTGAATAATGGCCTAGCTTCTGACATTTGTAACATTTCACATCCCCAATGGGCTTCTTCCCTTGTGCGGGCGAAGAAGGGGCCTGACCTTTAGTAAACGGGAGAGGCTTGTGTTTGTAGGTGTTATTAGGTGCAATGCTTTTAGTGTGGTTATGTGTGTCATAGGATTTGTTATTATCGAAAACTCTGGTGGGTGGGGTATAGCGCCCCTTCTGCCCTGACTCAGCCCTCTGAGCGGCACCGCAACCACGAATCAATGATAATCTGAGGTCTGCCATCTTGGCAGCCTCCTCTACTGTCTTGGGACATTTTTCCTTAATGTTCAGCGTTAGATCGGTTCCAGTACATTTGTAAAACTGTTCCAGATAGAAAAGTTGCTTAATTTCCTCAGCCGACTCTGCGTGCTCGGACCGAAACCAGTTATTACATGCATCTGTTAAGTCCCGTGCGTGCTCCATAAAACTGACGTCGCTCTTCTTATTCACAGCCACGGAACTTCAATCTATAAGTTTCGGGTTGCAGTTCGTAGGCCCGGAGCACAGCCTCCTTCACCAGTCCATACACGACACTCTCGTCCAGTGACAGTGCATCGTAGGCTTTCAACCCCTTACCCACTAGACGTGATGAAACTAATGCTGCCTATTTAACCTCCGGCCAGTCATACTCACGACACTTCTTTTCGAAACGAGCAAAAAACTCAGTCACTGCTGTCTCATCAAATGCGGGTACTAACTTAATTAAATGAGAAAGTGAGTCTGTAACCCGGTGCCCACCACCGAGATGACGCCCCGTGGTCTCTACTCTAGACTTCTCGACATCCATTTCAGCCTGGTACCTGGTTGCATCCTGATTGGCTTGGATTCTAGCAACCTCTATGCGTTCTATACTAGCCTGTTGTATCTGAGTCTCCTGCAGCTTAAACTTAGCTAGTTCTAGCTGAAATAACATCTCAGGAGACAGGCCTGGGGGGGGAGAGCACAAAATGGGGGATCCACACCGAGACGTGTTTACGGGTAAGCCAGCTTGCCATTGAGAACCCTCCTGCTGCATCGTGCTAAGACTCGCTGGCTGAGGGCCCAGCTCAGGGGTAGAGTGGAATGGAGGCTTGGAGGGAACCCCCCAAGACCCCACTCCACCCACCGCCCCATCGCCATCACCCAACAAACATGCCACCAAATTCTTCTTGGGCCAACTGTCAGGACAGTCCCGCCCCAAAACCGTGGCTAAACAGCGAAGACCGTAACAATCAATAGCCTGCAGGCGCTGTTCGGTCAAAGGTGTCTGCAAAAATGCCCGGGCATCCCTCTCTCCACTTATAACACTCCCCTCCCTAAATATCTGCTGTACTTGCTGGTCACTAGGCTGTACCGTGTTATCCTCCCCCGTAAATGATGAGTCATTAGACATAGTGCTGGTTATACAATTGCTGTTTATAAACAAAAAAAGTGCTTATTACTAATTGCAGTCTCGACTCACAAAATGTTAAAGATGATTGAATGACTCTACTCTAGACACCTAACGAAACAATCTGCAAGTCCACCAATACAATAATGACACAATAAAAATTCCTCCAATATGCAAGAAAATTCTAGCCAGCTCTACTAGGTAGCATAGATTAGTTCTCCAAAAAACATGTGATAGGATACTACTGAATCTTGTGCAAGGTCGCCATTTTGTTACGGCTGGATCGTCAATACATATTCGGGATTCTTGATCGTGGGACAGAAATGGCTTAAGTGACAACGACACGCTCGATTCCAGTCCCAAATACTATATGCTCCAGACAACAAAAGCACCAACGCCCTACAGAGTTATCGTCTACGGTAACGAGGTACCTTAACTCGGCGAAAGTGTACAACAGGGGTAGGCTATGAGGCTAAACTCCCTCAGACATTTATAGGTTACGTTATTACTAAAGAAATGCAATACTCAAGAAACTACGTTAATATTAAGCCTCTAATAATGTAGAATAGAAGCAGGCTAAAGGTATGACAGTGAAATGCTAAATGACAAATGTACACGCCTACTTGAAAGCGCGTGCACTACTCTAACTGTCCCCTACTAACATGCACTAGCATGTAGCATACAAGATGTTCATGATCCAGTAGATACCTAATAATACACATGGGAGGAACATAAACAGTAGTCACTTATTATAATAATGAATCTATACTTGGAATAACTAAAAGGTTGCAGGCAACAGTACTGCGCCGGTAGCCTACTACCGCATAGGCTACTTCGCTTCTCTCACTCTGTCTCCCCTCCGAGTCCGTATGCGCCCTACGCAACAGAACTCCGGACACAGCAGCAAAACGACAGTGCAGTTAATTGATACATGAAAGTATTAATAGTGTTGTCTTGTGTGTGAGTAATGTGTATTGTAAAGTGTTATAGATATATACTTAAAGAGAGCTGCAATGCATAGTAAAATAAAGATATATCCCACTCATCATCCCCATGTGTTCTAGCTAGCAGGCCAAGTCACAGGAACAACGAGTCCCAGCACCGAAAGCGAGAACCCAGGAGAAGACTGTAGAGAACACAAGGACAGATAAATTACGTTACTCTACTATACCGGCACTACGAGCGAGCTGTAGTCTCGGGTGCTACACTCGCTCCTGGCTCGGTATGCAAATCAAGGCTAAGTCCTCGTCCCTCTACAGACAACTCCTGGGCATGGTCGGGCTCTTACACATGGCACCAGTCTAGTCACAAATTGGATGATGAGCAGGGCATATAACTCGTGAACATGTAGAACGTTCACCAACTATCCTCATCAAGAAGATCGCTGTTCACATTAACCCCTTAAATCTAATACATGTAAATATATGCTTGTCCTAAGAGTAATACGAGAGGTGAGTGCTGAAACTCCTTTAGGACCTCAAGGGAAGGTTATGCATTTAAATAGAGAGAAGAATGAAATGAGAGTAATGTCGTCAGAGAGAAAGAGTGCAACCGTGAGAAGTGGGGAGAGAGAGCAAGGGATGTTAGAATCTCAAAGGTTCTAGGCAACCTAGTCCAGGAACACACAGCCAACCTCCAGGCAGTGTGCTGTACGACAACATGGGCCCAGCCCAGGCAGGCAACAATGGACTACCAACCCTATCGCGCCTAGCTATAAGGGCAAGGCTGCCAACCAGTCCATACGTCTGGCAACCACCCGGCCGGCAGCGCGGCGTGTTGCTACCCTCTTGCTCTGAAGCCCAACTCACTCTCTCTCTCTGAATTCCCATTATCCTATCTATCAACTTCTCTATTGATACTACATATTAAATGGAAGGTCTCGACATGGCTTAAAACAAAACCCACCACTGGTTAGCACATGACGAGACCTTTGCAGAGATACAAAGAACATAGTTATAAGTTGTCACACTCAATATACATAGCGGCTGACGGTAGCCAGATCACGGGCGGTACAGTGGAGTACCAAGGAGTACAATCAGGTTGCGTTGCCCAGCACTGGGGTGCGTCACAGCCCCCCCAAGATTTTAGATAATCGACCTTAGAAGCATTATCAAAATCTGACAGGCAACCAACCGACCTGCTGCCCTTAGCTGCCACTAATTGCAAAAGGTGCACAACAACTGAAGTGTGAATTATACATAAAACACAATATCGCATTCATTATGCTACAACAATAAAGACTTACAAAACTAAAAAAAAGAAAGAGTTTTCTCGTTTATTTTATTGTTTTATAATCTTTTTGGACGGCGTTATGATAGCCTAATTTTACTCCTGCTCAACCCACACACCGTGCACGACTATCTTGGATCATCAACCCTTGATAGACAATCTGCTATCACGTTCTCACTCCCGGCAATATGCTGAATGTGGAGATTATACTCTTGGAGCATTAGGGACCACCTGGTCAACCGCATATTCCGATTGTGAAACTGATTTAGGAATTTCAAGGGATGATGGTCCGTATAAATCGTCACTACCGGGCCGTAGGCTGGAACATAAACTTCGAAATGTTTGAGCGACAAAACGATAGCCAGAAGCTCCTTCTCTATAGTCGAGTAATTCCTTTGTGCCGAATTAAACTTGCGAGAAAAGAAGCTCACTGGGTGTTCCAAGCCCTCGGAATCAGTCTGCAGTAACACTGCCCCGGCACCCACACCGCTGGCATCAGTCGCCAGCTGAAAACTCCTGGAGAAGTCTGGGGCCCTCAAAATCGGATGTGTACACAGCAGGTGCTTGACTAGGTCGAAAGCCCTCTGACACTCCGCAGCCCAACAGAACTTCACTGACTTCGACAGTAGATCAGTTAACGGTGCTAAGACAGTAGAGTATCCCCGGATGAAGCGCCTATAATAGCCTATCATACCTAGGAACCGCATGACCTGGCGCTTAGTGGTGGGCCTGGGAAACATATTGATAGCCTGTATCTTGCTCAGGGGGGGGCACACCCGGCCTAACCCGACCACAAAGCCAAGATACTGCACAGTAGCCTTTACAAACTCGCACTTCCTCAGGTTCACCACCAGCCCAGCATCGTGCAACTTCCTAAACAGGGTCTCTATGTGCCTTTGGTGATTTTCAAAATCGTCATCATATACTATCACGTCATCAAGGTAGACCGTGCAGTTAGGGATTTCGTCACAAATATCGTTCATCAGGTTTTGAAACGTGGCAGGTGCGTTCTTAAGCCCATAAGGCATTACGTTACATTGGTAGGTCTTGCCATCTACCACAAAACCACAAACTTGCTTAGCTCGGTCCGACAGGGGTACTTGCCAGTAGCCTTTTACAAGATCAATTTTAGTAAGGTACTTTGCATTCCCTATCTTGTCCACGCTGTCGTCAACTCGAGGCAAAGGGTAAGGGTTGGTAGTGGTCAAGCCATTTAGCCTACGAAAATCTATGCAGAACCGCACCTTGCCGTCAGGTTTTGGCTGCAACGTGACGGGTGATGTCCACTTCACATAACCTTCAGTGATCATCCCTCTCTCAACCATGTACTTTAACTCCTCCCGTAAAGCTGGCAACTTTACCGGGGGCACACGGTAGGGCACTGACTTGAAGGGCACATTATCACCGACGTCCACGTCGTGCGTTACCTGAGTAGTGAGACCTGGGTGTTCGGCGAAAACAGAGGGGTATGACCTGAACAGGCCTAGGACAGCAGCACCCTGGTGCTCAGGCAGGTGACTTACAACTTGCCTAGCCTCTTGTTCAGTATTCCCCGCCCACTGTTCCGCGGAAATGACACAGTCCCAGCTATCCTCCTCAGCAGCATGACTGTCCCCACCTCCTTCTCCATCCTGGCCGCTGCAGGCCAGCACAGGGACAGTGAGAGGCTCTGAGGGGCGTCTCACATACTCTTTCATGAGGTTAACATGACATAACTGATGTTTTTTCCTACGGTCAGGTGTTGCAACGAGATAATCAAGGTCGGACAGTTTCTTAGCCACCACATACGGCCCAATGAACTTGGCAGAAAGGGGGTGTCCAGGCAAAGGTAAAAGCAACATTACCTCCTGACCCACCGAAAACTCCCGAAGCTTCACCTTGGCGTCATACTGGTGCTTCATGACCGCCTGTGCATTAACCAAGTTATTACCTGCCGCTGCCATGCAACCTATAAGTCTCTCCCGGCTCTCAAGGACATATTTAAGTACAGACCCCGGCTTCTCTTCGCCCTCCCAGATCTCTTTCACCATACTTAAAGGTCCTCTCACATTATGGCCAAAGACTAGCTGATTTGGACTGAACCCCAGGCTCTCTCCTGGGACTTCACGTGCAGCGAACAGAACATACGGCAGACCCAAATCCCAATCAGTGTCATGCTCTGCACAGTAACAGCGTAGCATACTCTTCAGGGTCGAGTGCCACCGCTCCAAGACTCCCTGACTCTCGGGATGGTAGGCTGACGACACTACAGAACATATACCGTGCAACTGAAGGGTTTGCTTGAACAATTTGGATGTAAAATTGCTCCCCTGGTCTGACTGCACCTCACGTGGAAATCCATAACGGGAACAGAACAATAATAAGTTTTAACAACTGCCTTTGCCGAGCCGTTTCTCATGGGGTATGCGTCCGGGTATCTCGTAGCCACATCCATGATTGTCAACAGGAATTTATTGCCACTACTAGTAGGCGGGAAAGGGCCAACCAAATCTACTACAACTTTGCTGAACGGAGGCCCGGTGACAGGTATGGGAAACAAAGGTGCCTTCGGGATTGTCTGGTTAGGCTTCCCCGTTGTCTGGCAGGTCGCACACCCAGCCACCCATGCACAGACATCAGCCTTGACCCCAGGCCACCAGAAAAACCTGCCCAATGCCGCCAATGTTTTTGTTACCCCCAAATGACCCGCCACCGGCACATCATGCGCCAGACACAATAAGGACTCTCTATACTTATTTGGAACAACCACCTGGTCTACTACCCTCGCACCGCCCTCCCACTTCGATTTGGGGTCTAAAAATCTGCGGTACAATATCCTGTTGAGCCTAAAGAAATCTCCCGGCTTCGCATCCCCATCTTCCTCCAACTCTATGGCACCATTGCTATAATGAGCTATGCTAGCGTCTTGCAGCTGCTGCTCACTTATGTCCCCGGGCGTCAATGCATCAAGATGGTTTTGTAATAAGACATTACCCCGGCTAGTAGGCTCTACTGCCTTAGTGGCTCTCGCTACAGCTCTTGCCTCACGCGAAGTCTTACCCAACTCTGCCTTGTTACACACCATCTCTGGGCCAGAGTCAACTCCCGTGTTTATTATAGGTCCAAGTACCGAATCACCGAGAAGTGCAGCAGAATCAATGTCCCTTTTCCTGCCCTTAGCAACCTTCTCCTGATCCTTCCTCCACTGTCCCCGAGGTTGAGTGCTAGGCTGTGCAGGAGCCGCAGAGCGAGATCGGGTTACCACACAGGCCATCTCATCCTGTTGGCACCTCCCAACCCATTCCCGATTCTCACCATCCACGTCGGCCGCCCTCTCGGCAACGACTAAGGGTGGAGTCCCGGAAGTGGGCACCGCAAAGTCGTTGCCGAGAAGAAGGTCGACGCCCTCAACTGGCAAACACTCAACGATCCCTACATCCAGCTCCCTGCACACCTCTCCCACTCTCAACTCCAACCTCACAAGTGGGTATGACCTCGTAGCATTTATACCCTGCACCACAACAACTCTGGCCGCATTTATCGGTTTCCCTGTGAAGTTCCTCAACAAAGTTTGCGAAGCCCCCGTATCCCTCAACAAGTCAACCCTCCGTAGTTCACTCCCCCAGCTCACAAACCCGTGTCCCCGATGGCTACAGAAAGTGTCCCGGACAGGTGTCGAGCCTTCCGTACGCTTCTTTACCGCGTGTGCCTCAGCTGCTGACAACCTACCCCGGGCAGTTGCTGCAGCCTTCAGAGACACACCGATACTGTGAACCAATGACACCGGCTTAGCGGGAGTGTTACTAGGGCACTCACGTGAATAATGGCCTAGCTTCTGACATTTGTAACATTTCACATCCCCAATGGGCTTCTTCCCTTGTGCGGGCGAAGAAGGGGCCTGACCTTTAGTAAACGGGAGAGGCTTGTGTTTGTAGGTGTTATTAGGTGCAATGCTTTTAGTGTGGTTATGTGTGTCATAGGATTTGTTATTATCGAAAACTCTGGTGGGTGGGGTATAGCGCCCCTTCTGCCCTGACTCAGCCCTCTGAGCGGCACCGCAACCACGAATCAATGATAATCTGAGGTCTGCCATCTTGGCAGCCTCCTCTACTGTCTTGGGACATTTTTCCTTAATGTTCAGCGTTAGATCGGTTCCAGTACATTTGTAAAACTGTTCCAGATAGAAAAGTTGCTTAATTTCCTCAGCCGACTCTGCGTGCTCGGACCGAAACCAGTTATTACATGCATCTGTTAAGTCCCGTGCGTGCTCCATAAAACTGACGTCGCTCTTCTTATTCACGCCACGGAACTTCAATCTATAAGTTTCGGGTTGCAGTTCGTAGGCCCGGAGCACAGCCTCCTTCACCAGTCCATACACGACACTCTCGTCCAGTGACAGTGCATCGTAGGCTTTCAACCCCTTACCCACTAGACGTGATGAAACTAATGCTGCCCATTTAACCTCCGGCCAGTCATACTCACGACACTTCTTTTCGAAACGAGCAAAAACTCAGTCACTGCTGTCTCATCAAATGCGGGTACTAACTTAATTAAATGAGAAAGTGAGTCTGTAACCCGGTGCCCACCACCGAGATGACGCCCCGTGGTCTCTACTCTAGACTTCTCGACATCCATTTCAGCCTGGTACCTGGTTGCATCCTGATTGGCTTGGATTCTAGCAACCTCTATGCGTTCTATACTAGCCTGTTGTATCTGAGTCTCCTGCAGCTTAAACTTAGCTAGTTCTAGCTGAAATAACATCTCAGGAGACAGGCCTGGGGGGGGAGAGCACAAAATGGGGGATCCACACCGAGACGTGTTTACGGGTAAGCCAGCTTGCCATTGAGAACCCTCCTGCTGCATCGTGCTAAGACTCGCTGGCTGAGGGCCCAGCTCAGGGGTAGAGTGGAATGGAGGCTTGGAGGGAACCCCCCAAGACCCCACTCCACCCACCGCCCCATCGCCATCACCCAACAAACATGCCACCAAATTCTTCTTGGGCCAACTGTCAGGACAGTCCCGCCCCAAAACCGTGGCTAAACAGCGAAGACCGTAACAATCAATAGCCTGCAGGCGCTGTTCGGTCAAAGGTGTCTGCAAAAATGCCCGGGCATCCCTCTCTCCACTTATAACACTCCCCTCCCTAAATATCTGCTGTACTTGCTGGTCACTAGGCTGTACCATGTTATCCTCCCCCGTAAATGATGAGTCATTAGACATAGTGCTGGTTATACAATTGCTGTTCATAAACAAAAAAAAGTGCTTATTACTAATTGCAGTCTCGACTCACAAAATGTTAAAGATGATTGAATGACTCTACTCTAGACACCTAACGAAACAATCTGCAAGTCCACCAATACAATAATGACACAATAAAAATTCCTCCAATATGCAAGAAAATTCTAGCCAGCTCTACTAGGTAGCATAGATTAGTTCTCCAAAAAACATGTGATAGGATACTACTGAATCTTGTGCAAGGTCGCCATTTTGTTACGGCTGGATCGTCAATACATATTCGGGATTCTTGATCGTGGGACAGAAATGGCTTAAGTGACAACGACACGCTCGATTCCAGTCCCAAATACTATATGCTCCAGACAACAAAAGCACCAACGCCCTACAGAGTTATCGTCTACGGTAACGAGGTACCTTAACTCGGCGAAAGTGTACAACAGGGTAGGCTATGAGGCTAAACTCCCTCAGACATTTATAGGTTACGTTATTACTAAAGAAATGCAATACTCAAGAAACTACGTTAATATTAAGCCTCTAATAATGTAGAATAGAAGCAGGCTAAAGGTATGACAGTGAAATGCTAAATGACAAATGTACACGCCTACTTGAAAGCGCGTGCACTACTCTAACTGTCCCCTACTAACATGCACTAGCATGTAGCATACAAGATGTTCATGATCCAGTAGATACCTAATAATACACATGGGAGGAACATAAACAGTAGTCACTTATTATAATAATGAATCTATACTTGGAATAACTAAAAGGTTGCAGGCAACAGTACTGCGCCGGTAGCCTACTACCGCATAGGCTACTTCGCTTCTCTCACTCTGTCTCCCCTCCGAGTCCGTATGCGCCCTACGCAACAGAACTCCGGACACAGCAGCAAAACGACAGTGCAGTTAATTGATACATGAAAGTATTAATAGTGTTGTCTTGTGTGTGAGTAATGTGTATTGTAAAGTGTTATAGATATATACTTAAAGAGAGCTGCAATGCATAGTAAAATAAAGATATATCCCACTCATCATCCCCATGTGTTCTAGCTAGCAGGCCAAGTCACAGGAACAACGAGTCCCAGCACCGAAAGCGAGAACCCAGGAGAAGACTGTAGAGAACACAAGGACAGATAAATTACGTTACTCTACTATACCGGCACTACGAGCGAGCTGTAGTCTCGGGTGCTACACTCGCTCCTGGCTCGGTATGCAAATCAAGGCTAAGTCCTCGTCCCTCTACAGACAACTCCTGGGCATGGTCGGGCTCTTACACATGGCACCAGTCTAGTCACAAATGGGATGATGAGCAGGGCATATAACTCGTGAACATGTAGAACGTTCACCAACTATCCTCATCAAGAAGATCGCTGTTCACATTAACCCCTTAAATCTAATACATGTAAATATATGCTTGTCCTAAGAGTAATACGAGAGGTGAGTGCTGAAACTCCTTTAGGACCTCAAGGGAAGGTTATGCATTTAAATAGAGAGAAGAATGAAATGAGAGTAATGTCGTCAGAGAGAAAGAGTGCAACCGTGAGAAGTGGGGAGAGAGAGCAAGGGATGTTAGAATCTCAAAGGTTCTAGGCAACCTAGTCCAGGAACACACAGCCAACCTCCAGGCAGTGTGCTGTACGACAACATGGGCCCAGCCCAGGCAGGCAACAATGGACTACCAACCCTATCGCGCCTAGCTATAAGGGCAAGGCTGCCAACCAGTCCATAC
Organism: Paralithodes platypus; assembly: GCA_032716605.1. Taxonomy (NCBI): domain Eukaryota; kingdom Metazoa; phylum Arthropoda; class Malacostraca; order Decapoda; family Lithodidae; genus Paralithodes; species Paralithodes platypus. Next base: position 9,192,659 of record CM064505.1, on the reverse strand, counting down.
GTCTGGCAACCACCCGGCCGGCAGCGCGGCGTGTTGCTACCCTCTTGCTCTGAAGCCCAACTCACTCTCTCTCTCTGAATTCCCATTATCCTATCTATCAACTTCTCTATTGATACTACATATTAAATGGAAGGTCTCGACATGGCTTAAAACAAAACCCACCACTGGTTAGCACATGACGAGACCTTTGCAGAGATACAAAGAACATAGTTATAAGTTGTCACACTCAATATACATAGCGGCTGACGGTAGCCAGATCACGGGCGGTACAGTGGAGTACCAAGGAGTACAATCAGGTTGCGTTGCCCAGCACTGGGGTGCGTCACAGGTGGAAGTGGAGTGGTTGCATTGAGGCAGTTGGACAAAATTCAAAATAAAGCTATTAGATTAATCAATAACCCTGCAATCACACAGGACCTTCCTACATTATCCATACGAAGAAACGTTGCATCCCTTGCATTATTCTACAGATATTTTCACAGCAATTGTTCCGAGGAACTTGCTTCAATTGTGCCGCCTCTCCACATCTTTCCCCGTAGAACTAGGGCAGCTGAGAGCGCCCATGAATTTCCACTTTCTCCTCCACAATGCAGAACTTCTGCTTATCAGAATTCATTTATCCCCAGAGCTACTACTCTTTCGAATTCACTTCCCTCGAATTGCTTTCCACAAATTTACAATCTACAAATGTTTAAATCCAGTTGTTACAAACATTTTATGAATGGAGGATGCCTTTAGGCACATGGACCTTTTTGTTTTATCTGTGTTTTTCCTTCCTCCGTTCATTGTCTCTTAAAAAAAAAAAAAAAATAAAATAAATAAATAAAAATCCCACCCATACTCTGTGCAACTCTCCAACCCAAGAGTGAAACGTTATTCTCAGACTTTCTTCTATTCAACTGCTGAGCTCTGGAACTCTCTCCTAGAATCAGTCTTTCCCTCTTCCAATGACTTAAATTGCTTCAAACTTCGTGTGTCCAGGCATTTTGGCTCGAACGTCCCTTGATTTTGCCCCTGTCACTCTTTCAACTCTGGGGGAGGCACTCGATACAGGCACTTCTGCCTTTTGTCTCCCTCAATCACATAAAAAACAAAAACAAAATAATACAAAATACACCGGTACAGAAGGGGTTTGATACACGTGCCAGCCTCCTCTTGCATCTGGGTCAGTGGGGCAGGTACCCGGGTCAGTTATCTGGTGGAAAGTTGGCTACCCAGGGTTATAATCAAGGAGGCTTAAGGGGAGATGGGCCGTTTTTCTGGTCCCCTTGCTCCCTCGTGTTGAACCCCATTTGTTTTGAGATTATAAGACGTTCGGCCCATTAGTTTGGCGATTTTAACACCTTTCGCCTCATTTCATGGTCAATTTTCAGACCTCTCGTGCAATTAAGGTGTCAATTTATTCCTGGCGAGCGATAGCGAGCCTATAATTTTAAGAGGAACTAATGGACATTTTTCTACCGAAATTTTTTAAAATTTATCTTGAAAAAGGGTCTAGGGGGTGTTTTTCTAAGCTTTTTGTTCATGTTTTCTCCCTAAACCTCCATCAAACTTTAAAAAACATCCATTGATTTATTATTATTATTCTAGTTTCTTCCCTAGACCTCCATCAAACTTTAAAAAAAATAAAAACATTCATTAGATCCCCCTTCTAGATAAATTTGTAACTTTTTCGGTAGAAAAATGTCCCGGCCGAAGCCTCCCAAATTACAGACTCGCTATCGCTCCCCAGGAAAAAAATCGACAATTAAATGACACGAAAAGTCTTAATATAGACATAGAAAAGGGGCGAAAGGTCTTAAAATCGCCAAACTAATGGACTGAACGTTATAAAATCCGAAACTAATGGGGCTAAACATGAGGGAGAAGGGAGGCCAGAAAAACGCCCCATCTCCCCTTTAATTATACTCGTGCCAGTGTCTTTGGTTATGTACTATAGTCCGTTCATTCTAGGTTGGGCAGAAATCGTAACCTCTAACCTCTGTAACTCAAAAAGGGCTAGAGCAAATGAGCTGTCAATTTCCACACCTATTCCCTAGCCAAGTCTTCCTATTTGGTAGAAATATTAGCTCGATTACTCTAGTCCTTTTTGAGTTATGAGAGGTTAGAGGTTAGGATTCCTGCCCAACCTAGGATGAACGGACTATAGTACTATTGCGAGTATATTATACCAAACATTATTATACCTACATTTACTACCTAGCGAACTTGACATAACCAAAGACACTGGCACGAGTCTAATTAAAGGTCCCCCCCCCCCTTCTCCTGCATGCTTAGCCCCATTAGTTTTCAGATTTCACAACGTTCAGTCCATTAGTTTGGCGATGTTAAGACCTTTCGCCCATTTTCTATTTTATTCCAGCTGATGGTAAACTGAATCCCGTAGCAGTGAATTTCCCGATACTTAAGGGGAGACCGTCCCTTTATTTCCCGATACTTAAGGGGAGACCGTCCCTTTATTTTTGGTCTATTCATTAATTTATTACTTTATTTCTTAGTTTCCGAGTTAGACCTCCATCAAGTTTAGAAAAACACCCCCTAGACCCCTTTTAAGATATATTTGTACATTTTTTGGTAGAAAAATATCCCGGCCGAAGGCCAATTCCTCTTAAAATCTCAAGCTCGCTATTGCTCGCCAGGAAAAAAACTTGACGCCTAGATGGCTCGAAAGGTCTTAAAATTGACAACTAAATGGGGCAAAAGGTCTACAAATCGCCAAACTAATGGGGCGAATGTCTTGAAATATCATAACTAATAGGGCTAAACATGAGGGAGGAGGAGGACTCAAAAAACAACTGCATTCCCTTATGGACATAAATGAAACTACTATGGGCTTCTGAGGCCATGTTGCATAGTTTTTCGGGAATAACTTATTAACAAACAGTTGGATCAGTACGATATTTTGCCAGAGCTTGTTTCACACCGTCTCCTAATTTTCGTCAATATAATGTATTACCATAAGTAGAGAATTAAGCCACATGTCCCTGAGTCATGAGGTTAAAGTCACACCTGAATGACTCCTCCACCAAACATGGTAGTTATCAGCCACCACCTATCTCTACTATCGCCTTTACATTCATGTTACCTATCTATCTATCTATCTATATGCTTAGGCCCAATCCCCATTTTGTGGGTAACCGACTCAAGACAGAGCAAGAACAGGGAAAACACAAAAACAACATAAAACAACGAATAAACACAGATAAAAAGCACAAACTCACACACATCCAGGTCACCCAGGAGAAGACCCAGAGACCAGGGTCACCAAGGTCGCTCCAGCACTCCCCCGGCCCCCGACCACCCGGAGATGTTCCGATCTCGGCAGGCAGACATGCAGCGGAGCCAAAGCCACAAGCCCTCCCACCACACTTCCAGGCGCACCCTTCATATTAATCGTCTCCCCGGGCCAGGCGGCTGATGGACTATTATCTAGTCCAACTTAAGCCCGACCCCTTACTCCAAATGACCACGTGTTCACTCAACTATTCACAAGCATTCTCCATTCACTCCTGTCCACCACCACTTCCCCTGCCTGATCTATAGTCATTCCTCTATCATCCAAAGCTTTTCTTACAGTCTCTCCATCTCAATGGGGGTCTTCCTGGCCTTCTATCTCCCCTTGTACCTGACTCACATATTCTCTTTGTAAGCCTTTCATCTCCCATTCGCTCAACATGACCATACCAGCTCAGCACCCTTCTGTCCACTCTGGCTGACAAATGTTCCTGCTGCCCCACTCTCCTACGTATCTCTTCATTCCTCAATCTGTCTCTACGAGTAACTCCAGACATATAGACCAGTCAAAGTAGGGCTGGACTTAGAACAAATTGTAATAGAAGGTTTTTTGGCTTTAACTTGTTTATTAGGTCCCTCTGATGAACATATAAAAAGTCTCCAACTTTTGGACACCGGGAAAGTGGTTAATTTGCATAAATTCAAGATGGCCGCCGTCCAAAGCTTCAATTTACAGATAACTTTTTTCTGGTTGCTCCTAGACCCTATAAATGTATTACAAACAACGTTTTTTGGCTTTAACTTGTTTATTATGTCCCTCTGATGAACATATAAAAAGTCTCCAACTTTTGGACACCTGGAAAGTGGTTAATTTACAGCCAAAAAACCTTACAGCCAAAAAAACCTTCTATTGCAATTTGTTCTAGGTCAAGCCCTACCTTTACTGCACATTATTGTCTATTACATTTTGCCTAGGCCTATACTAATCCCATCATCTTGTTTCTTGTTTCATGCAAGGACTTCCAGGAGGCTGCAGATCTTTTGGATAAGCTGTTGCGTGAAGACGTTTCACCGGATGAAGTCTGCAGTAAAGACGTTTTCAACAGAATTTCTGAAAAACTTAAAGCTGAGAAGAGCTCCTTAGCAGAGCATAAGATGGGAAAGCTATGGATTCAATACATGGACATGATTGACCTGCTGCGTCGCTTCCTGAGGGCACTGAGAATGGGCGATTTCCTACTGTACCTCGGAACACTCCAGGAGATGTTGCCGTACTTTGCAGCGTGTGGTCATAACAATTATGCCAAGTCAGCCCATGTGTACATTCAAGACATGATTGAACTTGAGCAGCTCAACCCAGACATGTTCTGTCAATTGAACTCCGGTCTATTTGTGATCCGCCGAAGTGATCGGCTGTGGGCAGGACTGCCAAGCGACTTGGTTATAGAGCAGGTTTTGATGCGCTCTTTGAAAACGAATGGTGGATTGACACGTGGTAGGGGCATGGAGGAAACGCAACGCCTGCGCTGGTTACTTGCTATGCCAGCCTGCGCTGAGGTGAGTGAAGTTATGCAAGAACTGACAGGGAAGCATTTCCACACCTCTGAGCAGCACAAAGAAATGACTGAAGCAAGGCGTGAACGAGATAGGAAGGACACAGAGAAGGTTCTCGCATTCTTCAAGGATTATGATCCATTTCAAGAATCAAATGAACTCAGGAATATTGCCAACGGTGTGACAGGACCAGCCTCGGCCAATCCTCATTTACTGTATGAGGTTGGTATGAACATTGTGCAGAAGATGGAAGGTAGCAATGCTTTTGACTTTTCATTTAGGAAGAAAGATCAAGTTGAGTCGTTGGGTGCAAAGGTTACAATCAGTGCTGAAAAAGTACCAATCGACCCACAGCTCCTTTTCCAGAGGCTCCTCATCTTTGCTAATAACAGGGACTTAGGTGTTGAAGAGGTCTTTGCGTATGAGATGTCTAGCTACCCTACTGCTCTGTTCGATAAGTGGGGGAGGCTCAGGGAAGCCAATAAACCACAGCTAGGAGATGAGATAGCTGCTGTTGTTCCCAAGTCGTCATTGGAATCATTTGAGGAAGAAAGGACTGTGACCCATGTTCTGGATGGTGGTTCCTTATTGCAAAGGATTCCATGGAAGAAGGGTGACACATTTGAGGACATTGCAAGCATGTACATGAAGCATGTTTCCAAAAACTTTCTCAACCCGGTGGTTGTATTCGACGGTTATAAATCAGGACCTACTACCAAGGACATGACACACAATCGACGATCAAAAGGAGTCTTTGGTCAAAAGGTGATGTTCACTCCAACCATGCCCCTTCGGTCAAAAAAGGAAAACTTCTTGTCAAACTCGGACAATAAGCAAAACTTCATTGACTTATTGTGTGAAACATTCAAGGCAAATGGAATTGACTGTGTCAATGCGCCAGCAGATGCAGATGTCATGATTGCGAAGAAGGGAATTGAGCATGCAAGGGAAACCGTGACATATGTGATAGGTGAGGACACAGACTTGTTGGTGCTGTTGTGTCATTATGCGGAACGAGGGATGAATGATTTGTACTTCAAGTCGAGCAAGGAAGGTGGGAAATGTTGGCATATTAACTCAGTAGCAGAAGCTCTCGGTGAAAGCATCTGTCGTGTCCTGCCAGTTGTCCATGCACTCTGTGGATGTGACACAACCTCACGACTGTATGGTATTGGTAAAGGGGCTGCCTTGAGGAAAGTGAGGGAAGACAACGGTTTCTTGAAATGTATAGAAGCATTCTGTTGCCAAAGTGGAAGTAAAGACGCGATATCATCAGCTGGTGAAAAGGCCTTGGTTTATTTGTACGGGGGAAAAGGAAATGACACCCTTGACGGACTGCGAAAGACAAAGTTTTGCAACAAGGTGGCAAAAAGTTCAACTACCGTTGAAGTTCACAGCCTTCCCCCAACAACCGATGCAGCCAAATACCACTCGTTCCGAGTTTATTGTCAGGTCCAGGAATGGATGGGGAACTGTGTGGACCCCGAGAAATGGGGCTGGTGTCTGCGGAAGGGACAGCTTGAACCGAAGACGATGGATTCGCCAGTGGCTCCTGATTCACTACTGAAATTGGTCAGATGTCAGTGTAAGGGCAACTGTGACACTCAACGCTGTAGTTGCAAACTGAATGAGCTTGAATGTTCCAGTGCATGTGGTCAATGTAAAGGACTCTGTCAAAATAGCAACTTTGATGCAAGCACCGATGATCCAAGTGAATACGAACTCCTATCATGAATTACATAATTGGCTCTGAATGACGTCATACTACGTCATGTTTTTTTTTTTTTTTTTTTATAAAAAAGAGGGACAACAGGTCAAAAAACCCATACAAGCACAAAGTGCCTGTGTCACCCCTTGTGAAAGAGACAGTTCAGCCTGTCTGTAAGGTTTTTCGGCTGTAAATTAACCACTTTCCAGGTGTCCAAAAGTTGGAGACTTTTTATATGTTCATCAGAGGGACCTAATAAACAAGTTAAAGCCAAAAAACGTTGTTTGTAATACATTTATAGGGTCTAGGAGCAACCAGAAAAAAGTTATCTGTAAATTGAAGCTTTGGACGGCGGCCATCTTGAATTTATGCAAATTAACCACTTTCCCGGTGTCCAAAAGTTGGAGACTTTTTATATGTTCATCAGAGGGACCTAATAAACAAGTTAAAGCCAAAAAACCTTCTATTACAATTTGTTCTAGGTCCAGTTAAATGATTGCTAGATTTACTGGACTAATACTCCTCAAGCAGCTCATCTCCATCACATCCAGCCCTCTTTTCTCCTTTTTCTTCAGAGCCCATGTCTCAGCCCCATACTTATCTTATGTTTTCTGTCACTATCAAATAGAGATATACAATAATAACACATAATTTGTGTATATTTATATTTGATAGTGACAGATAACGTGAATGTAAAGGCGATAGCAGAGTTGGGTGGTGGCTGGTAACAACCATGTTTGATGGAGGAGCAATAATGGTTTGGTGGTTTTCACAGGTATATCACGGTAGCCTTGTCCGTTTCCTAGTTATTCAGGTGTGACTTTAGCCTCATGACACTGGGACAAGTGGCTTAATTCTCCATTTTTGGTAATACACTATATTAACGAAAATTAGGGGACGGTGTGAAACAAGCTGTGGCAAAATATCATACTGATCCAACTGTTTGTTAATAAGTTATTCCCGAAAAACGATGCCACACGGCCTCTGAAACCCATAGTAGTATATTTCTACGTCATATCAATGTCAAATTACCATAATTAACAAGTAATTTCGCTAGAAAATCTTCGTAATAACTGAGTAATGAAGATGAGGACATGACAATTTACCCTCAGCTGAAAGAAAACCGACTATAGTAGACTATATACTAGCGAACAATTGACTTAGATATTTCAATATATTTTTTATCTGCATCTTTATACATTTATTCCAACTATATTTAGACGATTTTATGCAGTTTAATTTAATTAGTTAAGAAGGATCGGTGGTAGTAAAAAGGGTTAAGTGAGATAGTTCGAAGCCTGTTAATTGCAGGAGGCCCTTTTTAAACTGAACAAAATCGTCTAATAGTAGCCAAAACAATATTAAAAAGACGTCGTCGGTATAAAAGGGGTTAATGAATAAAGAGTTTTTGGTCATTCAAAGAACAGATTTGACTTGAATCCGAGCAGAAACAATGTATGTATGTATGTATGTATGTATGTATGTATAAGAACATAAGAACATAAGAAAATGGGAGTCTGCAGAAAGCCGATTGGCCTAAGCAAGGCAGATCCCTGTCCCACACAACCCCAATTACAAAGCCCAATTATAGGCTCAACACTCTAATACCCTTAGGATCATCTTACCAAACCGGTTAGAGATTAACGCAGGATTACGGGGGTCTGCAGAGCGCTGATTGGCCCAACCCGGCTGATCCCCCTTCACACCCAACCCTTCTCGTCCATATGCTTATCCAATTTTTTCTTAAAGCTCCCTATCGTTCTTGATCCCACTATATCACTTGGTAGCCTATTCCACCCATCTACAACTCTGTTACCAAACCAATATTTGCCTATATCTTTTCTGAAACGAAATTTATCTAATTTGAAACCATTGGTACGAGTTCTTTCGCTATCACTGAGCTTTAGTACATTTGTCATGTCCCCTTTGTTAATCCCACTAACCCACTTGAACACCTCTATCATATCCCCTCTAACTCTGCGTCTCTCTAACGAATGTAAACCTAATTTCTTCAACCTTTCTTCATACGGAAAATTTCTAATATTATGGATCATTTTTGTCATTCTACGCTGAATTCTCTCCAATGAATCTATGTCCATTCTGTAATAAGGACACCAAAATTGGACAGCATAATCCATATGGGGTCTCACTAATGACAAGTAAAGTTTTAAGATAACATCAGCAGTTCTGTTACTCACACTCCTAGAGATGAACCCGAGAATCCTGTTTGCCTTATTACGAACGCTTATACACTGTTTTCTAGGCTTCAAATCATTGCTAACAAACACACCTAGATCTTTCTCGCAGTCTGAATTTTCTAATTCTAAATTACCTAGTTTATATTTAACATTTGTTTGCATCTTCCCTATCTTTAATACCTTGCATTTGTCAATGTTAAACTTCATCTGCCAATTTACTGACCATTCATGTAAGGTATCTAGATCCCTTTGGAGGCACTCTATATCGCTATCTGAATCAATTGATCTCCCCATTTTAGTATCGTCTGCGAATTTACTTATCCTACTAGTTATACCTAAATCTAGGTCATTTATGTATATAAGAAACAACAGGGGACCTAATACCGATCCCTGGGGGACACCACTTTTGACTGCTCCCCACTCTGACTTGGTACCATTTATGCTGACTCTCTGTTTCCTACCAATTAGCCATGACCTAATCCATCCCAACAACGACCCTCCTATTCCATGTGCCTCAACCTTTCTCATCAATCTCTCATGAGGGACTCTGTCGAAAGTGGCTTCTAATTTTCCTAGCAATAATAGACTCTAGCAACTTTCCTATGATTGATGTGAGACTAATGGGACGGTAATTGGATGCTATCGATTTATCACCTTTTTTGAAGATCGGAACTACATTTGCAAGCTTCCAAGCTTCTGGAACTAAACCTGTTTCTAATGACTTGTTAAATATAAATGCTAATGGACTACTTAACTCATCTCTGCATTCTTTTAATACTCTAGCATATACCTCGTCAGGACCAGGCAATTTTTGAGGTTTCAGTCTGTCAATTTCCTTAAGCACATCATTTCTACTTATACTAACTGTACTTAACATATTTTCTATACTATCACTATATACCATATTGACTTCTGGAATCTGTGCCAAATTTTCATTAGTGAAAACGGAAAGAAACTGACTATTTAATGTACTGCACATTTCTAAATCATTTTCTGTTATTTCTCCTATTGAAGTTTTTAGGGGGCCTATTACATCTCTAACTTTAGATTTATATAGTTGGTAAAAAGCTTTAGGGTTATTTTTTGAGTCGCTGGCTATCCTTATTTCATAATTTCTTTTTGCTTTCCTGATTTCCTTTTTGACCTGTCTTGATAGAGTCTGATAGTATATATGTAAATGATTTTCACCTTTCTTTATTTTTCGATATATTCCTTTCTTTTTTCCTATAAGATCTATTAGCTTATTAGTCATCCATTTTGGTTGGTTCTGCGTCGATCTAAATCTTCTTTTAGGGATATATTTATTTTGAGCATTGTGGAGTGAAGCAATAAACTGGTTATATGTAGGTGGCAAGTTTAACTCTGGCATATCCTGACTTAATCGCTTAACAATAGGGTCCACCCTTAAGTCTCTTCTTAGCCCACCATAATCGGCTTTTCTGAAATCTGGGATAAGTGTCGTATTCTCTTTAGCATTCCCTGTCCATTGTATATTAAAATAAATAGATTTATGATCGCTATTTCCTAGGTGGTCACCAATCTCTACATTATTTATCATATGTTCATTGTTACTGAAAACTAAATCAAGAATATTAATACCTCTAGTCGGCGTATCTATGAATTGTATGTATGTATGTATGTATCTATGTATGTATGTATATACCCAGGCACATGCCACATAGCTAGGAGTGGGCGACTCGAGGCATTAAATTCGTACCCCAAACGCCACACGGCGACCTTTAATTAATACGAGGTATTTTTTTATGGTGCAAGTCGGAGATGGTTAGACTGACTTTCTCTGGCCCCCTTCTCCCTCGTGTTTAGGGGAGATGGGCCGTTTTGTTGGTCTATTAATTTATTGATTCCTTTATTTCTTAGTGTCCTCGCTAGACCTCCATCAAGCTTAAAATAGCACCCCCTAGACTCCCTTTGAATAGCACCCCCTAGACTCCCTTTGAATAGCACCCCCTAGACTCCCTTTGAATAGCACCCCCTAGACTCCCTTTGAATAGCACCCCCAAGACTCCCTTTGAATAGCACCCCCTAGACTCCCTTGAATAGCACCCCCTAGACTCCCTTTGAATAGCACCCCCTAGACTCCCTTTGAATAGCACCCCTAGACTCCCTTTGAATAGCACCCCCTAGTCTCCCTTTGAATAGCACCCCCTAGACTCCCTTTGTATAGCACCCTCTTCACTCCCTTTGAATAGCACCCACTAGACTCCCTTTGAATAGCACCCCCTAGACTCCCTTTGAATAGCACCCCCTAGACTCCCTTTGAATAGCACCCCCTAGACTCCCTTTGAATAGCACCCCCTAGACTCCATTTGAATAGCACCCCCTAGACTCCCTTTGAATAGCACCCACTAGACTCCCTTTGAATAGCACCCCCTAGACTCCCTTTGAATAGCACCCCTAGACTCCCTTTGAATAGCACCCCCTAGACTCCCTTTGAATAGCACCCCCTAGACTCCCTTTGAATAGCACCCCCTAGACTCCCTTTTAATAGCACCCCCTAGACTCCCTTTGAAGATAAATTTGTCCCAGCCGAAGGCCGGTTCCTTCTAAAATTACAGGCCTGCTATCGCTCGCAAGGAAACAATCGACACCTAAATGGCACGAAAGGTCTTAACATTGACAAAGAAATGGGGCGAAAGGTCTTAAAATCGACAAACTAACAGCACACAAATCTTAAAACCTGAAAACTAATATGCTAAACATGAGGGAGAAGGGGGTCCATAAAAAGCGAGTACTACCCCCTTAATGCAAGGACGTTCCATTAGTTTGCCAGTTATAAGGCCTTTCACCCAATTTCTTCGTCAATTGTAAGACCTTTCGTGCCCTTTAGGTGTCGATAGTGAGCCTGTAATTTTGGGAGGAATCGGCCATTGGCCGAGAAATTTTTCTACCGAAAATTTACACATTTGGGGGGTGTTATTTTTAAGCTTGATGGAGGTCTATCAAGGAAACTAATTATATATATTATAATAATATCATAATATATATACAGGGTGTCCCAGGAGGAAAGGGCATAACTTTGGGAAATGATAAAACAAAATATTCTAAGCCTAAAATGTTCTATAAGAAATATTCCAAATCTCAACCAGTAAAGAGATATTGCATGTTGAAAATGGCATTTTCTTAAGTATTGCCCCATAAGGGTGGCCTAGCTGTCCTGGTACCTACCACACCTCCATCTAACTGCAGTTATTTTACCATGTTATTGTAAAGACATTATAATTCTGTAAGTTGCAAAATGAGTATAGATATAATAGCTCACTTTGGATCAGTTGGAAACTAGCTGACATGGAAGAGTCCATTACAGTGAGGCGGGAGAGGACACTATATAAAGCCTTCAATATCTTTTTAACGGTTGAGATTTGGACTATTTGTTATAGAACATTTTAGGCTTAGAATACCTTGTTTTATCATTTCCCAAAGTTATGCCCTTTCCTCCTGGGACACCCTGTATATATATTATATGTTATATTATATATGATATTGATAATACATATTATAATGTAAAACTTGCAAAACAAACAAACCAAGACAGGGACGACACAATATATAAAGACAAAAGAACTTATCAAAATTATTATGTGGAAATAATGCTTTATGTAATTATATAAAAAATATATAATAATAAATGTATGTATGTACAGTATAATACTCTGGCATCTTCCACTTTTTTTTTTTTTTTATGGGGGTGGCCAACTCGAGACAGAGCCCGAACAGGGACATTACCCAACATCAGAAAAACAAAACAAAACACAACACAAAATCACACACATAGATAACAAAATACCCCCTACCCCCTTAAACAGGAATTGATTTGACCTCAACGATTCGCTGTCCCCTTCTTCCACTGTCCTTGAAGGAGGGTCTAGGGCATGTTTTTCTAAGTTGATGGAGGTCTAGCGAGGAAACTAAGAAATAAAAGAATCAATAAATTAATAGACCGTTATTTTTTAGTTTCCTCGCTAGACCTCCATCAAGCTTAGAAAAACACTCCCTAGACCCCGCTTCCAGATACATGTGTACATTTTTCGGTAGACAAATTTCCCGGCCTAAGGCCGGTACCTCTTAAAATGTCAGGCTCGCTATCGCTCTCCAAGAAAAATTTGACACCTAAATGGCACGAAAGGTCTTAAAATTGACAACGAAATGGGGCAAAAGGTGTTAAAATCGACAAACTAGTGGGATAATCTCAAAATAAATTAGGCTTAACGCGAGGGAGAAAGGGGACCAGAAAAACCAACCCACATCAGGGGCGGACTGGCTAGCTGGGCATTGGGCAACGCCCGAAGGGTCGGTTCTTCTCCGTTTTTGGGCCTGTACAGAGGTCGGGTGTAACGCTTGGCTGGGGGCCAAACACGCACGCAGTACTTTGTAAACAACATGCTATGAGACCATACCGGTTCCAGTGAGTATGTATAATTCATGTGTCAACACTCAATACTAATATTTTTTGTTTGTGAGCTGAAGTAAAAAAGAAATATATATATATATTTTTTTTTTTGTGTTATCATATTTACATATATAATATACCCGCATTATTCAGCGAACCTATTTTGTACCTACCGTCGAGTTGGTTACTACTACGCCGCTATGGTGGGAAGCATCATAGGCCTATCCCTATAACGTTAGTAATCTCTTCCGAATTGAATATTGATACTCTCTTGTGTTCAGTTTGGTGACTTTGGATACTAATACGAATTCCATGGATTATTGGTTAATGTGAATTGTAAAGTCAAGGTAAAATAGACTTAGACAATGCTTCAGCCAATTTTATGTTTTACGATACTGCCTAGGATAACTTCTGGGTAACCGATAAAGTACCTGTTGATTATAATATATAGACCTACCGGTATGTATATAGATATTCTATATATATATATAACATTTTCGGATATTATTCAGTTTAAGACCTATAGCCATTACACAGCTTCAACCTATCTCGGTCCTTTATTTGAACCACAGACCCTTTCTAAGCTGCATGAAATTGTCTAGGACGAAAACAAAATATTACCTTTCACCGGTACTCTCAGGGCTCAAAACAAGGCCATTACTTGACATTTATTGTATTATTAATTTCATTGGGGGTGTGGTGGTGAGATTAATAAAAATAATATTATTCAGGTTACACTACCCTTGAGATTTAGGCCAATATGAAATTCTGAAAGTATAGTGATATATTGAGACAGTATCCATGTAAATACCCAGGCCCCAAAGACAGAATTACATATCATTGTACTTTTTGTTTTCCTAATAGGCTACTGACTGTGTTGATTTATATTTTATTGTTCTATAACTTGCTACCGTATCTGCCATAGGCTACTTATGAAAATAAATAATTTAGAACAAAAACATTAGATCACAACTTATGAAGATAAATAATTTAGAACAGATATTTTAGATCACAAACCTATTCATAAAATCAGTTCTTTAATTAGTGTATTCTTATGTTTTGTCTTCAATTAAATATTTAAACTTTATCTATTTTAAAACACTGTTACTGTCTCCATTATTATGGAACTCTGTAAAGATCAGACAAATGTTGGATACAAATTGTCAGTGGTGGTGTAATGGTTAAGGTGTCTAAAAATCTGTGTTAGATAACCCAGGTTCGAATCCCGGTGAATCATAATATAATTATGCTTTCATTAATTTAATTGGAGGTGTTTGGTGTTGTGGTGAGATTAATAAAATATAAATGATAATAATATAATGACCTGAAGAAGCTATCTGCGAAACGTTGTCAATAAAGTGTTCCTCCTCATATGGAGTTTATATATAAATTTACTGTTTAGCTCATGTTGCTTTTATTTCCTTAGTTTAGCCACATAATGATATTAATCATGTGTATTGGCAAAATTACCATACCTCAAAATTAATAATATGATTTGAGATTTTTATTTTTGTTTTTAGATTCCTTGGTGGTCATTTAAAAATAGGTATATTTGTGTAATGCAGTCTATCTGAATATGAATTATAAATTTCAATCTAGGATCATTACCGTTTAGCTATAGGCCTACACCTAAAAGCAAATCTTGTTTATTTATTTCCTAAATGATCTACTGTATTGGATTTGTTTTCTTTTTTTTACCCAAGATTATTGTATCTATGTTGTAGGCTACACCATTTTCACTCTTTTGAATATCATATATATTGTGATTTGTTAGTTCTTGATAGGCCTCTTATTGCCTCTAAAAGATTCTCATTTTCTAAAAATGTCCTGGGGGGCGGTTTATAGCCCCCCCCCCCCCTCCCCCCACGCAAAACCCGCCAGCTGCAACGGCTCGCTTCGCTTGCCACAAACACCATTTTGATGGGGCTTCGCCACCCATACCATTCTCACGGGGCTGCTAACATCCAAAATGCCCAGGCTGCTTTGACAGCCCAGTCAGCCCAGTCAGCCCCTGCCCCACACAGGTATTGATTTGACCCCAACAAGTCGCTGTTCCCTTCTTCAACACCAGTTCTTATGTGCGCGTGTGTGTCCTTAACCCAGTGATATTACGCATCTTAGGATGGATCTATGGTAGTTAAAAGGGTTGGTTGAGCTAGTTTGAAGCCTTATTATATGCTAGAGGTACTTCATAAGCTGAATGAAATCGTCTAATAGTTGCCAGAATATGATGAAAAGGACGTCCCAAGTACTGAATGGGTTAACCCCTTCTGTACCGGCGACGTCTTTGTAGTTTTATTCTAGCTATATTTAGACGATTTTGTGCAGTTTAAGAAGGATCTGTGGTAGTAAAAAAGTAAGAGTTAAGTGAGATAGATCGAAGCCTGTTAATTGCTGGAAGCCTTATATATACTCAATAAAATCGTCTAATAGTAGCCAGCATACAGATAAGAAGACGTCGTCAGTACAGGAGTTAAGGGAGAGGTACTCGCTTTCTCTGGACCCCCTTCTCTCTCATGTTTAGAAGTTAGAACCATTAGTTTTACGATATTAAGACGTTCGTTCACTAATTTGGCGATTTTTGAGACCTTTCTCCCCATTACTTTGTCAATGTTAAGAACTTTCGTGCCGTTTAGGTGTCGATTTTTTTCCTGGCGAGCGAAATCGAGCCTGTATTTTTTTAAGGAACCGACCTTCGGCCCGGCCATTTTTCTACCGAAAAATATACAAATATATCTTGAAAGGGTGTATAGGGGGTGTTTTTTTAAACTTGATGGAGATCTAACAAGGAAACTCAAAAAGTAATTAAGTAAATTAATAAGTAGCCCCCAAGGGGGAAGGGGGCCTTCATCTTACGGTGGAGGAAACGAAGAATATGCCCCATGCATCCTACTGCGTGTCGTACAAGGCGAATAATAGGGGGAAGGGGTTGTATATTGTAGGCACCAATCGAACAGGGCTATACCCAGGAGAGGCTGTAGGCATTTGCTAAGGAGTCACTGGAACTCCTGTTTCATTTACTTCGCTTGTCTTACTGATTCCCTTTGTGCCTCACTTACACAGAGCTAGCTCTCATAAACACCTCCTCCTCCTATCCACTCCACTACACTAAACATGCACACCACACTTCCTTCTTCCACACCAAATTTATTTTTGTAAAATGATGAACTCTAGCCCAGCTTCGGAGTCCCCAGGGTGACCATAAATGTCCCCACAACCACCCGACCTTCCCCTGACGACCCCGCAAAATTATCTGGACCTCGGCCTGTTACTCTTTCTATTAACTTTTGGAACATTCGCAGATTTTTCTCTAATTTTCCTAATACATACTTGATCTTCTTTTCCTCACCGAAACTCAGGTGTCTGAAGCAGCTGCCAGCAGCCCCTTCTGTGTATCCTCCTACTTTATCTATCCTAGTTTCCAAGCCAAAGGCGGATGTTGTGCATACGTGCACAACAAACTCACTTGCTCTGATGTTCCCGATTTCGACTCCTCTGAATTCTTAAGTTTATGGTTCAAACTTTCCTGTCATTCTCTTACTAAATATTTCTGTGCTGTCTATCTTTCCCCTAACTCTACCGACTTTTCCAAATTCTTTGACTATCTAAACTCTACAGTCGAACACATTCTATCCATTTCTCCTTTCTCAGAAATCTCCATCTTAGGAGATGTCAAAGTTCACCACCTCCAATGGCTCTCCTCTCATACTACTGACCAACCTGGTGAACAAGCCTACGTTTTTTCTATCCTAAATGACCTAGAGCAGTTAGTTCAGCAACCCACCTGTATCCCGGATCGCCTCGGAGATCGGCCCAACATTCTTGACTTGTTTCTAACTTCTAACCCTTCTTTTTATACTGTCGATTTTGTTCTCTCCTTTGGGCTCCTCCGACCATAAACTTATCTGTCACCTGTCCTATCTCTCCAGTATGGCCGCCCAATCCTCCTAGCAGGCGGGGCTTGTGGCACTTTGGCGCTGATGACTGGGAGGCTCTCCGGCAGTACTTCTTTGATTTCCCATGGAATGATTTCTGCTTTTGTGGTCGAGGACCCTCGGAGAGTGCTGAACGCATTACCAAGGTAATCCTATCGGGCATGGAAGCATAAATTCTATTTTCTTTCTCTCAGTCTAATGCAAAAAAATCTTGGTTTACTCACACTTGTTTTACTGCTGTCCGCAACAAGGAGGAAGCATTCAAACAGTACCTACGCCTTCAAAATCAAGAATCTAATTCTTCCTATGTTTCTGCCCGGAATCAAGCCAAATCTGTTCTTCGGCTTGCCAAGCACTCTTTCATCAATAATAAATGCACTGAACTATCCAACTCTAGTGCTTCCCAAGCCTTCTGGCATCTAGCCAAAAACCTCTCCAACAATTCTAATAGAAGCCAGAATAACATTAAAAAGACGTCATCGGTATAGAAGGGGTTAATTAATAAAGAGTTTTTGGAAATTCAAAGAACAGATTTGACTTGAATCCGAGCAGAAACAATGTATGTATGTATGTATGTATATACCCAGGCACATACCACATAGCTAGGGGTGGCTGACTCGAGACAGAGCCCGAACAGAAACCCTATTTAAAGTTCCATTTCATAGGGTCCTGGACCAATTTCGCGTTCCCTCGCCCTTTAGTCTGTTGTGTCTAGTAGGTGAATTTCACAAGGGGAGGAGGATTCCTAGCCCCCTGCCCCCAGAAGGAAAAAGTAAAACAGCAAAAGAGACAGACAGAAACAGTTAAGGATGAGTAGAAGATGCCAAACCTCACTCTGGATTGGACCAGCCTTCACCCCATCGAAAAAGTCCCTAATTTCAAGAAAGCAAACTTCTATAAACTTAGAGCTATGTTTAAAGAAACTGACTGGAGCTATTTAATTAACAATAACGACATAAATACATCTTGGAAGTTATTCGAAACCACTTACCTAAAAGCAGTGCAAGACTGCATACCATCGAAAATACGGCGTCCAGGCCATAATAATAAGCCCAAATGGTGGAATAAAGATATTTCAAACTGCCTGCTTGCTAAAAAATTTGCTAATGATAGATTAAAATCCTCACAAAATGACGAAGAACGGGTGAAATTTGTAGAGCTACGACGCAAAGCCAAAAAGTTAATTAAGCAAAGTAAAAAGACCTTAGAGTTACATATTGCGAATCAAAGTAAAACAAACCCGAAAGAATTCTATAGTTATATCAGAAAGAAAAAAGTAGTTACTTCAACTGTTGGACCGTTAGTCGATGAAAATGGAGAATATACCAAAGACGAAGTACAAGTGAGGAATGCCCTCAATACCTTCTTTGCATCAGTTTTTTACAACGGAAGACCTCAGTGATATCCCTACACCATCGCCGATTCAGATTGATACTTCAGATGTTCTAAGCAATATCACCGTTACAGAGAGAGAAGTATTGAATTGTTTAGATAAACTCAAGGTAAATAAAACGCCTGGACCTGATACAATCTCGCCTAGAGTTCTAAAGGAAGCTAAGGATGAACTCTCCAAACCACTGACATTACTATTCAATAAATCCTTGCAGTCTGGAACTATGCCTGATCAGTGGAAGCTAGCCAACGTAACACCGATATTAAAAAAAGGCAGCAAATCCCTACCCAGTAACTATCGTCCAATTAGCTTAACCTCAGTTGTATGTAAAATGCTAGAAACGGTCATAAGAGACAGACTCGTAAATCACTTAGAGGAAAATAACGTACTTAAAGATACTCAACACGGCTTTCGTAAAACCGTTCCTGTTTAACAAACCTCTTAGACTTCTTCCACGATATCCTCAACCTCTACGATGAGAGTAAAGCTGTAGATATTATATACCTTGATTTTCAAAAGGCCTTTGACAAAGTTCCCCACAAACGTTTACTGCTAAAACTAAAAGCGCATGGAATACAAGACGGTGTGTTGAAATGGATAGAAAATTGGCTCAGCTACAGAAAGCAAAGAGTAGTCATAAACGGTAAGGCATCTAAATGGACCAATGTAAGTAGCGGGGTACCCCAGGGATCCGTACTAGGACCAATTCTCTTTCTAATTTACATCAACGACATAGATGAGGGTCTCACCTGTACAATCTCAAAATTTGCTGACGATACAAAAATTGCAAATAGCGTACTCTCAAAAGAACATGTTGACGATATGCAACACAATCTAGATAAATTGTCATGTTGGTCCCAAATTTGGCAAATGAGTTTCAATGCGGATAAATGTAAAGTACTACATATCGGATACCTAAATGAGAAAGCAAACTATTCGATGAATGGCACTCAGCTTAAGAATGCAAACAGAGAAACCGATCTGGGAGTAACAATATCGAGTAACCTAAAACCGAGTCAACAATGTTCAGAAGTTGTTAAGAAGGCAAACAAAATAATTGGCTTTATAGGCAGGTCATTTCAGCATAAATCCAAAGAGGTTATCCTAACCCTTTACAATTCCTTAGTCCGCCCTCTTCTGGAATACTGCGTTCAATCCTGGTGCCCTTATTACCAAAAAGATATAAACAAGCTAGAACGAGTTCAACGTAGAGTTACCAAAATGATACCTAGCCTAAAGAACAAACCATACGAAGAGCGTCTTAGAGAATTAAATCTATTTCCTTTAACCCAGCGCACATTAAGAGGTGACTTAATTCAAGTGTTCAAAATCATCAAAGGCATCGACAATATGAACTGTAGTAAGTACTTCACTATCGACCAATCTAATTACACGCGGGGAAACGGTTGCAAAATTATTGGTAAATCTTTTAACTCACACGAATCTAAGAATTTCTTCTTCAATCGAGTTGTCCATTGTGGAATGGGCTTCCCCCAGACGTTATAGACTGCATCACCGTTGATTCATTTAAACTCCGCCTAGACAAATATCTCGCATCAAACCCGCGACTGACTGCGCTTGTAAATAAATAACTTTATTTTATCCCCCTCTCAGTTACTAACCCATCTGTCCCCTACTAACTTCCTAATCCTGCCACGGACATTAGTTCCAGGGCAGTAATTCCCTTTCCAATGTTCCCTTACCCACTCTAAGCCACTGTTTGGACACTTGATCCTCAGTGTTTTGGAGGACAAGCAGCCTAGAAGGGTCACTAGAGCTGTTGTTTCTTGATTTCCTTTGTACTCCTTTGTACTTCTTTGTACTCCTTTGTACTCCCATACTAAATAAAATTCGAAAATCCCTAGAATAATGCCATAATTTCTACACTATCGATCTAAGATGACTCAAATCTCCAGAATATCGCTAGAATTTATGTCGCTAGATGTAAACATTTCCCGTTAGATCGAACTAAATACCTCTAGATCTAGCAGGAAAGTAGCTAAATTGGCAACATTGAATAACTCTAATCTTCAGAATATCGTTATATTAATGCCACAATCTCTAAAATATCACTCTAAAAAAATTCAAATCTACAGAATATTGCTTGAATAATGCCACAATCTTTACAATATCACTCTAAATTTCTCAAATCTACAGAATATTGCTAGAATAATGGCACAATATCTACAATATCACTATAAAATGTCTCAAATCTTCAGAATATCGCAAAAATAATCCAACAGTCTCTACCTTTCCCACAGAGCTCTCATTAAGTGTAGATTGTGTTGTTGGTGTATGTGGTTGTGTGAAATGCAGTCTTCTATGATGTGTTTAATGGTATGGGGTGCTGTGTTACATCCCGGGCAGGTGTCGACGACGGAGTCATCCAGTCTCTTCTGATAGCTCAGGAGGGCTGGATGGTGTCCGCATCTCAGCCTGGCCAGGTGGACTCTGTCCTCGCGAGGAAGGGAGGATTCGGAAGGATGGAGTTCGGGAGATCGTGCTTGTAGCTGCGTGTTGTCTGTGAGTGAGTGGATGGATGGGCGAGAGAAATGAGTATGGATGTGCTTCTGGAAGTTGGTTCGGGGTGGGCAAGGAGGGAGAGAGGACAGTAATTGTGTGTGATACCGTGTGCTGGGTGTTGTTTTGATACCCAGCACACGGTAATTTGTGTTGCCAATTTAGCTACTTTCCCGCTAGATTTAGAGGTATTTACTTCAATCTAGATGCAAAGTTTACATCTATCTATCTATATATACTCAGGGTATATTCCTGAGTATATAGATAGACAGATAGATGTAAAAATTTGCCTCTAGATCGAAATAAACACCTCTATACCCTGTTTCTTCTCAACTGATGGTAAATTGCAAAGTTTCCATCAAAATTTCTCTGTTATTTTGAAGATTTTGTAGTGAAATATGGTGCTAATTATATAAACTTTTTCTTAATATGATGCAGAGACATAGTGGTTTTATATTGTTCCGTTAAGTATCGATAAATTAGCTGCTAAGGAATTCAATTTACCGTTAGATGAAAAGAAACACCTCTAGTTTTAGCGGAAAGTTGCTAAATTGGCTTCACTCCGCCCTACCTATGTATAAACATCCTCCTTATTTAGTAAACCTCCTCCTTGAGGTTAACAGCTTCCTCTCTCTCCAACATCCCTTCTCCCCTCTCTACATTATTAAAAAATAGGAAAAGTAGAATGTAGATACGAGGTGCCGTTGTAAAGGCTTCTCCCTCAAAAACCTTCAGCTGATACCTGATACCCACTACTGTCAACAAACTAAGGTGGAGGTAGTTGCTTCTATTGGACCCCTTCTCCCTCATGCTTAGTTCCATTAGTTTTGAGATTTTAAGACGTGCGTGCCATTAGTTCGGCGATTTTAGCACCTGTTGTGCCATTTAGATGTCGATTTTATCTTGGCGAGCGATAGCAAGCCAGTAATTTTAGGAGGAACAGGCCTTTGGTCGGAAATTTTTTCTACCGAAAAATGTACAAATTTATTTTGAAAGGGAGTGTTATGTCGGGTTGTTATCCAACTGGCTTCAGCTGAATATCATCCATTATCAATCCAAATTTAGGATATTTAGATTTGGAATATTCCTCGACAGAAACACATCGAGCACAGTGTATATGATAATAGTTAACTCAATCAGGCAACAATAAACACAATAAACACACAAGGTAATTTACACTCTTATTTATTAACAGGCATAAATAGGTCATATATATACTAGACTCGACTGTTATATGGAAAACAGGGAGCAAGAAATAAATACAGTGGAGAGAGTTAATAACCTTACTCTCAAATGGAGTACTAAATTAAGTTACACGACAAGCAAGGAAGGGAAGGAAAAATACGCATAGGATACAGATACATATATAAACAGAATAATAACCTTGATAATAATATACTGTATATGGGAGCCAAGCATCGAACGTGAAATATTCTGGAATGCTACACAAGACAATGGAACGTATCGTTCGCTGCGCGGGGCGAGTGCGTGGCGTGGGGGTAGGAAGCTAGGCTGCACTCAGGTAAAAGATCAAACGTACCGCTGGTGGGGGTATAGTTAGGATGGACTGCGGTCACGGAAAATAATAATATGAATGAATGCGATGTTAACTTAAAGTTTCAAGCTAGGTTGATAATTCAAGTCTAAAAGGGAAGATAAACTAAATTAGAATTTGACCCTCTAAGAATAAATGTGAATAGTCTCTCAAATAAGACACGAAAAATACTTCGATCAGAGATGAAGTCAAATACACGAATGGGGTGGAATTCAGATGTACTAATAAATAACGTGACTGAAGGACAATGAACAATCTGAAGTAATAAGGTTTGAATAAATTAACTGAGTAATTTAGGGGCGCAGATATAAGTAGCGCGAATAAATAGCTTAGATAAAATAGCTATATGAAATGGCGTACACGACGAAGTTATACTAATTTAATACCAAAATAACTATTGTAGGCATATAAAGGAGTTCTGAATAAATAATTACTAAATCTATTTTAATAACCCAGAACTATTGTAGCGTTATATTATAACGTGTGGAAATTATATAATCCAATAATATATTAAATCAAGTAATCGAAGATAAATTATTAATACTCCGATAGCATAACTAGACATAGGAATAAACAAACGGAATTCCTAGATACGTGTGGAAAGAATTATATAATCCAAATACATATATTATTAGATTATTCACAAGAATTAATAGAATAGAACTTGTCAACGAATAAATCCTAATTCAACGAAAAGGGGTCTTGACTTTCAAAACAAAGGGGATAATTGATAAAGCTCTCTGGATAGTAATTAAGTAGATAAAAGAATCTTAAAATTGAGCATAAGTTCTAGGTAAATAGAAGATTTAAGAAGGGAATAAATTCACGTTATGCACTTTGACTTCAACTTCGTTACACACAGAATAAAGGACACATAAGAGGAAAATCTGTGAATGTTCCGGCTAAATAACACTGACAAAAATATGAAGATGAAGTGTGTGGATAAATTAGCTTAAGACGGATTAACACCGATTTACAAGGCAATATCTCGTACTTATAAATCACTCGTACGGATCAAACTTTAGTATTTCACACAGGTAACACAGATTCAAGACAGATCCTGGGCACAGATCTAGAGTTAATTAAAAATGGAATATTCACATATTTTGCCTTACCTTCACAACTAATAGCCACAACTTAATACACTCAGAGACACATAGGGGTAGGGGTGGAGGGAGCCGTGAGCGAGAATCTGGTCGACGTGGTCTCATGGTTCTGCAGGGCTGGACGTCAGGGGGAACTGCCTCTCGTGGTACTGCAAGGCTGGGCGTCAAGGGGAACTGCCTCTCTCCAAGGTACAGGTGAAGGGGTTCCGGACTGGACGTCTGGTGAAGCGGCAATACCAATATTTTCCTCCTGGCGTGACCAGACGAAGGACACAATCGTATTTGCTTAATTTCCTTCAGTTAAAGTCAGGCAATATTTGGGTTCTTTTTAGGGTTCAATTTGGTGTTTTTCGAGTTCATAGGGACATGTGTATATCGTTGTTTTTGGCTATGGTGAAGGTAATACTTAGTCTAAAAATAAATGGGGGTTATTTATTTGTACACATGGAGATTCTTAATCTCGTAATTTTGGTCCCCTATTTTTAGAGGGCCTTGTGGTGATGTAATGGATGATTTTCTATCCATCGTGGTATCTGGCTTTTCTTATTCTGCCGGCCACAAGTTTCTTATTTGTCACTGCATTTACTTAATTCCCAGTCTTCCGGGAAGGTATTATAGGAGGGGTATTGAGGCTCCCACTTGTTTCTATATTGGAAGGGTTCTTGGTGCTTAACTTGCATAAACATTTCTTCCATGTACTGCAAGATGGGCTTGAGCTGATGATATGTCTCGGGCGGTGGTTCCTGCCTCTGCCAATGGAGGAGCTGGGGCCTCTGTGAGTGGCCAGGGCTCGAACTCCTTTTCTGGGTAGACTGACCTATTTCTCCGGAATTTAAAGCATGGGTAGTTCTGGGAAAAGAGGTAGACTAGTGTATCCGGGCCGGAATTAAAGCTTGAGAAGCTGGTCGGGTCTCATTTCCTCTAGTCTTCTCCTGCTTCTGTCTTATCCAATTCTTCCTGCTGTCTTCGATGACTGCTATTCTGGTGTTGGTCTGGGAGTGGCTGCTCAACCCAGTCATCTCAGGGAGTCTATGAGGTTTTCTTTAAGCTTGATGGACGTCTAGTGAGGGAACTTAAAAATATATAAATATATAAAAATAAATATATATGCACAAATAAATAAACCAAACACTAAGCACTACCCCCTGTATAACCCTTTATCTCTCTCTCTCTCTCTCTCTCTCTCTCTCTCTCTCTCTCTCTCTCTCTCTCTCTCTCTCTCTCTCTCTTTAAATAAGTATTCAATTCATACCTCAAACGACATTCGGCGACCTTCAATAATGCGAGGTTTTCTTTTATGGTGTAAGGGGGTGATGGGCTTTTTCTGCCCCCTTCTCCCTCGTGTTTAGGGGAGATGGGCCGTTTTATTGGTCAACTAATTTTTGGATTCATTTATTTCTTAGTTTCCTCGTTGGACCTCCATCAAGTTTAAAATAGCACCCCTAGACTGCCTTTGAAGATAAATTTGTACATTTTTCGGTAGAAAAAAGTCCCGAACGAAGGTCGGTTCCTTCTAAAATTACAGGCTCGCTATCACTTGCCAGGGAAAAATCGACACCTAAAGGGCACGAAAGGTCTTAACATTGACGAAGAAATGGGGCGAAAGGTCTTAAAATCGACAAACTAACAGCACAAAAATCTTAAAACCTGAAAACTAATATGCTAAACATCTCTAAACAGAGAAATGGGGAAAAGGATATACAGTAGTCTTTTTCTGCCTTCTGCTTCTGGGCCTTCATCTTCTCCTCACAATCTGCGCGTTGTGGTAAACCCCAGTAGCACGTGTATTGGTAGACTGTGTTGCACCAATTTCTTGACCTCTTCAATCCGCCAACTGTGTTGCACAGAATGACATCCTCGAGTGTAGGCTAACTCTCGAGGGCGATTGAGTCATCTGTGTTGCACTACTTTTTGCGAACCAAGGGCGCTAACTTAATATGTTACACGGCCTTGTTCGACTTCTAAATTCGCCAACAGCACAAAATTACTTCCCCATTTGTAGATTTTTGGGGTAAGTGATTAATTATGTTGCACCACTCTTTATGCAGGGTTACTTTGTCCTAAGGATATGAACTGTTGAACAATTGGTGATGTCGATATAGGCTGGATTTCTTGTCCCTTTTGCTGGTAGACGCTCTGAGAAGAAGAAGGTCACCTGGTGGCACTTAGGCGGGGTCACTAGTGCCACTTGACAGGTGGCCCCCGGGCAGTGCCTGGGGTGACAAATGGCTACTGGCAGGGGTCAAATCTCCCATGCAGTTAAAAAAAAATGGGATACCCGATGAAGAAAACATTTTTTGGATAACTTACTTAGTTTTCTCCTTGAAATGTGGGTATCACCTTCTTGCTTATATCTGTTTTGATGTTATTATTGTTAGTAACAATGATCGATGATTCTCACTAAATGTATTTCTCCTATTATTTATCTCAGGTTGCACGTTATAATTATAATTGTGGGCATCTCCTGCCAGGCATGCTCTGAGCGGTGTTGGTAAAAAAAAAACGGCTTCATGGGTGATTCAGATAGGGTGACTTGAGTAAAAAAACAAAAAACAAAATGTTATGAGACAAAAAATATAGGAAGGCTTGATCTGACTAGGTTGAAGTTAACATTGGGCAATGCAGATAAATGTAAAGTACTACATATCGGATACCAAAATGAGAAAGCAAACTATTTGATGAATGGCACTCAGATTAAGAATGTAAACAGAGAAACCGATCTGGGAGTAACAATATCGAGTAACCTAAAACCGATTCAACAATGTTCAGAAGTTGTTAAGAAGGCAAACAAAATAATTGGCTTTATAGGCAGGTCATTTGAGCATAAATCCAAAGACGTTATCCTAACCCTTTACAATTCCTTAGTCCGCCCTCTTCTGGAATACTGCGTTCAATCCTGGTGTCCTTATTACCAAAAAGATATAAACAAGCTAGAACGAGTTCAACGTAGAGTTACCAAAATGATACCTAGCCTAAAGAACAAACCATACGAGGAGCGTCTTAGAGAATTAAATCTATTTCCTTTAACCCAGCGCAGATTAAGATGCGACTTAATTCAAGTGTTCAAAATCATCAAAGGCATCGACAATATGAACTGTAGTAAGTACTTCACTATCGACCAATCTAATTATGCGCGGGGAAACGGGTGCAAAATTATTGGTAAATCTCTTAACTCACACGAAGCTAAAAATTTCTTCTTCAATCGAGTTGTCAACTTATGGAATGGGCTTCCCCGAGATGTTATAGACTGCAGCACCGTTGATTCATTTAAACTTCGCCTAGACAAATATCTCGCATCAAACCCGCGACTGACTGCGTTTGTAAATGAATAACTTTATGTTATCCTCCCCTCAGTTACTAACCCATCTGTCCCCTACTAACTTCCTAATCCTGCCACGGACATTAGTTCCAGGGCAGTAGTTCCCTTTCCAATGTTCCCTTACCCACTCTAAACCACTGTTTGAACACTTGATCCTCAGTGTTTTGAAGGACAAGCAGCCTAGAAAGGTCACTAGATATGTTGTTGCTTGATTTCCTTTGTACTCCTTTGTAACTTGCTATAAGACATACTTATATGCAATATGTTTCATTATTACTAGTCACTGAGGATTTGAAAAATGACTAATAAGGAATAATTCGAATGGCATGGGAAATGTCAATCGAATGTCTGAATCTGAATGTCAAAACAACTTCCTGTGGCTGTAAAGAACAAGGCCTGGATTCACTAACGGTCGTAGCGTGCAATGTCGTACAGAAATCCACGATCGTTCCTGAGGGATTGGGAAAGGTGTATTCACGAACGCATCATTGGGCTCCCTTTCGGCTCCCTTATGCTTAGGCTTCTCTTGACCAATCAGGCGCTTGGCCACTCACTGAGCTTAAGTCATTTTGTAAATAAACAATATCTCGCCCACATGATCGAATCCACCAAGAAGAACCTAATATTCTTTATGAGCCTTTCATTGTTTAGCATGGCTCATTCGATCCACCACAGCCAACAGGAAGAGGAATAGAGTATCTTGTCAATTGATGAGATAAGAAATTAGCCTAGCTATACTTATACGGGAAGCTTGTTTGTGGCCTAAGTTAAAGGATTTCTGACGGATTGATAAATATGATAGTTGGGAAATTAGTGTATTATTTATACCTTAACTACAGTATATTGTTCTACTTTACCATGTCTACACCTAGACAGTGCTAGCAAAACCAAGATGCCAGAATTTACTATGCCTACACTTTGGCAGTTCTAGCCAAGCCAAAATGCCAGACTTAGGCCTAACTTTTCAAAACAGGCCCAGGGTAATATTTTTTATATTCACAACACCTCAAAGCCTAACTTTTCAAAATGGACCTAGCATTTTTTTTTTTTTTTAGGCTATAGGCTAGCCTAGGGTATTATATTTGTTATTCACAACACCTCCATATTGGTTGAGGGGGCAAAGCCCCCCTCAACCCATTATTGCATCCCTGGTAACAAAACAATTTACCCAACGTCTGGCAGTGAGATATAATAATTGGATGAGGGGAGCTTTGACCCCCCCTACCCCCTATGACATTGTCATCATCATATATATTACCAGCAGGGGCAAGTAACAGAAGTCAAATTAGATGCGAATATAACTGAGAGTGTGCGACTATGTAAACAAAGCGGACGGTACGCCCGCTAACACAGCTCTTACCTTGGTAAGGGTGGTGTTAGCGGGCATACCGTCCTCCTTGTTTACATGAAGTTGCAGGCTCAGTTACGTTTGTGTTTAACCCCTTCACGCACATATGACGCAGAGTTTGCCAGATTAGCAATAAGAAATAGAGTTCTCTCACTCTTATAATTACGTCTCCAAAATTAGTTTTCTGCCCACAGCTAACTCAAAGACAACTGCAGAGGTTGAAGTAACTAAACTAAAGGTTTCTAAATACCCCTGATGGTAACAAAGGCTTTAAAGTATCCCTAATAGGCTCAAAATTGCGTCATATGTCGGAGAGAGTTAATTTAAAGTTTTTTTTTTACAAAATTATCCCACAGCCAGCTGTTATTTTCCCCCCTGCTGGAAATATATATGGTGATGACAATAAGTCATGAGGGATGAGGGGGGCAAAGCCCTCCCTGATACCTGATACCCTGGGGTATCAATATACTAATAAATAAAAATGTATTCATGATTATTGGATAAAATTACCTGTAAATAGCAGTATTGTACCTACTATAGGGCCGCCAATTGTTGTTGTTGTTTTTCTTGAATTGAAGGGCTGTTCGACAGTGTTTGGGCCGGCCCAATAAACCCTGCCACAGTGCATCATTGGGAAGCAATCAAAGGCGACCGAGTCAAACCGAGCGCCACAGGAAGATCGTGTGCTGGAGAATTCGGTCACGGAGGGCAGGGTCTGGGCAGTATCCAAGTCATGGTTCCCCAACAGGGATGGGGAGGATAAAATCAGAGACCCCAAATGAGAGGAAGCTACAGCGAAGAAAGGAAGAAGGGTCCTACGGGAGTAGAAGTGAAGGCAGTGGAGAAGGAAGTGCTCAACCGCTTTTTCCACCGTCCTGCACCACGAGAAGAAAAGATTAGGAACAAGTCGAAGGTGGTAGAGGTGGGAGGCCAGACCAACATGGCCAATGCGGAGGTGGACCAGGGTAGTGTAAGGGGGTGGAGGGAGGAATGGGACAAAGGGTGAGGGGAAGAATCTAACCTATAGTGACCACGGGTGGTGCGGGAAAAAATTAGTGGACTGATTTTCCCAGTCTCTCTTCTACTCTACAAGTAAGCTTTGAAACTCTCTCCCTAAATCTGTCTTTTCCTCATGCCATGACTTAAACTGCTTCAAGCTTTGTTTATCCAGACATTTTGACTCCAACGTACCTTGAATTTAGCTCTGTCACTCTTTCAACTTTGGGGGAGACATTTGTTACAGGCAACTTTGCCTTATATCTCCATAAAAAAAAAAAAAAAAAAAATCTGCTAGACATGACCCCTCAGACAGGGATAAAGACATCATCCTAATCTGTAAACTTCTGGCTGCCCAATCAGGATAAAAGTCAGAACAGCATCATTAATTGGGTCCCCACACAGCACCAAGGCGGTGCCAACAACGATTGGCACAACACCAACAACAATTGGCACCACTGAGCCCCCTAGTGCCGGATCATGCTTCACCTCACCTCCTCCTTCCGCCTCCCTTTCCCCATCCCAAAACCACTACCTTCCCTACTCGCTGCCACCCTATACCTTATCCTCTAACTCACCACCCTACCCATCACCGGATAACAAGACATTTTATTCCATTCAGATGTCGATTCTTTCTGTGCAAGCGATAGCGAGCTTGAATTTCAGGAGAAACCGGGCTTTGGTCAGGCAATATAGGTTTTTTGGTGTCGGAGGGGGGATGTGGGTATTTTTTATGGAGGGAGGGGCGGAGGGATAACAGTAATTTACTCTAAAATGGCAAAAGCAATCAAAACCTTCAATATCAGGGAAAGGCGCCGAGACTTTTAAGAGGTTTTACTGGGCAAAGGCGCCTGGACTCTTAAGAGCTTAGGCATAAAAAATGGCTTTCAAAACACCCCACTGGCACTCAAAACAAAGCAATATGTGATTAAGTGGGATAACTCCCCTCCATACCTCCTACACATGTGTCCCCTCTTCCCTTCCTTTCCATCCCTCCCTCAAGTATCACTTATTTTTCCTCTTATTCCCCCTTTTATCGGGTAATTTTCGGCGCGAATTTACCGTCTCTATAACACGGGCAAGGCGGCTAGAGATCCTAACAACAATTAGACTTCTACTTAGAGCCGTCAAAGCCCGTCAGTGCCGCTTTAGAGCTTGTGAGGGAAGGATATAAGCCGCGCCGGCTCTCCCCTCCTGATACAATCGGGTGGCAATAATACATCTTGTTCACCCCCTAAATACTATTTCTACTTGTTTTATTGCTATTACATGTTAATATCTTCATATTAAACGTAAAATAGGTGCATATGAATAATTAATAACGATATCTATGATAACATGACGATTTTCGTCGAGAATGAACCAAAATACCTTCGCCTGGCGGGATGTTTCAGATACCATAGCTATGCTCTTTCCGGGTTAAGAAAAATATCATAATAGCCCCAAGACGTTACACCAGCAGATAGTATATAATCCTTTTATTCAAACAGTTCTTCCTAAGCTGAGCAAAATTGACCGCCCGTCGAGTTACCCTTCTCATGCCCCTTTCCCACTGATGCGACTTCTTACGATTTTCGTTGCCGACACGAATAAATTGGCACATTCGTGACATGTCGCAACAAAATCTTAAACCCTCGCATGATAATCGTTTGACTCGCAAGGCCTCGCAAGGGCCCACGCGGGTCATCGCAAATGTTCGGATTGTTCAACATTTTGGACGAGGACTCACGAGGGTTCGTAGCCCTCGCAAGCATCGTCGAACATCACAGAGGGATCTGCGAGGCCCTCGGAGATTATCGGCGACATCGGCGAGACATCGCGGAGGGTTTTGCATGAAAAAAAAATTTGCAATGCTGCACTGCGGCTCGCCGATGCTCTCAGATGTTCTGAGAACATCGACGATGCACAAGAGTCATCGGCGATTTCCTCGTCGATTAGTCGTCGACGTGCGCACGAGTACTCGCCGAGAGTATACCCGCCAGGGGTATGCTCCGCACGAGGCATGCGAAGGGCCTTGCGATGTCGCGGAATGCTCAAGGCACACCTCGCCAAGGCCAAAGAGCACCTTCGGCGAGGTGGGTAAAAAAAAATGATTAGGCTCATAGTGAACCTGTCAACCCGTTTTTCTATGCACCTCTCGTGGGGGGTTCACCTATTTTGTTTCTCTTTCTCTCCTTTTCTCTCTTTCTCTGGCTTGTATCCATTCAGCCCCATTCAGCCAACTGTTTTAAGACGTTTATCCCCATCCAAGTATCGATATCTTCCTGGCAAGCGATAGCGAACCAGCATTATATGGAGAAATCCGGCTTCGCCGGAGAAATTTTTCTATCGAAAAATTTACAAATTTAGCTTGCTCTTAAAACAAAAATATATATATGTTGGCTCGCTACCGCTCACCAGGAAAATATTGAAACCTGGATGGGGGTAAACGTCTTAAAACAGTAGGCTGAACGGGGCCGAACGGATACAAGGCAAGGAGAGAGGGAGAGAAAGATAAAACAAAAAAAGCGAGGTGGGCTCAATTAAGCCGTAACGTAAACATTGAGCCCACCTCGCTTTTTTTTTTCTCTTTCTCTGCCTCTCTCCTCTCTTTTTTTTGTTTTCTCTTTCTCTCCCTCTCTCTTTGCTTTGTATCCGTTCGGCCCCATTCAGCATACTGTTTTAAGACGTTTACCCCCATCCAGGTTTCAATATTTTCCTGGTGAGCGGTAGCAAGCCAACATATATATTTTTTGTTTTGAGAGCAAGCTAAATTTGTACATTACTGTATTTAATAGAACAATGTCTCCGGCGAAGCCGGACATTGCCAATCTCCGAATTAAGGGGAGATGGGTCGTTTTTCTGGTCCCCTTTCTTCCTCATGGTTAACCCCATTAGTTTTCATATTTTATGACGTTCGGCCCATTAGTTTGGCGATTTTAAGACATTTCACCCCATTTCGTTGTCAATATTAAGACTTTTCGTGTCATTTAGGCGTCGAGTTTTTCCTGGCTAGCGATAGCGAGCCTGTAATTTATGAGGAACCGGCCTTCGGCCAGGATATTTTTCTATCGAAAAATGTACAAATTGATCTTGAAGGAGGGTGTTGGGGGGTGCTTTATATGCTTGATGGAGGTCTATGGATGAAACTAAATAAATCATAAACAAATATATAAATGAGCAAATATTACGCCCATCCCCCAAGGGGAAATGGACCGTTTGTTTGGTCATTCATTCTATTATTTCTTAGTTTCCTCACTAGACCTCCATCAAACTTAAAACAAAAAACTCTAGACCCCCCTTCAAGGTAAATTTGTACATTTTCGACGAGTTGGGTTGGGTATGAGGGGGGATCTGCTTGGTGTGGGCCAATCGGCGCTCTGCAGACCCCGTAATCTTGTGCCGATCTCTGACCGTTTTGGTGAGGTCAGTCCTCAAGGCATTAGTGAGTTGGGTCTATAATTAGGCCTTGTAATTGGGGTTGGGTGTGACAGGGATCTGCCTTGTGTGGGCCGATCGGCTTTCTGCATACTCCCGTTTTCTTATGTTCTTATGTTTGTGCCATGAAGTATATGCACAAACATTGTTACAAACATTTTATGAATGGAGGATGCCTTTAGGCACATGGACCTTTTTGTTTTATCTGTGTTTTTCCTTCCTCTGTTCATTGTCTCTTAAAAAAAAAAAAAAAACAAAAAAAAAAAAAAAAAAAAAAATCGGATAATGTCGCCGAGGTATTCGCCGAACCATCGCTTAATTCGCCGAAGACGTCGCAGAACATACGCCGAGGATTCGTTCATCCTTCGCATTATTTCGCAATATTTTATTCACATGTGACAGTTCCCGCCGAGATCATCGACGAACCATCGCTCAATTTGCCGATGGCGTCGCATAATGTCGCCGATTACGTCGTATACATCGGCGACATCGTCGCCGAGTGTAAACTTGTCAACGGTTTTTAACGGTCAAAATCGTTGACGTCGCACAAATTCGTTGCGAATTGACAAGACTACGTCCTCGGCGACGAAAATCGTATGAAATCGCATCAGTGGGAAAGGGGCATCAGTATTTGATGACATATTGCTTAATGTTACACTTACTGTACTGTATATGTATACTCATCATATTTTGTTTATTGATTTTATTCTGAGTAGCCTACTGTCTCAAGTCGGCCACCCCCAGAAAAAATAATATATATATATAGGCCCCTATATATATATAAATAAAAGAAAGGGGTATGCACCTGAGTAAATAGATAGACTTTTTCAGATGATTTTGTTCAGTTTTGGTATTAACACTTTCAACACGATGGCGAAATTTTCATTTTACTCTGGTAACCATTAGACGATTTGCTTTATTATATAATCTACCTCTTGGACCCAAAAGGCTACATACAATCTCAATAAACTCTCTGAATACCGTAGGTCCTTCTTAAGCTGCATAGAATTGTCTAAGTTTAGCCAGAATAATAGGTAAAAGAATATCACCGTGCTGAAGGGGTAAATAGGTATGAAAGGTGACTAAAATACGACCAGAGGAGGGAGACACACGGAAAGCAAAGGGAGTAATTTTGCTTGAAGACTTGAATGAATATGAGAAGGAATACAAGCAAATTAACACGAAATAGCATTATTTTGGCAAGTTTATCCCTCCCAAAGACATAATATTTGAACTATAAATCATAATTTGATCTATACATATACAATAATAAAGACTTAGCATATTGAACTCTGCATTCGTTCGACACCCTGGACAGGAATCAAGGGAGGAGGGCCGCAGCGCAAAACCGACCTGAGTCCCTCGTCGCCAGGGTGACAAACAGGAGCAA
The DNA here is from genome assembly GCA_032716605.1 of Paralithodes platypus. Classification (NCBI taxonomy): domain Eukaryota; kingdom Metazoa; phylum Arthropoda; class Malacostraca; order Decapoda; family Lithodidae; genus Paralithodes; species Paralithodes platypus. The sequence continues at coordinate 9,158,578 of CM064505.1, read as the reverse complement.
TTATGTTTGAGGACTTGAATGAATGTTAGAGGGAATACAACAAACTTACATGAAATAGCATTGTTTTGACCATTTTATCACTTCTCATGGCATATTATGAACTATAAACCCTGATATTATCATTATATAGGCAATAATAATGACTACAAATAATGGACTCTGCTTTCATTTAAGGGAGGTCACCGGCTTTTGTTAATCTTTCGATCCTTTTCTCTCTTTCTCTGGCTTGTATCCATTCGGCCCCATTCAGCCAACTATTTAAAAGACGTTTATTCCCATCCAGGTGTCGATTTCTTCCTGGCGAGCGATAGCGAGCCAGCATTGTATGGAGAAATCCGGCTTCGCCGGAGAAATTTTTCTATCGAAAAATGTACAAATTTAGCTTGCTGTCAAAACAAAAATATAGAGTATATATGCTGGCTCGCTACCGCTCGCCAGGAAAATATTGACACCTGGATGGGGGTAAATGTCTAAAAACAGTAGGCTGAATGGGGCCGAATGGATACAAACCAAAGAGAGAGGTAGAGAAAGATAAAAGAAAAGCGAGGTGGGCTCCCTTAACACCTTGCTCATCACCCCAGGTCCCTCTGTCACTTGAGTGGCCAAAACAGACACTGCAGAGGAACTACAGATAAACAACACATTAACCCTTACAGTGCCGGCCATGTCATTTTTATTTGATTTCAGCAACATTTAGACAATTTTATGCAGCTTAGGAAGGATATATGGTAACTAAAACGATTAATTGAGATAGTCTGTAGCCTTTTAATGGGTAGAATTTTATGAAGCTTAGGAAGGATATGTGGTAACTAAAACGATTAACCCGTGGAGCCCCGGCTAGTTTTGTAATGTTTGCGCACCAGAACCCGGCCGGTTTTCAAAAAATGGTTTTATTCCAGAAACAATAGCGAATGGGTTAGGAATGAAGGAAAAACCACGAAAAACCGCTCATAAAGCTTAAAAAATGGTCCTACAGAGCCCCCGAAAACGGATTTTACAAGAGTAAAAAATTGAAGGCAATTATCCCAAAAATCCAGGTTAATGCGCGCTCGCACGCACGCACGTGGACTTTGAGAGTTTTCAACCACGGTTGCATGGGATACGTACACAGTTCCCATACAAATCTGAGCCCTCTTGAGAGGCTACACCTGAGGTTACGGTCGGCGCAATTAGGGTGACACGCCAGGCGCGTCTCTGGGGCTGTGCGTTACATACATCGCCGACGCGTCAGACGCGTCGCTGGGGCTATACGGGTTAATTGAGATACACTGTAACTTTTCATTTTTCTAGATATTTGTGTGTGCGCGTGTGTGTGTGGGTGTGTGTGTGTCTGTGTGAGTGTGGGTGTGGGTGTGGGTGTGTGTGTGTATGTGTGTGTGTATGTGGAGAGAAGTACTACAAAGAAGACCACTGATGATGACACCAGTGTGATGTCGAAACGTTTGGTATTGGTAATAAAGTATGGTACTGTTCGTAGCGTACTTTGGTCTTCTATTCCTGCTGAAGATACGGTTCCCAAGGAACACTCCTCTCTCCGAAATTACTTAACTCTATATGGTCAGAGGTTATCTTTTGTGTTATCCTCCCCTGTTCCGCTCTATTAGTTTGGAGATTCCATGATGTATTACCCCATTAGCTTGGCGATTATGAGACACTTCGCCCCATTCAGGTGTCTATTTTTCTGGGCGAGCGATAAATAGCCTGTAACTTAAGAGAAATTGGCCTTCGGCCGAGACATTTTGCTATCGAAAAGATTACAAATCTACATTGAAGGCGGTCTAGGGAAGAACTTAATTGTTATTGTTTGAAGGAAGTCTGGGAATGCTTTGTTAACCATTCTCTCATTCCTACTCTAATATATTATATCTAATAATAATCAGAATATAATGCAATAAACCTGTCAAATTACTGAGAGGGTTACACACATACATATAGCTCAGTACTACTATACCCTGTTCCAAATAAGTAGACCAAAACTCTGGAACATTAACCCATTATGTACCAGGGAGGTCCTCTTCATCATATTCTGGCAAGTATAAAACGGTTTTATTCAGCTTAGGAAGGACCTCTAGCAATAATAAGGCTTCGAAGTATCCCAACCAACCCTTTTAACTACCACAGATCCTTCCTAAGGTGAATAATATAATTTAAATATAACTAGAATAGAATACATCACACGTTGCTGGTACTCAGAGGGTTGACAATCAAGTAAAAAGTTTCACTAAATTTTGACTGTCACCGATGCCCGAAATCCTTATAAAATTATGTTAACCTATTTTGATATGCTTATTTAAGCTGATTTTCAGCTGATTAAGCCGATTTTAAGCTGATTTAAGCCGATATTAACCTGATTTATAAGCTGATTTGACTGTCATCGCTGCCCGAAAGCCTTATAAGCTGATTGGACACACCTTCCTGGCAGCCATAAGGTAAGCTGCTGGTGCCAAGACCGTGGGTATACCGGTGAGGGTAAGAGTACATAACATTATCCTCCAGGTGATGCCGGGGTCAGTTCCAGCCAGGTAACAGAGGAGGGCGGTGAAGGGTAGCATCAAGCCCCCTATATTCTGAACCACCACCAGGAGAGCCACAGGTACAGCACGCCCGGCCTCCACTTGGTTCAGGGCTCGGGCTTGTGTAAGTTGTTTTCGTGGGCTGTCAGGAAAGATTATAGCTGGAACTTGTGTCCGTGGGCTGTTGGGATGGCTCATGGCTCGGGCTTGTGTTCGTGGGCTGTCGGGTATGATTATGGCTGGGGACTGTATTCGCGGGCTGTCAGGATGGATTATAGCTCGGGCTTGTGTTCGCGGGCTGTCGGGATAGATTATAGCTGGGATTTGTGTTTGCTGGCTGTTGGGATGACTCATAGCCCGGGCTTGTGTTCGCGGGCTGTCGGGATATATTATTGTTACTGGAATGGTACTCAAGCTCTGCGAGGCATTGAGTTCTGTACACTGGGTGGCTATGCTGTTCATGATAGGGGGCTCCATGGGTCGTGGGGGTTCCTTACAGACCGGGGTGGGTGGCAGGATGCGACACTCGATGATCGGTGGACACACTTCCTCATCACCCGTCTGACAACTCTGGCTCCGCACGTTCAGACCACTGCAGAAGACTCCGTGAGTCTGTAAACATTACAATAACTTATTCCTGACTGAACAGTAGGCCTACACCTATCAGTAAAACGTCATACACTTAATGGATTATTCCCTGTGATATAAAGTAAGTACGTCATACTCAGACCATTCGAATCAAGGGATTATGGCATACCTTTAGTCTTTCTAACATTACAAGTGACAATATCTAGGTATTTATATCAAGAACATATCTTCCAATCAATTATTACCTGTCTGGGTAATTTTACTCATTCAGTACCGATGCCGTAATTTTTACTTTATTCAGGCTACTGTTAGACGAGTTTAATCAGATTAAAAAGAGCCTACAGCAATTAATAGGCTTTGAACTATCTTACTTAACCCTTTTACTACCATAGATCCTTCTTAAACTACACAAAATCGTTTAACTATAGTTAGAATCAAATTAAAAAGATGTCGCTGGTACAGAAGGGGGTTAACTATATCTGTGCCATAGTAAACTATACTTTTGTTTCATTTAAGCTGACGATAAATTAAATCCCTTAGCAGCTAATTTCTCTATACTTAACCTAGCGGCTGCGAAAATCCTCTCGAGTGGTTTTACTAGTGGGCTGCGACGCTCCTCTCGGAAGAAGAGATGTTAAACACCTACCAAAACACTCCAAATGACAAAAACAAGAAGTGTTACTGTCAGGGCTTATAAGGTGAGCTTCCAATGACATTTACTGCCCCCCATCTTGCCTCCACCCTGCTCCTCCCATTTCCTCCTTCCACCAGACCAATACGTACATACGCGCAGCTGCTTGTTGCCGATTTCGTGCCACATTTTAAACTACGCACCACCCGCAGTGTTATTCACTATTTTTTCAAGAGATCCAAAAGTTCAGGGCATATTCAGAGTGAGAGCCGCATAAGCAATAAGGCAAATAAGCCACAAGGATAAGCAGAACAAAATATATATAGGAACTAAATTACATATTTTTGTGGGTTTCCATTGCCACAGATTTATAGAACAAGACTAGTAACAATTACATTGAAATTTTTTAGTAAAAATAAATTATATATATTGAAATTCTTGACTTTACTAATATAAATTTAACACAATAAATACTTTCATTTAATGTTTTGATGACCGGAAATGAGCCAGCTGTTCTTTTACTTTCTCCATGGTGTAATTGTAATTTGTCACTGCTATTCTTGTTAGGATATCGAGATGTGCACATAGTGACTCTATTTCTCTGTTTTCTCTTCACAATATTCATAGTTGAAAATATAGATTCACAAGTGTATGTGCTCACAAAATAGTTGCATCATAAGCCATGCATAGGCTTAAGGCAAATAAGCCACTAGGATAAGCATAAACAAATATATATAGGAACTAATTTAACCCTTAATTAGCGGCTCACCACATAAGTCGTATTTAATAAAGCTGGACTATGTGGCGGCGCTCGACATAGGTCGAGTGGCAATTTCAGCACGTAATGTTGCTGAGAGAGAGAGACAAGTGGTGGCAGGAGACTAGCGAGCGTATGACTGCTCCAGACCACCGCGGCGAACCTACTGACACGAATCTCAGCTCCCTCCTCCCTCTCTCACTCGCTACATACTGAATTATATGGGGAAAGTACCGAATTACATGCTTTTTGCACTCGCGTTGCACGGTTATTGCAAGAAAACTAGCCATCATAAAAGGATCGTTATGGTGTCATTCGAAAGCTCTGTTTATGCCCTTTCAGGGATAGGTACTTGTTTTACGTTCTGGGTCTTATTTAGGCATGAAAATGATCACGTAAACAGCCCGATTTTGGCTAAAAACACCCCGCTGGGCGGTACATATAAATAAACCGCATAGGCCGCTCTTAAGGTGTTAAATTACAAATTTTTGTCGGTTTCTCTCTCTCTCTCTCTTTCTCTTACGAGCCGCCAATCAGGTCATTGCGAGCCGCTAATGGGTCGCGAGCCCGCGAGCCGCGCAATGAAGACCACTGCGTGACCACCGTAACACCTCAACCACGCATCGCTTGGGCATTCATATATATATATATCTATATATATAGTTGGATGCGGAATTGAATTCCCTACATGATGCTGTGGTTTTCATTGCGTTTTGGAAGTCGTCAAATCGGCCTAGGTCTAGCACAGGGCAATGGTGAGTCCTATGGGGGTCTATCAGCCCTTAGGTTAATGGACAAATATGAAACTAACATGTCTCTGCATTATATTAAGACCAAGTATTATAATTAGCACCATATTTCACTACAAAATCTTCAAAATAACCAGAGAAATCTTGATGGGAACTTTGCTATTTATTGTCAATTAAAACTAAACAGACTATAGACTTACCCTGATGTGTGACTCTAGTGATCCTATGTAGACCCCTGCGCAGGTAAAGGTGTCTTCTTCTTGTGTGTGGAAGGTGGGGGTGGGGCAGCGGTAGTCCCATTGGTCCTGTAGTGCCATGGTCAATGTGGGGCTTAAATGACACTCACTAATACCACCTAGACTGATACCAATACCATCATTAATATCAATACAAACACCATCACTGCCAACACCACTATTACCCCCAACACCACTGCTGCCATCATCTTGTGTAGTTATCGTTAGTGTGTGGTTCAATCTTCGCTCTCTGATACTACCACCTCTACTACTACCACCTACATCACTACTACCATCAAGAACACTACCATCACCAAGAACACTACCACCAACACCAGTACTACCACCCTCACCACTAACCCCACCAACACCACATCCACCACCATCACCAAGAACACTAGGCCTACTACCACCACCAACACCACTACCACCATCATCACCACTACCCCCACCAACAACCCCACCACTACCCCCACCAACAACCCCACCACTACCCCCACCAACAACCCCACCACTACCCCCACCACCACTTCCACCACCATAACCACTTTCATTCATCCCAGCATTAACTACACCACAGTCTTGCACATCACCATCCTCGCAGCCATTTCCTTGCCCCTTGGTCTGTCCCCTCGGAGTATTCAGTAGCAGGCCAGCCACACACTGCGTGGTAGTACACATAAGAGCCTGTAATGGAAAGGTTACACTCATTAACACTAAATCATTTCACGTATTGGGAGTTTATTATGATGCTTATTATGGTTATAATTATAATTGTTGTTGTTATTATTGTTATTATTATTATTATTATTATTATTATTATTATTATTAATGGTGGATTAATTCGCTAGATCCCGATTCCGCTATATCCCGTTTTAGACAATTTTGAGGTGCATTGCAGACCAAAAGGACCTCAGATCGAATCCCCGCCAAACGCCAGGGTTTTTCCCGAGGTGATCTGATCGCTACACCAACACCCTTGAGAGATGTAATGCAATGGAAACAGACGTCCTGGGCAACCGACACCGTGAACACACCAATCGCCCCCATTATTTCCGGTCCTGTCCCATTGATGTCCCATCAAATCGAGCTGCCCACACTAGCCTCAGAACCTACCCCTCTAGCCAATGAGCCTAGCTATCTCCGACGTCATGGGACAGGATGAGTCCCGAATGAGCAGAGGAAGAATACTAAGCAGACGATTGGCTGAGGACAATCACAGGAATGTAAGGGCCGTTCCTTTAAACATAGTAAAAGCTTTCCCTACAACCTTTCCCGACCCAGATTTACCTTTATTGTTTATCTGTATAAGGGCCAATCTGGGTAGGGAAAGGTCGTAGAGAAAGCTTTTACGATGTTTAAAGGAATGGCTTTAAGTCACACTCGATTGGCCCAAGGCAATCCAGAACCAAGATGTCTAGAGCCTCCCAAGAAGAGTCGGTATTCACTTGACATCCTACAAGCCAACAACCCTCTCCTTCCCCTCCTCACCTGCACCTACAGCAGACCCCTCTTCCTGTCACCGAGCCCTCAGTCTCCCACGCCCTTTGACCCGGAGCATGAAGCTGCCTTTCAAGTTGTGCAAACCTCTGTTGCTGCCACCTACCTAGTCTGTACAAGGAGTTATGAGACCTAAGCAGACTGATTACCCCATTCCCTGATGCCTTATTCCTGCAACTGGAGGAGGAATGGAAGGCAAACAAAGCCTCTGCGAGAGTGGAAAGAGGAAGAAGAGGCACATAGCCTTTTTTTTTTTTTTTTTTTTTTTCTATGTGATTGAGGGAGGCAAAAGGCATAACTGCCTATAGCGAGTGCCTCCCCCATAGTTGAAAGAGTGACAGGGCCAAAATCAAGGGATGTTCGAGCCAAAATGCCTGGACACACGGAGTTTGAAGCAATTTAAGTCATAGGAAGAGGGAAAGACTGATTCTGGGAGAGAGTTCCAGAGCTCAGATATTGAGTAGAAGAAAGTTTGAGAGTAACGTTTCACTCTTGGGTTGGAGAGTTGCACAGAGTAGGGGTGGGATTGAGTTGCAAGACGGGTACCACGTGCCCTACGTAAAGGAGGTGGTATGCACTGGGATAGCTCTGAGGAACACTGATTATTATAGTAGCGATAGAATAGCGAGAGAGATGCAACATTGCGGCGGAGAGAGAGAGATTGCAGAGAGTTGGTGAGTAGACGGGAGTTAATGATACGAAAGGCCTTCCTTTCAACTTTGTCTAGGAGAGCGGTGTGAGAGGAACCTCCCCACACATGTGAACAATACTCAATACAAGGGCGCACTATGCCCCTGTACAGAGCTAGAAGCTGTGCAGGGGAAAAGAACCCCCTAAGGCGGTTGAGCACACCCAGCTTCTGGGAGGCTGCCTTAGCAAGACTGGTAATATGGTCCTTCCAAATGAGAGCAGAAGAAAAAGAGACACCAAGAATATTGAGAGAAGATGAAGGGTTGATTTTTGTATTGTTGAAGAACAAGGGATAGTCCGCTGGGAGATCCTGACGGGTAGATAGATGGAGAAATTGGGTTTTGGAAGCATTAAAGTTAACAAGGTTTTCTCTGCCCCAATTGGAAATAGTATTTAGATCAGAATTTAAGAGTTCTATGGCTTCATTACGTTTGTCGTTGAGGGATTGCTGGCTGGGGCGTTCTGAAAAACTAATGGAGTAGTGTAAGGTTGAGTCGTCTGCGTATGAATGGATGGGAATTAAGGTACAATTAAGGAGATCATTTATAAAAATTAGAAAGAGAATAGGAGATAGGACAGAGCCCTGAGGAACACCGGAGTTTATAAGGTGAGGAAGTGAACAATGGCCGTCCACAACCGCAGCTATGGAACGGCCGGAAAGGAAATTAGAGACAAAGGCACAGATGGAGGGATAGAAACCGAAGGAGGGTAGTTTAGAAATTAACGATTTATGCCAGACTCTATCGAAGGCTTTCGATATGTCTAGTGCAATAGAAAAAGTCTCACCGAAGTCCCGAAAGGAGGATGACCAAGAGTTAGTAAGATATGAAAGAAGATCACCAGTAGAGCGACCCTTAAGGAAGCCATACTGGCGATCTGAGAGCAGATTATGAGAAGAGAAATGCTTAAGAAATTTGGAAGCAAGAATAGTTTCAAAAACTTTAGAAAGACAAGAGATAAGAGCAATTGGACGATAGTTGGAGGGTTGAGAGCGGTCACCCTTCTTTGGGACAGGTTGAATGTGAGCAAACTTCCAGCATGAAGGGAAGACGTTAGAGGATAGACAGAGACGAAAGAGTTTGCCTAGGCAGGGAGTCAGCACGGAAGCACAGTTTTTGAGAACAACAGGAGGAACACCGTCCGGACCGTACGCCTTATTAGTGTTAAGCCCAGAGAGGGTAGAAAGTACATCTTTAGAAGAGATTAGGATATTAGGCATAAGTAAGAGAGAGGAGGGCGGAGAGGGAGGAATAGCACCGGAATCATCCAAGGTGGAGTTTCTAGCAAAAGTTTGAGCGAAGAGTTTAGCTTTGTCAGAGGAAGAAGTGATGGTTGTGCCATCAGAGTGGGAAAGGGGAGGGAAAGACGAGGAAGAGAAATTGTTGGAGAGGTTTTTGGCTAGATGCCAGAAAGCTTGGGAAGAGCTAGAGTTGGATAGTTCAGTGCATTTATTATTGATGAAAGAGTGTTTGGCAAGTCGAAGAACAGATTTGGCTTGATTCCGGGCAGAAACATATGAAGAATGAGAGTCTTGAGTTTTAAGGCGTCGGTACCGTTTGAATGCTTCCTCCTTATTGCGGACAGCAGTAGAACAGGCGTGAGTAAACCAAGATTTTTTAGCATTAGTCTGAGAGAAAGAGAATGGAATGTATGCTTCCATGCCCGATAGGATTACCTCGGTAATGCGTTCAGCACTCTCCGAGGGTCCTCGGCCATGGAAGCAGAAATCATTTCATGGGAAATCAAAGAAGTACTGCCGAAGAGCCTCCCAGTCGGCAGCGCCAAAGTGCCACAAGCGCCGCCGGCTAGGAGGATCGGGTGGCTGTACTGGAGAGATAGGACAGGTGACAGAGATAAGTTTATGGTCGGAGGAGCCCAAAGGAGAGAAAAGATCGACAGTATAAGAAGAAGGGTTAGAAGTTAGAAACAGGTCAAGAATGTTGGGCCGATCTCCGATGCGATCCGGGATACGGGTGGGTTGCTGAACTAACTGCTCTAGGTCATTTAGGATAGAAAAGACGTAGGCTTGTTCACCAGGTGGATCAGTAGTGTGAGAGGAGAGCCATTGGCGGTGGTGAACGTTGAAATCTCCTAAGATGGAGATTTCTGAGAAAGGAGAAATGGATAGAATGTGTTCCACTGTAGAGTTTAGATAGTCAAAGAATTTAGGAAAGTTGGTAGAGTTAGGGGAAAGATAGACAGCACAGAAATATTTAGTAAGAGAATGACAGGAAAGTTTGAGCCATAAAGTTGAGAATTCAGAGGAGTCGAAATCGGGAACACGAGAGCAAGTGAGTTTGTTGTGCACATATGCACAACATCCGCCTTTGGCTTTGAAACTAGGATAGAGAAAGTAGGAGGATACAGAGAAGGGGTTGCTGGATGTTGCTACAGACACCTGGGTTTCGGTGAGGAAGAGAAGATCAGGTTTGTAGGAGGAGAGATGGTGCTCAACAGAGTGAAAGTTAGAGGAAAGTCCGCGAATGTTGCAGAAATTAATAGAAAGAGTAACAGGCCGAGGTCCAGGTAATTGTGTGGGGTCGTCAGGGGATGGTCGGTCGGGTGAGGGGGCATTTATGGTCCCCCCCCCCTGGGGACTCCGAAAAAAGCCTAAAGGAAGAGGAAAACCCCTCGGACTTTGAGAGGCTCCGTCCATGCAACACGTGGTGCAGAAGTCAACCCGTGCAAGTCAAATCCTTATTGTGAGAAGGCACAGTTTGAGGCAAGAAGACATACCCCCTGGAGAATGACAGAACCCTTGCTATACAACCTTAGGAAGCAGACTTCGTCCTATAGTGTGGCCGACCCACGATTAGTTAATGCTAAATCTTTGAATCACCATCCAGCTGAAGCAACGAGGCCATGGACCGTGCAATTGGATAAAGATGGTGTCACACGAGCGCACTTTCCGGCAATTTTCGATGAGCAAGTTTTTTCTCCTACAATTTTGAGGCTCTTTCGCATTATAATAGGAAACTAGATCGAAGGTAGCTTGTGTTAGGTAGTTTAATTATTAAGGAACTTTTATTTTATAACTACCAGACTACAATTGCCCTTTAAAATTTATGGAAAAATCGCTCGTGTGACACCGCCTTAATGTTGTTGTCTACGAGGATTGCATCATAAACCCAGCACATGCAAGTACCAAACCTAGAATCGTGCACCCAGTTTTTAATCTCCCTCCCATTTGTTCGCATTATCGATTGTAATTATATTCTGTTCATTCTAGGTTGGGCAGAAATTGTAACCTCTAACCTCTGTAACTCAAAAAGGGCTAGAACAAATGAGCTGTCAATTTCCACACCTATTCCCGAGCCAAGTCCTTCTATTTGGTAGAAATATTTGCTCTATTACTCAAGTCATTTTTGAGTTATGAAAGGTTAGAGGTTACGATTTCTGCCCAACCTTGAATGAACAATAAGCCTCTCCCCCTGGCGGCTATAACGTAGGTACCCCCCCACCCCCCCACCCCACCTGTTTCCTTGTGTTGAATGTAGAAACTAAATTTAATGTAAGAACTGAGTAAAGGCTAGTGGGCCGAGAGTCTTAAAATCTGAAAACTTATGGGGCTAAACATGAGGGAGAAGAGAGGCCAGAAAAAAATAACCATCCCCCCTTAAGTGAAGAGTGCTTTTACCTGAATGTGTTGCTTTGGCTGTGCAGCAATAAGCATGGTGGATAGGTTGGGCGTGGAGTGTGATGGTGGTAAGAGAGTGTTGACAAGATGGTGGTCTCCTTCACCCTCACCAGACCTCTCCTTGGATGAGCTCGATACTGTTCGGAACCACAACCAACCTGCGGATAATTAAGTTTTTGACACTATAGTCTGGCTATCATTAAACAATTTTATGCAGTTTAGAAAGGATCAGTGGTAGTAGAGTGTTGACAAGATCCCCGTGGTGGTCTCCTTCTTCTGCACCAGATATCTTTTTGGATACGCTCGATACTGTACGGAACCACAACCAATCTGCGGATAAATAACCCCCTTAAAGATCATGACGCGGTATGACAGTTTATTCTGGCTTTTATTAGACAATTTTATACAGCTTAGGAAGGATCTGTTGGAGTTAAATAGATAAAGACTATCTCAATTAGCCCTATGAATTCCACATACCCTTCCTACTCTGACTAAAATCGTCTAATCATAGAGTAGAATCCAAAGCATTTTGTCTCATCAACTCACTTCCTCTTACTAGTTCCCTACAATCTCTTTCTACACGCCGCAATGTTGCATCTCTTTCAGTCTACTATCGCTATTACAACAATCAGTGTTCTTCAGAGCTCTTTCAGTGCCTACCCTCTCCCTTGGAACGAGTATGAGGCACCCGCCTTTCAACACAGTCCCCCTTCTATTCTGTTCAGCTCTTTAACCCAAGAATTGGCAAATTTTCTTCTTTCTTTTACTCAACAAGTGAACTCTGGAACTCTCTCCCTCAATCAGTCTTTCCTCCATCCTATGACTTAGACTGTTTCAAACTTCGTGTGTCCAGTCATTTTGATTCCAACGTCCCTTGAATTTGGCTCGATCACTCTTTTGGCTTTGGGGACACACTCGTTACAGGCAACATGCCTTTTGTCTCCTTCATAAAAAAAAAAAAAAAAACTGACCGATGGTGAAGCAGATGAGGAGATGGGGTGGCAGCAGAAGGGTGACGAGGGTGTCCAGTGGAAGAGGTATACGGTGGTGGGAAGGAGGGGAGCTGCAGGCTGGCTGGAGGAGGGAGGGTGGTAGTCCTGTCAACACCACCACCACACCTACTATGCCACCACATACCCACGGCAACCCTGTATATTACACAAAATATCATTACCACACCACCATCACTCTTAGTACACCACCACCACATGAGAAACAATAGGTTTATAAGTGATTCATCATTTGACAGCAATGTTTTTAAATACGCATTCAAAATATGTTATTCCACCGAAAACCGTAGACATTGATTATCTAAAAAAATATAATGTAATTTTATTTGTATGCTATGTAATATATATGTATTTATATATTGTGAAATATAGATTGATTGATTGACTACTACCACACACCCACGACACTCCTATATATTACACAATGTATTATTACCACACCAAGGGTGAGGGCTGGTCCTATCCAGAGTGAGGTTTGGCATCCTCTCCCCAACTTTAGCCATTTCTGTTTGTCTCTTTCCCTGTACTACTTTTCCTTCTAGGTGCTGGCGAGATCACCCGATTGGGGTGGCACTGCAAGGGGGGTTGCGGACGGTGGGGGCATTGGCCCGGGGGTGTAAGCCCGTGGGCTGATGATCCCCTCCCCCGCTGCCCTCTCAAAGACAGATCTCATCTCACCCTGACCTCTTCAGGGGCCTGAGCATTTAGAGTGGCTTCGATCTACGCACTCGGGACCTGTTTGGCAAGGCAGTCTGGGGAACAACAACAACAACAACACCATCACCCTTAGCACATCATGCCCCTACCACACACCTATGACACTTCAATTAAAACAAATGTTTTCCATAAATTAATCAGTACATATACTGTACACCCTCCACCCTTTACAGAGCGTAAGTGGCGCATGCGTTTCTACTCAAACTTATCCATATCCTGTCTAACTCTCTAACCCACGACTAAACCACTTTTCACAGTTCTATATATATTTATATATCTTCTCTACCAGTACACTTTGGAACTCACAGCAACTCTGTCTCCCTCCTTATGATTTACGCTGCTTCAAGCTCCAAGTGACCAGACATGCCTAAAACTTGGCAATTTGTGCATTATTCAATTCGAAGATATACTAGTCACAGGCTAGGATCCGTCTTTCACATAAAACACAAAATTAAATTAGTTAAACATTTTAATTGAGCTTGACATTGTCAAGCAAAAAAGAAACAGAAAAAACAGAGGTGTGGTTAGGGCAAATGAATGTAATGCTACTCGGCTTGACCTAACCTGACTTTGACCTGACCTGACCTTCACCTTACCTGCGAGACCAGCGGTGATGTGTCGGGAGAGGGTTGGCGGTGAGAGAGGTGGTGTTGTTTTAGTGAGGGCCCTGTACCTCTCATAACTCAGTAGAACTCCACTCACGCCTTGACCAGCCCACCACCACACCCACGCCCCCCAACCTACGCTGCACAACCGCGCTGACGCACCCTGAAAATAACAGGAGAATTATAGATACAATAGCTGAAGTACCCGGCGCTACCTGGGAGAAATAGAAGTATGGACTATCTATCTTGGAGGAGTTCTGGCACCCCCTTAGTATGCATACATGCCAAGTATGGGCTCTCCACCTTGAAAACTGAGGGAGTAGTTCGTGAACAAACAGACAGACAGACAGACAGGCAAGTGACCTTTATATAGTAGATTATCAGCTGAATTATCGATACTTATGGGGTTATATGAAACTATTATCTATCTATCTATCTATTGCCTGATGCCGTGATCCCCGAAGGGGTGGCCACGAACGAACCGCCCCCATGCACCTCTGTCCCCAGTCAGTCGACGCCCCTCCCCCCAACCAGCACCGGCTTCGTTCATGTAGTTCCTCACTCCATCCTTCCACCTCATATTCGGTCTACCTCTCCCCCTCTGTCCCTCCACCTCGCTCTCGTACACCCTCTTAGTCATTCTCTCGCTTTCCATACGTTCCATATGGCCGAACCATCTCAAGTTGTTCCTTTTCACACTTTCCAGCACATCTACCTCCACACCACACCTCCTTCTTACTTCCTCATTAGTCTGTCTATCCCTCCATGTAACTCCGCACGCACTCCTTAAGTATTATCAATGCTCATATTATTGCCATGTATTCATATGTAGGGCCTACCCCTTTTGTACCGGCGACGTCTGTAAGATTTTATTCTGGCTGTATTTAAGACAATTTCGTGCAGTTTAAGAAGGATCTGTGGTAGGTAAAAGGGTTGATTGAGAAAGTTCGAAGCCTTACAATATAATTACTAAACTGAATAAAATTGATTAGTAGTACCCAGAGTAAAATAATAAGGATTTAAACGGTACAGAAGGGGATGAACACCATATGAGGAGGAGCACTTTATTGACAACGTTTCGCAGATAGTTTCTTCAGGTCACACGAAGCTATCGGTGAAACGTTGTCAGTAAAGTGCTCCTCCTCATATGGTGTTTTTATTTATTCTGTCAATTTTTCAAAGTGTAATTAACTTAACCCCTCCTGTACCGGCGACGTATTTATATTCTAGCTATGCTTAGACGATGTTATTCAGTTTAAAAAGGGTCTCAATTGTTAAGACCGGGGCTACGAATAAAACAAGGGAACTTAATGATTGGACTAGTAATAGGGCACTATGCAACAACGGTACGCTAGATCCAAACCCTTGAACTTATATGCCGGCGAACAAAAACACCTATACCCTCCAGAGTTAATCTGCGATAATGGGGTATCCTTAACTGGGCATAAATGTACTCTACTTCAGGCTAACCCACACTGGTATAGCCTGATAACAAACAAGATGCAAGTTACGTTAAAGTGCATAAAAGGGAAGCTATGGAAAGATCAATTAAATCACTGCAAGATTTAATACAATAAAAAGATGCTTCAATACAGTTACTCTAAACAACAATAAACTCTTCACTTCTATCTGAAACAAAGTGAAGTCTAGTCCTACAGCATAGACCTGGAAACTTCTGAAGAAAGTCTGATGCTCATAAGATGCTCGTATCTTAAATTATATAAAGGCAGGAGGCAGGACACCATACGTGTAGACTGAATACACTAAAAGATAGGACATATAATGTTAACTGACACGAGAATACTATAAATGCGCAACGGCAGTAATGCTCGACACTAAAAGATATACTTCCTCATCAACGAAACAGTCTGCTATGGTTGTGCAACTCAACAACAACCTAGACTAATAAATGCCGTGAATAATAATGCATACATATCATAAAGAGCTCATGTCCTAACTAGTGTCTGCTCAGCGAATAAAGTCTAGCTGGGATATCAAGGTTAGGAAACTGTGGCTGAGCAAGACTGGCTCATAGCCTAGAGTTGTCCTTTAGGCGGTATGGTTAAAGTTACGTTAATGACGGGGATGCTCTCTTGGTAGATCGAGATCTCAAGTATCTGGTTCTACCCTGGCGATCCCTCTAAAGTCAAGCAAAGAGGCAGCACTGTGTTCTAAGGTAGTAGGCAAATGCCCTCTTACAACACGATGCTGCACTCCCAAAAGGCACAACCAAAAGGACAACCAAGGCTACCACAGAAACCGTCGAAGTCGTGTAGATATAAGCAAACCATACAGACATCGCTGACAACGACAACAGAAGCCCTATCCCAGTCTAGCATTAAATAACCCAGCAGAGCACTAAATCAATAATGGAGACACACACCGAGTTCTTAACCTCTACTAACTAAGAACCCTCAAACCTATTCTAAGTACATGTAAATATCTCAGAGAGCGACGCACATAATACGATGGGCCGATATGAAATCGTGCGCAGAACCCAAAGGGAGTGTTGTGACGTTAAAAGTTTAGAGGAATGAAAGAGAAGAAGTTGAGGAAGAGAGACAGTATCAGAATGGTGGAGATATGGGGGACAGTAAAAAGGATGTTAGTCATGTGCGTCCCTAGCCTGCTCTGAAGAAGGCAGCTCCTGTGGACCCACATGCACACAGGAGCCCACAAAGACGCGGTGGTCGGCCAATCCCGGGCCGAGATGTCACAAGTATTTTATATTATGAATAGAATATAACATGCATTGTATATAGTTAAGGAGAGAGAAGAATATAGGCAGTGAGGTGGTAGTGTGTCACGTGACACAGCCAAACACACCAGTCAATCACGACGCGTGGGAAGGCACGTGCATGAGCCTCTGAGCGGGGGAGGCAGCACATGTATACGCACGCACACACTACCACCTCACTGTCTATATTCTTCTCTCTCCTTAACTATATACAATGCATATTATATTATATTCATAATATAAAATACTTCCCGTTGTCACAGACGAAAATAAAGACCACCACTGGACTGTCTGTAACAATGCAAGTACTATGAAAGAAAGAACAACATTCTCTGATAACTGTAGCCCATTTCCCTGCCCTGGCGAGCACTAGCGGCTAACGGGAGGCGATTCTGCCAACGCTGGTAGGCGTCACACCCCGCCCAAGATATGGGACGCTCAACATTAGGCGAGCACTATATCTGACAAGGCAGAACGCCGACAAGATCCGCCACAACCAGCCACTCCACCAGAAATTAAATGCAAAGCTCAATCATAAATAAAACAACATTTTAGCATAAATAAAATCTTATAACCCCTCCCAAACATAGCCTAATAGTATAATTCTAGCCTGTTATGGTCCCTGAGCGAGCTTCACAGAGCCCAGCCTACTAAGTGAAAGACAGGTTCAACTTAGGACTTTAGCTATAACATTGGCAACTTACAATTAACTATCAAAGAGAAAGAGTTTTTATGCGATTTTTTTTATTTAATTTTAATGATGTTTTTGACGGCTGCTCTACAGGGGCAAGCCTGATTTTTCTCCACTCTCAACACACACTGACTGAACGGCGAGGGTTCTCCTGCAAACAAACCCTACCGTGACAAACAATCAGCCAAAACATTATCAGTGCCCTTAGCATGCCACACATCCAACTTGTGTTCCGGCAGCAAAACAACACCTGGCACTGATAAACTGCCCAGTTCATCACAAGACTGGCACTTCTCTTCGCTCTTTCCGGCAACGGGGCCTGCCAATAACCTTTCACTAGTTCTACCTTCGTGACGAGCGAGGCAGCCCCGATGCGGTCTATGGTATCGTCAACTCTAGGTAATGGATAGGCGTCTGTCAGGGATAATGCTTCACACACTCTTGCAATCACCATACACACGGATCTTGCCACTCAACTCAGGTTGCAAACTCACTGGCAACGACCACTCACGATATCCCTTATCCCTCAGACCCTTGGGTAATGGATAGGTGTCTGTCAGGGATAATGCTTCCACACTCTTGCAATCACCATACACACGGATCTTGCCACTCAACTCCGGTTGCAAACTCACTGGCAACGGCCACTCACAATATTCTTTATCCCTCAGACCCTTTTTCCACACGTCGTCTAGCTCTGTTTTCACGACAGGCTGTTGAGCAGGATTTATACGGTAGGGAATTAAACTGAGCCTTGCACTGTCTCCAACCTCCATGTCGGATTTTACACCGTACATCAGGCCTGGAGAAGCAACAAACATGCGGATGCACTGCCACAGCCTAGTAAACAACTTACCTCGCAGAACAACATGCCTAGTGCCCTCCCACAACCCAGCCGAGACTGCAGATTCTAACCTGTAGTCTCCCTCCTTCTCCACCTTCGTCCCTAGAACAGCCAGGTCATGAGAGGGACAATCAGTACCACCTGTGCAGTCACTCCCATAGTTCATTATTGCTAAGGCTTCCCCGCCAATACCGTACATGCGCACCCCCGCATTCCTTACGACTACATCTGCCTGCGCAGCATCACCGCCTTTAGCGACATGGCCAGATACAGTCGGTCTATGGTAGGGCTGTTGCATTCGACTAGAGCAGCATTGGGAGGCTATGTGACGACCGGGCACATCCACTCCACAGCCAACCTCACCAATCTGCTCAATGTCCTCCTTCTGACCACCACCCTTGGCAGCCATGGGTCGACCCTGACCTGACAACCATGTCAAAGCCTCGTCGCCCACCTTGAACCAACGAAACAACGAGGCTAACGGTCTCCAAACACTCAAGTGACCTGCCTGCGGAACATCTTGCACCGCCTGAGTTGTGAGGCTCGGGTGCTCGGCACGACCAGTGGGGTATGAACCGAGCTGGTGCTGGACCGCTGCACACTGTGGCTCAGGCAGGTGCTCTAGCGCTTCCACAGCCACCAGACTCGTGTCCCCCGCCCACTGCTCCGCCGAGACATGACAATCCCAACTCTCCTCCACCTGTGCCCTACTGCCCCCCTCTCCTTCTCATTTAAACTCCGCTTAGACAAATATCTCGCATCAAACCCGCGACTGACTGCATTTGTAAATGAATATTTATTTTATCCCCCCCTCAGTTACTAACCCCTCTGTCCCCTACTAACTTCCTAATCCTGCCACGGACATTAGTTCTAGGGCAGTAGTTCCCTTTCCAATGTTCCCTTACCCACTCTAAACCACTGTTTGGACACTTGATCCTCAGTGTTTTGGAGGACAAGCAGCCTAGAAGGGTCACTAGGTATGTTGTTGCTTGATTTCCTTTGTACTCCTCCTTGGCCGCTGCAGACCAATGCAGGGACAGTAGGCTGCTCAGGTGGTTGCCTCCAAACTCCTTCAACAGGTTCACATGACATGTTTCCCCGTCCTTGTGTTCGATAGCCTCGTTCCCACAGCTCTCCTCCACCTGGGAACTACTAAGTCGCGGAGTGCCATCACGCCCAACCATGTCACTAGGGGTGACAGGTTCTGGGGCCACTCCGGAGCTCACCTCTGGGTCAAGTACTAAGTCGCTAAGGAGAGCCGCTGGAGCAAAGCTCGCAAAACTCCCAACTTTAGCTTGCTCCTTCCGACCGTTCCCCCGCTGATCTAGAGACTGAGGAATAGGCTGTGACACTTTAGATGCGCGAGATCAGGTGACAACACACGCCCTCTGCTGTGGTTGACACCTCTCGACCAACTCCTGCCCCTCCCTACTCACGTCGGCCGCCCTCTCGGCACCGACTAAGGGTGGAACCTCAGAAGCAGGTACCGCAAAGTCGTTGCCGAGAAGAAGGTCGACGCCCTCTACTGGCAGTTTCTCCACGATTCCGACATCCAACTCTCGTGTCACACCTTCTACCTCCAGCTCCACTCGGACCAACGGGTATGACTTTGTAGCATTGATACCCTGCACCACAACTACCCGTGCTGCGTTTATAGGTCTGCCTGTAAAGTTTTTCATCAATGTCAAGGAAGCACCCGTATCACGCAAAAATTCTACTCCATGCTTGCAACCAGCCCAACTCACGCAGGCGCACCCTCTATGGTCACAAAAAGTATCCCAGACAGGTGTCAAGCCTTCCGGACACTTCTTCACTGGCTGTGCTCCAGCCTCTGACCATTTACCCCGGGCAAACGCAGACGACTTCAAAGACACTCCAATGTTGCGAGCCAAAGACACGACTGCTGTAGGTAGCTTGCTAGGACAGGATCGTGCAAATTGCCCCTTCTCGTGACAATGAAAACACTCTAACTCCCCCTTGGGCTTCCCTTCAGGTGGGGAAGGGCCCGGACCCTTCTTAAACGGGACGGTATTAGGTTTATGGTCAGACTTAATATCATTGCTCTTGTTTTTATTGTTATATGGTGTATCACTGACTCAGGGGGGTGGAGTGTTGCGCCCCTTGTTACCTGCATCGTTCCGTTGTGCAGACCCGCACCCACGAATCAGCGATAGCCTAAGGTCAGCCATCTCAGCTGCCTCCTGTAGAGTTTTAGATTTATTCTCTTTGAGGCTCAAAGTCAGGTCGCAGCCTGTGCACTGGAAACATTGCTCTAGAAGGACTAACTGCTCAAGCCCTCCGAACGTCGTCACCTTCTCTGACCTCAGCCAATTTCTCAATGCATCAGACAGTTCCCGGTCATGTTCTAGAAAAGTGCACTCACGACCCTTTGTAACACCCCGGAACTTCAACCTATATGTCTCTGGTTGTAACTCGTACGCCCGCAGAACAGCTTCCTTCAGTACCTCATAATCGACGCAAGACTCCAAGGGCAACGCATCATATGCCTTGAGTCCTTTGCCAACCAACCTAGAGAAAACAAGGGCTGCCCACTTAACCTCGGGCCATTGGTGCTCCCGGCACTTCTTCTCAAAACGCATAACAAATTCGGTGACACCCGACTCGTCAAATACAAGGACTAACTTAAGAAGGTGCGATAAAGACTGATCAAGACCTCGATTCCCAGAACCGAGACGCTGCCCTGTCGACTCCACCCTAGACTTCTCAAGATCTATGTCTACACAGTAGCCTCAGCCTGAAGCTCAGCTTCATGTCTGGCCTTTCTCTCCTCAGCCTGAATCTTAAGCTCAGCCTCCCGCTGCTGCTGCTGAATCTTAGCCATCTCAATCTTATATTCCTGCTGCTTAGCCATCTTAGCCATCTCAAGCTGGAAGATCATATCTGCAGTTAAACCTTGAGGAGGAGGAGATGCAACAATTGGAGACCCACCCAGTGACAAACCACGCTGCCAGTGACTATCGGCCTGCGGGAACGTACCCGGCTCCGGAGCCCGAGGGGGCGCCATGGTAGGAGTCGAGTGGAATGGGGGCTGGGCCGAAGGTGCCCCAGCTCCCGCTCCACCCGAAGCCCCACGCACCCCGCCGAACACCCAGGCCACCAGGTCACCTCTCGACATGCTGCTAGTGCCCACATGCCCCATGACCGTGGCCAAACACTGGAGGCCATACCGATCAATCCCCGACACCCGGTTAGCAGTAATAGGCATCTCCAGAAACTTCCTTGCATCCTCCTCACTAGTTATAACTCTAATGCCTTCTAACAAACCCAGCTGCTGCACCTCAGAGTCTCCTTCCCGTACTGTGTCCTCACTGTACATTGATCCGTCGTTCGACATAGTGTCCACCGAAAATTCTCAACGTTTATAAAAAAAAAAGTACCTAAACTCTCATGTAGCACTATTCACTCAAAAATATAAAATGCTCGAAGACAACTCAAGTGCTATACTACGTTGCCAAACAAAAATCCACGTGTCCAAAATATTCCTCAAAAAACAAATGTCCAACAATCCTGCAATTCTTCCTTAGATACCAGGCAAGGTCGTTATTTGTTATTACTGCAATAATCAACAAATGGATCCTGGTTTTTACTAATATAAGATACTGGACAAGGTCGCCATTTGTTACGACCGGGGCTATGAATAAAACAAGGGCACTTAATGACTGAACTAGTAATAGGGCACTATGCAACAACGGTACGCTAGATCCAAACCCTTGACCTTATTTGCCGGCGAACAAAAACACCTATACCCTCCAGAGTTAATCTCCGATAACGGGGTATCCTTAACTGGGCATAAATGTACTCTACGTCAGGCTAACCCACACTGGTATAGCCTGATAACAATCAAGATGCAAGTTACGTTAAAGTGCATAAAAGGGAAGCTATGAAAAGATCAATTAAATCACTGCAAGATTTAATACAATAAAAAGATGCTTCAATACAGTTACTCTAAACAACAATAAACTCTTCACTCCTATCTGAAAGAAAGTGAAGTCTAGTCCTACAGCATAGACCTGGAAACTTCTGAAGAAAGTCTGATGCTCATAAGATGCTCGTATCTTAATTTATATAAAGGCAGGAGGCAGGACACCATACGTGTAGACTGAATACACTAAAAGATAGGACATATAATGTTAACTGACACGAGAATACTATAAATGCGCAACGGCAGTAATGCTCGACACTAAAAGAAATACTTCCTCATCAACGAAACAGTCTGCTATGGTTGTACAACTCAACAACAACCTAGACTAATAAATGCCGTGAATAATAATGCATACATATCATAAAGAGCTCATATCCTAACTAATTTCTGCTCGGCGAATAAAGTCTAGCTGGGATATCAAGGTTAGGAAACTGTGGCGGAGCAAGACTGGCTCATAGCCTAGCGTTGTCCTTGAGGCGGTATGGTTAAAGTTACGTTAATGACGGGGATGCTCTCTTGGTAGATCCAGATCTCAAGTATCTGGTTCTACCCTCGCGATCCCTCTAAAGTCAAGCAAAGAGGCAGCACTGTGTTCTAAGGTAGTAGGCAAATGCCCTCTTATAACACGATGCTGCACTTGCAAAAGGCACAACCAAAAGGACAACCTAGGCTACCACAGAAACCGTCGAAGTCGTGTAGATATAAGCAAACCGTACACACATCACTGACAACGACAACAGAAGCCCTATCCCAGTCTAGCATTAAATAACCCAGCAGAGCACTAAATCAATAATAGAGACACACACCGAGTTCTTAACCTCTACTAACTAAGAACCCTCAAACTTATTCTAAGTACATGTAAATATCTCAGAGAGCGACGCACATAATACGATGGGCCGATATGAAATCGTGTGCAGAACCCAAAGGGAGTGTTGTGACGTTAAAAGATTAGAGGAATGAAAGAGAAGAAGTTGAGGAAGAGAGACAGTATCAGAATGGTGGAGATGTGGGGGACAGTAAAAAGGATGTTAGTCATGTGCGTCCCTAGCCTGCTCTGAAGAAGGCAGCTCCTGTGGACCCACATGCACACAGGAGCCCACAAAGACGCGGTGGTCGGCCAATCCCGGGCCGAGACGTCACAAGGCAGCAGGTATCACATGACACAGCCAAACACACCAGCCAATCACGAGGCGTGGGAAGGCACGCGCACGAGCCTCCGAGCGGGGGAGGCAGCACATGTATACGCACGCACGCACTACCACCTCACTGCCTATATTGTTCTCTCTCCTTAACTATATACAATGCATGTTATATTCTATTCATAATATAAAATACTTCCCGTTGTCACAGACGAAAATAAAGACCACCACTGGACTGTCTGTAACAATGCAAGTACTATGAAAGAAAGAACAACATTCTCTGATAACTGTAGCCCATTTCACTGCCCTGGCGAGCGCTAGCGGCTAACGGGAGGCGATTCTGCCAACGCTGGTAGGCGTCACACAATAAAGTAACAGGCTTCGAATTATATATCCTTCATCCTATGACTTAGACTGCTTTAAATCGTGGGACCAGGCACTTTGATCTCAAAGTCCCTTGAATTTGGCTCTGTCACTCTTTTGGCTTTTGGGGAGACACTCGTTAACAGGCAACCCGCCGTTGTGTCCTTCATACACATGGATACAACAACAATCCTTTTTACTATCACGTCAGGCCCTTCCTAAACTGCATACAATCGTCTAAATATAGCTAGAATAGAATTATAAAGATATCGCCGGTACAGAAGAGGTTAACAAATACAACATGATGGTAGAATAGTCCTCTGATATCACTAGTTCATCCGAAGTCTTGGGGCGGAGTATAATATGATTTTTTCACTCAATTCTGGCTGACATTTCAGTTTCTCGATTTAACTTCTTCAGCACCATGGCACCTCTTTACTTTTGATTCTGGCTAAAATTGGACAATTTTATGTAGTTTAAGAAGGAGCAATTTTATTAAGTGGGTTTATTGAAATCGTAGTTACCCATTTGAATCGTATAGGTAAATTAGAAACTAAGAAAAATCGCCTAATGGTGCCCAGGATATGATGACAATTACGCAACGGTGGTGAAGCATAAGTACTACATAATTAAGACACCCTGTTATAGCACCTATATGACAGACAGCACCACCAGCTGGGATTCGTTTATGTGATCCACTATGTCATACTATCATTACAGCAATATGATTTGTACCTATTATATTAACTACTTACTATATAGACCAACCAGGTTTATGTGATCCACTATGTCATACTATCATTACAGCAATATGATTTGTACCTATTATAATAACTACTTACTATATAGACCAACCAGGTTTTATCCAGGTTACCGAGATTCATCTGTATGTCATCGATCGTGAGCTGGTCAAAGACTATGTCAATAAATACGTATTGAACCAGTGCCGCTATGGAGGGGGGAGAGATATATGGTCTAAGACTATGTGGCTTTTTATAGACTCCCTTTTCCCTCATGTTTAAGATTTTTAGACTTCAATACCTTATTTCCATTAGTTGGCGATTTTAAGATCTTTCGCCCCATTTCTTTGTCAATATTAGGGCCTTACGTACTGCCATTTAGGTGTCGATCATTTCCTGGTGAGCGATAGCGAGCCTGTATATTTAGAAGGAACCGTCCTTTGGCCGGAACATTTTTCTACCGAAAAATGTACACATTTATCTAGAAGGGGTCTACGGAGTGTTTTTTTAATTAAGGGGAGATTTCCACTTGGGGGATATTTTTCTTGACCCCTTTCTCCCTCATGTCTAACCCCACTGTTTTTGAGATTTGAAGACGTTTGCCCGATTAGTTTGGTGATTTTAAGAATGTCCGCCCCATTCTGGTAATATTAAGACCTTTCGTACCATTTAGGTGTCGATTTTATCCTGGCGAGCGATAGCGAGCCTGTAATTTAAGAGTAACCGGCCTTCGGCCGGGACATTTTTCTACCGAAAAATGTACAAATATATCTTGAAAGGGGGTCAAGGGGGTGACAATTTAAGATTCCTGGAAGAGTAGTAAACAAACTAAACAAAAAAACTTAAGCTTGATGGAGGTCTAGCGAGGAAACTACAAATATATATACATATAAAAATACATAGACCGAAAAAAAACTCTATCCCCCCTTAATCAAGACGAATTGAACCGTCTATGGAGAGAGAGAGAGAGAGAGAGTGAGAGAGAGAGAGAGAGAGAGAGAGAGAGAGAGAGAGAGAGAGAGAGAGAGAGAGAGAGAGAGAGAGAGAAACAGCTAGAGCGCCTCAGGTGGTTGGTGGTGGGATATGAAAGCTTGGAGTACCAGCGACGTGTGTTACAGTATATTCTAGCTATAATTACACGATGTTATGCAGCTTAGGAAGGATCTGTGGCGGTTAAAAATAGTTGGTTGAGATAGTTCGAAGCCCTATTATTGCCATTGGTCGTTCCTAAGATGAATAAAATCGTCTAATAGTTGCCACAATATGATGAAAAGGACGTCCCTGGTACTGCATGGGTGAAAGATTGGTTGAGATAGTTTGAAGCCTTATTAATGCTAGACGTCCTTCCTAAGATGAATAAAATAAATAGGTTGGTTGAGATAGTTTAAAGCCTTGTTATGGCTAGAGGTCCTACCTAAAATGAATACAATTGTCTAACAGTTGCCCCAATATGATGAAAAGGAGGTCCCTGGTACTGAAGGGGTATGTATGTATGTATGTACAATATGTACCGGTATATACTCAGGCCCAATCCCCATTTTTTTTTTTTTTTTCTTCTTTTTGAAAGGATGAAAGGTTTTATTCAGGATTCCAAGAGCGACTGTGAAGCCCCGAGGCTAATGTGTTGTATGGGCCACACCAAGGATAAACAGAGGCTTCATTTAACATTTATGAAGCCTCTATATCGGCTTCATTTGACGTTTATGACTCCGGTATATCTGGGTGAGGATATCCTTTTGTGTGTTGTAAAGACATGTATAAATGTGTAAGGGATGGTTCTTATGCAAGTGTAGAGAGTTTCTATTTTTTTTTTTTTTTTTTTTTAATGAGGGAGACAAAAGGCAAAACTGCCTCTGATAAGCGCCTCCCCCAGAGCTGAAAGAGTGACAGGGCCAAAATCAACGAATGCAAAAACCAAAATGCCTGGACACACGGAGTTTGAAGCAATATAAGTCTTTAACTTATCTACCTGTGTTTGATATCAAAAGTGTATTATAACATTGTATTGTAATATCCATAACAAGCTTTATATCTACAAGAAAGAAGTTAACCCCTGCTATACCGGCGACGCCTTTGTAATTCATTCTGGCTACTATTAGACGATTTCGTTCAGTTTAAAAAGGGCCTCCACCAAATAACAGGCTTCGAACTATCTCACCTAACCCTTTTTACAACCACAGATCCTTCTTAAACTGTACAAAATCCTCTAAATATAGCAAGCATATTACTAAACAGACGTCGTTGGAACAGGTGTTAAGGGAGGCTATTTGTGTCCTCGCTAGACCTCCACCACTATTAAATAAATACCCTCTAGACCCTTCCAGATAAATTTGAACATTTTTCGGTAGACAAATTTCCCAGCCCAAGGCCGGTTCCAACTAAATTACAGGTTAGCTATCGTTCGCCAGGAAATTTGACACTTATATGGCACAAATGTCTTAAAATCGCCAAACTAATGGGGCTAAACATGAGGGAGAAGGAGATCCAGAAAACCCAAACATCCCTCACACACACACACACTCACACACACACACACACACACACACACACACACACACACAATCCCAGACCGGGCGGAGACAAATTGGGCTTGTCTCCTTTCATGTGTTAGCCTCAGTTCACCTAGCTGTAAATAGGTACCTGGAATAAGTGGACGACGTTGTGACGTCCCATCTGGGGTTGGCAAAAATGGTACAAGGCGAGATGGGTATCATATGGTTCACCTAAGCTGATGGCTACCTAAGCCTTCGGGCGAGACGGTACCGTCTATAGTGAGAATGGTACCATACAGATCCACCCTAAGCCTTCGTTTCCAATGTCGCCAATTGGCTAAATACAGACTACACACACATCCACAGCCATTCCAACAGTACATAAAACACTTAACATGCATTTCACGCAATACATTCCCAGTTAAGGAGGCGCGATAATAATGAGCTTAGCTCGCATTGCGTGGATTCCCCTTGACGAACAAGTAACTGAGTAACACACACACACACATATTTTCCACTACCCTTTTATGGTGGGTATGGTCATATAAGAATAATTACCAACGTATTGTACAACAGGCCAACACGTCAACATATCGTACTTCAATAAATACGAGTGCATGGATAAAGTATTCTGACGATTTTTTGTGTGGGACATGTATATGTATTTACCCAAATATTCTATGCAAAATATATATAACAAAGCAAAATATTGACTGAAAATTTCACAGAGCCATAAATATGAAATTGGAAAACCAAACTCACATAATTATTGAAGAAGAAATCGTATATATTGTAAGACGGCATTATCGGTTCATCTTAAGCAGAGTTCCTAGTTCATAGTTTATAGTTCATTGACTTAAGGGGGGGTGACCTGCTTTTTTTTTATTTCTGTCCTTTTCTCTCTTTCTCTGGCTTGTATCCATTCGGCCCCATTCAGCCTACTATTTTAAGACGTTTATCCCCATCTAGGTGTCAATTTCCCCGCTCACCAGTAAGAAATTAACACCTGGATGGGGATAAACGTCTTAAAACAGTAGGCTGAATGGGGCCAAATGGATACAAGCCAGAGAAAGATTGAAAAGAACAGAACAAAAACAGGTCACCCCCCTTAACTGAACAATGATGGAAACAATAATTACAATAATTGATATTGGCTAATTCTGAGGCCTCAATATGAGCCGAAAATATCGTGTCTCACCGACAGAGAGAGTAAGCCCGCTACATATCGCAAACACCTCCTCCTCGTATCCATTTCACTACACTTAACAAGCACACCACACTTCTTTCCAACACACCTAAATTACCTCTAACATACCTTGATTTTGGCTCTCTATCATTCTTTACAAACTTGGGGGACACTTGTTATAGGAAGTGCTGCCTTTTGTCCTTCATGCACATAAGAAAAACATACTTTTTTGTTTTCAATATGTGAGTTTGGGTTTCAAAACTAAATAATAGTGTGTATGCCAAGACATTCCAGCTAGCTCTCACAAACACCTCCTCCTCCTATTCATTTCACTACATAAAACAAGCACACCACATTTTTTTCCAATACACTACACAAATAATTTTAACTCTGTCACTTTTTCAACATAAGGGGAGACACGTGTTACAGACAGCTTTGCCTTTTGTCTCCTTCATACAAATAGAACATATATATATAATTACCTGTGTGTGAGTGGTGAGGAGTATTGCCAGTAAGATGGGTGTAAAGACGACTATGTGCATCAGTCCCAAGATGATATGTGACCTTAGCAGTGTAGTAGTAGTAGTAGTAGTAGTGCTATGGGTGGTGTTAAGGGTAGACATAAGTACCCTAACACTAACACCACCACCACACACCACCGTCACCACACCACCAACACCACACACCCACCACACACATCCATCAATACCATAATCAGCTTCTAAGGTTGGATCTGGTCCTTCAGTAATGTTCTCCATGATGACCTGAGGAAGCTACGGTACCTGCGAAACGTTGTCAATAAATTGCTCCTCATATGGTGTTTATATTCATTCAGCGATGCCAATGTTTTAATTGGAACTTCATATATATATATATATATATAAAAATATATAAAAGGGGTAGTAGGGGAGGAGTTGGAGGGGGGGGGGGGGAGATAAATGCAAAATTGCTAAAACAAAAATATAAAACACGATTCAAAATTTTAACAAGGGTCCGTAGCCCAAATGATCCGCGAGAGAGAGAGTGATGTTTACGGCAAGAGAGATGTTTACGGCAAGAGAGATGTTTACGGCGAGAGATGCAGGGGGACACTGAAAGGTGCGAAAGACTCCAGCTTCCTTCCCTCTTGACAAGCTTTTCACCATATCGATTTTGTTCTCCATACCCTAACCATAAACATTGATACGTTCTCTTTAACGCTTTCAGTACCGGCGACGTTTTCTTGTTTTTGTACTGGCTACTTTCAGTTTAAAAGGGCAATTAACAGGTTTCGAACTATCTGACCTAACTCTCATTACTACCACAACTTCTTCTTTAACTGCACAAAATCTTCTAAATATAGCTAAAATGAGATAGAATAGCTAAATCTTCTAAATATAGCTAAAATGAGATAAAATAGAAGTTTCGGTACATAAAGGGGGTTAAGGGAAGATGTGTATGTATTTGTTCATCTTTAACCCCTTCTGTACCGACGACGTCTTCTTATTTTTGATGCTGGCTATTTTGTGACGATTTTATTCAGTATACAAAAAGGGAACAGGCTTTGAAGTATCTCACTTACCCCTTCTTACTACCATAGATCCTTCTTAAACTGCACAAAATCATCTAAATATAGATAGGATAGAATAAAAGATATGTCGCCGGTACAGAAGGGGTTAAGGAGATATTTGTATATATGTGTTCATCTTCCGTTCTCTTTAAGGGGAGATTTGTATTTATTCATCTTCCGTTCTCTTTAAGGGAAGATTTGTATTTGTTCATCTTCCGTTCTCTTTAAGGGGAGAATTGTTTTTGTTCATCTTCCGTTCTCTTTAAGGGGAGATTTGTATATATGTGTTCATCTTCCATTCTCTTTAAGGGGAGATTTGTATTTGTTTGTTCATCTTCCGTTCTCTTTAAGGGGAGATTTGTATTTGTTTGTTCATCATCCGTTCTCTTTAAGGGGAGATTTGTATTTGTTTGTTCATCTTCCGTTCTCTTTAAGGGGAGATTTGTATTTGTTTGTTCATCTTCCGTTCTCTTTAAGGGGAGATTTGTATTTGTTTGTTCATCTTCCGTTCTCTTTAAGGGGAGATTTGTATTTGTTTGTTCATCTTCCGTTCTCTTTAAGGATATATTTGTATATATGTGTGCACCTATAGATTTATCTTAAATATTCACTTTAGATGCATATGTAGGGGGGAGGCTTTAGATGCCAGCCAGTTAGGGTAGTACTTCTGGGGAGAGCATTAGGTGTAGTACTGTATAAGGGTCACACACACACACACACACACACACACACACACACACACATACACAAACACGCTACCCCCCCCCCCCCCCACACACAAACATACCTCCCCCCCCCCCCACACACACACACACACATACACCCCCCACACACACCTACACACACATCCAGACACACACACACACCCACACATACACACACACCCACCCACCCACCCACACACATTAAGGCACTCTAACTGCCGACTGCAGGAAGACATGAATGTAGTGTTCCAGTGGACCAGGGAAAACAACATGCAAGTCAATGAGGAAAAATTCCAATTAATACGGTACGGAGATAATAATGGTGTTAAAGAAATTACAAATTACTTAACAGAATCTAACCACATAATAGAACGGAAAGACAGTGTGAAAGACCTTGGGGTATTAATGTCTGAAAATATGGGTTTCAAAGTACATAACCAGGTCAAAGTGGCGGCTGCGAAACGTCTAACGGGTTGGATTCTGCGTACTTTTAAAACACACGGGAAATTGCCTATGATAACGCTCTTCAAATCTCTAGTGCTACCGCGGCTTGAATACTGTAGCGTATTAACATCCCCATACAAAGCAGGTGAAATAAATGACGTAGAGAGTGTACAAAGAAATTTCACTTCGCATATAAGTTCGATAACACATCTACACTATTGGGAGCGTTTAAGAGCAATGAATCTGTACTCACTGGGACGTAGAAGAGAACGTTACCTAATAATATACACGTGGAAAATCGCAGAGGGTTTAGTACCAAACCTACATACTCCGATAGTCATGAAATTCAGTGATAGGAGAGGCTGGGAATGCGAAATCCCCCGGATGAATAACAGGGGTGCTATGGGCTCTCTGCGAGAGGGCTGGTTAACACACAGAGGCCCACGTCTCTTCAACAAACTTCCACGGCGAGTAAGAGACATGAGGGACATCTCGTTAGACAACTTCAAGAGAGCCCTAGATGTCGACCTGCAAAAAGTGCCAGACGAGCCCATCCTCGCAAGGGAGCGAGCTGTCGCTTCAAACAGTTTACTGCACCAGATCACCACCCATAACGAGGGGCGTCGCGCTCCTTGGTGCCGCTAGAAGAGTGGCGAACACATCAAAAGGTAACACACACACACACACACACACCCACACACACACACACATACACACCCACCCACACTCATTAAGGCACTCTAACACACACACACACACACACAACGAACCCCTGTCATGTGTACACGTTCCACACCGACACACAGAACTGGTACACACACAAGGATCACGCACATACTGTATTGTACATGTATTATTCACTAACACACACACACGCACACACACACACACACACACAAATACAAACACACACACACACACACACACTAATACACACACACACACACACACACACACACACACACACACACATACATACACACACGTACACACTGTACTGTACATGTATTATTAACTATCACACTAACACACACACGCACACATCAACGTTTCTTCTTAGCACAGTACCGGCGACCTTCTGTTATAATTCAGCTACATTTAAACGATTTTATGAGGCTTAGGCGAGACATATTGTAGCTAAAAGGATAAATTGAGACCTTTTAATGGGTAGACGTCCTTCCTAAGCTGAATAAAATAGTTAAATAGTTGACAAAATATGATGTCACCGGTACTGAATGGGTTAATGGGAGATGGGTCGTTTTTCTGGTTCTCATTCTCACTCATGCTTAGTCCCATTATTTTTCAAAAATTATGAGGTTCGGCTCATTAGTTTGGCGATTTTAAGACATTTCGCCCCATTTCTTTGTCAATAAAAAGACTTTTCGTGTCATTTAGGTGTCAATTTGTACCTGGCGAGTGACAGCAAGCTTGCAATTTAAAAGGAACAGGCCGTCGGCCGGGACACTTTTCTTATCGAAAAATGTCCACATTTATCTTGAACGAGAGTCTTTGGGTATTTTTTGTTTTTGTTATGCATGATGGAGGTCTTTGGAGGAAACTAAAAACATAATAAATTGATACATAAATGAGAAAATAAATACGCCCATCCCCCCTCAAATAAATACGCCCATCCTCCCTCAAATAAATACGCCCATCCTCCCTCAAATAAATACGACCATCCTCCCTCAAATAAATACGACCATCCCCCCTCAAATAAATACGCCCATCCTCCCTCAAATAAATACGACCATCCTCCCTCAAATAAATACGACCATCCTCCCTCAAATAAATACGCCCATCCTCTCTCATACAAATACGACCATCCTCCCTCAAATAAATACGACCATCCCCCCTCAAATAAATACGCCCATCCCCCCTCAAATAAATACGCCCATCCCCCCTCAAATAAATACGCCCATCCTCCCTCAAATAAAGGTCGGACGACATTAATATAGACCTTGACGCACGATTTGCCTTATTGTCTATGTGTATGAAGGAGACAAAAGACAGGTTGCCTGTTACGAGTGTCTCCCCCAAAGCCAAAAGAGTGACAGAGCCAAATTCAAGGGACGATGGGGTCAAAATGCCTGGACACAAACAGTTTAAAGCAGTTTAAGTCATAGGATAAAGGAAAGATTGATTGAGGGAGAGAGTTCCTGGGTTCACTTGTTGAGTAGAAGAAAGACTGAGTGTTTTAGTGTAAAACAGCTACCGGTAAGCGTACTTTGGAGATGGGTTTACAAATGCGTGGTGGATTTGAATAGTATCCTCATTTGGAATAGTATCCAGATTCAGTAACGAATAATAGTTAATTAATGAAAGCATGTGATTCTCCCAGGATTCGAACCCAGGATATCACATACAGAACTTACGCGCTATAACCATTACACCATCAATACAGTATAATATAACAGTTAAGTACAGCACATGACCACGATTAACCAATGCTGTACCGGTGACGTGTTTTAACTTTATTCTAGCTGTATTTAAACGATTGTGTACAGTTTAAGGGGAGGTTTTTAGTTTGTTTCCTACTAGGCCAGGCAATAAAGTGCCGAGGTTGGACAAAAATGTTAACAAAGCAATTTCACCTGAAATGGGTTCTTTGGAGGTATCTCTAACCACACAAAAAAGTCCACTCGAATCCACCCATGGCAAATACTCGTTTTCACTGAAAATCCTAGATGCCCGCCGCCGCGGAAGGTAAAATATTGAAATAGGCATAACTTTGCTAAAAATCAACATAGAAACACAAATAAAGTGTCTAATCCTACTAATTTTGAGGTGCTCTTTCATGTAAAGTTACTTTGGAGGAGATTGGAAGATGTGTTCATATTGAAATCCTCGAAAAATCAAAAATTTTGCCTAAAATTACCCTAAAATGAGCAAAATTAATTGTCTGAACAACCGGCTATAATCTTTTACATATGTATTATTGTATTGTGTATATTGTGTATGTATATATGTATATAAATATGTATATGTGTATATTCCAAAGTGACT
Source organism: Paralithodes platypus (assembly GCA_032716605.1). NCBI lineage: Eukaryota > Metazoa > Arthropoda > Malacostraca > Decapoda > Lithodidae > Paralithodes > Paralithodes platypus. The sequence goes on along the minus strand of CM064505.1, from coordinate 9,125,113 downwards.
TTCAAACACATTAATTTATTTATAGTCCCGTTTCATCATCATCGTTTTCCACCTCATTTTCTTCAATGTCCACAGGTGGACCGTTCAAACAGGTAATGCCCTTACATTGACCACAAGCTGGAGTGCAATGGAGCCCATTTTTGCGGCATGTACATGTTCTTGTGTTGCATTTTCCACCACAATTGCATCGCATTATCTTAAGTAGTCGATCAGGTGCCGACGGCTGAGACATTTTGACGGGATATAAGCCAGAAGGAGAAGTCTTCCAGCCCCATTCTTCTGCAGGAAGATCATTACCACACCATGCCTGAACCTGATGGTATGCGCGATGACTATGGAAAATGGCTGCATCAGATGTTGGCGGAAGCTTCTATGGCGACACATACTGCGTGGCAGTACCCACTTTCTGCTGAAACTTGGCCACTCTTGCCGAGTCAAGGCTCAGAGATGTTGTGCAGCCATAGATGATCAACAAGGCATCTTCTCCAGCTCTTTCTATTTCTGCTTTAGATGAAGATGGAGACATGAATATTGAACTACACCGCTCTAGTTCTGCATATTTCTTGAGTACTGACACTTTGCCAATCCCATAAGGTCTAGACGTAGTGTCACACCCACTGAAAGCATGCAGAAAGAGCAGGGCGCCAGAGAGTAATGGGTCAAGCTTCTTTGCCAAAGTTGTGACACACACTGTTTGTTTGGATGTCACCATGTATAAGTCTTTGTCAGCAATATTGGCATGATGCGTTAGCAGCTGGAACACATCAGAATCCTCTGCGACAACAGCTGTTGGCTTCTCTTTGGCGTGAAGACATGCTGACATACATATCTTGTAGTCAGCATCACCTTTTGCATGTTCAACGGCGATATCCGCTTTGGTCATTTGCTCTGCAAGTAGATTGATGAATGCTTGCTTGTTGGAAGGATTGGCAAGAAAGCTCTTCTTGGTCATGGTTACATGCACTTCTGGTGAAACCAACACTGTAGCACCTATATCATTCCCCATCCTGCGACGATGTGCTTCATCCTTTGTGCTAGATCCATGATACCCATCAAACACAACCAAAGCATGACAGTATGATTGCTTGATGTGTCGGACGTACATTTCACAGATCTCCGAGTAGCTGGCATTTTTAGGCCATGAGAATTTATGAAGCAGGCTACCACCATCAATGATGTACTGCATACTCATGTCACAGGACATTGCACTACTGCTCTCTGGAACAAGCTTGAGGAGATGGTGAATGATTTCCGATTTATCCCCCATCCTCATGCACACATGGTTGTCAAAGAGAGATGGTGGGAAAGAGCACATCTTATATCGGAAGAGATCTGGAAGTGGTATTTCACCATTGAAACCTGTAAGAAGAAGACGCTGATAGAGACGCTGTGAATCCATCTCAATTTGGGCACCAGAAGATGTTTTCACATGAGTAGCTGATGCCAGGGTCTTAACTTGATTCTTCTGAGACAACTTGTATTCTGCGACAGATTGTCCGACCATGGAATCAAGGATCTTCTTTCCAACACTTTGAGCCTCATATGCATTCACAGAATCATTTGCCACCAAGCCAGTTGATAGACTTACAATCTTCTTTGATGGTTTGTTGAATACGCCACGCTCAAGGAACACTTGGAGAATCTTCTGTATATCACTCATTTCACGACGTATCCTGGCTGCTGCTAATTCACGATGTCCATCAGGTGTATCCATAGATAAACCAGCTATCGCGAAAATGGACTGGCTTATATTGGCACACACAGGTCTTGAGAGCAGGAAGAGAAGTCGAGTGCTGTCACTGAATCCACGCCCTTGGGTTAAGCCGCCAGTTGATTTGATGCTGGCCATCAGAACTTGCTCTATGAAGAGGTCTGTGAAAATTCCTGACCACGCACCGTCACTTCTTCTGACTGGAAAGAGGCCATTCATAAATGCCCTATATACATCTGGATGGGTTTGTTCCAGGTCAATCATTCTTGGGATGAACAAAGCCAAAGACTTCGTATAGTTGTTGTGACCGGCAGCAGCAAGAAAAGGGTGCATTTCACGCAGAGACTGCAAATACAGAGGCCAGCAACCTATACGAGCAGAACGAATGAAGGACCTAAGAATGGATACCATATTTTGGTATTGTATCCACAATCTTGCAGTGCCATAGCTTTGCAGTGATGCACGCCAATCTTCAAGAGCAGTGTGGATGTTGCTCAATGCATCGCTCTGTAGTGCATCATCCAGAGTCATGCTTCCGTCTTGAACGTCTTTGACAAGCTGAGAGATATCAGAAAGCATATCAGCTTGAGGATGGTCTCCAACCCGTGACTGTGGCGAGATTCCAGGCAGGACATCGTCACCAGCCTGATGGGAAATACCAGACTGATTGGTTGAATCAAACGTTTGAGAAGATCCTGCCTGAGTAGAGTCCTTTGACTCTGTGGTTCTTGGGGTTTGGTTGGAGGTGCTAGAATTGGGCAAGTTTCCAGTTTGTACCGAGCTATCTGATGTTTGAGAGGTTCCAGGGTGGTCAGATTCATGGGACTTTCTCGGTTCGTTGGGGCTGCTGGGGTGTTTGGAGGTTGAAGGCTGGTTTTCGCTGCTTGTCTCGAGCATGGGTGTCGACGTAGAGGAGTCCGTACCTTTCAAATCCGGAAGAGGCAGGTGAAGGGCTTCTGATGTAGTTATTATATTCAGAGCACTGTCAATGAGAAGATGACCTCGCACTGCACGGGCCACTGCCTTTCCACTCAACATCTTGTCAACTGAACCCTCGGCATAGACCTGTGCCAGCATTTCCTTCAAACCAGAACCTGCCATGATAACTCCAATGGCTCCAAGCATGCTCATCTCTGTGTGGAATCCGCCAAGTAACAGGACAATCTTTCGCAAATGACTTGATGTGGGTTGATCCTCGATAACCATCAGAGCTATCCAGTATAATTGCTGATCGAAGGTGATGATGGGAGTACAATTCTGCTTTTCAGCTAAGTCGCTCATGTACTCCAGCGTTGACCGAACACATGTTGGGCTACTTGGTGACATGTCAATCAGTGGTAAGAAGAGTTGTGTACTCTTCCCTGGGTTGGCCATTTGCGTATGAAGGGATTGCATGTATCCAGACCACAAAGGCCGAGGTTGAGAGAGATGCATCGATACCTGCCACATTATGTCTAACTTGAGGCTCTGCATGTCCTGGGTATATGGGCGAATAGTTTCATACTTGATACTCTTCAATGCTGACTTTGGGTCTCTTTGAAATACGATTGAATGTTTGCCAACATTTTTTTATGTCATCGAATGGCACCTGGTTCCTGGGAATTGGTCTGGAAGTTGAACGAGCTGGTGTGATTGCTCCCATCTGACCCATCATGTGAATGTCATTTTCACCATCCAATGTCTTTGCATTGTGATCAACATTGTCGGCAATGAAGTGCAGCAAAGCATCAGCAGTGACATCTTTAATGTCTACTCCTTGGGTGAGAGCAGCGTTTTTCTTGTAGAGTGATGATTCTGAATATGAAGAGCAGAAACCAAAGCTGAAGAGTAAGTCTATCAAGTCACGATGTCCGTATTTCTGGTCCAAAGTTACACACAGAACAACTTGCAGAGGACAGAGGAATGCTCTTGGACAAGTGGAGCTCATTATGGCTTGGCCAATAGATGCACATCGAAGGTCTGCTCTTTTGCTCTTGATGATTGTCTGTAACAGTAGAGACAGGGCAGGGGTCAAAGTGGAGAGATTGTGTTCGAGCGATTTTATATCAGAGGCGTCTGGATATACATTGTTGTGTTTTTCGGCATTCTTTATTTCATTCCTGATATAGATGCCGACAACTTTGATCAACGAATCCATGTCATCGGGGTTGTCCTTCATTTTTGAGTGCGCATCCTGAATCAACTGCTTCACATTAGATGTGAGTGTGACAATCAGTGGTTGCTTTTTCGTTGAAGTTATCGATACTCTGTTCCCATAATGTGCGTAGAGTTGCCTCTGCAAAGTCTTTTTGGAATAAACCTCTCCACTGGTTGCATGGCTTTCCATGATTTCATAGAGTTCATCTAGAGTGACAGTTTCATCATCATTGTTTTCCAGCTATTCAATAACGTGCATGAAAGACGATCTCTTCATTTCATCGATGATACCAGAAGGACGTCCTCGTTTCCGAGGTGGTGCTCCATCCTTGTTTGTAGGTAACATGTCAAGTGTAAGATTTCGTGGAGACATGTAATAGTGGAAACATCTGCGGTGGTAAATGGCCTCCTCTGCTGGTAAATCATTAATACATGCAAGTCGATGTGCAACTGCATCAGCCCAAGAGTCTGGATGAGTTTCGCGACGTTCATTACATCTTTGCAAGATTGTCTCTGACACAGTGATGAGCATAACATGGCTGAATTCATATTCAACATTGGTGGGATACTTTCTGGCCATCTCCTGATCAACATGCATCCCACAGAGATAGCAGTCAGTGTTAAATGAGAATTTTTTAGTATCACATCGCAGTTTGTGTGAGGTAGGACCAGTTTCATCGACATGTTGGCGTTTACCGATCTGCTCATATCGTCTGCTGTTTGTGTGACTTTTGCGACATGATGTGTGGACATATTGCTTTCCATTTTCATCAAAATTATATATTGGGATGGGGTTCGTTGGATATAGTTCATTGTGTCTATGGGTGAATTTATTAATGGAAATGAGGCCTTTGCGTCCGTCCAACGCTGGAATATTCATCGTTCTTAAATGAAATAGTGTCTCTACAAATTAAACACGCCGCATCTGTCTTGGGGGATGCCATCACAATCTAAGATCTGGAAATAAAAGAAAAAAGTATTACTAAATGCGTTGCATACACGTATATACATTTCTCAATCGTACTGGTGTAATAGTCGCACAGATATGTTCAGAGGATCATATAATTTTCACATTTTCCTTCAATATTATACCAAAAATAACGTTGATTTTGACGTTTGAGCATGAATGCCACCTTATATGACCTTGAAAATATTTCCAAGTGAAAGAGCACCTCAAAATTAGTAGGATTAGACACTTTATTTGTGTTTCTATGTTGATTTTCAGCAAAGTTATGCCTATTTCAATATTTTACCTTCCGCGGTGGCGGGCACCTAGGATTTTCAGTGAAAACGAGTATTTGCCATGGGTGGATTCGAGTGGACTTTTTTGTGTGGTTAGAGATACCTCCAAAGAACCCATTTCAGGTGAAATTGCTTTGTTAACATTTCTGTCCAACCTCGGCACTTTTTTGGTGCTTATTTCCTGGCCTATACTCCTACAGCAATCTTAAAATTTCACATCCTTGACCCCCTTTCAAGATAAATTTGTACATTTTTCGGTAGAAAAATTTCCTGGCTGAAGGCTGGTTACTCTTAAATTACAGGCTCGCTATCCCTCGCCAGGATAAAATCGACACCTAAATGGCACGAAAGGTTTTAAAATTGACAGAATGGGGCGGAGATTCTTAAAATCACCAAACTAATGGGGCAACGTCTTAAAATCTCAAAAACAATGGGGCTAGACATGAGGGAGAAAGGGGTCAAGAAAAAAGTATCTCAAGTGGAAATCTCCCCTTAAGAAGGATATGTGGCAGTAAATAGGGTTAGGTGAGATAGTTCGAAGTCTGTAAATTACTGGAGGGCCTTCTTGAGCTGAATAACATCGTTTAATAATAGCCAGGCTAAGTTAAAAGGACGGCGACGGTACGGAAGGAATTAATATCCATTTATCGAATACTGGATATCAATCACATACTGCACTCACTGAACTATGAATAGCCTAATTGTTTGTAAGGTTATATCTGACTATAGCATGGTTGTAAGATGCCTGGCTCTTACTTCTATAGTCTATTCGCTGTAAGTAGGCGATAAATCATAACCTCTATCTTCTGAAACTAAAAAAACTACTAGAGTAATCGAACTAATATTTCTACCATTTGGGAAGAGTCAGTCAAGGAATAGATGTGGAAATTTACAGCCAATTTTGCTCTAGCCCTTTTTGAGTTACAGAGGATAGAGGTCATGATTTCTCGCCTTCTTTTTTTTTTTTTTTTTTTTTTTTTTTGTCTTACAGCGAATAGACTATAGTATCGTATATTCGATTCCCAGCCGGAGCATGGGAAATTGATATAATATAATATTATGTACTCACGTGTATTTGGGAGCTTTCATAAGTAAGTAAATACATTAGTAAATATATTAGTAAACAAACAAACTTATATATATTAATATATATATATATATATATATATATATATATATATATATATATATATATATATATATATATATTGTCACAATGACCAGGGTCTATAGGGTTTTTTATGAGTAGCTAGACTCGACTGGCGCCAGATTTATTAAAGCAGCTGTGCCAAGTCTATCCTTAGAAAGACCTGGTATTGTGTTTCTCTCCGATACCCTTCCAATTACTCATGACTAGTTTTGTTGTGCCTCTAAGCATTTTTGTCTCAATAAACATTTGTGTAGAATGAGCCCATAGAGTTTTAAAAGTTTTGTTTAACCAGTTGTTAGTTAAGCGGCAACGTGTAGTTTGCTAGATAGTGTGGCTGGCGAGGGAGGTGTTGACAGCTTGTTGCTTTTGCCTCGTGGGAGGTAAGGTTGCTAAGCAACACAAGTTTATTTAACTATGTGATCATTGCAAGTTCAGTTGTGTTACAATATAAAGATGTACTTTATTTTATCTGCCACACTGTTTTAGTTAAGTTGTTAACACAGGAATACTTTAGTATAAGTTATTCTTGTGAAGTGTCTTAGTCTTATCTTATCGTGTGGTGAGATTTTGCAACCCCTTCGTTTGAGACTGGCCTCCGCGGTGCTCTGCAACATCCGGTCCCCTCATTCTCTCGTTGGCGGCCAGACAGTATAGGTGGCCGTAGCTCTCTCTTGTGGCACCCCAGTCGGCCTGTTTATTTTTCCTTGCTTGCATAAGAGTAACGTAACGTAATTAACAGAGAATCCTAGACATCCATTTCTTCCTTTTTATTATTCCTTTCCTCTGATCAGCATTTTACTATCTTTCCATTTTCATCATATATTCTGAACCTCCGGTGGCTACTTCGGAATTAGTGATAGGGAAGAGCTGGGAGGTTTGCCGGGGCCCTTACTACTAAGCACTGTTAATCTCAGAGACAGTACACACACACACAAATCCATAACCCCTACATATTTTTCCCAGTGTTCGTGCTTAGGACCCGGTAACAACCTTGACGGTTCTGCCCCAGCACTTGTGTGTTCCCTATCTCAGGTTTCGAACTGAGGCAACGGAGTGTTTAATATTAATTAGGGATCCAGCTTCAGTCTGGACCCCCCCCCCCCATAGTTAAGTGAGTGTGGGAGGTGGACTCAAAGAGTTCATTGTTTGGGCGGTAACTCACTGGGGGGCCCAGGTTGAAGCAGGATATACTGGTGTGATATTAGAGGTGGTCAGGGCAAGTTGCTTCCACTAATATCACCCCGAGGTTAGTAGTCATATTAGGACACTGCCTTGTATTGTTAGAACATTATTATATGCAACATTATTATGTGCAACTCTCTTGGGTTGAAAGTGGATTACCGTTGGCTGGTTTGCACCTGGTTTAGTATTGTCGAGGGCGCGCATAGCCTGTTATGCTCGAAGTACACCTGCACTCTTTTTTTCGTTGATGTCTGCTGGTAGCCTATATGTATTTAACTGTTTTGATTATCCAACCCAGCATTGCTAATCCCGGTGTTGGTTTCGAGTTCTCGTAGCTAGTAAGTTACATGATTATTTCTGTTCTACTTATTATTCAGAATAGGAGCAGGGCAGTGTGCACCTTAAGCCCTGAGAAGAGCCTGGAAGCGTTCATAAAGCTCTTACCTGTTGCGTCGTGGTGTTTTTTTTTTTTTTTTTTTTTTTTTTTTTCTATGTGATTGAGGGAGGCAAAAGGCATAACTGCCTATAGCGAGTGCCTCCCCCATAGTTGAAAGAGTGACAGGGCCAAAATCAAGGGACGTTCGAGTCAAAATGCCTGGACACACGGAGTTTGAAGCAATTTAAGTCATAGGAAGAGGGAAAGACTGATTCTGGGAGAGAGTTCCAGAGCTCAGATGTTGAGTAGAAGAAAGTTTGAGAGTAACGTTTCACTCTTGGGTTGGAGAGTTGCACAGAGTAGGGGTGGGATTGAGTTGCAAGACGGGTACCACGTGTCCTACGTAAAGGAGGTGGTATGCACTGGGATAGCTCTGAGGAACACTGATTATTATAGTAGCGATAGAATAGCGAGAGAGATGCAACATTGCGGCGGAGAGAGAGAGATTGCAGAGAGTATGTGAGTGGACGGGAGTTAATGATACGAAAGGCCTTCCTTTCAACTTTGTCTAGGAGAGCGGTGTGAGAGGAACCTCCCCACACATGTGAACAATACTCAATACAAGGGCGCACTATGCCCCTGTACAGAGCAAGAAGCTGTGCAGGGGAAAAGAACCCCCTAAGGCAGTTGAGCACACCCAGCTTCTGGGAGGCTGCCTTAGCAAGACTGGTAATATGGTCCTTCCAAATGAGAGCAGAAGAAAAAGAGACACCAAGAATATTGAGAGAAGATGAAGGGTTGATTTTTGTATTGTTGAAGAATAAGGGATAGTCCGCTGGGAGATCCTGACGGGTAGATAGATGGAGAAATTGGGTTTTGGAAGCATTAAAGTTAACAAGGTTTTCTCTGCCCCAATTGGAAATAGTATTTAGATCAGAATTTAAGAGTTCTATGGCTTCATTACGTTTGTCGTTGAGGGATTGCTGGCTGGGGCGTTCTGAAAAACTAATGGAGTAGTGTAAGGTTGAGTCGTCTGCGTATGAATGGATGGGAATTAAGGTACAGTTAAGGAGATCATTTATAAAAATTAGAAAGAGAATAGGAGATAGGACAGAGCCCTGAGGAACACCGGAGTTTATAGGGTGAGGAAGTGAACAATGGCCGTCCACAACCGCAGCTATGGAACGGCCGGAAAGGAAATTAGAGACAAAGGCACAGATGGAGGGATAGAAACCGAAGGAGGGTAGTTTAGAAATTAAAGATTTATGCCAGACTCTATCGAAGGCTTTCGATATGTCTAGTGCAATAGAAAAAGTCTCACCGAAGTCCCGAAAGGAGGATGACCAAGAGTTAGTAAGATATGAAAGAAGATCACCAGTAGAGCGACCCTTAAGGAAGCCATACTGGCGATCTGAGAGCAGATTATGAGAAGAGAAATGCTTAAGAAATTTGGAAGCAAGAATAGTTTCAAAAACTTTAGAAAGACAAGAGATAAGAGCAATTGGACGATAGTTGGAGGGTTGAGAGCGGTCACCCTTCTTTGGGACAGGTTGAATGTGAGCAAACTTCCAGCATGAAGGGAAGACGTTAGAGGATAGACAGAGACGAAAGAGTTTGCCTAGGCAGGGAGTCAGCAAGGAAGCACAGTTTTTGAGAACAACAGGAGGAACACTGTCCGGACCGTACGCCTTATTAGTGTTAGTGGTAGAGAGACAAGGTGCATTTGCATTAGTCATTATTTTCGTATACCGTCTCTAAGCAACTGAGGCCCAGATGCGTAAAAGGCGACCTTACCTAGGATAATCAGAATAGCACCAGCAGTATTAATAAGATTTATTTTGATCAGAGGATTTTTTTTTAGAATAGGTGTCTAGCATTTATATTTTATTATGTCTGAACAACAAGCAAGAGAGGAGGCCGGGGAGTGTCGTGCCATTACATATCACCAGTGAGGAGGATGCGAGAGTGTTCCTTCGGAGGTCTCCAGAATGGGCACAAATGCAGTTGAGAAGGGTGGAGGAATTGAGGTTGATAGCAACAGTGTTGGGAGTAGAGGGGTCTCTTCTTACCACGAGGGAAACATGTCAGCTGTATATATGGCAGTATTATTATGACATTCAAGAGGAGGTTCAGTCAACAACTGTGCCGGCAGGAGGCTATATCACACCTGCACGCTCTCCGCCGCGCACACCCAGTCCTTTTAATGAGATACCTGCACGCTCTCCGCCGCGCACACCCAGTCCTTTTAATGAGAGCATAACGTCTTCCCAGTTTACCTGTCCTACTGTTAATCCCCCATTGTTGCCTGACGTGCCCTCTGGTGTGCCCCAACTTTCTCAACCCCATTTTTATCCTTTACACTCTACTCCTGCCGCTGGCTGGGCGGCACCTCCCCCCCCCCCATTTGTCCCAGCCGGACTTTCTACGATTCAGCCACGTTACCGTCCCGCTTATGTTCCTACACCACCCCCTACTTTTACCCCGGTAGGGCTATCGAGTGATGCTCTAGTACAATTAGAATTGAAGAAATTGGAAATGCAGGAGAAAAGAGAAGAGAGAGAGAGGCAGGAGAAAAGAGAAGAGAGAGAGATGCAGGAGAGGTTAGAAACACAGAGAATGACAATAGAGTTACAAAGAACCAAAGTTGAGGTAGACGGGGGTAGGTACACAAGGGGACAAGTGGACACGGTACACAGGGAGGAATCTAGCGAGTTAAAGTTGTCTCGTAGCCTGAAGCTCGTTCCCGCTTTCGATGAGGACAAAGTCACTGATTGGTTCCAGCGATATGAAAAGAAAGCAAGGGAGTTTGAGTGGCCACGGGAATGCTGGGCGGCATTGGTGGTACATGTTCTCAAGGGAAAAGCGCTCGAGGCATATGATAGGATGTCAGCAGAGTATGATAATTTAAAGCAGGCTATCCTTAACCCAGGAGATGCGGGAAGACTCTTAAGAGTTTCCCCGGGCGACTGCGGGAAGACTCTTAAGATCCTGGGCCTAAAAAAATCCATTTAAAACACCGCAAAAAAACATGAACCCTTTTGTTTTTATTTTTATTATTTTTTTTTTTTTTTGCCCCTGGGCCATGCCAAATATCACACCTCCACATCCCCTCCTTCCCACTTCCCCCCCTCCTTCAATTATCACCTATTTTCCCTGTTATTCCCTTATTCTGTGGTCTATTTTCATGCTAACATTAGCGAGTTGCTAGCAGGGCGTTGTCATCAGTGTTACCAAGCGTGGGAATTAGGGGAGAAGTCAGGAAGAGAATTGAGAGGTACCTCCAGTGTCTCTCAAAGCTTCGTGAGTGGAAGGTTGGCTCACACTCACTTACACACACTCTCGCTTTCATTTCGCGATTTTGACCAGCCAAACACTGTTTCCACTTGTTTTATTGTTGTAACTGGTTAATATCTTCATATTAATGATAAAATAGGCGCATATGAATAAGTATTAACGATATTTATGGTAAAATAACGATGTTAGTGATGGGAACAGCTCAAATACGTGCACACAGGCGTGTGGTGTCTCATGCCCCCCATGCGCAGCCGAGAGGTTAAGGCTTATGAACTCAGACCAGAAGTCTATCGCCTTAAATTTCGTAATGCAAGGAAGAAGCCTAATCATACTCATGTTGAGTTTGCTAAGTACCTCCGTGATTGTTTGTCTCGTTGGCTTTTGAGTGAAAATGTAACCAATTTAAATGAGGCAATTGAGTTTTTCCTGCTAGAACACTTTACCAACAATGTCGACAGAGAGATTTGCCAAAAGATCCGTGAGAAGCGCCCCGGCAAGCTGTCTGATGCTGCCGTGTGGTCTGACGATCGAGTGTTGGCAACCAAGGATTTTACTGATCGTGCCAGATATGCCCCCCACACGACTGCACGTGACGAGAAGTACTGAGCAGGTGGAAGCGGAGGGTACAGTAATAGTGGCCCTGGTCCCACACGTAATAATAACGGTGGAGACAGACCAAAATCACCAAATTCAGCCCGACCTGATTCCAGTGTTGTTAGGTGTTATGGGTGTAAACAGACTGGACATATTAAACCAAACTGTCCCCAGGCAAAGTCTTCTGCAGCGCTTGCTAAGCCTGTGTCGTTAGTGGTTGGTATCCAGGGAGGAGGGGATGAATCTTTGTTACCGAGGTTGGAGGCAGACCGAAGGGTGAAGCATGGGGTGCCAACGGCCGTGGCACAGCCTGCCCCCGACAACGTGTCTCAACTAGGTACCAATGCAGGTCCAGAAGCCCCGCTTGCTTGGTGCCAGGCTTTAGGGATTCGGGAGCTAAGCAGTCCATGTGTTTGAACTTGACGGGGAAGCCGATAAAATCTGACGAGTTTGTGTTATGTCGAGGTGTAAACACTGAGACCTATTATAGCCTCGTTCCTGTTCATCTTAGGTGTCCTGGAGTCATGGTGACGGCGAAGGTAGCGGTTGTGGACACATTACCTGTGGAGGGGATTGATTTTCTGCTTGGAGCAGATATGGCAGGGAGCAGAGTCTTTCCACCTCCGGTAGTGGTGTCAGAGCAGGTACAACCTGAGGAGAGGAACAAGGAGGATAAGAAGCTGCCTCCCGATTTTTTTCCAGTGTGTGAGGTCAAGGGATCTATGGCCCAGGTTACACAGCCGGAGGAATTGTTAGGGGAGGAGATAGATCTGATCGAGGGGATGTACAGTACTGAATCTGCATCACCCATAGATTCGACTGATCTGCAGGGTGCCGAGGGTGTGCAGGACGAGGAGGAAGGTTCCGCGGAAAGCTCCTCACTCGTTTCACCCAGTGCCAGAGGTGATACTGAAGGGAGTGATCGGGTCCCTACGGGAGGACCGGTTGATCCTGTATCATCAAATCAGACCGACTTGGAGGCTATACCTTTCTTACCACCGGGGGAGATTGGTGAGGCGCCGCAGAGTGATGCTTTATTAACACACTTGTTTTCTAAGGTCGGGGAGAGTAATCCAGACAGACATAAGACCCATCAGCTCTGCCATGTTAACGGGGAGTTGTCTGAGGCAGTTTGTGCTACTGTATCCGCTCAGAACGGGTCAGTAGAGAAAGTTGAGTCAGATCCGGTCAATTTCTTGCCTATGTTATTGACTGGAGAGTTGGAGTCGGAGGTGCAGGGTGAGCCCGGGCCTGGTGGATGGTGGTTGGATAACCCAGGTCCCGGGGCTATCGGTTCATGCACTGTGGGAACGCCAGGCAAGGCTCCTGCAGTGCCTCTCAACCCCCCTCTGTACTCTCCCCAATTCTCCGGTCCCAGGGACCAGGATACCGTGTCTCGTTGCCCTGTCCCGGTTGTAGAAGGCATGAAGGAGGAGCAGGAGGAGGAGAGGGAGTTTTTCCCAGGTGAGGCTGTTCCGGCTGGGACATGGGCAGAGAACGGGTACCTGGCCCTGCGGGAGAAATTGACCCATTTACCTCCGGAAAGGGTTGAGGAGATGTTTACTACCTTGTGGGCTTATCCACACGTGTTCGGGGATGCACCAGGTTTGACATCTTGGGCGGTGCATAACATCGATGTGGGAGAGAACAAGCCTATAAAATTACCACTTTGCAAAGTAAATTTACTCTCCAAGAGAGATACCTACCCTTTACCGAGAGTTGATGACTCGGTAGATAAGATTGGGGCAGCCACGTGCATCATAAAAGTGGACTTAGTTAAAAGCTATTTGCAAGTCCCACTACCAGAACGTGCCAAGAAAATCGCTAGTTTTGTGGTGGGGGAAGGAGAGTATCAGTGCCAGGTGATGCCTTACAGCTTGAAGAATGCTCCCGCCACCTTTCAGCGGTTAATGGGCAGGGTTGTGTATGATGTCCCCAATTGTTTAGTCTACATGGATGATGTTGAGCACCACCTTTACTACTTTTCGAAAAAGTTTAACCGAGCACACAAGAATTATTCTGTGATCGAGAGGGAGTTGCTAGCTATTATTTTGAGTTTATACCATTTCGCTATTTAATTGCCACCATATGGGCCCGTGCTCAGAAGCTACTCTGACCATCATCTTCTGCAGTTTCTTAACCTCTGAAGTGCGCATGGGGGTAATTGGAAACGTCCCCCTGTGCTGACGTATTTGAGGTGTTTCCGTCACTAAAATATTCATTGTGCCATTAATAGCATTAATACTTATCCATATGCGCCTATTATGGGTTGATTATAAAGGTATTAACCTGAAACAACAATAAAACGAGTGAAAACAGCGTTTGGACGGTCAAAATCGGAGATATAGCCCGCGAGTTGTATAATGTATGGGTGAGGCAACCTGCTTTCCCGCCAATTTCCCCCAAGGCCACTGAGACACAGTCGATCGATAATCTCTCTCTCTCTCTCTTGCACTCGATTGCCATCAGTGATGACAACACCCTGCTTGCAACTCGCTAATGTTAGCACGAAAATATACCTCAGAATAAGGGAATAACAGGGAAAATAGGTGATAACTGAAGGAGAGGAGGAAAGTGGGGAAGGAGGGGAGGTAGAGGACTGAGATTTTGCATGGCCCAGGGGCCATAAAAAAAAAAAAAAAAAAAAAAAATCGATGTCAAAAGTTGACTTTTTTTTTTTCACTCACTCATAAGAGTCTCCCCGCAGTCCGCCGGGGGAACTCTTAAGAGTCTCCCCGCAGTTCCCGGGTTAATAGGCTCAGGGACAAGAACATGAGACTTACTCGCTGGAGTTTGATGTTGCAAGAATATCATCTCGATGTTAGGCACATCCGTGGTGTGAATAATGTCCTGGCAGACTGTTTGTCCCGTGAGTCCTCTGAGGAATGATAGGAGAGCACGAGGCTATTTAGTTAGTAAGTTATATTTACTCATGTTAAAAAAATCTATAAAATGTAAAAATACAAAAGACTGTCAATGTAAATATTTTGCAGTTGTAAACTAATGATGAAAGTTTTGTTACAAAGCTTCAACACTTCCCCCCCCCCCCCCCGTGTGAGGGTGTCACAATGACCAGAGTCTATAGGTTTTTTATATGAGTAGCTAGACTCGACTGGCACCAGATTTATTAAAGCAGCTGTGCCAAGTCTATCCTTAGAAAGACCTGGTATTGTGAGTTTCTCTCCGATACCCTTCCAATTACTCATGACTAGTCTTGCTGTGCCTTTAAGCATTTTTGTCTCAATACACATTTGTGTAGAATGAGCCCATAGAGTGTTATCAGTTTCGTCTAACCAGTTGTTAGTTAAGCAGCAAGGCAAGGCAACGTGTAGTTTGCTAGATAGTGTGGCTGGCGAGGGAGGTGTTGACAGCTTGTTGCTTTTGCCTCGTGGGAGGTAAGGTTGCTAAGCAACACAAGTTTATTTAACTATGTGATCATTGCAAGTTCAGTTGTGTTACAATATAAAGATGTACTTTATTTTATCTGCCACACTGTTTTAGTTAAGTTGTTAACACAGGAATACTTTAGTACAAGTTATTCTTGTGAAGTGTCTTAGTCTTATCTTATCGTGTGGTGAGATTTTGCAACCCATTCGTTTGAGGCTGGCCTCCGCGGTGCTCTGCAGCATCTGGTCTCCTCATTCTCTCGTTGGCGGCCAGACAGTATAGGTGGTGGTAGCTCTCTCTTGTGGCACCCCAGTCGGCCTGTTTATTTTTCCTTGCTTGCATAAGAGTAACGTAACGTAATTAACAGAGAATCCTAGACATCCATTTCTTCCTTTTTATTATTCCTTTCCTCTGATCAGCATTTTACTATCTTTCCATTTTCATCATTTATTCTGAACCTCCGGTGGCTACTTCGGAATTAGTGATAGGGAAGAGCTGGGAAGTTTGCCGGGGCCCTTACTACTAAGCACTGTTAATCCCATAGACAGTACACACACACACACATCCATAACCCCTACATATTTTTCCCAGTGTTCGTGCTTAGGACCCGGTAACAACCTTGACGGTTCTGCCCCAGCACGTGTGTGTTCCCTATCTCGGGTTTCGAACTGAGGCAACGGAGTGTTTAATATTAATTCGGAATCCAGCTTCAGTCTGGAACCCCCCCTTCCCCCCCCCCCCCCCATAGTTAGTGAGTGTGGGAGGTGGACTCTAAGAGTTCATTGTTTGGGCGGTAACTCACCAGGTTGAAGCAGGATATACTGGTGTGATATCAGAGGTGTTCAGGGCAACTTGCTTCCACTAATATCACCCCGAGGTTAGTAGTCATATTAGGACACTGCCTTGTATTGTTAGAACATTATTATATGCAACATTATTATGTGGAACTCTCTTGGGTTGAGAGTGGATTACCGTTGGCTGGTTTGCGCCTGGTTTAGTATTGTCGAGGGCGCGCATAGCCTGTTATGCTCGAAGTACACCTGCACTCTTTTTTTTCGTTGATGTCTGGTGGTAGCCTATGTATTTAACGGTTTTGATTATCCAACCCAGCATTGCTAATCCCGGTGTTGGTTTCGTGTTCTCGTAGCTAGTAAGTTACATGATTATTTCTGTTCTACTTATTATTCAGAATAGGAGCAGGGCAGTGTGCACCTTAAGTCCTGAGAAGAGCCTGGAAGCGTTCATAAAGCTCTTACCTGCTGCGTCGTGGTGTTGTTTGGTAGAGAGACAAGGTGCATTTGCATTAGTCATTATTTTCGTATACCGTCTCTAAGCAACTGAGGCCCAGATGCATAACAATATATATATATATATATATATATATATATATATATATATATATATATATATATATATATATATATATATATATATATATATATATATCGCACCTTACTAAAAAAAAATATATAATTTACAATCATATTCGTTCCGGGTGAATTTCTTGTTTCTAGACACACCTAAGTTTGTTGTGACGCCCCGAACATGAACTGTATATGGTCGTCATGGAGATATAGATCCCATACCCTTGGCGTGAGCGTGTAGTGTACTGTATAGTGTGTGCTTAGTGTGTTACAGTATTCGCACTACCTATGCTGCTCTTTCACTCACAACGTTGATCACGTCTTATCGTTGGCTTTAAACCGTCATCATATTTGTGAGTATGTGTTTATATAAGCATAGTTGTATCGGTCAAATATGGTATATATTCGTGTATATCAATATTAACATAGGAGACCCCATATAAATACTGTTCCTCAACTGTTTACCAGTGAAAAGTGTGTTTACGTGTACAATTGTGATACTAAGGGATGAAGGTGTTGTTGTTGCTGTTATTGTTGTAGTTGTTGTTGTACAGTAGTTCTCCAGACTGTCTGGCCGAACAGTCCCGAGCCTGGTTGACCGAAGCCGCGCCAGATGCCTTTTGTTGGATGGTTTATCGAAGCTTAACAGTGCAAGGGGAGGTGTGGTGGAGTGGTCTTGCCACTGGCCTGGTAATCCAATGGTCCCGGGTTCAAATCCCGATGTATCAATGGGAAGATATTATTGGGATGGAATTTGTGCTGTACCTAGTATCAGTGCATTACCACAAGCCCACCGAAACGTCAATAAAATACCCTCATTGTTCCCTGATTAAATAGCACTGTATGAATATTCCCATATTCAAAATATGCTATAGGGGTGCAATGCCTGGTGAGTTATCTGCTCAACAGGTGGCGTTGTGTGTGTGTAAGTGTGAGAGTCCGAGTGTAGGGGTTGAGACAGTGAAGCACAGGAACGAGGTGGCTTCAGAGATGGGGTCGTTTCGGGCCATGAGTGAGCACCGTGCCTCATGTGAAGGCAAGATGGCAGGTGCTCGTTGTACTCTACGTGCTTCACATGTCTCACTTCCTAGACTGGAACAAGACCTCACGGGCTTCACTGTTCATTGTAAAGCGGTGAATGTTAAGGCTCTCAGCCTATGCCCGAGAGGAAGTAAGTTGGAATATAGAAGAAAAAAAAAGAAAAAAAAGAAGGTTGCCTTAAAATAATTCTTAGAGGGTGTAACTTGAAAAACGGTTACGATATATTGGATTAATTTGTGTGGTAATTTTTACTGTAGTGGTCTTTCTCAAGTAGCATCATATTATTATCTTTGCACTGTGGTGTGAAACAAGTGTTGGAAGATATAGAGTGGACTGAAGAACAAGCAAGAGAAGTGGTGATGCATAGGCATGATTTTTTTTGTTCTATGTGAATGAAGGAGACAAAAGGCATAACTGCCTGCAGCGAGTGCCTCCCCCAGATTTCAAAGAGTGTGACAGGGCCGAAATCAGACGTTCGAGCTAAAATGCCTGGATACACGGAGTTTGAAGCAATTTAAGTCATAAGAAGAAGGAACGACTGATTCTCGGAGAGAGTTCCAGAGCTCAGCAGTTGAATAGAAGAAAGTCTGAGAATAATGTTTCACTCTTGGGTTGGAGAGTTGCACAGAGTAGGGGTGGGATTGTGTTGCAAGGTGGGTACTACGTACCGTACATAGAGGAGGTAGTATACACTGGGAAAGCTCCGAGGAACACTGATTATTGTAGTAGCGATAGAATAGCGAGAGAGATGCAACATTGTGGCGAAGAGAGAGAGAGATTGCAGAGAGTTGGTGAGTGGACGGGAGTTAATGATACGAAAGGCTTTCCTTTCTACTTTATGAGTGCGGTGTGAGAGGATCCTCCCCACACATGTGAACAATACTGAATACAAGGACGCAATGTGCCCCTGTACAGAGCAAGAAGCTGCGCAGGAGTAAAGAACCCCTTGAGGCGGTTGAGCACACCCAGCTTCTGGTAGGCTGCCTTAGCGAGACTGGTAATATGGTCTTTCCAAGTGAGAGCAGAAGAAAAAGAGAATATGAGAACATTGAGGGAAGATGAAGGGTTAATTTTTGTATTGTTGAAGAATAAGAGATAGCCCTGTGGAGGTCCGGATCGTACGCCTTCTTAGTATTAAGCCCAGAGAGGGTAGAAAGTACATCTTTAGAAGAGATTAGGATATTAGGCATAAGTAGGAGAGAGGGGGGTGGAGAGGGAGGAATAGCACCAGAATCATCCAAGGTAGACTTTCTGGCAAAAGTTTGAGCAAAGAGTTCAGCTTTGTCAGAGGAACAATTGATGGTTGTGCCATCTGAGTGGAAAAGGGGAGGAAAGCCGAGGAAGAAAAGTTGTTGGAGAGGTTTTGTGCTAGATGCCAGAAAGCTTGGGAAGAGCTAGAGTTGGATAGTTCAGTGCATTTATTATTGATGAAAGAGTGCTTGGCAAGTCGAAGAACAGATTTGGCTTGATTCCGGGCAGAAACATAAAAAGAATGAGAAAAAGAAAAGATTGAGTTTTAAGGCATCGGTACCGTTTGAATGCTTCCTCCTTGTTGCGGACAGCAGTATAACAAGCGTGAGTATGCCAAAACAAATTTGCATTAGACTGAGATAAAGAAAATGGAATGTACGCTTCCATGCGCGAGAGGATTACCTCGGTAATGCATTCAGCACTCTCAGAGGGTCGTCGGCCACGGAAGCAGAAGTTATTCCATGGGAAATCAAAGAAGTACTGCCGGAGAGCCTCCCAGTTGGCAGTGCCAAAGTGCCAGAAGCGCCGCCGGCTGGGAGGATCGGATGGCCGTACTGAAGAGATAGGACAGGTGACGGAGATAAGTTTATGGTCGGAGGAGCCCAAAGGAGAGAAAAGATTGACAGTATAAGTAGAAGGGTTAGAAGTCAGAAATAAGTCAAGAATGTTGGGCCGATTTCCGAAGCGATCCGGGAGGGTTGCTGGACCAGCTGCTCTAGGTCATTTATGATAGAAAAGACGTAGGCTTGTTCACCAGGTGGGTCAGTAGAGTGTGAGGAGAGCCATCCTAAGATGGAGATTTCAGAGAAGGGAGAGATAGATAGAATGTGTTCCACTTTAGATAATCGAAGAATTTGGGAAAGTCGGTAGAATTAGGAGAAAGATAGACAGCACAGAAATATTTAGTATGAGAATGACAGGATAGTTTGAGCCATAAAGTTGAGAATTTAGAGGAGTCGAAATCGGGAACATGAGAGCAAGTGAGTTTGTTCTGCACGTATGGACAACATCCGCCTTTGGCTTTGAAACTAGGATAGAGAAAGTAGGAGGATACAGAAAAGGGGCTGCTGGCAGTTGCTTCAGACACCTGAGTTTTGGTGAGGAAAAGAAGATCAGGTTTGGAGGAGGAGAGATGGTGTTCGAAAGAATGAAAACTAGAGGAAAGGCTGCGAATATTGCAGAAGTTGATAGTAAGAGTGACAGGCTGTGGTCCAGAGTCTTTAGAGGGGTCGTCACGGGAAGGTCGGGCATGTGCGGGGGCATTTATGCCCCCCCCCCCCCTCCCCTCCCCCGGGGACTCCGAGGCTGGGCCTGTGTTCATCATCATTTTTAATAATTATGAAGGAGGAAGTGTGGTGTGCATGTTAAGTGTAGTGAAGTAGATAGGAGGAGGAGGGGTTTCTGAGAGCATGCTGGACTACTTTCAGTGTAAGTGAGGCACAAAGATAATCAGTAAGAGAGCTCAAGAAAATGAAACAGGAGTTCCAGCAATTCCTTATCAAATGCCCACAGCCTCTCCTGGGTATAGCCCTGTTCGATTGGTGCCTACAATCTACCCCCATTTCCCCTATTAGTCGCCTTGTACGACACACACGCAGTAGGACGTGTGGGGCATATTCTTTTTTTCCTCCACTATAAGATGGAGGCCCCTTTACCCCCAGGGGGTAATGAATGGAGATTGATTTTATATAAAAAAAAATGTCTATGTGATTGAGGGAGGCAAAAGGCAGAACTGCCTATAGCGAGTGCCTCCCCCATAGTTGAAAGAATGACAGGGCCAAAATCAGGGGACGTTCGAGCCAAAATGCCTGGACACACAGAGTTTGAAGCAATTTAAGTCATAGGAAGAGGGGAAGACCGATTCTGGGAGAGAGTTCCAGAGCTCAGCTGTTGAGTAGAAGAAAGTTTGAGAGTAACGTTTCACTCTTGGGTTGGAGAGTTGCACAGAGTAGGGGTGGGATTGAGTTGCAAGACGGGTACCACGTGCCCTACGTAAAGGAGGTGGTATACACTGGGTAAGCTCTGAGGAACACTGATTATTATAGTAGCGATAGAATAGTGAGAGAGATGCAACATTGCGGCGGAGAGAGAGAGATTGCATAGAGTTGGTGAGTGGACGGGAGTTAATGATACGAAAGGCCTTCCTTTCAAATTTGTCTAGGAGAGTGGTGTGAGAGGAACCTCCCCACAAATGTGAACAATACTCTATACAGGGACGCACTATCCCCTTGTACAGAGCAGCTTTGTGCAGGGGAAAAGAACCCCCTAAGGCGGTTGAGCACACCCAGCTTCTGGGAGGCTGCCTTAGCAAGACTGGTAATATGGTCCTTCCAACTGAGAGCAGAAGAAAAAGAGACACCAAGAATATTGAGAGAAGATGAAGGATTGATTTTTGTATTGTTGAAGAATAAGGGATAGTCCGCTGGGAGTTCCTTACGGGTAGATAGATGGAGAAATTGGGTTTTGGAAGCATTAAAGGTAACAAGGTTTTCTCTGCCCCAATTGGAGATAGTATTTAGATCAGAATTTAAGAGTTCTATGGCTTCATTACGTTTGTCGTAGAGGGATTGCTGGCTGGGGCGTTATGAAAAACTAATGGAGTAGTGTAAGGTTGAGTCGTCTGCGTATGAAATGGATGGGAATTGAGGTACAGTTGAGGAGAACATTTATACAAATTAAAAAGAGAATAGGAGATAGGAGAAGAGCCCTGAGGAACACCGGAGTTTATAGGGTGAGGAAGTGAACAATGGCCATCCACTACCGTGGCTATGGAACGGCCGGAAAGGAAATTAGAGACAAAGGCACAGATGGAGGGATAGAAACCGAAGGAGGGTAGTTTAGAAATTAAAGATTTGTGCCAGACTCTATCGAAGGCTTTCGATATGTCTAGTGGAATAGAAAAAGTCTCCCCGAATTCCCGAAAGGAGGATGACCAAGAGTTAGTAAGATATGAAAGAAGATCACCAGTAGAGCGACCCTTAAGGAAGCCATACTGGCGATCTGAGAGCAGATTATGAGAAGAGAAATGCTTAAGAAATTTGGAAGCAAGAATAGTTTCAAAAACTTTAGAAAGACAGAGAAGAGAGCAATTGGACGATAGTTGGAGGGTTGAGAGCAGTCACCCTTCTTTGGGACAGGTTGAATGTGAGCAAATTATCAGCATGAAGGGAAGACGTTAGAGGATAGACAGAGACGAAAGAGTTTGCCTAGGCAGGGAGTCAGCACGGAAGCACAGTTTTTGAGAACAACAGGAGGAACACCGTCCAGACCGTACGCCTTATTAGTATCAAGCCCAGAGAGGGTAGAAAGTACATCTTTAGAAGAGATTAGGATATTAGGCATAAGTAAGAGAGAGGAGGGTCGAGACGGAGGAATAGCACCGGAATCATCCAAGGTGGAGTTTCTAGCAAAAGTTTGAGTGAAGAGTATAGCTTTGTCAGAGGAAGAAGTGATGGATGTGCCATCAGAGTGGAAAAGGGGAGGGAAAGACGAGGAAGAGAAATTTTTGGAGAGGTTTTTGGCTAGATGCCAGAAAGCTTGGGAAGAGCTAGAGTTGGATAGTTCAGTGCATTTTTTATTGATGAAAGAGTGTTTGGCAAGTCGAAGAACAGATTTGGCTTGATTCCGGGTAGAAACATAGGAAGAATGAGAGTCTGAGTTTAAAGGCGTCGGTACCGTTTGAATGCTTCCTCCTTATTGCGGACAGCAGTAGAACAGGCGTGAGTAAACCAAGATTTTTTAGCATTAGTCTGAGAGAAAGAGAATGGAATGTATGCTTCCATGCCCGATAGGATTACCTCGGTAATGCGTTCAGCACTTTCCGAGGGTCCCCGGCCACGGAAGCAGAAATCATTCCATGGGAAATCAAAGAAATACTGCCTCCCAGTCGGCAGAGCTGAAGTGCCAAAGTTTCACAAGCGCCGCCGGCTAGGAGGATCGCCACCCGTACTGGAGAGATAGGACAGGTGACAGAGATAAGTTTATGGTCGGAGGAGCCCAAAGGAGAGAATAGATCAACAGTATAAGAAGAAGGGTTAGATGTTAGAAACAAGTCAAGAATGTTGGGCCGATCTCCGATGCGATCCGGGATACGGGTGGGTTGCTGAACTAACTGCTCTAGGTCATTTATGATAGAAAATACGTAGAAGTAGGTGAATAGATGAGTGATAGCGCGGTCGTAGAGAGAGGGAGTCGGGCGTCAGTTGGACTAGATAATAGTCCGTCAGGTGCCCAAACTGGGGAGCCAGTGTACTGTATATATCAAGGGTAAAAAATGGAAGTGATGTGGGCGGGCATTTTGGTGCGCTCCGCTGCGTGTCTGCCTGCAGAGACTGGAACCTCTCAGAGAGATCTGGGATCTGGGAATTTTGCTGGGGACCCCAAATGGGCTTTGGTCTCCGGGTCTTCTCCTGGACATCCTAGATGTATATGAATTCATATTTTGAGTTTTGCTTTGTTGTTTCTGTTAGGGCTCTGTTTCGAGTCGGCCATCCACATCTATAGGGTATGTACCTGAGTACATAATTATATACATACATACTGTGGGTCGATATGTTAAGGGAACAAGTATACTTTCTCCGTGGTGTTTGGTCTTAGACTTATGATTAGTAATTGTGACTTGTGTATTAAATAAACAGGCATGTTAACCCCTTCAGCACCATGACGCCTTTTTACCTTTGATTCTAGCTTAATTTACTTGATTTTATGCAGCTAAAGAAGGAACCATGTTACTAAGAGGGTTTATTGAGAGAGTATTTACCCCTTTGAGTCATAGAGGTAGATTATAAACAAAGGAAAATCATGTAATGGTAACCAGAATATGATGAAAATTACGTCATAGTGCTGAAGAGTTTAAATGCGCTCGTTTACCCAAGTACACCTCCATTCACATTATAAGGGTATACTTTATATCGAACAGTTACTTTTAAAAATCGTAGACCTCACCTATTTTTAATTATGCGAAACTAAATTTATTCCTGAGTTCGAATCCTGGGAGAATCACATGCTGACATCAATTTAATTTGGGGTGTTATTGGTGTTAAGAACGATGTTAAAATATATATTATAGTAGAGTATCCTACCAGAGTATTCCGTGACCAATTTCTCCTGATCAAAGTTTGAAGGTGTTTTTTAGATGATTTGAAGATACTGAACAAAATAAGCCCCCATGTCACATATAAACACAAGTGACAACAATCAGAGTCTGCACACAAATATATTTACGGTCACACATAATCAAACACTAACACTCACATTCATACTCACACTCGAGATACTTAATTTCCCGGGGGATTTCGATGTAGTTACTCACAATGACAGGTCTGGCAAGTTGCAGAAAGTTGAGGATTGTGGGATTCTGGTTACAGACACCAAACGTACATCGCTGGACTTGGTATTCCAATACTAGTAATTGATATGAAAGATATTAATACAATTTTCGAAGAAACTCGTTGGAAAATCCTTCAGAACTGCAGGGTATATAGGAGAGCTGAGTTCTCCTCCCCTTGTAAAATTCTCCTACTCGACGAGACAGAAAGGGGCGAGGGAATACGAAAGTGGTCAAGGACCCATAAGAATTGAAACTTTAAATTTAGTTTCTTTTCGGGCTCTGTCTTGAGTCGGTCACCCCCAGCCGTGAGGTATGTGCCTGAGTATATACAGTACAGAACTAAATTTAATATTTTACGTTCTTTTGGCCTTCAGCTGTTTTGCTACACTTACATATTAACTGTTCTGTCTTTATTTATTTAGTTAACCACTTCTAAATCAAGATACGTAACAATATATATATATACAGTATGTATGTATGGTGGTGAAGGGGATCTTGGGTGGGAGGAGGGGCACTGGCTGACGGATGGCATCATGAGAATTAAGGGGACACTGACTGTTTTGTTGGCCTATAAAGTCATTCATTCATAAATTCTTAGTTTCATCGCTAGACATTCCTCAAACTTAGAAAAACACCCCCTAGACCCGCCCTCAAGATAAATGTTTACTTTTTTTGGTAGAAAAATTTCCCGGCCGAAGGCGGATTCCTCTTACAATTACAGGCTCGCTATCACTCGCCAGGAAAAATTTGACACCTAAATGGCACGATAAGTCTTAACATTTATAACAAAATGGGACGAAAGGTCTTAAAGTCGGCAAACAAATGGGCCGAACGTTTACAAATCTAAAAAATAATGGGACTATAAACGAGGGAGAAAGGGGACCAGAAAAACTACCGTCTCCCCTTAAGACTTCTGAGTACCAGCTACGTGTGTTATATTTTATTCTAGCTATATTTAGACGATATCATGCAGCTCAAGAAGGATCTGTGGTAGTCAAACGGGTTGGTTGAGATAGATTGAAGCCGTATTATTGCTAGAGGTCCTTCCTAAGCTGCATAAAGTTGTCTAATCATTGCCAGCATATAATTGAAAGGATGTCACCGGTACTGAACGGGTTAAGACTTCTGGCAATAGAATGGTAGATAGATAGATAATAGATAGTACAGTCACTCATAAAAATCCATGGACCTCACCTATATTCAATCATGGAAGTATGTCTCTGGAAACGAATCTATGAATATAATAATCTATACATCAACTACAAAATGATATATACTATTTATTGAAAAGCACGTTCCATTCAAAAGTCAATCCAGATAGTTATAATTGCATAAAAAAACATAGGGGTCCACACATTTTTATAAGAGACTGTACGCACCTTAACAGTCTGGGGAACTATAGTGGGCTTTATTTAATCTGACGGTAAATTCAATTTTTTAGCAGCTGATTTGTCGATTCTTAAAGGGATAGGCTTTATTTGATAGTTTATTTATTCATTATTTATTACGGTTTTAGTTTCCTCCCTCAACCTCCATCAAACTCAATAATGTATCGTCAAGTTTATCCATCAAGATAAATTTGTTAATTTTTCGGTTGAAAATGTCCCGGTCGAAGGCCGATTCGTCCAAAATTACAGGCTCGCTATAGCTCGCCAGGATAAAATCGACCCCTAAATGGCATGAAAGGTCTTGATATTGATAAAGAAATGTGATGAAAGGTTTTAAAATCGACAAACTAATCGGGCGAATGCCTTAAAATCTCAAGATTATCTATCTATCTATATGCTCAGGCCCAATCCCCATTTTGGGGGTAGCCGACTCAAGACAGAGCAAGAACAGCGAAAAAACAAAAACAACATAAAACAACAAATAAACACAGATAAAAAGCACAAACTCACACACATCGAGGTCACCCAGGAGAAGACCCAGAGACCAGGGTCACCAAGGTCGCTCCAGCACTCCCCCGGCCCCCGACCACCCGGAGAGGTTCCGATCTCGGCAGGCAGACATGCAGCGGAGCCAAAGCAACAATCCCTCCCACCACACTTCCAGGCGCACCCTTCATAGTAATCGTCTATTAATCATATTAATCTCAAGACTAATGGGGCTAAACATGAGGGAGAAGGGGTCCAGAAAAAGCAACCATCTCCCCCTATAAAGGTAATATATGAGACTGCTACATATATGTGCCATATTAATGCTAAGTTTTCTTAAGTAACAAGCGAAGTAATAAGTAAAGCCATTGATTTCGGGGGTTGACGAGTGATTGGTGCTTCTGAATGTTTGTGTGTTTGCTTTTTGTGGGTGAACTGTTATATGCGTTCTTCTCCTGTCACCTCTTTTTTTTCCTTTCTCGAGTCTTTTGGTGATCCTCCCTACACCTTGTGTGAGTAAGGACTAGCATTTGACAGACTTAATAAGTAACAAAACATTTCGCTAACAAATCTTCGAACAAGGCGAATAAACATGATCAGAAACATGACAATTTACCTTTAGCAGAAACAAAACAAAACATATTATATGTGACTGAAGTGTAGTGTATTTGTGAGTGTAAATGTCCGTATAAGAATGTTGTTTATGTAGGGGTATATAAATGTACGTGTGCGTTTTGTGAGAGTTGGTTGTATAGCGAAATATTTTAGTGTTTGTCATTACTATTAGCTACCCCATTAATATCCGTTTTCTTCATTAGTTCAAAACCAAAGAAAACTATATTTTGAAGGTAGACTTATCCTTTTGTCCATACTATTATTTTCGCGGTGACCGGTCAACTGAACCAGTAACAAACACTTAGACTTATATATACGCTTCCAAATACACTCCCCTTCAGCTACATCTTTCCCCGTAGTGTTGGGGCTAGTACAGATGAGTTACTGTATAGTATTTATAATAATGAAAACATATAAACACAAGTGACAACAATCAGAGTCTGCACACAAATATATTTACGGTCACACATAATCAAACACTAACACTCACATTCATACTCACACTCGAGATACTTAATTTCCCGGGGGATTTCGATGTAGTTACTCACAATGACAGGTCTGGCAAGTTGCAGAAAGTTGAGGATTGTGGGATTCTGGTTACAGACACCAAACGTACATCGCTGGACTTGGTATTCCAATACTAGTAATTGATATGAAAGATATTAATACAATTTTCGAAGAAACTCGTTGGAAAATCCTTCAGAACTGCAGGGTATATAGGAGAGCTGAGTTCTCCTCCCCTTGTAAAATTCTCCTACTCGACGAGAGAGAAAGGGGCGAGGGAATACGAAAGTGGTCAAGGACCCATAAGAATTGAAACTTTAAATTTAGTTTCTTTTCGGGCTCTATCTTGAGTCGGTCACCCCCAGCCGTGAGGTATGTGCCTGAGTATATACAGTACAATGAATACATACATACAATACCAATCATAGACTTGTCGCTACCCCTAGGCTGCACCTCAAAAGCAGAACATTCTCAAAATGTTATCTGCAAGGTTTTCGTCAAACAGATATTCAAGGAGGTTAAATGTAGAAGGGAGTATGCAGTGACACAAATTGGTTTAAAGTCAACCCTCCATTATACGATCTTTCGGACTAATTGGAGGGATGACCGGTCAGTTGGTGCAATAAGTCCGGTGCTAGATAATAATAAAACCGTGTTACAATTTCTCCTATAAATTACACTTGTTTGGTTGATTGTTATCCTCAGGTCAGGTCAGGTGAAGGTATTGAGGGATAAGCCTTTTACAACGGCACCTCGTAGCTACTTTCTACTGTCCTATTTATTTGTCTGTGTTTCTTTGTTTTCTCCCTACTAAAGAACAGAAATGGTGTAACTACAGAAACATAACTGTAAAATATTGTCACATGTCTCCTAAAAATGGCATCCTCCCTTGCTTGTCCATTTACACACTGGTTTGGTTGTTTTGTTAACGTCTGTTTCTTGGATGGAGGTCTAGGAAGGAAACTAGAAAATAATGAATAAATGACAAAATCGACCAAAAAGTGGACCATCCTCCCTTAAATGGCACATCATTCTTTATTTGATGGAGGTCTAGGAATGAAACTAGAAAAATAATATATGAATAAAACAAAAAAATACCAAAAAGTGAACGATCCTACCTTAAATGGCACATAATTCTTTCTTTGGTGGAGGTTTAGGAAGGAAACTAGAGAAATAATAAATATATGAAAACAAAATCGACCAAAAAGTTAACCATCCTCCCTTATATGGCACATAATTCTTGATGGACAATGCATCTCAATATATATGTTTTATGTGGATGAGGAAAAACTGCCTGTGATGAGTCCCTACCCCAGAGTTGAAAGAGTGACAGGGCCAAAATCAAGGAATGTACAAGCCAAAATGTCTGGACACACGGAGTTTGAAGCAATTTTAGTTATAGAAAGAGGTAACGATGGATTCAGGGAGAAAATTCCGAAGTTCAATTGTTGAATAGGAGAAAGTTTGAGGTTATAGTTTCACTCTTGGGTTGGAGAGTTGCACAGAGTAGGGGTGGGATTGTGTTGCAAGATGGGTACTACGTACTGTACGTAGAGGAAGTGGTATACATAGAGAGAGAGCTTTGAGGAACACTGATTATTGTAATAGCGGTAGAATAGCGAGAGAGATGCAACATTGTGGCAGAGAGAGAGAGAGAGAGCTTGCAGAGAATCAATGAGTGGACGTGAGTTAATGAGACGAAAGGCTTTCTTTTCGGCTTTGTCTAGAAGTACTGTATGTTAACAAGTCACATATTATATTGTATTTATTTGCTACCTATGATCCCCAAGACAAAAAAATAATAATAAGTAAAACAAAGCCACTGCATATCTGCCTGTTGAGACTAGAAACTCTCCGGGAGGTCTGGGACCTGGGAATCATTTGCTGAACCTGGATGTGTGTGTTTTTGTTTTAATATTTACATACATATGTACACTATAAATATATATATATAAAGGAAAATAATTGACAGG
Organism: Paralithodes platypus; assembly: GCA_032716605.1. Taxonomy (NCBI): domain Eukaryota; kingdom Metazoa; phylum Arthropoda; class Malacostraca; order Decapoda; family Lithodidae; genus Paralithodes; species Paralithodes platypus. The sequence goes on along the minus strand of CM064505.1, from coordinate 9,096,090 downwards.
GCGCCAGGCAACATCTATATTTTTCAAATTTCCGGCTAACCTTAAGCCATCATCAGGAACAACATTCCCTAAAAATAAGTAATATACTATTAGAACAACGCAATTTGTAAAAAATAGGGTAATGATTATCGAATCTATAAAAGGTTAAACTTACTAAATACAAACAATCCTATATTAATGTCTCACTATATATAAAATTAAAATTCATACACTAACCATGTAAAACCAGTGAAGATACCGAAAAGCAAAATAAAGACCATCACAATTGAACTATAACAAATATTTTAGCCTTTGAATACAAAAATTGTTTCCATAAATTCAAAACAAAGTCACAACACAGGCTAATACCATACAACGGATCAAGAAACGATCTCCCAATTTATCTAACACCATTGATTTATCAGTAAGGAAACTATATAATAATATTTCGATAACTAGCATTAACTTACATAACCCCTGACCAAAAATTCAAACACAAATGATACTCTTAGTCAAAAACATGAAAACATTAATAAACTAAGCCTAAATCAATCTTATATATCATAGCAATACGAGACTGAAATTCAACCCAATCTAGAGATTTAACACAAAAAAACACATCACTCCCAATGACTAAAGCAAAAATATTTATGTTTAAACCCATCATTATACTTGACTTACCCAGAAAAGAGTTCTCATCAGCACCAGGAACAAGAGAGAACTGAGGAACCTGAACCGAGAAGCGGCTAAAATAAACTCCCATGAAACAATTTCCCAAACAAATGAACCACTAACCATGTTGAACAAACCCTTGAAATTTGACCAAACATATATCTATGAACACTATTTGCAAGATTGATTTCAGGATTCAGTTTACTAATTAACAACTTCTCACCAATCAATGCATCAGACTGGCTACCCAACCTAGAGACTATCTCAAAATCACCCACACTAAAGAGATGATCCTCTTCACGCGAATGATTTCGAATAGCCGAAAACGCCATAGCCTGTAAAAACTTTCCCGATCGGTAGCTCCTACCCAGGTGTTCAAATATCCTAATTTTGAAGGAACGACTAGTGCATCCCAAATACCTAGCCTCACAGCTAGGACAAGTAAATTTGTATATAATATTTGAACACTGAAAGTCAGGCACGCGATCTTTGAAGCTAAAATATGACCCAATTCTAAACTTATTGGTGAAAACAAATCTAAAGCTCACAGCAGGAAAACTATTTTTCAGAACATTTAGTGCAATTTTACGAAATTCATTACTGATAGATCCATAGTAAGGCATTTTAACATAAATTATCTTCTTTTTTACATCAACATTTGATTGAACACCCTGAGCTTGTTTTACATACAAAAAATGTCTAAGTATACCATTGAATATATCTTCCTTATAATTATTAAGCATAAAATATTTCCTTAATTATTCAATTTCAACATGTAGCGAAACACAGCTGGAGCAAACAGCATAGCCTCTTTCTAATAGTGTCTTTATTGAATTATTCTTAAAAATCTTAGGGCAGTAGCTAAGCCAGTTTAAACCTAATCCTGTATGAGTGGGCTTTCTATAAACCTCAGTAGCTAATCCCTGATCTGTCTTTATCACTTTAACATCCAAAAATGCTAGTGACCCATTCTCTTCATTATCACATGTAAATTTAATATTTTGATGTTGCTTGTTCATATATTCAAAAAAAAATATATTATCTTCTACATCTCGAAATATTAAAAATGTATCATCCACATATCTCCTATAAAATATAGGTTTGAATGATAGGGGACACTCATCAAGCCACTGAACCTCTTTATTGCATAAAAATGAACCCGCAAACAATGGACCTAGACTTGACCCCATTGAAACTCCATCAATTTGACTATACAATACTTTGTTAAACAAAAAACAAGATTCTGTAGTTACAAACAAGAACAATTTCTTAACTATATCTTTACTAATATTGAAAAAGTTGTTAGAATCATATTCATCCAAAATAATCTCTAAAGTCTCACTCAGAGGAACGTTTGTGAAAAGTGACTCTACATCATAACTGGTAAGAACAAAATGTTTAGGCAACACAAGATTTGAAATTTCCCTCACAAAACTACTAGAATTGAGTACTGTATATTCATTAGTTGTAAGAGGAGCAACTATGGGTTGAAGAAATTTGGCTAAATTATACCCCGCTGTCTTTATAGATGAAACAATTGGCCTGAGTGGAATTCCTGGTTTATGCACCTTTGGTAACCCATATACTACTCCCGGAGCTGAGCCAGACGCATATAAGAAGTTGAAGCTGTCAATACCTATCCTGTCCTTAATAGATCGTAGAATCCTATTTAATTTATCCTCACCTCTGATAATTACATCAAACAATTCACCTTTTATTAGTTTAAATCTGTTTCGGTCACTCAGAATAGTTTCCATTTTTTGCAAATAATCAACTTTATCCATAATAACAACTCCCTTACCCTTATCCGGTTTGACAATGACAATTGAACTATCCTTACCCAATTCCCTAAGCAAATCCAAGTCCTCTTTCCTAAACACAGATGATTCCACATTTTTATATTCCCGTACTGCCAATCTATAGTTATTATTGCCAAATTCCCTAAGTTTGTTAATTACACCATCACTGTCCATCCCATTTCTCAACAACCCCGTTTTGACACACTCTTGAACTGTATTACACAATTTTTCCACTGAAACAAAATGACTCAACCAATCCTTCTTATAAAAAGGAATACAACAATCCAGACCCAGCATTAAAACTTTCTTTTCTCTTGATGAAAGTCGTCTGCTCGACTCATTGAAGATACAGCCCTCATTGTATTTAGTTTGCTGAATACCAAGACACTTGAGCTTATTATCATGACGGATCTTTACCTTTTCAGAGATTGCCTTCGAATGTTCAATGATTTTATATAAGAATGTCCAATAATCGAAAAAGGAGACTTGAGACTTAAATAATGACTTATAGTTGGCTAGTTTTTCTAAGGAAAATGTCAATTTCTTTTTCTGTTGTTTAATCTCGCGATTATATATATTAGATATATGTTTGGTCAAATTTCAAGGGTTTGTTCAACATGGTTAGTGGTTCATTTGTTTGGGAAATTGTTTCATGGGAGTTTATTTTAGCCGCTTCTCGGTTCAGGTTCCTCAGTTCTCTCTTGTTCCTGGTGCTGATGAGAACTCTTTTCTGGGTAAGTCAAGTATAATGATGGGTTTAAGCATAAATATGTTTGCTTTAGTCATTGGGAGTGATGTGTTTTTTGTGTTAAATCTCTAGATTGGGTTGAATTTCAGTCTCGTATTGCTATGATATATAAGATTGATTTAGGTTTAGTTTATTAATGTTTTCATGTTTTTGACTAAGAGTATCATTTGTGTTTGGATTTTTGGTCAGGGGTTATGTAAGTTAATGCTTTTTTAGAAAGGAGGGGAAATAAGTAGAGGGTTTGGTCAGGAAGGTAAAGTAGGAAATTATGAAGTACAGTAGAAGGGAAAAAGTTGGTGTGCCGGCCACTTTGCTGTTTTTATTTATTAAGTGTTGTTATTGGGCAATTTACATAGTAGCTGAGGGCCTAACTGAAATATAATATTTATAACTAAGAACAGTTTTTTTGATTGAGTTATCTTGGTAATAGAACATAAGGTGATAATTCCATGCGTGGGTCAATAAGCATGGAATACACTTCTCTCCCTGTTGGTGAAAATGCAAAGTCTATTTCTTCTTCTTTGTCAGGGTATTTTTCCTTCATCTTAGCAAGAGTAAGAGTTTGAGTATCTCTCAAGAATCCAGAATTGTCTTCTCTGATGTATTCTGATGTCTTCACAGCAACTTGTGTCTTGGTAGTTGAGACTTTGTTGATTTTCTTTTTCTCAGGAACTTGAGGAGTCAGAACTGGAGGAGGGGGAGAGGGAGAATTCTCGTGAGTTTGGTCTAAACATTCTTCCTCTTCATCCTCTTCATATTCTTCATCATCCTGTTCTTCATTATCCTCCTCTTCATGATCTTCGAGGTTGATGGATGTGTCTTCAGTGATGGTGATGTTGGGTTGATGTTCGATTTTCCTCCTTGGTTTCTTCTGCTTTTTTCGAAAGTCCAAGGCTTCAGGAGGGATGTAGATGGTTGGTAGTCCGTTGTGTTGGAGTATTTGAGGGATTAACTGACATAGATGATGTTTATTTGAGCCAGCAATGACTGTGGCAGCTTGGATACAGGCGTATATACTGGCTGTGATGTCAGGTTCCTCCTTTTGTCTTGTTAGTTGTCTTGGTGATTTGCTGATGTGGTGTTTTCGGCGAGCAAGATGTGAGCCTTTTACTGCTGCACCTCCAGGGCCAGTGATTTGGTGAGCTTCTGGTCCTTTTTGCCCGGGTTTAGTGCTGAATTCCACTTGTTCACCTTCTCCTAGAGATGGATAATAATTAGAGTTGAATTTAGATATTGCTTTGTGATGAACAAATATATCTGTCTTATTATCCGATGTTGTGATGAAACCATAATAGTCCATGAGCCAGGCCAGATATCGGTACCACCTGGGGTGACTAAACACGAATGGTACTAAAATGTTTATAGAGTGACTGTAAGTACATTAAGATATGATAGCCTTCTCGCACTGGTAGCTTAGTCTAATTTTGTTGATGCAATAGGGGCGCTACCCAAAAATAAAGATTTTTAGCGTGACGCTCGGCGTTTTCCTCATTTTCTTTAAAATCCATCACACAATCATCGCGAAACTTTGAACACCTATGTAGAATTATATTCTCTACCAGAGTTGTTCCTAGGTATTTTTCAAATTTCCTCATATTTCGGAATATACTCTATATTTTTGGGTATTTTCCTCTAAATCTAGAATAAATCCTTAAATATGGGGAACATTGAAAAATATATTCTAACAGCTCTTGTAGCTTATTTGATTCTCTACAAGAATTATTCCGATGTGTATTTCAAGTTTCTCCATATTTAGGGGTTTATTTCATATTTGGGGATTTTTTGTTATATTTTGGGGATAATTTATTATTGGAAGGAGCAAACATATGTAGAGTGGTTTCCATGTAATGTGTTTGTTTGTTCATGGTTTAATGGTGATATTTTTTGCAGGTGTGTGTCGACTGTTTGACGGCAGGATGGAACCATCTGCGAGGAAGAGAGCACGGATCGACTGTATCATCCACTGCTCTGATGATGACAGCGATGCTCTGGTGTCACCACAGGATTTGGACTCCTGGAACACATTGCTCAGGGCTGCAGAAATCAGGCAGCATGATCCAGTCCTGGAAGCAGCCAAGGGCCTTGAAGAAGGAGGAATACCACACATACATTATCACCGTAAATGTCGTAGTCTCTTTACAATGAAGAAGTCACTGGATTCTATCCTTGCCAAGGGTGTCAAGATAGAATCAGCAAGCGTCGACCCCAGGAGGAGGGCATCAAGGGATGCCCCTAGTACTAGCAGGGTGTATGCCAAAGTATGTATCTTCTGCGAGAAGTCAAGCAAGTACATAAAAACAACAAAGACAAGGGAGCCACTCATACAGTGTGTTGAGCTACGAGCAGATGAGAAGATTCGCAGAGCAGCAATAAGGAAACTCAACCAGAGAATCCTTGGTTTAGTTAGCAGAGACCTTGTTGCTGCAGAGGGTCACTACCACAAGTCGTGCTACAAACTCTTCACAAAAGATGATTTCCCAGCGGCCGCCAGGTCGGGTGCAGGTGAAAATCAGGAAGAAAGCGAGGAAGCACGCTACGAAGAGGTTGAGACAGAAGCCCTCGAGGAACTCTGCTTGTATATAAGGACCAAATTATTCCCCAACCCAGAGGTACTGCCTATGACAAACCTCACATCTAGGCTTGAGAGATCCATGATGTCCCGTGGTATTATCCAACTGAAACCAGCGACAAAGAAACATGTTCGCCGAAAGATTGAAACCGAGTTTGGAGAATCACTACGCTTTGTCCCAGATGAGAAAGGAAAGCTTCTAATCTATCCACGCAGCCTCTCAATGGACGACCTTGCCCGGCAAGCACACAAAATGGCAAAAGACCTGCAAGAAGCAAGAGCAGCTAACTCTGAAGATGTCTTAACCAGAGGAATGAGATCAATAAACAAGATGTGAGTCAGCCATGGGCTCCCGATACAGATCAGAATGTCATTCCTGCAGCAGTCACTCAATTCCTGCACACCCTGCTGACAGGAGAGTGTGAGTGTGAAACTCCCTCTGAAAGAGCTCAACGTCTTGCCACTTCCTTTGGCAGTGACTTGGTCTTTGCTGTTACCAGTGGCAAGACAAAACCACCCAAGCACGTACTGCTGACCAATGCTGTAAAGTCTTTGACAGGAAACACAGAACTGATCCGAACTCTGAATCGTCTTGGTCACTGTGTGTCTTACTCAATGTTTGAGGAGATCGATACAGCCCTTTGTATCCAGAAGCTGGAATGCTCAAAGGATGACATTCCACTGCCAGCAAACATCTACCCTGGTGTGTTCACAACCCTGGCCTGGGATAACATTGACCGACTTGAAGAGACCCTAAGTGGAGCAGGTACTTCTCATAGAGTCAATGGCATTGCTGTCCAGTCCAAGGTTGCAGGCTCTGTGCCAGAGAAAGTCCTGCCAGAGATTACCAAGTCCAAGATAAGAAGCATCACTCAGACATCATCAATGCTGCCAATATACAATGTTGGGCGGCGGGCAGGGCCACCTAGGATTGAGACTGCGTATGTCGACACTACCAAGGAAGTCCAGGATTCAAAGACAAAGAACCATATCTGGCTTCTTACTCGAATGTCAGACCATGAGGACCAGTCCATCAGCAGTTGGACTGGGTTCAACATCAAAATGCGCAGAGACATTGCAGTGGTTCAGGACACTGTAAGCTACCTGCCCACTATCAATGCTCCCGCAACAGAAATGTCCACCGTTAATGAAATCTTGGAACAAACGCATGCTATCATGCAGTCCTTACAGCTTAACAAGATTGTGTGCGTGTTTGATCAAGCACTCTATGCCAAAGCTGCCGAAGTTATCTGGAAACAAGAGAAGTTCAAGAACATTATCATCAGGATGGGCGTCTTCCACACAATCTGTAATCTCATCTCCACCATAGGAAAGAGGTTTCAAGATGCAGGTCTTAGAGATCTGTGTGTGGAATCAGGTATCATCGCAGAAGGATCAGTGTCAGGAGTGATGAACGGCAAGAGGTACAACAGAGCAGTGAGACTACACAAGCTCGTGTATGAAGCACTGATGAGGCTTGCATGGAAAGGCTTCCTTTCATGGCTAGAAGAAAACCATTCAAGGGACATACACCATCTAGATGAAACACTGAAGGACATCAACAGCTTTCACAGCAATGTGTCTCAGGGACTCTTTCAAGAGCTGATGGAGAGTGAATCATGCACACATATCATGAAGCTTTTCCAAGTTTATCTTGAGACCCTCAGAGATGAACACAACCTCTCAGCATTCTGGATGTCATACCTGGACATGGTTGAGATCATGCTGGACTTAATTCGTACATCCAGAGAAGGCAACTGGATGCTCCACCTAGGAGCAATCCGACAGATGATACCGTGGTGTTTTGCCTATGACAAAGTGAACTATGCCCGGTTCCTAACCTACTACTATGCCTTGATGTCTCGACTGCCCATTGAACACCCAGAGGTCCATGAACACTTCATGCAAGGTGGCTTTTCGGTCCAGATCGGTAGCAAGAATCCCTTTGGACGGATCCCTGTGGACCAGACAATCGAAGAGACGATCAACAAAGACACCCAGACACCAGGGGGCACAAAAGGCTTCAGCCTGAAAGGCGGAGCTGTCGCCAGGTACTACCTGACATCGGAGTATCGCAGCAGGTACTTAAGGCAGCTCAGGACTATGGTAGTAGGCCAAAAGTATACTGACTTCAGCCACCCAGACCTACAGATGCCCAGGATTAGAAGAGATGAGGCCGATGTCCAATCTTTAGTTCAACTGATGGAGACCAGCTGGTTGAACCCCTTCAACGCAGAGCAAGAAGATCTTGTCAGTTTGTCAACTGCGACTATGGCACCACCAGAAGTTGTCAAAGACCTTCTAGGGGCCTACAGAATAGGAGAGGATGCATATCAAGCCTTCAAGGAAGAGCGCCTGGAGATTGATACGCCAACTATACAGTTTCATGACACGATGACGAAGACGAAACTGAGAACGTTCACTAACATCAGAATGAAGCCACGCTCACAAGACCATGCCAAGGAGGTTATCTTAAAGGCTGACAGGAACCTATTTGGCCAGATGATCCTTGTTGCCGAGAACAGAAAGCTCAAAATGAGTGATGTCTTGGCTCATCCCCTGGGGCCTTTGCCTTGGGCACTTGCCAGCGGTGATGGGTCTCTCCGCAAGACCAACAAGGCTGCCCTCGCAAAGGAGTTAGAGAGGAATGTTTCTCCTGCAGAAGTGATACCCGAGCCCTCTGCTACCATAATTGATGGGATGAGCCTGGTCCACAAACTGAAGGGAAACGACAAAACTTTTTCACAGCTTGCAGGTACAGCACTGAGTCACGCTGTTCATGAAGGTGCTAAGAGCAGGCGCATTGATGTTGTGTTTGATATCTACAAGGAGACATCCATCAAGGATGCAGAACGAGCCAAAAGAAGTGCAGGCACAGGAATTCATTTCAAGAACATTCAACCTGGGCACAACATCCAGCAGTGGAGAAAGTTACTCGGTAGTTCCTCCAACAAAGCAAGTCTTATCAAGTTCTTGGTAGAAGAATGGAAGGCACCACAGCACAGGGAGAAGCTCAAGGACAAGGAGCTGTATGTCACATGTGAGCAGCGCTGCTTCAAGATCACCAAAGAGCAGTGGGAAGAGGCTCCTGAGCTTAAGTCAACTCAAGAAGAAGCAGACACACGCCTTCTTCTCCATGCACTTCATGCAGCAGAATCTGGGAACAAGTCTGTCATCATCACTGCAGAAGATACAGACGTCATGGTGTTGTGTCTTGGCATGTGCCACAAGATCCCATCCCATCTGTTCCAGAAGTGCGGGACGAAGAACCGGACAAGATTCCTGGATATCACCACACTGAGCCGCACACTGGGAGGCAGCGTGTGTGATTCATTGATTGGTATGCATGCCTTTACAGGCTGTGATACCGTCAGTGCATTCGCTGGCCGAGGGAAGATGACGACACTCAAGCAGGTGAAGATGGACAAGACATACCAGCATGCTTTTCACGAACTTGGACGCTCATGGGAAGTGTCTCCTGAACTCTTTGAGAAGCTACAGGAAATCACCTGCCACATGTACCTACCATCTACCCACACAACTAAGGTAAACAAGCTTCGGTATGAGCTGTTCTGTGCAAGACGTGGAGAGGTAGAGTCAAGTCAACTCCCTCCTTGTGAGGACTGCCTCTTCATGCATGCACTGCGTGCAAACTACCAGGCTGCGATCTGGAGGAGAAGTCTTCAGAGCCAGCCATTTGTTGCGAACCCAACAGACTGCGGTTGGATGACAGATGAGGACGGTAAGCTTGCCGTCAACTGGATGCGAGGCTCACCAGCACCAGATGCTGTTATGCAGCTACTGTCTTGCAAGTGTGTGCGGTCATGCGAACTCCCTAAGTGTACTTGCCTCAGCAATGGTCTAAATTGCACGGACATGTGCAGGTTACAGACATGTCAGAACAAGGCTATTGAAGAAGAGCCGGTGGCACAACAGTCAGATTCCGAGTCTGACGTAGATGATATTTAGGAGTAGTAATTTGCCATAATAGTATGTACAAGCCCATGGCATTCTTAGTGTGTATTTACAGGACTTGTATTAAATGTGACAATTACTATATGCATTTTGTTGACATTTAGGCATTCCTGTCCCCAAATTTGACATTTTAAAAAATTTCGGAATTTTCGGTAGGGTATGTCTATTCAAGAAGTGATAACGACCATTAAGCTACCAATGTGCAAGGGCTATCATATCAAAACATAAACTAGAGACATGTAGCAAGCTAAAAACACCTAAGAGAATTAGTCACCCCGGGTGGTACCGATATCCCAAAATTCGGGTCTTGGCTCATGGACTATAACCCTGTTTTACATTATACCACTTGACAAGTCCCGAGATATTGGGCTCTATCATAGTGATGGGGTTGCGGTAGTTGTAGCCCGTGATGTGTGTGCGAGCCATGGTGAAAAAAGGGAGTGAGTCAGTGTTATCGAAATATTATTATATAGTTTCTTTACTGATAAATCAATGGTGTTAGATAAATTGGGAGATCGTTTCTTGATCCGTTGTATGGTATTAGCCTGTGTTGTGACTTTGTTTTAAATTTATGGAAACAATTTTTGTATTCAAAGGCTAAAATATTTGTTATAGTTCAATTGTGATGGTCTTTATTTTGCTTTTCGGTATCTTCACTGGTTTTACATGGTTAGTGTATGAATTTTAATTTTATATATAGTGAGACATTAATATAGGATTGTTTGTATTTAGTAAGTTTAACCTTTTATAGATTCGATAATCATTACCCTATTTTTTACAAATTGCGTTGTTCTAATAGTATATTACTTATTTTTAGGGAATGTTGTTCCTGATGATGGCTTAAGGTTAGCCGAAAATTTGAAAAATAAAGATGTTGCCTGGCGCCCTGTCAATTATTTTCCTTTTGATATGGAGGTTTAAGTGCCCAAAATCTACTGCTGAAGTACTCATAACTATATATATATATATATATATATATATATATTATATATAATATTGTGTGTGTGTGTTATGTTGTCCCTGTTCGGGCTCTATCTCGAGTCGGCCATCCCCAACAATAGGGTATGTGCCTGAGTATATACGTACATGCAAAACAAAGCCAATTATTCATAGTCCTTGGGCGTTCTGCAGTCAACAAAAATAGCTTTCCACACACAACTATCAGGCTGTTTGATTTGCATTGGGCCCCAGAAGGCAAGAGCTTGGACTCAGCTTCCACATTTCTTTATCCATTTTTATGAAGTGGGTACGATTTTCAGTTCCAACCTCCTAGCGCTATCTACACCTATGTTTAGTCGGCCAAATAAGTGATGTCTGGGCACCAAGTATATTTTGTTCAACAATTGGAATCATCAATATCTAAGCTTGATTTCTTAATTTTAAGTGAGATATGCAAATTAATTCCTACATTTACCCCCCCTATTCAACATCTGACAGACATTAATACAGCACAGAGCGAACCAAACGAAATGACAGCTGAGACATGAGTTATTAGCGCTACCGTACCATAAATGAGCCACTAAACAAAATTAGCTTGACCAAGATATAGCGTCAGGATGTACAGTTGGACACATGAATTGAAAAGAATCTTAGAATATTTGATTTACACAAATAATTTACTATAATACCGTTAATTGGTCATAATTTCATATTATCACAAGCCCAGCAATTAACTTCCAAATAAACCTAATTAATGAAATCAATGAAACTAAAGAGTATATATGGTACTCCAAGGATTCCAACTTACGATACTTACACCGAAATTCTGCGCACTAATCATTACACTATCAAGACAGTTAAAGGTTTTATGCACAAACCTACGATATATTACCCATTCTCGAATATCAGGGGCGCCTAATTTGTAGCTTTCTATGAGCACTCTCAGCTCCAGCAGCTCCGGGTAGTCGGATGCACGGGGTAGATCTATTAGTGGCTGCGGGAGGCACAAGGTTTGTTTAGTTTCGTTTAAGTCAGTCAACAAATTATCTCTTTCAGTATGACCACTTTTGATGCTCTCGTCCACTAAGGTAGATCTACCAACATACATCTCAAGGGCCTCAGAAGAGGGAAGACTTGGCTGCTGCGACTGCAAGGGGAGGGAATCCGAGTTTTTGCGAACAGCGACTTATATAGCTGGCTGGAACATAGAGCAGTTTTCTTCCAGGCAATCAGTGGGCTTCCAGGATCCTCCAGTTTTGTTGGATCCTGATCCTGGAATTTAGGTTATACTTTTATGTGTTTTCAGCTGACCATCATAGCCAATGGTAGGGAAGACCGAGTGAGCGTCTTTGCCAATGGGAGGGCCGGCATTCCGTGACATTATCAGCTGCAGTGCTCTACCCCGGCCAAAGGGAAGGCTAGAGTATTGGAGAGGCTCCGCCCCCTTCTAGGAGTTTCCAGGCAAAGAGGAGGAATCTTGGGTTTGCACATCTAGAGAGTCGGGAAGGGGTACTGATGTAGGGGTTGTTGAAGGGGGCTTGTGCCATGCCTTCTGGGGGGAGGTGCCTGTGGGGGGTTTGGGGATCCTCATTGTGTGTTGATATGGTAGGGCAATGTTGTGGCAGGATTTTGTTCTAAAGTCCAAGTTACCGAATGTACAGTAAAGTCTTAGTATGATTCTGTCTTGTTGTAGCACTGTTGAGGCTAGTGGGGTTTGTAAATACTGTAGGTGCAGATGCTGCAGTAGGACTTAGTTGAGTCTTGCTGTGGCACGGTTAGCACTATGCCAACATCAACCATCGTGATGACATGATGGGTTGGTGTTATGATGAGACTTTGTTGGATTATATTCCAACTAAGGACAGACAACCACGTCTGAGCCGTTACAATGTATGTAATATAAAACTACATTAAATCATTGTATAAGAAAAACACCTTGGAGTTACATATTTAGCGGTGGTAAACAATGATCCTCCATTAGGGAGATAGTTTTATGGCTACAGACTGTTGTGTGGTCGTGACTTCTACGAGATGTTTAGGGTTGTGGAGTTATAGTGACGACGGGTTTAGTACCGGCAAGGGTTAAGGAGGTAGTGGATATTTCTGGGTCTATGTATATACATTCATTCATTTTTTAGTTTAATCACTAGACCTCCATAAAGCTTAAATAATCACCTCCTAGACCCCCCTTCAAGATAATTTTGTACATTTTTCGGTAGAAAAATGTCCCGAACGAAGGCCTGTTCCTCTTCAAATTACAGGTTCGCTATCGCTAGCCAGGACAAAACATAGACACCTAAATGACACGAACGGTCGTAACATTGACAACGAAATGGGGCGAAACGTGTTAAAATCACCAACAAAATTTGTTTTGAACAATAATTGATGAATACAATATATACAAAACATAAAGAGTAGTAAAGGTGGTAGAATGTTGTGTTTGTAGGTGTGTTTATAGAGACAACACTGCGGCTGTCAGGGCTGAGTTATGGTAGTGCTCTCATTCAGGCGGGTTTAGTAGGGAAGCACATTGGATATGTCTATAGTTATTGGTTTGGTTAAAAAATGCATAAATAAGAACATAAGAACATAAGAAAAATGGAAATCTGCAGAAGGCCTATTGGCCCATACGAGGCAGACCCCTTCTTCCCTACATCCCTATTAGGGCATATATTTCTTGTACACCTTTATGCCTTATCTCACTATATGCATCTCTCACTATAACCTATACCCCCTGCACTACGTATATCCCCTAAACTACATCTATGTTATAGCTACCTAAGAATAAATAAATACATGTATAAATACAATACATAAACAAATATAACAAACCAAACATATATATAAAACACACCAAGCATAAAAACAAAAAGGTATGTTTATAGAGACCCCCTTCTCCCTCATGTTTATAGAACCACCAACACTGTGGCTGTCAGGGCTGAGTTAGGCCTATATGGTGGTGATCTCATTCAGTACATAATAATAATTACTATAGGCCATAATAATAAGCCTAAACAGTGGAATAAAGATATTTCAAACTGCCTGCTTGCTAAAAAATGTGCTAATGATAGATTAAAATCCTCACAAAATGACGAAGAACGGTTGAAATTTGTAGAGCTACGACGCAAAGCCAAAAAGTTAATTAAGCAAAGTAAAAAGACCCTAGAGTTACATATTGCGAATCAAAGTAAAACAAACTCGAAAGAATTCTATAGTTATATCAGAAAGAAAAAAGTAGTTACTTCAACTGTTGGACCGTTAGTCGATGAAAATGGAGAATACACCAAAGACGAAGTACAAATGAGTAATGCCCTCAATACCTTCTTTGCATCAGTTTTTACAACAGAAGACCTCAATGATATCCCTACACCATCGCCGATTCAGATTGATAATTCAGATGTTCTAAGCAATATCACCGTTACAGAGAGAGAAGTATTGAATTGTTTAGATAAACTCAAGGTAAATAAAACGCCTGGACCTGATACAATCTCGCCTAGAGTTCTAAAGGAAGCTAAGAATGAGCTCTCCAAACCACTGACATTACTATTCAATAAATCCTTGCAGTCTGGAACTATGCCTGATCAGTGGAAGATAGCCAACGTAACACCAATATTAAAAAAAGGCAGCAAATCCCTACCCAGTAACTATCGTCCAATTAGCTTAACCTCAGTTGTATGTAAAATGCTAGAAACGGTCATAAGAGACAGACTCGTAACTCACTTAGAGGAAAATAACATACTTAAAGATACTCAACACGGCTTTCGTAAAAAATGTTCCTGTTTAACAAACCTCTTAGACTTCTTCCACGATATCCTCAACCTGTACGATGAGAGTACAGCTGTAGATATTATATACCTTGATTTTCAAAAGGCCTTTGACAAAGTTCCCCACAAACGTTTACTGCTAAAACTAAAAGCTCATGGAATACAAGACGGTGTGTTGAAATGGATAGAAAATTGGCTCAGCAACAGAAAGCAAAGAGTAGTCATAAATGGTAAGGCATCTAAATGAACCAATGTAAGTAGCGGGGTACCCCAGGGATCGGTACTAGGACCAATTCTCTTTCTAATTTACATCAACGACATAGATGAGGGTCTCACCTGTACAATCTCAAAATTTGCTGACGATACAAAAATTGCAAATAGCGTACTCTCAAAAGAACAAGTTGACGATATGCAACACAATCTAGATAAATTGTCACATTGGGCCCAAATTTGGCAAATGAGTTTCAATGCGGATAAATGTAAAGTACTACAGTACATATCGGATACCTAAATGAGAAAGCAAACTATTCGATGAATGGCACTCATCTTAAGAATGTAAACAGAGAAACCGATCTGGGAGTAACAATATCGAGTAAACTAAAACCGAGTCAACAATGTTCAGAAGTTGTTAAGAAGGCAAACAAAATAATTGGCTTTATAGGCAGGTCATTTGAGCATAAATCCAAAGAAGTTATCCCAACCCTTTACAATTCCTTAGACCGCCCTCTTCTGGAATACTGCATTCAATGCTGGTGCCCTTATTACCAAAAAGACATAAACAAGCTAGAACGAGTTCAACGTAGAGTTACCAAAATGATACCTAGCCTAAAGAACAAACCATACGAAGAGCGTCTTAGATAATTAAATTGATTTCCTTTAACCCAGCGCAGATTAAGAGGTGACTTAATTCAAGTGTTCAAAATCATCAAAGGCATCGACAATATGAACTGTAGTAAGTACTTCACTATCGACCAATCTAATTACACGCGGGGAAACGGTTGCCAAATTATTGGTAAATCTTTTAACTCACACGAATCTAAGAATTTCTTCTTCAATCGAGTTGTCAACTTGTGGAATGGGCTTCCCCGAGACGTTATAGACTGCAGCACCGTTGATTCATTTAAACTCCGCATAGACAAATATCTCGCATCAAACCCGCGACTGAGACTGACAGCGTTTGTAAATGAATAACTTTATTTTATCCTCCCCTCAGTTACTAACCCATATGTCCCCTACTAACTTCCTAATCCTGCCACGGACTAGGGCAGTAGTTCCCTTTCCAATGTTCCCTTACCCAATCTAAACCACTGTTTGGACACTTGATCCTCAGTGTTTTGGAGGACAAGCAGCCTAGAAGGGTCACTAGACCTGTTGTTGCTTGATTTCCTTTGTACTCCTTTGTACTCCCTTGTACTAGTAGTGAAGCATACCGGATATACCTATAGTTATAAGAAATATATATATATATATATATAAATAAATATAATACATCCAAAATATAATAAATATAATAGAGTATATGTCTAGTGTTTTGTTTCGTTAAGAAAGAAATAAATAAATATACACAATACATACAAATATATAACAAATAAATAATACAATATACAAACACCAACAATAAAAACACTCATTAGTTAGAGATTTTAGAAATTTGCTCCATTAGTTTGGTGCTTTTAAGACCTTATGTGCCATTTAGGTGTCGAATTTTTTCCTGACGAGCGATAGCGAGCCTGTAATTTTTGGAAGAACCGGCCTTTGGCCGGGAAATTTTTCTACCAAAAAATATACAAATTTATTTTGTAAGGATGTGTAGGGCGTGTTTTTTAATGCTTGATAAAAGATATATAGGAAAAAAATGAAAAAAAAAATATATATATATACCGGTATATATATACCTGTATATATATATATATATATATATATACCTGTATATATATATATATATATATATATATATATATATATACAGTATAATATATATACTATATTATTATATATATATATATATATATATACCTGTTTATATATATATATATATATATATATATATATATATATATATATATATATATATATACCTGTATATATTGTGACGCACCCCAGTGCTGGGCAACGCAACCTGATTGTACTCCTTGGTACTCCACTGTACCGCCCGTGATCTGGCTACCGTCAGCCGCAATGTATATTGAGTGTGACAACTAATAACTATGTTCTTTGTATCTCTGCAAAGGTCTCGTCATGTGCTAACCAGTGGTGGGTTTTGTTTTAAGCCATGTCGAGACCTTCCATTTAATATATAGTATCAATAGAGAAGTTGATAGATGAGACAATGGGATTTCAGAGAGAGAGAGTGAGTTGGACTTCAGAGCAAGAGGGTAGCAACGCGCCGCGCTGCCGGCCGGGTGGTTGCCAGACGTATGGACTGGTTGGCAGCCTTGCCCTTATAGCTAGGCGCGATAGGGTTGGTAGTCCATTGTTGCCTGCCTGGGCTGGGCCCATGTTGTCGTACAGCACACTGCCTGGAGGTTGGCTGTGTGTTCCTTGACCAGGTTGCCTAGAACCTTTGAGATTCTAACATCCCTTGCTCTCTCTCCCCACTTCTCACGGTTGCACTCTTTCTCTCTGACGACATTACTCTCATTTCATTCTTCTCTCTATTTAAATGCATAACCTTCCCTTGAGGTCCTAAAGGAGTTTCAGCACTCCCCTCTCGTATTACTCTTAGGACAAGCATATATTTACATGTATTAGATTTAAGGGGTTAATGTGAACAGCGATCTTCTTGATGAGGATAGTTGGTGAACGTTCTACATGTTCACGAGTTATATGCCCTGCTCATCATCCCATTTGTGACTAGACTGGTGCCATGTGTAAGAGCCCGACCATGCCCAGGAGTTGTCTGTAGAGGGACGAGGACTTAGCCTTGATTTGCATACCGAGCCAGGAGCGAGTGTAGCACCCGAGACTACAGCTCGCTCGTAGTGCCGGTATAGTAGAGTAACGTAATTTATCTGTCCTTGTGTTCTCTACAGTCTTCTCCTGGGTTCTCGCTTTCGGTGCTGGGACTCGTTGTTCCTGTGACTTGGCCTGCTAGCTAGAACACATGGGGATGATGAGTGGGATATATCTTTATTTTACTATGCATTGCAGCTCTCTTTAAGTATATATCTATAACACTTTACAATACACATTACTCACACACAAGACAACACTATTAATACTTTCATGTATCAATTAACTGCACTGTCGTTTTGCTGCTGTGTCCGGAGTTCTGTTGCGTAGGGCGCATACGGACTCGGAGGGGAGACAGAGTGAGAGAAGCGAAGTAGCCTATGCGGTAGTAGGCTACCGGCGCAGTACTGTTGCCTGCAACCTTTTAGTTATTCCAAGTATAGATTCATTATTATAATAAGTGACTACTATTTATGTTCCTCCCATGTGTATTATTAGGTATCTACTGGATCATGAACATCTTGTATGCTACATGCTAGTGCATGTTAGTAGGGGACAGTTAGTGT
This sequence comes from Paralithodes platypus, assembly GCA_032716605.1. Classification (NCBI taxonomy): domain Eukaryota; kingdom Metazoa; phylum Arthropoda; class Malacostraca; order Decapoda; family Lithodidae; genus Paralithodes; species Paralithodes platypus. The sequence continues at coordinate 9,078,127 of CM064505.1, read as the reverse complement.
AGTGCACGCGCTTTCAAGTAGGCGTGTACATTTGTCATTTAGCATTTCACTGTCATACCTTTAGCCTGCTTCTATTCTACATTATTAGAGGCTTAATATTAACGTAGTTTCTTGAGTATTGCATTTCTTTAGTAATAACGTAACCTATAAATGTCTGAGGGAGTTTAGCCTCATAGCCTACCCCTGTTGTACACTTTCGCCGAGTTAAGGTACCTCGTTACCGTAGACGATAACTCTGTAGGGCGTTGGTGCTTTTGTTGTCTGGAGCATATAGTATTTGGGACTGGAATCGAGCGTGTCGTTGTCACTTAAGCCATTTCTGTCCTACGATCAAGAATCCCGAATATGTATTGCCGATCCAGCCGTAACAAAATGGCGACCTTGCACAAGATTCAGTAGTATCCTATCACATGTTTTTTGGAGAACTATTCTATGCTACCTAGTAGAGCTGGCTAGAATTTTCTTGCATATTGGAGGAATTTTTATTGTGTCATTATTGTATTGGTGGACTTGCAGATTGTTTCGTTAGGTGTCTAGAGTAGAGTCATTCAAGCATCTTTAACATTTTGTGAGTCGAGACTGCAATTAGTAATAAGCACTTTTGTTTTTATGAACAGCAATTGCAAAACCAGCACTATGTCTAATGACTCATCATTTACGGGGGAGGATAACACGGTACAGCCTAGTGACCAGCAAGTACAGCAGATATTTAGGGAGGGGAGTGTTATAAGTGGAGAGAGGGATGCCCGGGCATTTTTGCAGACACCTTTGACCGAACAGCGCCTGCAGGCTATTGATTGTTACGGTCTTCGCTGTTTAGCCACGGTTTTGGGGCGGGACTGTCCTGACAGTTGGCCCAAGAAGAATTTGGTGGCATGTTTGTTGGGTGATGGCGATGGGGCGGTGGGTGGAGTGGGGTCTTGGGGGGTTCCCTCCAAGCCTCCATTCCACTCTACCCCTGAGCTGGGCCCTCAGCCAGCGAGTCTTAGCACGATGCAGCAGGAGGGTTCTCAATGGCAAGCTGGCTTACCCGTAAACACGTCTCGGTGTGGATCCCCCATTTTGTGCTCTCCCCCCCCAGGCCTGTCTCCTGAGATGTTATTTCAGCTAGAACTAGCTAAGCTTAAGTTGCGAGAGAGTCAACAGGCTAGTATAGAACGGATTAAGCTGCAGGAGACTCAGATACAACAGGCTAGTATAGAACGGATTAAGCTGCAGGAGACTCAGATACAACAGGCTAGTATAGAACGCATAGAGGTTGCTAGAATCCAAGCCAATCAGGATGCAACCAGGTACCAGGCTGAAATGGATGTCGAGAAGTCTAGAGTAGAGACCACGGGGCGTCATCTCGGTGGTGGGCACCGGGTTACAGACTCACTTTCGCATTTAATTAAGTTAGTACCCGCATTTGATGAGACAGCAGTGACTGAGTTTTTTGCTCGTTTCGAAAAGAAGTGTCGTGAGTATGACTGGCCGGAGGTTAAATGGGCAGCATTAGTTTCATCACGTCTAGTGGGTAAGGGGTTGAAAGCCTACGATGCACTGTCACTGGACGAGAGTGTCGTGTATGGACTGGTGAAGGAGGCTGTGCTCCGGGCCTACGAACTGCAACCCGAAACTTATAGATTGAAGTTCCGTGGCGTGAATAAGAAGAGCGACGTCAGTTTTATGGAGCACGCACGGGACTTAACAGATGCATGTAATAACTGGTTTCGGTCCGAGCACGCAGAGTCGGCTGAGGAAATTAAGCAACTTTTCTATCTGGAACAGTTTTACAAATGTACTGGAACCGATCTAACGCTGAACATTAAGGAAAAATGTCCCAAGACAGTAGAGGAGGCTGCCAAGATGGCAGACCTCAGATTATCATTGATTCGTGGTTGCGGTGCCGCTCAGAGGGCTGAGTCAGGGCAGAAGGGGCGCTATACCCCACCCACCAGAGTTTTCGATAATAACAAATCCTATGACACACATAACCACACTAAAAGCATTGCACCTAATAACACCTACAAACACAAGCCTCTCCCGTTTACTAAAGGTCAGGCCCCTTCTTCGCCCGCACAAGGGAAGAAGTCCATTGGGGATGTGAAATGTTACAAATGTCAGAAGCTAGGCCATTATTCACGTGAGTGCCCTAGTAACACTCCCGCTAAGCCGGTGTCATTGGTTCACAGTATCGGTGTGTCTCTGAAGGCTGCAGCAACTGCCCGGGGTAGGTTGTCAGCAGCTGAGGCACACGCGGTAAAGAAGCGTACGGAAGGCTCGACACCTGTCCGGGACACTTTCTGTAGCCATCGGGGACACGGGTTTGTGAGCTGGGGGAGTGAACTACGGAGGGTTGACTTGCTGAGGGATACGGGGGCTTCGCAAACTTTGTTGAGGAACTTCACAGGGAAACCGATAAATGCGGCCAGAGTTGTTGTGGTGCAGGGTATAAATGCTACGAGGTCATACCCACTTGTGAGGTTGGAGTTGAGAGTGGGAGAGGTGTGCAGGGAGCTGGATGTAGGGATCGTTGAGTGTTTGCCAGTTGAGGGCGTCGACCTTCTTCTCGGCAACGACTTTGCGGTGCCCACTTCCGGGACTCCACCCTTAGTCGTTGCCGAGAGGGCGGCCGACGTGGATGGTGAGAATCGGGAATGGGTTGGGAGGTGCCAACAGGATGAGATGGCCTGTGTGGTAACCCGATCTCGCTCTGCGGCTCCTGCACAGCCTAGCACTCAACCTCGGGGACAGTGGAGGAAGGATCAGGAGAAGGTTGCTAAGGGCAGGAAAAGGGACATTGATTCTGCTGCACTTCTCGGTGATTCGGTACTTAGACCTATAATAAACACGGGAGTTGACTCTGGCCCAGAGATGGTGTGTAACAAGGCAGAGTTGGGTAAGACTTCGCGTGAGGCAAGAGCTGTAGCGAGAGCCACTAAGGCAGTAGAGCCTACTAGCCGGGGTAATGTCTTATTACAAAACCATCTTGATGCATTGACGCTCGGGGACATTAGTGAGCAGCAGCTGCAAGACGCTAGCCTAGCTCGTTATAGCAATGGTGCCATAGAGTTGGAGGAAGATGGGGATGCGAAGCCGGGAGATTTCTTTAGGATCAACAGGATATTGTACCGCAGATTTTTAGACCCCAAATCGAAGTGGGAGGGCGGTGCGAGGGTAGTAGACCAGGTGGTTGTTCCAAATAAGTATAGAGAGTCCTTATTGTGTCTGGCGCATGATGTGCCGGTGGCGGGTCATTTGGGGGTAACAAAAACATTGGCGGCATTGGGCAGGTTTTTCTGGTGGCCTGGGGTAAAGGCTGATGTCTGTGCATGGGTGGCTGGGTGTGCGACCTGCCAGACAACGGGGAAGCCTAACCAGACAATCCCGAAGGCACCTTTGTTTCCCATACCTGTCACCGGGCCTCCGTTCAGCAAAGTTGTAGTAGATTTGGTTGGCCCTTTCCCGCCTACTAGTAGTGGCAATAAATTCCTGTTGACAATCATGGATGTGGCTACGAGATACCCGGACGCATACCCCATGAGAAACGGCTCGGCAAAGGCAGTTGTTAAAAACTTATTATTGTTCTGTTCCCGCTATGGATTTCCACGTGAGGTGCAGTCAGACCAGGGGAGCAATTTTACATCCAAATTGTTCAAGCAAACCCTTCAGTTGCACGGTATACGTTCTGTAGTGTCGTCAGCCTACCATCCCGAGAGTCGGGGAGTCTTGGAGCGGTGGCACTCGACCCTGAAGAGTATGCTACGCTGTTACTGTGCAGAACATGACACTGATTGGGATTTGGGTCTGCCGTATGTTCTGTTCGCTGCACGTGAAGTCCCAGGAGAGAGCCTGGGGTTCAGTCCAAATCAGCTAGTCTTTGGCCATAATGTGAGAGGACCTTTAAGTATGGTGAAAGAGATCTGGGAGGGCGAAGAGAAGCCGGGGTCTGTACTTAAATATGTCCTTGAGAGCCGGGAGAGACTTATAGGTTGCATGGCAGCGGCAGGTAATAACTTGGTTAATGCACAGGCGGTCATGAAGCACCAGTATGACGCCAAGGTGAAGCTTCGGGAGTTTTCGGTGGGTCAGGAGGTAATGTTGCTTTTACCTTTGCCTGGACACCCTCTTTCTGCCAAGTTCATTGGGCCGTATGTGGTGGCTAAGAAACTGTCCGACCTTGATTATCTCGTTGCAACACCTGACCGTAGGAAAAAACATCAGTTATGTCATGTTAACCTCATGAAAGAGTATGTGAGACGCCCCTCAGAGCCTCTCACTGTCCCTGTGCTGGCCTGCAGCGGCCAGGGTGGAGAAGGAGGTGGGGACAGTCATGCTGCTGAGGAGGATAGCTGGGACTGTGTCATTTCCGCGGAACAGTGGGCGGGGAATACTGAACAAGAGGCTAGGCAAGCTGTAAGTCACCTGCCTGAGCACCAGGGTGCTGCTGTCCTAGGCCTGTTCAGGTCATACCCCTCTGTTTTCGCCGAACACCCAGGTCTCACTACTCAGGTAACGCACGACGTGGACGTCGGTGATAATGTGCCCTTCAAGTCAGTGCCCTACCGTGTGCCCCCGGTAAAGTTGGCAGCTTTACGGGAGGAGTTAAAGTACATGGTTGAGAGAGGGATGATCACTGAAGGTTATGTGAAGTGGACATCACCCGTCACGTTGCAGCCAAAACCTGACGGCAAGGTGCGGTTCTGAATAGATTTTCGTAGGCTAAATGGCTTGACCACTACCAACCCTTACCCTTTGCCTCGAGTTGACGACAGCGTGGACAAGATAGGGAATGCAAAGTACCTTAATAAAATTGATCTTGTAAAAGGCTACTGGCAAGTACCCCTGTCGGACCGAGCTAAGCAAGTTTGTGGTTTTGTGGTAGATGGCAAGACCTACCAATGTAACGTAATGCCTTATGGGCTTAAGAACGCACCTGCCACGTTTCAGAACCTGATGAACGATATTTGTGACGAAATCCCTAACTGCACGGTCTACCTTGATGACGTGATAGTATATGATGACGATTTTGAAAATCACCTAAGGCACTTAGAGACCCTGTTTAGGAAGTTGCACGATGCTGGGCTGGTGGTGAACCTGAGGAAGTGCGAGTTTGTAAAGGCTACTGTGCAGTATCTTGGCTTTGTGGTCGGGTTAGGCCGGGTGTGCCCCCCCCTGAGCAAGATACAGGCTATCAATATGTTTCCCAGGCCCACCACTAAGCGCCAGGTCATGCGGTTCCTAGGTATGATAGGCTATTATAGGCGCTTCATCCGGGGATACTCTACTGTCTTAGCACCGTTAACTGATCTACTGTCGAAGTCAGTGAAGTTCTGTTGGGCTGCGGAGTGTCAGAGGGCTTTCGACCTAGTCAAGCACCTGCTGTGTACACATCCGATTTTGAGGGCCCCAGACTTCTCCAGGAGTTTTCAGCTGGCGACTGATGCCAGCGGTGTGGGTGCCGGGGCAGTGTTACTGCAGACTGATTCCAAGGGCTTGGAACACCCAGTGAGCTTCTTTTCTCGCAAGTTTAATTCGGCACAAAGGAATTACTCGACTATAGAGAAGGAGCTTCTGGCTATCGTTTTGTCGTTCAAACATTTCGAAGTTTATGTTCCAGCCTACGGCCCGGTAGTGACGATTTATACGGACCATCATCCCTTGAAATTCCTAAATCAGTTTCACAATCGGAATATGCGGTTGACCAGGTGGTCCCTAATGCTCCAAGAGTATAATCTCAACATTCAGCATATTGCCGGTAGTGAGAACGTGATAGCAGATTGTCTATCAAGGGTTGATGATCCAAGATAGTCGTGCACGGTGTGTGGGTTGAGCAGGAGTAAAATTAGGCTATCATAACGCCGTCCAAAAAGATTATAAAACAATAAAATAAACGAGAAAACTCTTTCTTTTTTTTAGTTTTGTAACTCTTTATTGTTGTAGCATGATGCATGCGATATTGTGTTTTATGTATAATTCACACTTCAGTTGTTGTGCACCTTTTGCAATTAGTGGCAGCTAAGGGTAGCAGGTCGGTTGGTTGCCTGTCAGATTTTGATAATGCTTCTAAGGTCGATTATCTAAAATCTTGGGGGGGCTGTGACGCACCCCAGTGCTGGGCAACGCAACCTGATTGTACTCCTTGGTACTCCACTGTACCGCCCGTGATCTGGCTACCGTCAGCCGCAATGTATATTGAGTGTGACAACTTATAACTATGTTCTTTGTATCTCTGCAAAGGTCTCGTCATGTGCTAACCAGTGGTGGGTTTTGTTTTAAGCCATGTCGAGACCTTCCATTTAATATATAGTATCAATAGAGAAGTTGATAGATGAGACAATGGGATTTCAGAGAGAGAGAGTGAGTTGGGCTTCAGAGCAAGAGGGTAGCAACGCGCCGCGCTGCCGGCCGGGTGGTTGCCAGACGTATGGACTGGTTGGCAGCCTTGCCCTTATAGCTAGGCGCGATAGGGTTGGTAGTCCATTGTTGCCTGCCTGGGCTGGGCCCATGTTGTCGTACAGCACACTGCCTGGAGGTTGGCTGTGTGTTCCTTGACCAGGTTGCCTAGAACCTTTGAGATTCTAACATCCCTTGCTCTCTCTCCCCACTTCTCACGGTTGCACTCTTTCTCTCTGACGACATTACTCTCATTTCATTCTTCTCTCTATTTAAATGCATAACCTTCCCTTGAGGTCCTAAAGGAGTTTCAGCACTCCCCTCTCGTATTACTCTTAGGACAAGCATATATTTACATGTATTAGATTTAAGGGGTTAATGTGAACAGCGATCTTCTTGATGAGGATAGTTGGTGAACGTTCTACATGTTCACGAGTTATATGCCCTGCTCATCATCCCATTTGTGACTAGACTGGTGCCATGTGTAAGAGCCCGACCATGCCCAGGAGTTGTCTGTAGAGGGACGAGGACTTAGCCTTGATTTGCATACCGAGCCAGGAGCGAGTGTAGCACCCGAGACTACAGCTCGCTCGTAGTGCCGGTATAGTAGAGTAACGTAATTTATCTGTCCTTGTGTTCTCTACAGTCTTCTCCTGGGTTCTCGCTTTCGGTGCTGGGACTCGTTGTTCCTGTGACTTGGCCTGCTAGCTAGAACACATGGGGATGATGAGTGGGATATATCTTTATTTTACTATGCATTGCAGCTCTCTTTAAGTATATATCTATAACACTTTACAATACACATTACTCACACACAAGACAACACTATTAATACTTTCATGTATCAATTAACTGCACTGTCGTTTTGCTGCTGTGTCCGGAGTTCTGTTGCGTAGGGCGCATACGGACTCGGAGGGGAGACAGAGTGAGAGAAGCGAAGTAGCCTATGCGGTAGTAGGCTACCGGCGCAGTACTGTTGCCTGCAACCTTTTAGTTATTCCAAGTATAGATTCATTATTATAATAAGTGACTACTATTTATGTTCCTCCCATGTGTATTATTAGGTATCTACTGGATCATGAACATCTTGTATGCTACATGCTAGTGCATGTTAGTAGGGGACAGTTAGTGTAGTGCACACGCTTTCAAGTAGGCGTGTACATTTGTCATTTAGCATTTCACTGTCATACCTTTAGCCTGCTTCTATTCTACATTATTAGAGGCTTAATATTAACATAGTTTCTTGAGTATTGCATTTCTTTAGTAATAACGTAACCTATAAATGTCTGAGGGAGTTTAGCCTCATAGCCTACCCCTGTTGTACACTTTCGCCGAGTTAAGGTACCTCGTTACCGTAGACGATAACTCTGTAGGGCGTTGGTGCTTTTGTTGTCTGGAGCATATAGTATTTGGGACTGGAATCGAGCGTGTCGTTGTCACTTAAGCCATTTCTGTCCTACGATCAAGAATCCCGAATATGTATTGCCGATCCAGCCGTAACAATATATATATATATATATATATATATATATATATATAAATATATATATATATATATATATATATATATATATACCGGTATATATATATATATATATACCGGTATATATATATATATAAAATAGGAAAATTAAATAAAAACAAAAAACACACACACACACACTGCGATTGCCAGGGGCTGAGTTATGGTGCTCTCATTCAGGCGGGTTTAGTAGGGAAGCATATTGGATATATTTCTAGTTATTGGTTTGGTTAAGAAATAAATCAATCAAATACATACAAAATATACAAAATTAAAAATAGGATATAATTATGTCTAGTATATAATTTGTTTGGTTAAGAAAAAAATACATGACAAAATATAACAAATGTAAATAAACAAACAAACACCAAAAAACCAAAAAAACAAACATATGTTTATATAGCCCCCAACACTGCGGCTGTCAGGGCTGAGTTATGGTAGTGCTCTCATTCAGACGGGTTTATAGTGCCGGCCATAGGAAACTACACAGTGTATATCTCTAGATATTTTATTTGTTTTGCTAATATATCAATGAATAAATAAATAAAATAGACAAATAAAATATATCTATCAATGTATGTACTCAGGCCCAATCCCCACTTTCCCTTATTTTTGTTTATTTTTTGGGGGGTGGCCGACTCAAGACAGAGCAAGAATAGGGACAACACAAAACACAAAAATATATATATAACAAATAAATATATAATGAATATATAATATGTATATACTCTGGCACCTTCCCCAGTTTTTATTTGTTTTTATTATTATTTTTCTTTTAATGGGGGTATACAGTATATGAAAAGTATTAATCCATTGAGAATATAGTGTTTGTACAGTACCGGGTTTACTTCTATCTATTTAGTTTGTTTGGTTATGTTTAGGTGGATCTTTAGAATACACCCATTCAGTACTAGAGACACCTTTTTCATTATATCCTGGTAACTATTAGACGATTTTATTCAGCTGTATAAGAGCTTCTAGTAATTTAAAGGCTTCGAATTATCTTACATAATCCTTTTGACTACCACAGATCCTTCTTAAACTTCACACAATCCCTTAACCCCTAACTGTCGGGGCGCAACATACGTCGAGTATAATAAATCTGGACTATCTGGCGGCGCTCGACATAGGTCGTGTGGCAATTTCAGCACGTAATGTTGTTGAGAGAGAGAGACAAGTGGTGGCAGGAGAGTAGCGAGCGTATGACTGCTCCAGACCACCGCGGTGAACCTCCTGACACAAATCCCACCTCCTCCCTCCCTCTCTCACTCGCTATATACGGAATTGTATGGGGAAAGTGCCGAATTACATGCTTTTTGCACTCGCTTTGCACGGTTGTTGCAAGAAAACTAGCCATCATAAAAGGATCGTTATGGTGTCATTGGAAAGCTCTGTTTATGCCCTTTCAGGGATAGATACTTGTTTTACGCTCTGGGTCTTATTTAGGCATGAAAATGATCACGTAAACAGCCCTATTTTGGCTAAAAACACCCCGCTGGGGGGTACATATAAATAAACCGCTAGCCCGCTAATCTAGTGTTAAATATAACTAGAATAAAATTAATATATATATATATATATATATATATATATATATATATATATATATATATATATATATATATAGTAGAATGGTAAGGAGGAAAAGGACGCTTGGAAACATCTAATTTATTTATTTTTCAAATTTTCGGCAAATGTCTCGCAGCCATCATCAGGAAAACCCAAGATCCCTAATAAAAGAAAACATACCTGTAGAAAGTCAACAACAATGGGACCACGAATGTAATTCATTCAATTTTAAATTTTGTTAATTATTCAGAAATCTATATTATATTCCAAAATAATTCTTATCTAATACACAATCCTTGTACGTAAACCTGCAGCAGCTACATAAGCACAGCAGGAACAACAACTCAGTGCAAAACTTTTAACAATCACAAGCTAGAAATAAGGACTGATTCAAATTATCTATAATGACTGAATAAGTACACAAAATTGAAAGTTTCATATGTAAATTCTAAATTAATACAAATATAACTCTAATATTATTAACAATGCAAACACTGAAGACTGAAAACAATCACTTAACATTGACAGAACATAACCTCAGCTCAAGTTCATATATGCAAAGCTAAGTCTAACATAGACGCTAAATCCTAAATTAATAGCAAGATGCTTTAAATACTAAATAAGCATCACTAATTGTATATGACAATTTATAAGGAAACAGTTATAATTGACAGTTTATAAAAGAAAAATATCATACAACAGTTTATATTAAATGTATCGCCTCAGTAATATAAAATATCAAGGTAAAACTATTTTATAATTATATTCTATAAAATTTATCTCCTCAGTAAAATTATATAAGTAAACTCTTACGTTAATATTGTAAACAACTTATATCAACAATGCTAATACAAAATTTACTTCTTTGAAAATATTGTACACAAACAAACAAAATAATCAAGAATGGAATATAATACTAGCCCTTATTAAACATCTTCAGTCAACCCATTAATTATATAAGTTAGTAAAGCATCTTGCTATTAATTATTATGTTCCTTCCAACAACCAACTCTATACTCCTAAAATCGATTAATGAAATTTACAAACACATGTGGCAGTCCGTGGATTCGAACCCAGGATGCTCACACCGAAAATCAACACCTTATGCATCGCACCACGAAAGCAGTTAAAGGATGGTGGACACTGCCTACGATTTATTATGCAACTTCGAATCCTGCATATCAATCTAAGCATGTACACACATCCCAACTGCAAATCACGTAGGCTATGTATATGTGAATGGAAAGAGCAATTAATGGGGCCTTAACTACTAGGGAAGGCCTCTCGATAAATTACTCCTGAACCAATATCAATTATTATGTTCTATCCAACAACCAACTCTACTCCTAAAATCAATTAATGAAATTTACAAACACATGTGGCAGTCCGTGGATTCGAACCCAGGACGCTCACACCGAAAATCAACACCTTATGCATCGCACCACGAAGACAGTTAAAGGATGGTGGACACTGCCTACGATTTATTATGCAACTTCGAATCCTGTATATCAATCTAAGCATGTACACACATCCCAACTGCAACTCACGTAGGCTATGCATATGTGAATGGAAAAAGCAATTAATGGGGCCTTAACCCCTAGGGAAGTCCTCTCGATAAATTACTCCTGAACCATATCAATTATTATGATCCTTCCAACAACCAACTCTACTCCTAAAATCAATTAATGAAATTTACAAACACATGTGGCAGTCCGTGGATTCGAACCCAGGACGCTCACACCGAAAATCAACACCTTATGCATCGCACCACGAAGTCAGTTAAGGGATGGTAGACACTGCCTACGATTTATTATGCAACTTCGAATCCTGCATATCAATCTAAGCATGTACACACATCCCAACTGCAACTCACGTAGGCTATGCATATGTGAATGGAAAGAGCAATTAATGGGGCCTTAATCACTAGGGAAGTCCTCTCGATAAATTACTCCTGAACCAATGTTAATTATTATGTTCCTTCCAACAACCAACAATACTCCTAAAATCGATTAATGAAATTTACAAACACATGTGGCAGTCCGTGGATTCGAACCCAGGACGCTCACACCGAAAATCAACACCTTATGCATCGCACCACGAAGACAGTTAAAGGATGGTGGACACTGCCTACGATTTATTATGCAACTTCGAATCCTGCATATCAATCTAAGCATGTACACACATCCCAACTGCAACTCACGTAGGCTATGCATATGTGAATGGAAAATTTAGGATTTAGCGTATAATTTATGTTAGACTTAGCTTTGCATATATTTATGAACTTGAGCTGAGGTTATGTTCTGTCAATGTTAAGTGATTGTTTTCAGTCTTCAGTGTTTGCGTTGTTAATAGTATTAGAGTTATATTTGTATTAATTTAGAATTTACATATGAAACTTTCAATTATGTGTACTTATTCAGTCATTATAGATAATTTGAATCAGTCCTTCTTATTTCTAGCTTGTGATTGTTAAAAGTTTTGCACTGAGTTGTTGTTTCTGCTGTGCTTATGTAGCTTCTGCAGGTTTTCGTACAAGGATTGTGTATTAGATAAGAATTATTTTGGAAATATAATATAGATTTCTGAATAATTAACAAATTTTTAAATTGAATGAATTATATTCGTGGTCCCATTGTTGTTGACTTTCTACAGGTATGTTTTCTTTTATTAGGGATCTTGGGTTTTCCTGATGATGGCTGCGAGACGTTTGCCGAAAATTTGAAAAAAATATAAATAAGATGTTTCCAAGCGTCCTTTTCCTCCTTACCCTTCTACTATGGAAGCTGAGATGCCCTAGGTCATCAGCTGATGTTCTTTTTACTATATATATATATATATATATATATATATATATATATATATATATATATATATATATACATTGCTTCCATTCTTCTATTTGTTTTCAATTTGTTGAGTTTGTTTGTGGGTAACATAATTTACATGATTATTGCTGATAAGGTACCCAGTGAGGTTTACCAAACAAGGCAGTCCAAACCAGCCGACATGGGAACTTGAGGCGGTCGGTCGGTGTGGTAAAAGAAAAACTTGGTCTTGGATCAGGCATCTTTGTTTACTTAACTCTTTCCGACATATGACGCGATTTTGAGGCGATTAGGGATACTTTAAAGTCTTTGTTACCATCAGGGGTATTTAGAAACCTTTAGTTTATTCAACCTCTGCAGTTGTCTTTGAGTTAGCTGTGGGCAGAAAACTAATTTTGGAGAGGTAATTATAAGAGTGAGAGAACTCTATTTCTTATTGCTAATCTGGCAACCTCTGCGTCATATGAGTCTGAAGGGGTTAAGGGGGGTCACCGTTTTTTTTGTATCTTGCTCTCCCTTTCTCTCTTTCCCTGGCTTGTATCCATTTGGCCATATTCAGCCAACTGTATTTAGACGGTTATCCCCATCCAGGTGTCGATTTCTTCCTGGCGAGTGATAGCAAGCCAGCATTGTATGAGAAATCTGGCTTTGCCGGAGATATTTTTCTATCAAAAATTTTACAAATTTAGCTTGCTGTCAAAACAAAAAATATATATGCGGGATCGCTATCGCTCGCCAGGAAAATATTGACACCTGAATGGGGGTACACGTCTTAAAACAGCAGGCTGAATGGGGCCGTATGGATACAAGCCAAAGAGAGAGGGAGAGAAAGAGAAAAAAAAGCGAGGTGGGCTCCCTTAAGGGTCAACATGGACCACCCCACTACAGTAAGGGGAGGATATATTGTGGCGACTCACGGTCAACGAAGTCAACCTTTCTGGAATAGTTTTACATTGGTTTAAGGGGAGGTTTTTAGTGTGTTCCCTAGATCTCCGTCAAGCTTAAAATTACACCCCATAGGGCCTAGACCCCCTTTCAAGATAAATTTGTACTTTTTTCGGTAAAAAAATGTCCCTGCCAAAGGCCGGTTCTTCTTAAAATACAAGCTCGCTATCGCTCGCCAGGGAAAAATAGACACCTAAATGGCACGAACGGTCTTAATATGACAGAAATGGGGCAAAAGTTCTTAAAATCGCCAAACTAATGGAGCAAACGTCTTATTATCTCAAAAACAATGGGGATAAACATGAGGGAGAAAGATGTCCAGAATGGACATAGAAATCTCCCCTTAACTTGACTGATGGTTGATGATAATAGGCTACAGAGTTACTGAAGCTGCCAAACACTTGTTGAATATTTTTCAAAAAAATAAAAATAAAAAATAAAAAACCTTGTGTGAAATTACCACAGTGTTTCAATATGGGGGGATTCTTATTTAGATCTTGCGTCATGAAAGCCAGATTCATTTTCATACTCTCAGCCCAGCTTCGTTTAATTTGCATATTTCTTTTCATTTCAATGTTTGCATTACAATGGAATTGGCTGACTCCGCCCACTGCGAACTCCTCTCAATACATGTTTTTAGTTGCGAGTATTATTTTTTTTTCTTTCTATATGAGCGAGGGAAACAAAGGGCAGAACTGCCTGTGGCGAGTGCCTCCCCCAGAGTTAAAAGAGTGACAGGGCCATAATCAAGGGTCGTTCGAGCTAAAATACCTGGACACGCGGAGTTTGATGCAATTTAAGTCATAGGCAGGGGAAAGGCTGATTCTGGAAGAGAGTTCCAGAGCTCAGCTGTTGAATAGAAGAAAGATTTAGAATAACGTTTCACTCTTGGGTTGAAGAGTTGCACAAAGTAGGGGTGATATTGTGTTGCAAGACGGGTGCTACGTGCTCTACGAAGAGGAGGTGGTATGCACTGAGAGAGCTCTGCGGAACACTAATTATAATTATATTCTATCGCTACTACAATAATTATTGTAGTAGCGATAAAATAGTAAGAGAGATGCAACATTGCAGCGAAGAAAGAGAGACGGCAGAGAATTGGTGAGTGGACGTGAGTTAATGAGACGGAAGGCTTTCTTTTCTACGTTGTCTAGAAGTGCTATGTGAGAGGATCCTCCTCACACATGTGAACAATGCTCAATACATGGACACACTGTGTCCCTGTACAGAGCAAGAAGCTGTGCAAGGGTAAAGAACCCCTAGAGGCGGTTGAGCACACCCAGCTTCTGGGAAGCTGTTTGTTCTGGGTGCACATACATACACATACATAAATCATTTACGTACATTGTCTTGAAGAAAGTATATGTCACTAATTTTCCGGTGTGCATATACAACATTGTAATATATCGTGAGAAAAGATGGTCAATTCTACTTACCTAAACCAAATATGTCCCGATATTTGCATGACAAAAGTAAGGTTATAATCTCACCGTGATCCATTCCCATTGCAATAGAATAATAAGGTCCTCTTCCACGACCTCCACCCTATACCGCCCTATAATTATTCCATCCCCTAACATCCACCACCAACAATATCCAAGGTGATCATTAATTCATAGAAGCTCTGACCAACGGGAGAATAGCAGAACAGTGAATACGAAAGATAGATAGATAGATAGCTAGATAGATGGATAGATATATTTACATAGATTTACATTATTATATACACTGGCCACCCAGACCTTACGATCCAAACGAGGTAATCAGTAGGTAATTCTAGATGGCATTATATCCAATAGAAAAGAAAAGTTGAAGGAAAGGAAAGGATAGAAAAGAAGAGAGAGAGAGCGAGAGAGAGAGAGAGAGAGAGAGAGAGAGAGAGAGAGAGAGAGAGAGAGAGAGAAAATATATATTGTGTATACAAAAATGAAAAAAACATATGTAACAAAGATTTGTTTTACATTCGTATTTCTCTGTGTACGAAGGAGACAAAAGGCAGGCTTTCTTTGGCCGAGACATTATTCTACCAACAAATTTACAAATTTATCTTGGAGGGGGATCTTGGGGGTATGTTTTATAAGCTTGATGGAGGTCTAGGGAGGAAATAAAACAAAAAGTGAATACATAAATATATCGATGTACACATTTTTATGGAAATGGGATCTTGGGGGTATTTTTTTTAAGTTTGATGGAGGTCTAGGGAGGAAACTAAATTAATAATAATAAAGTAGACGTGCCATTTTGCCCAAATTCAAAACGGCATACCCAACTCTGCGATAGGTTACCATCATCACTAATATTACCACCATCATCACTACTACTATCATCATCACTACAACTGTCACCATCATCACGACTACTATTTCAATCATCACTACTACTCTCACCATCATCACTACTACTATCATCATCACTACTACTCTCACCATCATCACTAATACTGTAACCATTATCACCATCATCCTACAATCCTCATTACTTGTCACCATCATTACTACTATTATGACTATCATCACTACTACTAGTAATATCACCATAATATCTACTACTGTCATCATCATCACAACCATCATCATTACTACTGTCATCATCATCACTACAACTGCAACCATCATCACCGCTATCATCACCATCATCACTACTATTACCATCATCCCCGCTATTACTACCATCACTTCTAATGTCAACTAAACTACCATAACCTAACTTAACCTGACAGATGCCGGGCGAGTTGTTTTCGGCCCCAGAATGATGGTGTTGTGTGTATGTGCCCCTACGGGACACATACACACAACATTTATTCAAAAAAAAAAAAAAAAAAAATTACCGTCGCATTCATGCACATGTGAAGTTTGGTGAAAATCAGTTGAACAGTCTAGGAGGAGTTTTCAGACAGACAGTCAGACAAACAGACATTTCGGCCAGCATGTACCACTATACGGGGGGGCGATACCACTCTGCTTACGCAGAGTTGATAATTACATAAATATATCGACCAATAAATAAATCCTTCCCCAACATAGCAGTATATACCCAGTATCCAGTGTGCAGGAAGTATGTTTAGTTAATCCAGATGAGCTTGATTGGCCTGTGACGACCCCCCCACCACCCCCCCCCCCACCCTCCATGACCTGACTGTCAGATCACACACGGTCATCATCAAGGACAGTAAGAAGAAGACGAAGAAGAACAACAACAACAACATTAACAACCACAACCCCAACAATAACAATAATAACAACAACAATCACAAGTACAACAACAACAATAACAACACCAAAACCACCACCACCAACACACCACCACCAACAAACCACCACCACCAACAACAACAACATTACCACCACCACCAACAACAACAACAACAATAACAACACCACCAACAACAACACCACCACCACCACCAACAACAACAACAATACCACCACCACCAACAACCACAACACCAACAACAACACCACAACAACACCACCACCACTACCAACAACAATACCACCACCACCAACAACAACAACAACACCAACAACAACAACAACACCACAACAACACCACCACCACCAACAACAATACCACCACCACCACCAACAACAACACCACCACCAACACCACCACCACCACCAACAATACCACCACCACCAACAACAACAACAATGATTCCACCACCACCAACAACAACAACAATACCACCACCACCAACAACAACAACAACAATACCACCACCACCAACAACAACAACAACAATAACAACACCACCAACAACAACAGCCACAACAACAACACCACAACAACAACAACACCACCACCACCACCAACAACAACAACAATATCACCAACACCAACAACAATATCACCACCACCACAACAACAACACCACCAACACCACAACAACAACACCACCACCACCACCAACAACAACAATACCACCATTACCAACAACAACACCACCACAACACCACCACCACCAACAACAACAACAAACCACCACCAACAAAACCACCACCACCAACAACAACAACACCACCACCACCACCACCAACAACAACAACAATACCACCACCACCAACAACAACACCACCACCAACAACAACAACAATACCAACACCACCAACAACACCACCACCATCAACAACAACAACAATACCACCACCACCAACAGCAACACCACCACCGACAACAACAACAAAAACAATACCACCACCACCAACAACACCACCACCACCAACAACAACAACAACAACAATACCACCACCACCAACAACACCACCACCACCACCAACAACAACAACAACAATACCACCACCAACAACAACAACACCACCACCACCACCAACAACAATACCACCACCAACAACAACACCACCACCACCACCACCAACAACAATACCACCACCACCAACACCACCACCACCACCAAAAACAATACCACCACCACCAACAACACCACCAACACTACCACCAACAACAACAACACCACCACCACCACCACCAACAACAACAACAATACCACCACCAACAACAACACCACCACCACCACCACCAACAACAACAACACCACCACCAACAACAACAAATCACCACCAACAACACCAACACCACCAACAACAATACCACCACCACCAACAACACCACCACCACCAACAACAACAATACCACCACCACCAACAACACTACCACCACCGACAACAACACCACCACCACCACCAACAACAATACCACCACCACCAACAACAACACCACCACCACCACCAACAACAACAACAATACCACCACCACCAACAACAACATCACTACCACCACCACCAACAACAACACCACCACCACCAACTACAATACCACCACCACCAACAACAATACCACCACCACCACCACCAACAACACTATCACCACCAACACCACCAACAATACCACCACCACCAGCAACACCACCACCACCAACAACACCACCACCACCACCACCAACAACAATACCACCACCAACAACAACAACACCACCACCACCAACAATACCACCACCACCAACAACACCACCACCACCACCAACAACAACACCAACAATACCACCACCACCAACAACAACAACACCACCATCACCACCACCAACAACACCACCACCACCACCACCACCAACAACAACAACACCACCACCACCACCACCACCAACAACAAGAACCACATCAACAACAACAACAACCACAATAACAACAACACCAAACTTTTAGACAGCCACAACCAAAAACGGCCTTACAAACGGTCACACTCCCACCAAAAGAAAGAAAATAAGTAAAATTATAAAGTCCCAAACCACAACGGGCTGGGATCAAAACCACAACACACAGCTCTTACCCCACACCGTACACTGGGAACGTTAATTAAACCACGTATATAAATCAACTAGCAGGGGTACCCGGCGTTGCCCGGGTAATCACCATAATCACCATCACTACTACCACCACTACTACTACCATAATCACCATCATCAATCACTACTACCACAATCATCACAATACTACTACTACCATAATCACCGGCCTCGACCTCCCTGTGCCTCATTAAACGGCGACCTCGATTTCGGCCGCTAAATGACCTCCGGATTTGGATCTGATCTCATCCGGACCCCCATTTTGGGGGGCTGCGAATAACTTTCGCCCCATACACCTTTTCGATCGGAGGCCTCCTTCTGCCCCAAACGGCCATATTTTTCATTTTGTTTTCAATTTCGGCCTCGAAACGACCTTCGATCGTGGCCTCGCCCCCTCTATGACCTGACCCAGGTCAATTGACACCCACATGCAAAGTTTCAGCTCCCCAGGTCCAAAACTGTGGCCGCCTATTAACAACAGACACACACACAGATAATCGAAAATATTATATAGATTAAGTCTACTCTATAATAGTTCTGTCATTCTTCCTCAAGGAGAGATTTGTATTTAGTTGTTAATTTATTCATTTATTATAGATTTAAAAAAAAATCCTCCGTAGACCTCCATCAAGCTTAAAAATACCTCCAACATCCCCCTTCGAGATAAATTTGTACAGTACATTTTTCAATAGAAAAATATCACGGCCCAAGGCTGGTTCCTCCTAGAATACAGGCTCGCTATCGCTCGCCAGGAAAAAATAGACACCTAAATGTCACAAACTTCTCAAAGTCACCAAACTTCTGGTGCGAGCGTCTTAAAATTTCACAACTAATGGGGTTAAGCATGAGGGAGAAAGGGAGGCCAGAAAAACCAAGCCTCGCTTTTTTTATTTGTTTTGTTTTGTTTCATATATATATATTATTTTTGTTTTGCAGGAGTGGAGGTATGGAAGTGGAGGTAAAACAGAGAGTGTGTGAAGGAAGGAAGGTTTTCGGAGCAATGGGAAGAATGTGGAAGACGAGAAATCTCGGAGTGAAAGTAAAAAGTGCACTGTATCAAGGAATTGTTGTGCCAACAGTGATGTATGGGGCTGAGACATGGGCTCTGAAGAAAAAGGAGAAAAGAGGGCTGGATGTGGTGGAGATGAGCTGCTTGAGGAGTATGTGTGGAGTTACTCGTAGAGACAGATTGAGGAATGAAGAGATACGTAGGAG
Source organism: Paralithodes platypus (assembly GCA_032716605.1). NCBI lineage: Eukaryota > Metazoa > Arthropoda > Malacostraca > Decapoda > Lithodidae > Paralithodes > Paralithodes platypus. The sequence goes on along the minus strand of CM064505.1, from coordinate 9,058,314 downwards.
AGTAGGGCAGCAGGAACATTTGTCAGCCAGAGTGGACAGAAGGGTGCTGAGCTGGTATGGTCATGTTGAACGAATGGGAGATGAAAGGCTTACAAAGAGAATATGTGAGTCAGGTACAAGGGGAGATAGAAGGGCAGGAAGACCCCATTGAGATGGAGAGACTGTGTAAGAAAGGCTTTGGATGATAGAGGAATGACTATAGATCAGGCAGGGGAAGTGGTGGTGGACAGGAGTGAATTGAGAATGCTTGTGAATAGTTGAGTGAACACGTGGTCATTTGGAGTAAGGGGTCGGGCGCAAGTTGGACTAGATAATAGTCCATCAGGCGCCTGGCCCGGGGAGACGATTAATATGAAGGGTGTGCCTGGAAGTGTGGTGGGAGGGCTTGTGGCTTTGGCTCCGCTGCATGTCTGCCTGCCGAGATCGGAACCTCTCCGGGTGGTCAGGGGCCGGGGGAGTGCTGGAGCGACCTTGGTAACCCTGGTCTCTGGGTCTTCTCCTGGGTGACCTGGATGTGTGAGAGTTTGTGTTTTTTATCTGTGTTTATTTTCTGTTTTATGTTGTTTTTGTGTTTTCCCTGTTCTTGCTCTGTCTTGAGTCGGCTACCCCCAAAATGGGGATTGGGCCTGAGCATATAGAATAGATAGATAGATTTTTGTTTATTTACTCCCTTGCAGACATAGGCTGAGAGCCTGTACATTCAACCGTTATTGAACGATGGAGCCTGTGAGGGGCCACGTTCCAGTCTAGGGTGTGAGACATGTGAAGCACAACCAACCCCTGCCATCTTGCCTTCTCAGGATGCATGGGGCTTAGTTGCTCCCTCACGGCTTGAAGCAGCCCCATCTCTGAAGCTGCCTCGCTCCAGTGCTGCACTGTCTTACCTCCTAAACTCGGACCCTCACTTTCAGAACACCACCTATTGAGCAATGAAATCACTAGGCATTGCCCCTCTGTAGCATATTTTGAATATGGGAATATTCATACAGTGCTATTTAATCAGGGAACAATGAGGTATTTTTTTGGCGTTTCGGTGGGCTTTGTGGTAATGCACTGATAGCCTAATAGGTACAGCACAAATTCCATCCCAATAATATCTTCCCATTAACATATCGGGATTCGAACCCGGGTCCATTGGATTACCAGTCCAGTGGCAAGACCACTCCACCACACCTCCCCTAAGTTGTATAATCTCAGTTGCTGGGAAATCGGTCTACCAGTTAAGAAGGAAGCGGTATTGCCATGGAGAAAGTATAACATAAAAGATAATACGATATTAAGTAAGGTAATTGGGGATCCTAATTAGGTTATATGATTATGCGTCACAGTCAATTACCTGTCGGGGAGGAGGCGGTCCCAGCTGGCCTAAGGTGTGTGTGTGTGGTTGGGGGGGGGCTGGTAGTGGATGGAACGAATATTACTCTTTTATTTATTTTTATTTTTTTGGCAGACGTAGTAATTCCCGAGTAGCGGTGGCCATGAACATTAGGCGTGTGTCACGAATCTCTAGGTCAAGTTGCCCGGGCTTGACATCTACCAGTAACATTTTGACAATGAGGGCTCCATCAGCCGACCCTTTGATCAGCAGCTGACGTTCTCTTGACTATGCCACAGCTCGCGATAAATAAAATATTATACATAATATCTAGAAGAGTATCATCGAAATAGTCGTGAGAAGCCGATGGAATTAGATTAAGGGGGGTCACAGGCTTTTTGTATCTCTCCTTTTCTCTCTTTCCCTGGCTTGTATCCATTCGGCCCCATTCAGCCAACTGTATTAAGACGTTTATCCCCATCCAGGTGTCGATTTCTTCCTATCGCGAGCCAGCATTGTATGGAGAAATCCAGTCCAGAGACATTTTTCTATCGAAAAATGTACACATATAGCTTGCTGTCAAAATGTACACATATAGCTTGCTGTCAAAATGTACACATATAGCTTGCTGTCAAAATGTACACATATAGCTTGCTGTCAAAATGTACACATATAGCTTGCTGTCAAAACCAATATGAACACATATAGCTTGCTGTCAAAATGTACACATATAGCTTGGTGTCAAAACCAATATATACACATATAGCTTGCTGTCAAAACCAATATGTACACATATAGCTTGCTGTCAAAACCAAAATGTACACATATAGCTTGCTGTCAAAACCAAAATGTACACATATAGCTTGCTGTCAAAACCAAAATGTACACATATAGCTTGCTGTCAAAACCAAAATGTACACATATAGCTTGCTGTCAAAACCAAAATGTACACATATAGCTTGCTGTCAAAACCAAAATGTACACATATAGCTTGCTGTCAAAACCAAAATGTACACATATAGCTTGCTGTCAAAACCAAAATGTACACATATAGCTTGCTGTCAAAACCAAAATGTACACATATAGCTTGCTGTCAAAACCAAAATGTACACATATAGCTTGCTGTCAAAACCAAAATGTACACATATAGCTTGCTGTCAAAACCAAAATGTACACATATAGCTTGCTGTCAAAACCAAAATGTACACATATAGCTTGCTGTCAAAACCAAAATATACACATATAGCTTGCTGTCAAAACCAAAATGTACACATATAGCTTGCTGTCAAAACCAAAATGTACACATATAGCTTGCTGTCAAAACCAAAATGTACACATATAGCTTGCTGTCAAAACCAAAATGTACACATATAGCTTGCTGTCAAAACCAAAATATATATATATGCTGGCTCGCTACCGCTCGCCAGGAAAATATTGACACCTGGATGGGGGTAAACGTCTTAAAACAGTAGGCTGAATCGGCCGAATGGATACAAGCCAAAGAGAGAGGGAGAGAAAGAGAAAAAAACGATGTGGGCTACCTTAATGATTTGGTCGTAACTTACAGAATGGGAAATGTTCAATTACCTGGTATAATGGTCTACTATAAGCCTACTGCTCTACCTACCTCAACCAATCAGTCCTACATGGTTGCTTACTATCCCCCCATTTCGTTGTCAATATATAGACCTTTCGTGCCATTTAGGTGTCAATTTTTTCCTGGCGAGCGATAGCGAGACTGTAATTTAAAAGGAACCGGCCTTCGTCCGGGACATTTTTCTACCGAAAAATTTACAAATTTATCTTAAAAGGGGGTCTAGGTTTTTATTTGTTTAAGCTTGATGAGGTCTAGCGAGGAAACTCATAAATATATTAATAAATAAATACATATACCAAAAAACAAGGACTACCTCCTTAATTAGCTGGTCTACTATAATAGTCCATGAGCCAAGACCCGAATTTTGGGATATCGGTACCACCCGGGGTGACTAATTCTCTTAGGTGTTTTTAGCTTGCTACATGTCTCTAGTTTATGTTTTGATATGATAGCCCTTGCACATTGGTAGCTTAATGGTCGTTATCACTTCTTGAATAGACATACCCTACCGAAAATTCCGAAATTTTTTAAAATGTCAAATTTGGGGACAGGAATGCCTAAATGTCAACAAAATGCATATAGTAATTGTCACATTTAATACAAGTCCTGTAAATACACACTAAGCATGCCATGGGCTTGTACATACTATTATGGCAAATTACTACTCCTAAATATTATCTACGTCAGACTCGGAATCTGACTGTTGTGCCACCGGCTCTTCTTCAATAGCCTTGTTCTGACATGTCTGTAACCTGCACATGTCCGTGCATTTTAGACCATTGCTGAGGCAAGTACACTTAGGGAGTTCGCATGACCGCACACACTTGCAAGACAGTAGCTGCATAACAGCATCTGGTGCTGGTGAGCCTCGCATCCAGTTGACGGCAAGCTTACCGTCCTCATCTGTCATCCAACCGCAGTCTGTTGGGTTCGCAACAAATGGCTGGCTCTGAAGACTTCTCCTCCAGATCGCAGCCTGGTAGTTTGCACGCAGTGCATGCATGAAGAGGCAGTCCTCACAAGGAGGGAGTTGACTTGACTCTACCTCTCCACGTCTTGCACAGAACAGCTCATACCGAAGCTTGTTTACCTTAGTTGTGTGGGTAGATGGTAGGTACATGTGGCAGGTGATTTCCTGTAGCTTCTCAAAGAGTTCAGGAGACACTTCCCATGAGCGTCCAAGTTCGTGAAAAGCATGCTGGTATGTCTTGTCCATCTTCACCTGCTTGAGTGTCGTCATCTTCCCTCGGCCAGCGAATGCACTGACGGTATCACAGCCTGTAAAGGCATGCATACCAATCAATGAATCACACACGCTGCCTCCCAGTGTGCGGCTCAGTGTGGTGATATCCAGGAATCTTGTCCGGTTCTTCGTCCCGCACTTCTGGAACAGATGGGATGGGATCTTGTGGCACATGCCAAGACACAACACCATGACGTCTGTATCTTCTGCAGTGATGATGACAGACTTGTTCCCAGATTCTGCTGCATGAAGTGCATGGAGAAGAAGGCGTGTGTCTGCTTCTTCTTGAGTTGACTTAAGCTCAGGAGCCTCTTCCCACTGCTCTTTGGTGATCTTGAAGCAGCGCTGCTCACATGTGACATACAGCTCCTTGTCCTGGAGCTTCTCCCTGTGCTGTGGTGCCTTCCATTCTTCTACCAAGAACTTGATAAGACTTGCCTTGTTGGAGGAACTACCGAGTAACTTTCTCCACTGCTGGATGTTGTGCCCAGGTTGAATGTTCTTGAAATGAATTCCTGTGCCTGCACTTCTTTTGGCTCGTTCTGCATCCTTGATGGATGTCTCCTTGTAGATATCAAACACAACATCAATGCGCCTGCTCTTAGCACCTTCATGAACAGCGTGACTCAGTGCTGTACCTGCAAGCTGTGAAAAAGTTTTGTCGTTTCCCTTCAGTTTGTGGACCAGGCTCATCCCATCAATTATGGTAGCAGAGGGCTCGGGTATCACTTCTGCAGGAGAAACATTCCTCTCTAACTCCTTTGCGAGGGCAGCCTTGTTGGTCTTGCGGAGAGACCCATCACCGCTGGCAAGTGCCCAAGGCAAAGGCCCCAGGGGATGAGCCAAGACATCACTCATTTTGAGCTTTCTGTTCTCGGCAACAAGGATCATCTGGCCAAATAGGTTCCTGTCAGCCTTTAAGATAACCTCCTTGGCATGGTCTTGTGAGCGTGGCTTCATTCTGATGTTAGTGAACGTTCTCAGTTTCGTCTTCGTCATCGTGTCATGAAACTGTATAGTTGGCGTATCGATCTCCAGGCGCTCTTCCTTGAAGGCTTGATATGCATCCTCTCCTATTCTGTAGGCCCCTAGAAGGTCTTTGACAACTTCTGGTGGTGCCATAGTCGCAGTTGACAAACTGACAAGATCTTCTTGCTCTGCGTTGAAGGGGTTCAACCAGCTGGTCTCCATCAGTTGAACTAAAGATTGGACATCGGCCTCATCTCTTCTAATCCTGGGCATCTGTAGGTCTGGGTGGCTGAAGTCAGTATACTTTTGGCCTACTACCATAGTCCTGAGCTGCCTTAAGTACCTGCTGCGATACTCCGATGTCAGGTAGTACCTGGCGACAGCTCCGCCTTTCAGGCTGAAGCCTTTTGTGCCCCCTGGTGTCTGGGTGTCTTTGTTGATCGTCTCTTCGATTGTCTGGTCCACAGGGATCCGTCCAAAGGGATTCTTGCTACCGATCTGGACCGAAAAGCCACCTTGCATGAAGTGTTCATGGACCTCTGGGTGTTCAATGGGCAGTCGAGACATCAAGGCATAGTAGTAGGTTAGGAACCGGGCATAGTTCACTTTGTCATAGGCAAAACACCACGGTATCATCTGTCGGATTGCTCCTAGGTGGAGCATCCAGTTGCCTTCTCTGGAGGCTCGAATTAAGTCCAGCATGATCTCAACCATGTCCAGGTATTACATCCAGAATGCTGAGAGGTTGTGTTCATCTCTGAGGGTCTCAAGATAAACTTGGAAAAGCTTCATGATATGTGTGCATGATTCACTCTCCATCAGCTCTTGAAAGAGTCCCTGAGACACATTGCTGTGAAAGCTGTTGATGTCCTTCAGTGTTTCATCTAGATGGTGTATGTCCCTTGAATGGTTTTCTTCTAGCCATGAAAGGAAGCCTTTCCATGCAAGCCTCATCAGTGCTTCATACACGAGCTTGTGTAGTCTCACTGCTCTGTTGTACCTCTTGCCGTTCATCACTCCTGACACTGATCCTTCTGCGATGATACCCGATTCCACACACAGATCTCTAAGACCTGCATCTTGAAACCTCTTTCCTATGGTGGAGATGAGATTACAGATTGTGTGGAAGACGCCCATCCTGATGATAATGTTCTTGAACTTCTCTTGTTTCCAGATAACTTCGGCAGCTTTGGCATAGAGTGCTTGATCAAACACGCACACAATCTTGTTAAGCTGTAAGGACTGCATGATAGCATGCGTTTGTTCCAAGATTTCATTAACGGTGGACATTTCTGTTGCGGGAGCATTGATAGTGGGCAGGTAGCTTACAGTGTCCTGAACCACTGCAATGTCTCTGCGCATTTTGATGTTGAACCCAGTCCAACTGCTGATGGACTGGTCCTCATGGTCTGACATTCGAGTAAGAAGCCAGATATGGTTCTTTGTCTTTGAATCCTGGACTTCCTTGGTAGTGTCGACATACGCAGTCTCAATCCTAGGTGGCCCTGCCCGCCGCCCAACATTGTATATTGGCAGCATTGATGATGTCTGAGTGATGCTTCTTATCTTGGACTTGGTAATCTCTGGCAGGACTTTCTCTGGCACAGAGCCTGCAACCTTGGACTGGACAGCAATGCCATTGACTCTATGAGAAGTACCTGCTCCACTTAGGGGCTCTTCAAGTCGGTCAATGTTATCCCAGGCCAGGGTTGTGAACACACCAGGGTAGATGTTTGCTGGCAGTGGAATGTCATCCTTTGAGCATTCCAGCTTCTGGATACAAAGGGCTGTATCGATCTCCTCAAACATAGAGTAAGTAACACAGTGACCAAGACGATTCAGAGTTCGGATCAGTTCTGTGTTTCCTGTCAAAGACTTTACAGCATTGGTCAGCAGTACGTGCTTGGGTGGTTTTGTCTTGCCACTGGTAACAGCAAAGACCAAGTCACTGCCAAAGGAAGTGGCAAGACGTTGAGCTCTTTCAGAGGGAGTTTCACACTCACACTCCTGTCAGCAGGGTGTGCAGGAATTGAGTGACTGCTGCAGGAATGACATTCTGATCTGTATCGGGAGGCCATGGCTGACTCACATCTTGTTTATTGATCTCATTCCTCAGCTGCATTCCTGCTTTGATTAAGACATCTTCAGAGTTAGCTGCTCTTGCTTCTTGCAGGTCTTTTGCCATTTTGTGTGCTTGCCGGGCAAGGTCGTCCATTGAGAGGCTGCGTGGATAGATTAGAAGCTTTCCTTTCTCATCTGGGACAAAGCGTAGTGATTCTCCAAACTCGGTTTCAATCTTTCGGCGAACATGTTTCTTTGTCGCTGGTTTCAGTTGGATAATACCACGGGACATCATGGATCTCTCAAGCCTAGATGTGAGGTTTGTCATAGGCAGTACCTCTGGGTTGGGGAATAATTTGGTCCTTATATACAAGCAGAGTTCCTCGAGGGCTTCTGTCTCAACCTCTTCGTAGCGTGCTTCCTCGCTTTCTTCCTGATTTTCACCTGCACCCGACCTGGCGGCCGCTGGGAAATCATCTTTTGTGAAGAGTTTGTAGCACGACTTGTTGCTGCAGAGGGTCACTACCACAAGGTCTCTGCTAACTAAACCAAGGATTCTCTGGTTGAGTTTCCTTATTGCTGCTCTGCGAATCTTCTCATCTGCTCGTAGCTCAACACACTGTATGAGTGGCTCCCTTGTCTTTGTTGTTTTTATGTACTTGCTTGACTTCTCGCAGAAGATACATACTTTGGCATACACCCTGCTAGTACTAGGGGCATCCCTTGATGCCCTCCTCCTGGGGTCGATGCTTGCTGATTCTATCTTGACACCCTTGGCAAGGATAGAATCCAGTGACTTCTTCATTGTAAAGAGACTACGACATTTACGGTGATAATGTATGTGTGGTATTCCTCCTTCTTCAAGGCCCTTGGCTGCTTCCAGGACTGGATCATGCTGCCTGATTTCTGCAGCCCTGAGCAATGTGTTCCAGGAGTCCAAATCCTGTGGTGACACCAGAGCATCGCTGTCATCATCAGAGCAGTGGATGATACAGTCGATCCGTGCTCTCTTCCTCGCAGATGGTTCCATCCTGCCGTCAAACAGTCGACACACACCTGCAAAAAATATCACCATTAAACCATGAACAAACAAACACATTACATGGAAACCACTCTACATATGTTTGCTCCTTCCAATAATAAATTATCCCCAAAATATAACAAAAAATCCCCAAATATGAAATAAACCCCTAAATATGGAGAAACTTGAAATACACATCGGAATAATTCTTGTAGAGAATCAAATAAGCTACAAGAGCTGTTAGAATATATTTTTCAATGTTCCCCATATTTAAGGATTTATTCTAGATTTAGAGGAAAATACCCAAAATATAGAGTATATTCCGAAATATGAGGAAATTTGAAAAATACCTAGGAACAACTCTGGTAGAGAATATAATTCTACATAGGTGTTCAAAGTTTCGCGATGATTGTGTGATGGATTTTAAAGAAAATGAGGAAAACGCCGAGCGTCACGCTAAAAATCTTTATTTTTGGGTAGCGCCCCTATTGCATCAACAAAATTAGACTAAGCTACCAGTGCGAGAAGGCTATCATATCTTAATGTACTTACAGTCACTCTATAAACATTTTAGTACCATTCGTGTTTAGTCACCCCAGGTGGTACCGATATCTGGCCTGGCTCATGGACTATAAGCCTACTGACCAACCTACCTAAACCAATCAGTCCTACATGATTGGTTACCATCCCTTACTGTGAGTTACTTAATTATTCATGGCCTCATCTATTCTGCTATTTGGAATTCAATCGTGGGGGGGGGGGGCAAGAAGGGTGTAGTAGGGAGCGGGGCTTCTTTCATAATTAACTAATAGCTATTTGAATTAACTTAACACCTTAAGAGCGGCCTATGCGGTTTATTTATATGTACCGCCCAGCGGGGTGTTTTTAGCCAAAATAGGGCTGTTTACGTGATCATTTTCATGCCTAAATAAGACCCAGAACGTAAAACAAGTATCTATCCCTGAAAGGGCATAAACAGAGCTTTCGAATGACACCATAACGATCCTTTTATGATGGCTAGTTTTCTTGCAATAACCGTGCAACGCGAGTGCAAAAAGCATGTAATTAGGCACTTTCCCCATACAATTCCTTATATAGCGAGTGAGAGAGGTAGGAGGGAGGTGAGATTCGTGTCAGTAGGTTCGCCGCGGTGGTCTGGAGCAGTCATACGCTCGCTACTCTCCTGCCACCACTTGTCTCTCTCTCAGCAATATTACGTGCTGAAATTGCCACTCGAGTTATGTCGAGCGCCGCCACATAGTCCAGCTTTATTTAACTCGACTTATGTGGTGAGCCGCTAATTAAGGGTTAAGGCTATCGAATGAAGGGCGTTATCAAGTTTCCGGTCATTTGTTCATGATATATTCTGCGAACAGACACACAGACAAGGGAGAACTATAAAATATCATGAACTCCAAGCCTCCGTCGACACACAAGGTAATATACTGCATAAGTTTTCATTTAAATCCACTAATTCACTCTCCCAGACACACGGACAGGAGTATAAACTATTGAGTAACACCACGTTCTTAACATTAATCCTCCATTACAAAGCCCAATGCACTTGAATTTAATGAAAGCATATGGTCCGCCCGCGATTCGAACCACCAACACAGTTATACCTTATGTTTAGCGCCTCCGACGACGCGCAAAATAAATGTTTTGTATATTAACCCAGGAAGTGGGATAGGCCTAACGGAAGGAACGGTTTATAAACATGTGTAAAAAGAACCCTTCAAATACCGTGCCAGTGCCGGGAAATGTCTCAAAATTGGATGACACTTAACCTCTTGAAGCTCTGACACGTTTTAGCAGTATATTATTGGCTATCATTAGACGATAGTATGTAGCTTAGGAAGGATCTGTGGGTAATAATAGGGTAAAGACTATCTCAATCGTGATAGTCTGACTTCTCTGACTTCCATATACCGTTCCTAATCTGCATAAAATCGTCTAATAATTACCAGAAATCAGAACAAACATGCATATTGGATCTTGAATGGGTTAAAAAAATAGTAGTATCTCCCTGTACCGTATCCTTCACTCCTCCCCCCCCCCCCCCCCTTTATTACCCACACCTTCATCCCTCCCTCAACTTGACCTTTTATTTTGTCCATTTATTAGCAGTCCATGCCTCTGTGCCCCGGAGAGGTCCCACCACCATAGGTTCTTCCCGGTACCTGGCTCACCACAGTGGCCACAACTAGACCTTACCCTGGACAGTGAATTACAACACTTTTCATTGACTTCTTCATCCATCACTTATTTTTGTTCTTCTATATTCCAACAGGCTGAGAGCCTGTACAGTACATTCAACCGCGCAACACGGTGAAGCCTGTGAGGTCTTGTTCTCCAGTCTAGGGAGTGAGACATGTGAAGCACTTAAGAGTTCCATTCATGGCTAGAAGCAGCCCCATCTCTGAAGCTGCTTCGCCTTTGTGATTCACTGTCTCACCCACTAGACTCGGACCCTCACTCTCAGAACGCCACCTATTGAGCAATGAACTCACTTAGCATTGTCCCCCCAAAGCACATTTTGAATATGGGAATATTCATAGTGCTATTTAATCAGGGAACAATGAGGGTATATTTTTGCCATTTCGGTGGGCTTCGTGGTAATGCACTGATACTTGGTACAGCACAAATTCCATTCCAATAATATCTTCCCATTGACATATCGGGATTCAAACTCGGGACCATTGGATTACCAGTGTAGTGACAAGACCACTCCACCACACCTACCCCATGGAAGAGAAAACTAAAAATGTCACAGACGCCAGTTCTTTTATTCTCTTTTCCAAGATAAACTACTCCTTTTATATTCCCAAAGAATCGTCCAGTGGGATGCATTTTCTAAAGTTGCGATTCGATAAATGGACGTTCCAAAGAATAGTGGCAGTAGCTATGCTCCAGCACTCTATCACTGAAGCAGAAAACTGAGTATCAAACACACCATGTATTTTAATATAGCTGAACCATATCTGTTCAGAAATTATGCCAAGAGTGTAGGGCACGGTACAAATAAAATTATATTATTATTATTAGGGGTTCGTCCCCTACGGGGAACCCCTATTGTAATAATTAAACCTGGAATTTCATCCAAATTCTTCTTACGCGCCGGTTTCGACGCAATAACTCCAGAACCGCTTTTTGGATCGGGATCAAACTTTCACAAGAAGTGCGTTTTTGTATTGGGCAACTTTTGATATGCTAAACATCCGGCATGGTGGCCAAACAGGTCCGTGGCAGCCGATTTCCCGAAAAACTTGACGCTTAAATACCGTCTCTCCCACTCACAGGAAACGACTGGGCTTTGGCATACGCACTCCCCTACTAATGCTCCGCAAATTTTATAGAGAAGGTTTTGCTTTTGCACGTGGGTTTTTTTCCGGCAATCTTGAAAAAACATTGAATTCCACATAAAATTCCACATCTTGAAAACTACGCCGATGATCAGAGCCATGCTTGCGTAGTTGGGTGAGGCTCGCGATTCCGAACGTTTTGATACCAAAAAAATATAAATGGGTGGAATAGTTTGGCCGCAGCATTGAAAACTGTCTATTCTTAAATTACTTTAAAACCGAATTCGCTACCCACACAAAGTTTACCGTCTACAGTCTATAGGCTTCCACGCATCCCCAGTTTTGCTTAATAACATAATCTCTTTATTATTCAGTCCTATCTTTTGTTTTTTTATTTAACTCTCTCAAAACCGTTCGAGTCCCTACGAATTCCAGCAATTATTTAGCCAACCTACCTATAAATACCTACCCTACCAAATTATAATAATAAATTCAAATTTATTTTTGGTGAATGACAGAGTATTGGCTAAGGTTTTTAACAATTCCTCCCTTTGCCAAATGCTTAGTTTAATAACAATGATATGGACCTTTAAAGTTTTGGCAATTGCCCGTGTGACTCGTATTTTAACCCTCCTAAAGTGTTACCACGAAATACCGCTAGATCCTTTCTAAAAAGTCGCTAGCATGTTGCTACATAGCCAAACAATGTTAGGATAATGCTGCAATTCCTAAAGAGTTTTGGTTTGTTTGTTTTGCAAATTTTACAATGTAGTATGACTAGAATGTCTGAAATTTTCAAATTATCCCTAGTAAATGTCTCTAGATATAAAAGAAATGGCTGCTAGATTGAAGTAAATAGCTCTACATTTAGCGGTAATATGTAGCTTTACAACTGGCACCACTGCAACCACCATCTCCCTCCCACCCTCCCAGTATGTCTCCACAAAATACCGCTAGATCCTTTCTCAAAAGTCGCTAGCATGTTGCTACATAGTCACACAATGTTAGAATAATGCTGCAATTTCTAAAGAGTTTTGGTTTGTTTGTTTTGCAAATTTTACAATGTAATGTGACTAGAATGTCTGACATTTTTAAATTATCCCTAGTAAATCTCTGTAGATATGAAAAAATGGCTGCTAAATTGAAGTAAATAGCTCTACATCTAGCGGTAATATCTAGCGATACAACTGGCAACACTGCCTAGCCCTTCCTTCCTATCTTCTTCCTCCCTCATATGTATCAACAACCACTCTAGTGAACTTTCGGTATTTAGTTTATTCAGCTTAATGCTATTTATCCACATAAAATAGAAACCTATCACGATTGTTGTCTAATACAACCATAGATAATGCTATTACATATTATTTGAACATGATGTCAAATTTAGCAGTTGTGTTTACCTTGAACAGTAAAGACAGTCTGTGACAGAACCGAAAGCTTCTCTTGCCGTGTAGTACTCAAAGAAAGCAGGGGTACTTAAGCCAAGTCAGAGATGCAGAGGTAACTTTCACAATGCATTATAACCCTAGACAGACACCAATATACCACTAAATCAGACAAATATCACTACAAAAAAGATAGGAAAATATTATATTAATGTCCTAGGTATTTGAAATTATGCAAATGAGTAAAATCCATTATGATATAATGACAGGGTGTTAAACGACGCTGGTTTTTTTGTGATACCGCAAATGAATTTTTTGTATAATGATAACAGAAACTCCCCTAACCTTTTTTTTTTTTTTTTTGGGGGGGGGGTTTGTATTAATGTTACAGAAAACAACTTCACAAGAATTTGGAGTGCCTAATTTCCAAAGTGATTGGGGTTGGGGGGGGAGCCCCCCCCCCCCCCCCAGATTTTGTTTCGGACTTGTCACTTTTGGAATTAAGGGTGTCCACAGTCCACAGTCCACTCGGACCACACTGTCCACAGTATTGCTTCTAACTTTCTAAGTTCTATATAGGCTATTATATAATACACCATAGAATAAGTTTTTAATAACTAGAAAAAAAGGTCATCTTATAAATAATTACCTTAATTGAGTTAAGCATTGAGGACCTTCGCCGTTCCCGGGTTAAGAGGTGGGGGCTCTGAGAGTCTCAGAGTCTGAGCCTACCAGAACCAGAATTACCAGATTCCCAGATTCCAGAAATAATGAGAAAATCTCAGTAACACTAAAACACTGACATTCAGACATTACAAATTTTACAATTTACTGTATTTACACAGTCCATTAGGGCCTTAGGGCTATCAAATTAACAATTAAACAATGGGGTCGACTTCTGGAATCTCAATCTGGTTCTGGTCATCGTGCCTGCCCTGATAATCCTGATAAATTTAACACTATATTTTCAGGTCAGCATACACACGAATATCACTTATCACTAGAGGTGATTTCGGCCTTATATATGTAAACACTACTAAAGTCTAAGACAGTTTAAGGGACACACAAATACTATTACAACTACTGTCTACACGAACGTTAAGCAATATGGCGGGACTGGGGAAGAACCCAATATTATTGGAACTGGTATAAACTGATACTGATAACAAGTTATTAGTATCATTTCACGCAAACCTCCCTCCCAGTCTCTGATAGCCTTCAGTTTTAAGGCTATAAATCCTTAGATTATAGAGCACAGTAACGTGTGTATACATGAATGATGTCCATAGGCCTTACAGATTCCGTGTGTGATATAATTATTGATACACAACCCTTATCAAAACTTATATGACGGTATGGGTGATGCGTGTTTTTTTTTTGCGTGCTGTCCTAAGTAGGGTCCATTTACGGTTTGTTTACATTCGTCAACATTATTCTGGGGACAATAATATGAGGCGAATTTCATTTAATATGTCAATATTTACCATTTTAAAATAATTATGTATTAATAGAAGCTATTTAGAGAAACTTTACATGCATTCTTACAATCTATTGTATATTATATGGCACTATACATTATTTTTACAAGAGAGCAAGTTTAGGTATAGAATATTATCCTTCATCAGTCAGCCATATTGGTTTATACAAGGCGCCAATTTTAAATAACCATATATAAAGGTGTAGGGGGCAAAGATTTACCCAACAACTATTCGAAGCTTGACGTAAACTATTAGAAATTGACAAATATATCGGAATGAATAGGAAACTATCCCCTTGTGTAAAAAATGAACACTGAATGAGGAAATTGACCACTTGCGAGATTCGTTCTATAAAGAAATTAGTCTGGAACCCAGATCCAAAAATAAATTGTAGCCCTACAATTATAACCCAGGAACTACTACAAGGCTCATTATGACCGAATCATCTCAAAGTGTTCCTTAACCCTTCAACCCCGGGTGGTACACGTGTGTACCATTATGTTTTGACCCGAGGAACCCGGGTGGTACAACATTGTACCATTGCTTGCGTATGTGCTTTCGAATGGCGCGCGTAAACATTTCGTTCCGTGGTCGCTAGGCGACGCCACCAGACACCATGTACGCCACCAAAACAGTCTCTACCCTGCCGCCAACATGGATACTAGCCCAAAAAGTGATTCCCCTGTGTCCGATTCCATGCTCCCTTCGACGCCTGCCCATGTTCGTCGCGCCCTAACGCAAAGGCACGTACAAGATGCGTTGACTCCCGGAGGTATTGAAATAGCTTTGAGGAGTTATGAACGTGGTGAAGGACAAAATAGTGTTGATGACTTGGGCAGTGATAGCTCCGAGTCTTATCAGTCTCACTATAATGAAGATTTAGACGATCTAGACGAAATTCATCAAAGAGACTCGCAATTTGTTGGATTTGAGCATGACGATGAAAGTGATGATAGTACTGAACGTGATATAGTTGTGCAAGGTGATGAGAGTGTAGTGAGAGTGAGCGAATGGGACAGCACTAGGTCGACTGCCAAGTTTAGGTTGAGTGACACGACACCCAACCCTTCGCCAGCTAAATCCCCATTCAAGATACGTTTTTATAAGAAGCAAGTTCTTGAAAAGGCGGCCGCGGCAGCCAGGAAAGAGGCCCTAAAACTTGGTGAGGGAGCAGTGCGTGAGGGTGCCAGTGAGGCTGAGCGTGAGGGTGAGGTTGACCCGCCATTGTCTTCCTTATCTACCCACGTCACCCAAGTTGCCCCAGGCGCCCGCCATTCTTCCCAACCACCAGCACTGCCTAGGGTTGAGGACCCCCCACTTTCGGCCTATTTACCCCCTATTTCCCCCGAGAGGAGACATACTACTACAGAAAAGGGAAAAGGGAGAAAATATGTGAAAAAAGGAGCTACAAGTAGGCGCTCTTTGTTCGAGGCTCCAGCGGCTTCCACCCCTGCCGGTCCCAGCCATACGCCCCCGCAACTTTCCCCAGGGTCCACCCCACCTCTCCAGCCTACAACAGAGGTTCCTGACGATGTATTTGACCTCGCATCCATACCTGCACCTACAGACACTGAACCAGTGCTGTCTATGACTCGTCGTAGGCCAAGGAGCCCCGAACCTCTGCATGAAGATGACAGAGCCTCACCTGCCACTCCTTCCCCACCTCGCCGACCTACACGCCGCCCACGCATCATTCGTTCCCCGCGTGATTATGAGGGGGGGTCTGAAGATGAAGGGCACCTCACAGATGACTCTGGCCATGATTACCTGGGTCCACCGTCAGGGCAAGATGACGGCTCTGACGACAACGACGATGACTTTATGGACATCGACGACCCTCAACCCAGACGCTTTGCCCAGGGCCGTCGTGCTCCTGGCCGCCCTGGCCGCCGGGCTGGGCCTGGGCGCCGTCGCGCTCCTGGCCGCCCTAGGGTGCGCGCCGCCAAAGTTCGTGGGCGTGCTGCCCCAGCTGCAGCTCCTCGTCAGCGTCGCCAGCAGGACCCATTTTATATTTTCAACTGGCAGGATGTGGCTGCTGATGAAGTGAATGACCCTGATGTAACCCCTTTTGATGAGGTACAGGAAGGTTCAGGAGTTACCCCAAGTTTTCCCGCAGGCCCCAATGCTCCACCACATGAGCTTTTTGAGGCATTTTTTGATAAGGAGGTTACTGAGTTTGTCATAGAAGAGACAAACAAGCACCACCAAATCCAGGTGAACTTTTTTGGCAAGGTGACCAAGGGCCACATGAAGCGGTGGACCCCAGTGACTCATCCCGAGTTCATGGTGTTCCTGGCAATCACCATGCTAATGCCTCATGTAAAGAAGCACAGGTTGGCTGACTATTGGATCACCAAAGATCTGATATCCACCCCTGCCTTCGGGAAATACATCTCTCGGGACCGGTACTCGACATCCTCGGAGCGCTCCATCTTGTCACCAACACCGACATGCATCTCTCTGACAAGCTGTGGAAGATTAGGACGTTGTACGAGATGATGCGAGAACGTTTCACGTCATACTTCACGCCCTTCTGCAACGTCTGTATTGACGAGTCTCTTGTGCTGTTCCGGGGAAAGCTGAGCTTCAGGCAGTAAATCCCCTCAAAGAGACATCGCTTTGGTATAAAGTTCTTTGTGCTGTGCGATTGCCAAACTGGCTATGTCCTGGACTTCCTGGTCTACAGCGGGAAGGAAGGGGACGTGGAAATAGACCCCTCATTGGCTTTGGCGGAGCAGTGGTTCAAGCCATGATGAACCGGTACTTCGAGAAGAATCACGTCCTCTACACGGACAACTACTACACGTCCCCCACTCTCTCAAAGTACCTCCATCAGCGCAAGACGGGGACTGTAGGCACAGTTAGAGCGAAAAGGAAGGGCATGCCAACTTTCCCTCCTAAAACCAAGAAAGGCGATGTCTTCAAGAAGAAGTCGGGACCCATTCTGACTATCCACTTGCACGACCAGCGGAAGGTCAACCTCCTGAGCACCGTCCACAAGGGGGAAATGGTTGAGACTGGCAAGGTGGATCACCGCACCCAAGTCAGGGTGACCAAGCCCGATGCTGTAATGGACTACAACATAAATATGAGGCTGGTGGACAAGTCCGACATGCAGATAGGCTTCATCGACTGTCTGCGTACCTCGTGCAGATGGTACAAAAAGTTCTTTCTGCACATGGTGGACATGTCAATGCTGAATGCCTACAATATCTACAGGCTTCGGAATCCGCGCACACCCAGGAAGTTCAGTAGCCTGCGGAGGTTCCAAAAACAGGTGTTGGTGGAGCTCCTGGACAGGTATGCTATGCCACAGAGGGCAGTGGCACAACCTGGGCGCCCCGTTCAGGACCGCATGCAGTGTGCACAGTATCTAAATGTGCACAAGCTCGGTTACCTGCCTCTGGAACGAGATGGAGTCACCATTAGCAGAAGGCGGTGCCATGTCTACTGGAACAGCCAGGTGAGGCCGAGGAAGCAGAAAAAGACCACCATGCAGTGTGTGGAGTGCCAGGTGTCACTATGTGCTATACCGTGCTTTGCTGAATACCACACCAAAAAGGAGTACTAACTAATAATCATAGTGAAAGTACCAAAGACTGACAATATGTATGTATATAGGCAACAAGTGGAAATAAAACAATGTATTGTGATAAAAAAGTCATGTATTATGAAAACATACATAAATAAGTGAAAAAAGACACAATAAATTGTATATAAAACGTTTACAAAGCATATAACTAAGTGAAAGTGACACATGACATAATATTAGATGGCCAAAGTATAATAAACACCTGTGATAACGAATAATCAGTGCCTAATATATCAATAACCTACCTCAATTACTAATAAAATGTACCGTATCAAGTGAAAATGAGCATTATCAGTGACAGTGACACTCTCTCAAGCATATTTACCAAAGTGAAAGTGACACACGAAGTAATATTAGATGGCCAAAGTATAATAAACACCTGTGATAACGAATAATCACTGCCTAATATAACAATAACCTACCTCAATTACTAATAAAATGTACCGTATCAAGTGAAAATGAGCATTATCAGTGACAGTGACACTCTCTCAAGCATATTTACCAAAGTGAAAGTGACACACGAAGTAATATTAGATGGCCAAAGTATAATAAACACCTGTGATAACGAATAATCACTGCCTAATATAACAATAACCTACCTCAATTACTAATAAAATGTACCGTATCAAGTGAAAATGAGCATTATCAGTGACAGTGACACTCTCTCAAGCATATTTACCAAAGTGAAAGTGACACACGAACTAATATTAGATGGCCAAAGTATAATAAACACCTGTGATAACGAATAATCAGTGCGTAATATAACAATAACCAGCCTCAATTACTCATAAAAACTACGGTATCGAGTGAAAATGTGAAATATTAGTGACAATGATAGCCTAATACACATATTTTATATAATTGGACTCCAAATAACTATAATAACATCACTATCAATAAATAAAATCGCCTCCGGGAGGTAAAAACTCTGGCGCGACGAGTGGCTAAGTGCGCAGTAGGTTAGCCAAGCCGGGGCCTGGGCCAAGGCGACGCATCCGAACGCGGGAAGATTTTCCCGCATAAAAATCACTCCACTTCCCGCGCTCACCATTATGCAATCACTTGGGCTAGAGACCTCTACTCAACGGCATTCTACACATGAAGGTTTGTGCAACATTTTTTTTTTTTTTTTTATAACTTTGTGTCATGTATTTCAGGAGTAACAGGTGAATCAACATGGACCAAAATTCCTCAAAACCCCCGGTCACAGAGTACAGTCACGATCTACCCTAGCCGGGGTTGGAGGGTTAATATCACAGTCACACTCTCCAGCACATCCACACCACAATGCTCTCGTACTTCTTGATTTGTCTGTCTATCTCCCCAGGTAACTCCACACGGTACTGCCTTAAAATACTTAAATGAGCTAACAGTCTCCATAATCCGACCATTCAACCTAACCTCACATTCTGTGACCGCACTACAAGTTGTTTGCTGACGACCTCAAACTCTACATCCAGCATCCAAGTAAGTCACCACAATCAAGCTCTCAAGACCTCCAACAAAATATCAACATTTTAGCATCTACATCAGACCCTTGCTTGACTTTGCTTCTCCTGTTTGGAATACTGGTGTTCAAGCCTTCAAGGCGATCTTAATCTTCTAGAGTCTGTTCAACGTCGGTGGACGAAACAAGTAACCAACCCACTCAAGTCTCACTTATCATGACCGTCTCTCTACCTTAAACCTGTTTTCAATTAAAGGCAGATTGTTGAGGACCGACCTTATTCAGTGTTACAAAATATTCCATAATCTCTCGCCCATTAAACACCATGACCTGTTCACTATGTCACCCCACCAAGGAGTAAGAGGTCATAAATACAAGATCTTTGTTCCCCACACAGAAACCAAAGTAAGAAAAAGGTTTTTCTCCTGTCGTTGTTGTTGTTGTTGTTGTTGTTGTTGTTGTTGCCCAAGCTGCCTGGCCGAACAGCCCCAAGGCCCCGAGCAAGGCCAAGGCCATAACCGAGCGCCCCCACAGATCCCTCCCTGCCGACCACAATAAAGCCTGGGTGACCGAAGCCACTCCATGGCGGGGAGCTGAGGAGGGTGCGGAAATCAACCCGGGAAATCAAAGCCCCACCCAGGGCCCTGTGCGCCTCAGCAATTATGAAGAGAAAGTCGAGGGGCAAAGGAAAAATGTGACGCTTTGGCTTCCAATCTTGGTAGATTGGGAGGTCAATCCACGGAAGAGACGCCGTCACTTGAGATCTAGAAAATATATAAGTAAAAGGAACAGTCGGAGTAAGCTATGGGTATGGCAGAGATCGCTCAATTCTCACTCTGATAGACCAGCCCATCACCACTCCTGTCGTATAATCCATCAGTGGAACTCCCTACCAGCTGAAATAGTTGATTCCCCTCCCTTGCTCAATTCAAATCTAAATTGACCCAACACCTCCACAACTCACTCTTCAACCCATAAAATCCCCTTTCCCATTTTTAAGCAACATCTTAACCCCTGATACCCCATCATATTATTGGTCCGACACACACTACCAGTCACCCCATTGTCAAGCATCTCCAGTACATCAAATGTTGCATCTGAAAACTAACACACCTGCCCTACGAGGAGAGATGTCAGCGACTGGGACTGCAGACACTCAGTGACCGGAGAAAAAGAGGTGATATGATCGAAACCTACAAGCTAATGCATGGCTTCGACGACATCCCTTACACCAGATTCTTTTGCCTCAACACAAACAATCTGAGAGGACATTCACTGAAACTAGCGAAACCGGACCACTGGAGAACAAAACTAAAAGGGAACTGGTTTGCGATCCGGGTGATCGATGACTGGAACTCACTCCCAGACGGGATAGTAACTGCGCCCACGATAGCCACATTCAAATCATGGTACGACAGACACACGGGTATAGAGAACATTTAGGTTGACACGTCTTAAGAGGTGGGGACCACACAAGAAACCAATTCTTATTTCCCCACTACCAATTCATAGGTAAGCACTGACGTGTCATGCTATCTCCTGGGCTGCCTAATCCTTGGCCTGTCATGCGCTACCGATTGGCGGCCCTACCAGGTGAGCAACCGTTTTAAGGGCCAAAACATTACTGTTTAGGATTCAAACCTACTCACTCAGGTATGTTTGTGAAAGTTGGGCACCATATTTACTCAACCATGAGCGGATACAAGGGAACCAACCTTAGTTCATATTTGGAGAACCAGGTTATAGTGTTGCGGAGGTTTATGCCTTCATACACATGGCGAGTTTACTTGACATCAACAATGACTATTTTACACATTTCCCCCTGCCCCTGGCCCTGCCAACTTGGCTAAGTGATACAATTTTAATCGTCCTGGTACTAATATGGAACCTCTCTGATGACAAATTTAATGCTACTGTCGCTCATGGTCGAGTGAATACGGTGCCCAACTCTCACAAACATACCTGAGTGAGTGGGTTCGAATCCTGGTCAGGATACCTCTCTCCCAAGTTACCAACCTCAGCCTGTCAAACATTACAAAACCTTACTCTTCCGCACATTAATTGCAATATATGTTATGGTAAGTATTATACCTTCGAAGACCGAGGTATATAAGTCCAAAAATTGTGTGACACATAGAATGAATGGCATCTCTCGCACAGATACTCATAGATGATGTTTATACTTCGATGCCAATAAAAATAACAATAATAATAATATTAATAATAATAATATAGATTTAATGTTTGGTCTTGTCACTTCTTGAATAGGTAGTAGTCATTCATGACTGTCTAACTTATGGAATAGTTATACAATACAATCATTCCGAAGGGAAATTGATTGAAATCTAGAAGAGAGAATTCATGCTGTTTGTGATTATGAAATGGCCAAGATTATTCCAGGAAGAACGCTGGAGAGGAAGGTTTTTCATCGCAACGAATATCCAGGCTCCAGCATCAGTAAGGTGGGGAATCGGTAAGAAATAAGCCTACAGTTAAAGTATCCTTCTCCTACCTGCATATATTATCCACCCACCCACAATGAAAATTAAAAGAACATTAGGTTTCCTTAACTATTGGAACTTGTTCGACTATTTCGATTTAGGGAATGTTTGACCTTATAGTTTCTGCATGAGAGGCTGCAATTTTGAAATATATAAACTCCCTAGTAGGCTACTTACCAAATTTAATTGACTATTATAAATGCATAATTAAAATTGCTGTACTAATTCGTATCTCCAAATCATTTTCATTTGGGAAGCTTTCCAGTCCAACAGTAGGCTGGATAGGCTTTCCCTAATGATAGGTCTTGTATTAAATTAGGCCTACTATCTTAATACACTTTAATTGTATGTATATTATCAATGATTATGCCGTATTATACACCATTGTACATAATTTTTGGGTATTCTTTTATGGCCCTATCATATTTTTTCTGGAAATCTCCGATATATACTTTAGTCTAAAGTCTACATATAATTCAAAGCTACCGCCTGACCGCAATATTCATTAGTACAACAATTAAGTCTTTAAAAAGTAATATATTTGACCATGGATTGCTCACTAGTTAAAAAAAAATCTGTACCATTGCCTTGCTATGCATGTTATTATTAAACGAAATATAAATTTGTAACTTGACACATCTAGCCTATGTTGTTGAACAGATAATAATATATTATAGACGCCATCTTGGATGCTCAGGTTCCAATAATCTCTAATTCTTATCAAAGTTATCACCTTATCAGTCCAAACACAGTTCCACAGAATCATATCTCCTGAAATCCTGCTGGTCTAGTATTGTAGAACATAATCCTATATTTTACACTTATTAAGGTAAGTAGAGATATTATTGTTATCTTACTGAACGCATTAAGGGTCAGTGGTTGTATCCTAGTCAATGGCATGGTAAATCAAGTTCAGAAACTATATTTATGACCTGACACATAAATTATTTTTTGCTACGACCTAGCTCCTAGGGCCAATATGGCGCCGCGCGACTATGGGATTGATAATTGATTGGGATGGCCAAGCCGCCAGGCCTATTATCCCGCCTATTAGCGGCCTATATATGTTGATATTAGCAAATGTTTCTAATAAATTAGGGCATTAGGCTTATTAGGCCTGCCACCTAGCAGTCCTAGCTGGCTGCTCCTAGCACCTAGGGCTAGGCCAGAATGCCAGTGCAAATGTGCAATCTTCAAACCATTTTCAGAATAATCAGAATTTGTGTAAGACTCTAAGTCACTAAGACAACTAAGTTTGCATCATGCATGAAATGATGAAAATCGTGATGTTAATAGCCTAGTTAATTAGGCTAATTATTTGTTTTAAATTGTTTAGGCCTAGCCTAGGCCTAGTAGGCCTATATATTTTAGAAAATTTGACTTTCGTTTTACTTACGGTCTTTGCCTAGGCAGCCTAGCCTAACAGGCGCTGAGGCGCAGCCTAGGCGGCTAGGCCAGGTCTACCATCAGAAATTACCGTCTACCGTCTACCGTCTAGCCTCTAGGTCCCAAAGGAGTAAGGCCTAAGCTATTCCTTCCCTGCGGCCTGCCGGCCCCAGCGGCCCAGACTCCAAAGCCTCGGGTCTTCGCATTTCGCAAGTCGCGTCTCCAAAAATAAATACAAATCCTGGGATCAGAGTTCCCGGGATTTTTAATAATTTTTAAAAGTTATTTAGGCCTACGGTGCCGCCTACCCTATATGTTTTTTGTTTCCCCCATCTCAAATTCTCAATTCTCATGATTGCCAATCTTCATTGATGATGAGAGCCTTGAGAGGAAATTGAGGAATCATGAAAATCATGACTGACTTAATATAAATTTGATTTAAAAGATTATTGTATATTAATTTTTATTAAATTTCCAGGTTCAACAGATGAGCTGCTGAGTAGATAGCTGCCAATCCTGCCATTACCGAGACTCGAGACTCGAGTACTACAGTCCGTCGAGTCCGACTCCTGCCGGCTGCCGCCCTTGTGATACCGTTGATACGGCCCAGTGCCCACGCCCAGCGGCCCATGACAGGTCAAGACTCAAGTCACGAGTCACACAGAACAAGCGCGTTGAAGCGTAAGTGTTAAAAATATCCCCTTTTTCTCTTATTTACCGGTATTTATTTATTTTTATATTAGGGATTTTGCTTAGCATATTAAATAAAAAATATCAATGGTGGCCCTCATGGTGGGTGACTCCGGGTGACCGGGGTGAGGGTGGGGTCCCTGCCGCCCAGAGCCTCGGGTCTTCGCAAGTCGTGTCTCCAAAAATAAATAGAAATCCTGGGATCAGAGTATCTGTTAGCGGCCCTTGTGATACGGATTACGGCGGCTTACGCCCCAGTGCCCAGTGCCCAGTCCCACGCCCATGACAGGTCAAGTCACGAGTGCGAGTACCATGCAGCAAGAGTGCTGCGTATGCGAATAACAGAACAAGCGTTGAAGCGTAAGTGTTAAAAATATCCCCTTTTCTTTCTTATGATTTATTTATTTGTTTTTTTATTAGGAAGCATATTAAAAAAAAATGACAACCCATTACATGATGATAATAAAGAGGGGTCATCCCGACACTGTCATACGGGACTCTAACGGCAGTGAAAAATGGATGTTATTGGAGAGACATCAATCAAGAGTGCGAGTGGTGGATATGACTTGAGTCACTGTTGTTACTTAAAGTTTAAAAGTGTGTGGATTGTGGAGTCACATGGAGAGATAGAAAAAGTGAAAAACAAATGAAGTACCGTACATGAGCGATTTGACGATGTTAATGTGAATTTACTGGAGAGTATAAAGAACACTGAGGTGGTTCGAACCGTTCGGTAATAAAGAGTGTCTGGAGGGTGAAAAAACTACTACAAATTTACAATTATCAATAATGTAGGACAGTAAGAGATTGAAGTGGAAAGGGGAAGAGGAAGAGGCAGGCCAAGATAAGAGTGAGTTGGAAATGAATGATAAGATTGATAAGAAGAGGAGTGAAATGAGTGTTGGGTATAAATAATTAATACCGTATAATTTTTATGAAGATGGGCACCTGCTGACAGAAGAGTCACGAGTGTGGATGAGATTCATTTATGGCCACTTCCTCGGGGACTAAGGTGTAAGGCAATAGATAGGTCTGGTCTTGAAAGTTCTTCTTAACCTATTTTTTGTTTATTTTTTTATTTTTTTTTCTGTAGTCCAACTACTCCCTCTCGGCCAGGCTAATAGCCTTTACACTCTACCGCTGAACACGGGGTGAGGCCCATGAGGTCTTGCTCCAATCTAGGGAGTGAGACATGCGAAGCTTCACGGCACGAAGCAACTCCATCTCTGAAGCCGCCTTGCCTCCGCGCTCCGCGCCTCCGCACTTCACAGTCTAATAAAAAAAAAAAAAAAAAAAAAAAAAAAGTAAATTGACACAATTTTGGTCTCCATATTTTCCATCTTGATTGATTTTAGATTGCAGGAAATGCTGTTTTAGTAATGATACCACAATTCATATTTTGTGGATTGACACCCTGTATAATAATGATAATGGGATTGACTAGTATCTGGCAACAGTGTTGCACAAAATTTTCTGAACGTATGCGAACTTCGGAGTATTTATCCCATTAATATACACATCTATCACTATTTAAATGTAATACAACCATACACAGTGCTATTACATATTATTTGAACATAATATAGGATGCCCTTTCCTTTAACCCTCCAGCCCCGGGGGCTATAGCTTACGACTGTGCTCCGGTACTGGGTGTTTTGACGATCTTTGGCCTATGTTAACTACTCTGTTAGTCAATGAATATGTCATGTAATGTTGTGAATAAAAAAGAATAATGTTCCACAAACCTTCCTCTGTCGAATGGCGTTGAGTAGAGGTCTCTAGCCCCTCTGGTTGCATAATGGTGAGCGCGGGAAGACGAGTGCTTTTCGGCGGAAAATTCTTCCCGCGTTCGGACGCGTCGCCTCGGCCATGGCTACGACGCACCTAGCCGCTCGCCGCGCCAAAGTATTTATCTCCCTTAGACGATTTTAGTGTTTGATATTGAGAATGTGATGTTTATTTGATATTTTCTAGTTATTTTGAGGCCAATTATATAAAATATGTTTATTAGGGTATCACTGTCACTGATATTGCTAATTTTCACTCGATACCGTACATTTTATTAGTAATTGAGGTAGCTTATTGTTGTATTAGGCACTGATTATTCGTTATCACAGGTGTTTATTATACTTTGGCCATCAAATATTAGGTCTTGTGTCACTTTCACTTTGACAAATATGCTTTAGAGAGTGTCACTGTCACTGATAATGCTCATTTTCACTCGATACCGTACATTTTATTAGTAATTGAGGTAGGTTATTGTTGTATTAGGCACTGATTATTCGTTATCACAGGTGTTTATTATACTTTGGCCATCAAATATTAGGTCTTGTGTCACTTTCACTTTGACAAATATGCTTTAGAGAGTGTCACTGTCACTGATAATGCTCATTTTCACTCGATACCGTACATTTTATTAGTAATTGAGGTAGGTTATTGTTGTATTAGGCACTGATTATTCGTTATCACAGGTGTTTATTATACTTTGGCCATCAAATATTAGGTCTTGTGTCACTTTCACTTAGTTATATGATTTGTAAACGTTTTATATACAATTTATTGTGTCTTTTTTCACTGATTTATATATTTCTATAGGTTCTAATCATATGAATGTCACTTGGTATATACATATGTGTCACTTTCACATATTATTATGGTGTAATTGTATTTGTATCAATGTTCTCATAATACATGACTTTTGTATTACAATACATTGGTTTTTTTCCACTTTTTGCTTATATATAATTATAGTGTACATATTGTCATTTTATTTGGCAATTTCAGTATGATTATTAGAACTCCAGCTTGGAGTGGTAATCAAAGAAGCAATCTACAGCACAGAGTGCCACCTTGCACTCCACACACTCCAGGGTTGACTTTTTACCTGACCTCGGCTTCACCCTGCTGTTGTAGCAGACATGGCACCGCTTCTGCTGTGTTCTTCCGGATTCATTCTGAGGCAGGGAACCAAGCCTGTGCCTAGTCAAGTATTGAGCAGACTGCAAGCGGTCAATAACGGCGGGCCCAGGATGTGCCACTGCCCTCTGTGGCATAGCATACTTCTCCAGGAGCTCCGTCAACACCTGCTTTTGGAACCTCCGCAGGCTATTGAACTTCATGGGTGTGTTCACATTCCGAAGCTTGTATATGTTGTAGGCATTCAGAACTGACATGTCCACCATATGCAGAAAGAACTTTTTGTACCATCTGCACGAGGTACGCAGGCAGTCAATGAAGCCTATCTGCATGTCGGACTTGTCCACCAGCCTCATGTTGATGTTGTAGTCCAGGACAGCATCGGGCTTGGTCACCCTGGCCTGGGTGCGGCGATCCACCTTGCCAGTCTCCACCATTTCCCCCTTGTGGATGGTGGTCAGGAGGTTGACCTTCCGCTGGTCGTGCCAGTGGATAGCCAGAATGGGCCCCGACTTCTTCTTGAACACATCACCTTTTTTGGTCTTTGGAGGGAAAGGTGGCATGCCCTTCCTTTTCCCTCGTACTGTGCCTACAGTCCCCGTCTTGCGCTCATGCAGGTACTGTGAGAGAGTGGGGGACGTGTAATAATTGTCCGTGTAGAGGACGTGATTCTTATGAAAGTAGCGGTCCATCATGGCTTGCACCACTGCTCCGCCAAAGCCAATGAGGGGGTCCACAAGCAAGTCCCCTTCCTTCCCGCTGTAGACCAGGAAGTCCAGGACATAGCCAGTTTGGCAGTCGCACAGCACAAAGAATTTTATGCCAAAGCGATGTCTTTTTGAGGGGATGTACTGCCGGAAGCTGAGTTTTCCCCGGAACAGCACAAGAGACTCGTCAATGACGACCTTGCGGAAGGGCTTGAAGTAGGAGGTGAAGCGTTCTCGCATCATCTCATACAACGTCCTAATCTTCCACAGCTTGTCTGGGAGGTGGACGTCAAGGTTGGTGACAAGATGGAGCGCTGCGAGGATATCAAGGTACCGGTCGCGAGACATATATTTCCCGAAGGCAGGGGTGGATATCAGATCATTGGTGATCCAATAGTCAGGCAACCTATGCTTCTTGACATGAGGCATTAGCATGGTGAGTGCCAGGAACACCATGAACTCTTTATGAGTCACTGGGGTCCACTGCCTCATGTGGCCCTTGGTCACCTTTCCCAAAAAGTAGACCTGGAATTGGTGCTGCTTATTTGTCTCTTTGACAACATAGCCTACCACCTCCTCATCAAAGAAGGCCTCAAACAGTTCGTGTGGTGGAGCATTGGGGCCTGCAGGAAAATTGGGGGTAACGCCTGAACCCTCCAGTACCTCATCAAAAGCTGGCACATCAGGGTTGTATGCATCCTCATCAACTACGTCTTGCCACTGAAAAACGTAGAATGGGTCTTGTCTACGCTGACGAGGAGCTCCAGCTGGTGGCCCAGCACGCCCACGGCCAACTCGGGAGGCGCGTGCCCTAGGGCGGCGAGGGCGGCGGCCAGGGCGGTGGGCAGCACGACGGGCAGCACGACGCCGGGCCAAGCGGATGGGTCGAGGGTCGTCGATGTCCATATAGTCATCGTCAGAGTGATCATCTTGCCCTGACGGTGGACCTATGTAATCATGGCCAGAGTCTTGAGAGAGGTGCCCTTCATCATCAGTGGCCCCCACATAATCTGGCGGGGAACCAGTGATGCGTGGGCGGCGTGCGGGTGGGCGAGGTGGGGAAGGAGTGGCAGGTGAGGCTGTGTCCCCCCGAGGTCCCGGGCTCCTTGGCCTGCGACGAGTGACAGAAAGCAATGTTTCACTGTCACTAGGGCCAGGTATTGGTGATGCGAGCTCAAAGACTTCTTCAGGAAGACATGTTGAAGGCGGGAGAGGTGGGGAGGACCGTGGGGAAAGTTGCGGGGACGTATGGCTGGGGCCGGCCGGGGTGGACGCCGCGGGAGCCTCGAACAAAACTCTCTTACTTTTCTTAATTTTCTTGGTATATTTCCTACCTTTCCCCTTTTCGGCAGCAGTATGTCTCCTGTCGGGGGACCTAGGAGGCAAATAGGCCGAAAGTGTGGGGTCCTCAACCCTTGGCAATGGTGGGGGTGGTGGGGAAGAATGCGGGGCATCCGGGTCATCTTGGGTGGCGTGGGTAGATAAGGGAGACAATGGCGGACGAGAAGGGTCACCACGCTGACCCTCACTCACAGCCTCATCCTCACCAAGTAGTTTTGCTTGTTCCCTAGCTGCCGCGGCCGCCTTCTCAAGTATTTTCTGCTTATACAAATGTAGCTTGAAAGGCGATTTACCTGGGGAAGGGCTTGGCGTCGTGTCACTTAAGCGAAATTTGGTGAGTGACCTTGAACTCTCCCACTCGCTCACTCTCTCAAGTTCACTGTCTTTAGGTAAACCAGCTTCCTCAACAACTGGTACATCACCTTCATCACTCTCATCACTGTCATGTTCTCTCGCAAATCCCAGGAATTGCTCTTCTTTATCACTCTCATGGCCATAATCACTCGACTTATAATTACTGGAGTCGTCACTGACTTCATCATCAACATTATGCTTGGCATCAGCTCGCTCATAAAGTCTCAATGTCGTCTCAATACCTCCGGGAGATAACACATTTAGGCGATGGCGTCGGGGTAAGGCGCGACGAACAAGCAAGGGCGTCGTAGGAAGCACGGTATCGGACACAGCGGAATCACTATTTGGCGTACTGTCCATGATGGCGTCGGGGTAGATACTGTTGCTGTGGCGGAGTTTACGCCTGGTGGCGCCACCTACCGTCCCACGATACCGAAAATGTACGCGCGGCATTCGAAAGCACGCATGCAAGCAATGGGCGTTCAAGAGCCCTTCCGGGTTGCGCGGGCCGAGGTTGTTATGGGCGTTCAAGAGCCCATCCGGGTTGGAGGGGACCATTTTCTATATCTATTCACGAAAAATATAGGCCTAGCCTAGGCAGCGCTACCGGTAGGTACGAATTTATCAGTTCGAATTTTTATTGAGAGGGGGATTAGGCCTAGGCCTAGCCTAGGGCTTAACATGGGATACTGTTTGGGGTTTGGGAATAGACTGAGGCTGCTTTAGGCCTAATTAGGTAAAATTAGTCAAATCGAGACAATTGCATAGCCTAGGCCTATTAACCCGTACAGCCCCAGCGACGCGCCTGACGCGTCGGCGATGTATGTAACGCACAGCCCCAGAGACGCGCCTGGCGCGTCACCCTAATTGCGCCGACCGTGACCTCAGGTGTAGCCACTCAAGAGGGCTCAGATTTGTATGGGAACTGTGTACGTATCCCACGCAACCGTGCCGAGGGTTGAAAACTCTCAAAGTCGACGTGCGTGCGCGCGAGCGCGCAATAACCTGTTTTTTTGGGATAATTGCCTTCAATTTTTTACTCTTGTAAAATCCGTTTTCGGGGGCTCTGTAGGACCATTTTTTAAGCTTTTTGAGCGGTTTTTCGTGGTTTTTCCTTCATTCCTAACCCATTCGCTATTGTTTCTGGAATAAAACCATTTTTTGAAAACTGGCCGGGTTCTGGTGCGCAAACATTACAAAACTAGCCGGGGCTCCACGGGTTAAGCAAATATTTTACCAATCTACAATAGGCCTAGTCTATTCGCTGTAAGTAGGCAAGAAATCATGACCTAGGCTATAACTTCTGTAACTAAAAAACAACTAGGCCTAGAGTGATCAAGCTAATATTTGAGTCGGATCGTTATTATATGTCGACCATTTGGGAAGAGTCAGTCAAGGAATAGCTTAGATGTGGACATTTGCAGCCAATTTGCTCTAGCCCTATTTGATATACAGAGGTTAGAGGTCATTGTTGAGGCCCCCCCCCCTCATGACATATTGTCATCATCTTATATATTGCCAGCAGGGGGCAAATAACCGAAAAAATCGCCGTCAAAATAGACGCGAACTTAACCACGGCGATCGACACATGTAAACATGGCGGTGGAGCGGCGACGAAACCTTGCCATCATGTTCTCGTCCATTTTGAATGCCGTTGGATACAATAATATGTTGAGGGGGGCAAATAGGCCTAACCAAACTGCGGCGATCGACCATGTAAACATGGCGGCGGCGGCGGCGGTGGACGCTTGCAATCACGTTCCCGTCTATTTTGACTGCCATTGGATACAATAATATGTTAAGGGAAGGTTTTGCGGCAATTGTTTTGGTTGTTTGCCCCCTACTGGCAATATATATGATGATAACATGTCATGGGGGGGTGAGGGGGGGCTTTCAACATATTATTGTATCGAATGGCATTCAAAATAGACAGGAACATTATCCCAAGCGTCCAACGCCGACACCGCCGCGGCTGCTGAAGAACAAGGAAATTAGCAATAGGTTTCATTGTGAACTGGAGGAAATTAATAGAAATAAGGAAGCTAGGCCTAGCGATGTAAATAGTCAATGGAATTTCCTTAATAATGACAATTATATGTATAGGTATAAAGTAAAAACAATATATTTTACATAATTTATTGCATATCTTACATATTTAAACAAATATATATTAAAAATATTTTAACCACACCACTGAGTTCCCCCAAAATACTCTAATAGGGCTGGCCTGAAGAATTAGATCAAGATGGACAACCAATCAACACATGATAGGTAGGGAAGGGCATCGACAAATGTAAACATGACGACCGTACACTCGGAAACTACATCCATCCCCATTAGCCTAACCTAACAACCTTACCTAACCTATCCTAGTATTATGGGTGGAGGCTGCCGCCCCCTAGACCCAGTACGTTGGATACAAAACTAACCCTCACGTAACACCTAGTATATGTCCCTAGTACCCAGTAGGTGGGATACCAAGCTAACCCTCACGTAACACCTAGTATATGTCCCTAGTACCTAGTATTTGGGATACAATACTAACCCTTACATAACACCTAGTATATGTCCCTAGTACCCAGTATGTGGGATACAAAACTAACCTTCACCTAGCATATGTCCCTCACTCAGTACACCTTTCACCCTCACTACCATTTGTGAGTCTTCATACATCTTCATTATCACACGCACCAGCCACTCCTCTACGCCAAATTTTCTCCTAGCCTACTGCACAACTTCTTACTTTCAGTAGAGACGTGATTTTCCGGGCCCGTCGCAAGACCATCGTCTCAACCGAGCCGTCGCAAGATCATCACAGGACAGGAAAAACAACACAGGCTTGCTCCAAGCCAGCACACATCTTACAAATATATAGGCTAGGCTATACAACTTCCATTTCATCGGAATAACATTCACCGCCAATTTAATTATCATAAGGATTATATAAATGCAATTCTGATATGAAAAAACAATCGGTAAATAGCATAGCCTAGGCCTAGTCAAAGCTGGGGTTTGTTGTTGTTTCGTGGACAAAATTTAACCAAGCGTACTGTCCCACATTAATTTATTATCAACAATTGGATATACGTTACTGTGGACTCTTATTACTCTACTTCCTAATAATAGGCAAGTAAATTATAACATAATGTTTGGATAAACAAATATACCGAAATAAATTAGAATGGAGAAACAGTAAGTTGAGTGACATGTTTCAGCTTGCCGTCAACCCAGCTCCGGAGCTCTCTTGCCGTCGCAAGAGAATATTGGTGTCTCGCTTGCTAAAGGTGGGCTTACGACGGGGCCAGGAAAACAGTTTTTCGGGTAGATCTTGCGACGGTGGTCTTGAGACGGGACCGGAAAAACACCTCTTAGATATCTTTCCTGCAGCTGCCTGTGTATGAAGTTATCATACCTTCAAAGACTCTCTCACACTCACAGACCTTCATGACTTGGCCAAGCATTTTCAGGCCTCTTATAGCAGTTGCAAGGGGAGCCTAACTCTGAAATCACTAGATAGTGCCTCCAGAACCATAAAAAAGAGGAGAGGGCTTAATTAACACACTTCCCTGTTGGACTCCGACGCGAACTGAAAACTCATCACTCAGTACCCTCACGTAACACCAAGTATATGTCCCTAGTACCCAGTACTTTGGATACAAAACTAACCTCCACCTAACACCTAGTATATGTCCCTAGTAACCAGTACATGGGATATAAAGCTAACCCTTACCAAATATCTAGTACCGTACTGTATATGTCAATCCAAGGTCCTCCTGCTAACGAAGAAGTTCGTGAGGTTGGCGGGTCGTCTCCGTCGACTGCGGGGCATGGGTGCCCTCCCCTGAAATCTACGATGTCCCCGTCCTCCCTGTGAAACCTCTCCACCCTGGGGTCCTTTCCGCCCGGATAGGGTGACATAAGCTTCACAGCTTCACTACCCTATATCCTCAACAAGAAGTACTGTATATGTCCCTCACTCAGCTGTACACCTTTCACCCTCACTACCGTTCGTGAGTCCTCGTACATCTTCATTATCACATGCACCAGCCACTCCTCAACGCCAAGTTTTCTCCTAGCCTACTGCACAACTTCTCTGGCCACCTTATCAAAGGCCTTCTCCCGGTCTGCAAACACAAATCAGATCCCTGTCTTTTAAGTACATACAGTACATACAGTATCTTTCCCTTATCATACCTTCTAAGACTCTCTCACAGACCTTCATGACTTAGTCAAGCATTTTCAGGACCCTTATAGCAGTTCCCAGGGGAGCCCAACTCTGAAATCACCAGATAGTGCCTCCAGAACCATAAAAAAAAGAGGAAAGGGCTTCATTAACACAGAGCCCTGGTGGACTCCGACGCGAACTGAAAACTCATCACTCAGTACCGGTACACCTTTCATCCTCACTGCCGTTTGTGAGTCCTCATACATCTTCATTATCACACAAATACCGTCATGACTTGGATTGTGCTGTGTCCTAGCATGAAACCAAACTGCATATCGTCAATATCATACCTTCAAAGACTTTCTCACAGACCTTCATGACTTGATCAAGTATTTTCAGGCCCCTATAATTTTCCCTATCCAATGAGTCCCCTTTGCTCGTATACAGTATATAATATACTTTTGTGCCATTCATCAGAGATTACTTCCTCTCTGATGATGAAGTTAATTAGCTCATTGAACACACCTACTCCTTTCTCACCTGAGGCCTTAATCATCTCGGCTAGAATGCCAGAGCATCCTGCAGCTTTTCTGTCCTTCATTAAGTTATTGCACTGCTTACAAAAGCTGGCACAATCACAGGGAGGGGGGAGTATTGGCTTTTCGTTGCTAATCTTCTCTATTCCATTCAAATTCCATGTTGAATAATCTTTCGTAGTGTATCACAAACTTATTTTACAATGGAAAATAATGCATGAGGAGGGCTGGGTAGGCCTATTAGTATTTTGTGAAATAACTTAAATTAGGTTAGGCTATAGTATACTTCATTAGGTTATTAGGCCTATGAGAAATCAGACCTAGGCCTAGCTTAATTTTATTTCACTGCTCAACATATTTTTGTTTGTTTTTTGCTTTAGAGGTCTGCATATTCAGGTAGGCTTGGGTTTTAGTAAAATTGCATTAGGCTATGCTACATATTTTTACTTCTATTGGAAAGCACAGGCCTACACAATAGTACACATGTTAAAGAATTTAACCTAGCCTACCACAATTTAGCCTAGACTGAAAGAACAAACAAAAATAGGCTAGGCTAATTGCAGCTAAATAATTTAGCCTAGCCTCACCAATTTAGCCTAGACTGAAAAAACAAAACAAAAATAGGCTAATTGCAGTTTTGGTAAGAGTTGTAGTTGTGGGCATACCAAAAGCTTTGTTTATATAGCCTAGTCGCATGCTCGCAGTTAGGCCTACATTCGCTTCTAATTTAACTGTTGGGGTAAACTTGGTAAAGCCACCCTCAATCCGCCGGCCGGTAACAAAACAATTTACCCAACGCCTGGCCGTGAGATACAATAATGGGTTGAAGGGGCTTTATCCCCCTATGACTTATTGTCATCATCATCTATATCACCAGCAGGGGCAAATAACCACAGTCAAATTAGACGCGAATGTAACTGCGAGCGTGCGACTACGTAAATAAAGGGGACGATAGACCCGCTAACACAACTCTTAACGCATTTTTTCCAAATGTATTAGATTTTGTATATATATTTATGACCTCAACAGTTGAAAGATGACAATTTTATGGTTTATTTTAGGCTATACAAAAACATTTGCTTTGTAACTTAGATACTCATATTTATGCTTATAATTGCAGTACGAGTGGGTTTTTTCTCTTTATATGTAGGCCTAGGCTAAACAAATGTTAGTTTTTGTTTTACAGGCTAAACTAGGCTGAATTTATGCTAATAAATATTAATTGGAGGGAGCAAATCTGTCAAGGAATAGCCTAGATGTGGAAATTTACAGCCAATTTGCTCTAGCCCTTTTTGAGATACAGAGGTTAGAGATTGTTGGATACAATAATATGATGAGGGGGTCAATCGCCCCCCATGACATATTGTCATCATCATATATATTGCCAGCAGGGGGCAAATAGCCTAGGCCCAGCCTAACTACAAAAAAAATCGCCGTCAAAATAGACGCGAACTTATATTAACTACGGCGATCGACCATTGCCCGCACCGGCCGTCCCCCGGTTATTGTTGAGGTCCTGAGGAACCGTATGACTTTGACGAGCTCTTCCCTCCGCTGTCTCCGCATCCCATGTATCGTCGTACGGTACCCCTTCCCCTCCACATCCTACATCTGGTCGTTCTACATATGCCTCCTAAGCCTCGCCTCGTCCCGTCACTGAGCATGTGGATGGGCGTCCCTTTCTGGCTTCAAAGATGGATTCCTTCCGACAGCTCCTACTGGATTGTCTGGGGTTGGTTGATAAGGGCACCTCGCTTCAAGACATTGCTCTGGCCCTAGTACCGTGGTTTGTAGGTCTCTGGTTCACCACCTGATGAACTGCTATTGGGTTGTTGCCTTTACAGTGTTACGGTTCTACGAATGACCTAGAATGAAAGTGACACGGTGGTGAATTTTAACCTTAACTATAAACTAATTTAATTGTGACATAGGATCTCCGCGACCGCGAACTTATATTAACTACGGCGATCGACCATTGCCCGCACCGGCCCCGTCCCCTGGTTATTGTTGAGGTCCTGAGGAACTGTATGACTTTGACAAGCTCTTCCCTCCGCAGTCTCCGCATCCCATGTATCGTCGTACGGTACCTCTTCCCCTCCACATCCTACATCTGGTCGTCCTACATATGCCTCCTAAGCCTCGCCTCGTCCCGTCACTGAGCATGTGGATGGGCGTCCCTTTCTGTCTTCAAAGATGGATTCCTTCCGACAGCTCCTACTGCATTGTCTGGGATTGGTTGATAAGGGCACCTCGCTTCAAGACATTGCTCTGGCCCTAGTACCGTGGTTTGTAGGTCTCTGGTTCACCACCTGATGACCTGCTATTGGGTTGTTGCCTTTACAGTGTTACGGTTCTACGAATGACCTAGAATGAAAGTGACACAGTGGTGAATTTTAACCTTAACTATAAACTAATTTAATTGTGACATAGGATCTCCGCGACTACAGTAGGGCCGGAGTGGGCGAGTATTCGCCAGAGGTTGCCCCAAGACAAGACAAGACAAAATTCTAGTGCTGGTTTTACTCAGATTTTGTGAGTTTTAATTTAGCCTAGCCTAGGCCTAAGACTTCAGAAAATTTGCAAAATGCACCCCATACTAGCCTACCCATAGCCTAATAGGCCTAGTGATTCTTTTTTGGCAGACCACCCACAAATTTTCATATAGCCTAGGCCTAGGCTAGCCTAAGTTCTGGAATGCATGTTGGAATAGCCTTCCTATAAACTGTAGGCTAGGCTACTTCCTTTTAATTTAAGTTTGATTCTTTGGAAAAATCTATTAGGCCTAGACCAGGGCAGGAAAGTAACATTTAAAATGACGTGTAAAAAGTCGCCCATAAACGGCGGGCCGCTATGTTATTGTAATTTGGTAGCTTATTTCGTCTGTTGATTGACTTTGTCCTTAATTGGGGATCCTATGAATTAGCACAGATGATGATGACTTACCGTACATCATAATACGTGACGGGCCGACGTGGGGGGCAGAGCTGCAGAGACCCCTCAACATATTTGGTGTCCCACAGTAACTTTTAATGGGATGGATGTAGTTACCGGGTGTACGGTCGTCATGTTTACATAGGGCGATCGCCGCGGTTAACTTCGCGTCTATTTTGACGTCAATTTTTTTCGGCATATTTCATTTTATTCACTTCCTTTTATATTAGGCTATAATCTAGCTTTGGCACGACAATAACCCTAACCTAGTCTTTCTTAAAGATTCTTCTAATCTTCCAGTAGCCTATAGCCTAATTTAGGTCATTTTTAAAGGCACACAATTAAATGGTTGGTATTTTAAACGACACTACTGCAGCATTATGAGAAACAATTTTTTAGAAATAATAGGCAACAATAGATTCGCCATATTTTTCTCCATAAGCTATAGTCCGCATGGAGGATTTTCGTTATCGACAAATTGAAAAAATTCCCACTTCACAGACAAAATAGACAAATACACCAAAAATTAGGCTGTGGGGGCAGCAGCCCCCACCCATAATAGCCTACTATAATAGGTTAGGTAAGGTTGTTAGGTTAGACTAGTCTAATGTACTTTCAAAGGGGTATAGACCTATTAAACACTAGGATAGCCTATACCTGGTCAAGGGTAAGTCCTGCTGTAGTCAACTTGAATGCTACCTTAAATTGTAATATTAGACTAGGCATAGCCTATAGAAAAAATAGCCTAGCCTACTTATTTATTGTAGCCTATAATATAGGCCTAGCCGGGTAGAATGTAGAGATCGGGCGTACCGCCACCATTGTTTACACTGCGCAGAGCGGCGACGGAAGCTTGCCATCATGTTCCCGTCTATTTTGACTGCCATTTGATACAATAATATGTTGAGGGGAGGGCTTTGCGGCAATTTGTTTGGTTGTTTGCCCCCTACTGGCAATATATATGATGATGACAACACGTCATGGGGGCAAAGCCCCCCCTCAACATATAATTGTATCCAATGGCATTCAAAATAGACGGGAACATTATCGCAAGTGTCCGACACCGCCGCCGTAATGTTTACATATGTCGATCACCGTGGTTAAAGGCTGGTTCACACATAGCCGAGTCGGTGCGCGAGTCCAACACGAGTCACACTCGTCGATTATCGCCGTCGCTGGAGGCTGAGTCGGCCGCGAGTAGCAATTGTTCCCGAGTCAAGGAGAGTGTAACATGAGTTAACTCGATTCAATACGAGTCAACACGTGCTCATGCAAGAGTCTGTACGAGTAACTGAGAGTCAAAACGAGTGTAACACGAACCCAACACGAGTGTCAAAAATTCGAAAAATAATGGCCACATTCCAGGGCACGTAAACAAAGAGTATGGACGAGTCAACGTGATTGTTACACGGATCAACACAATTTTTATACGGATCAACACGAAAGACAACGCGTTGACTCTCGTTGGATCTCTGTTGCACACGTGTTGACTCGTGTTACATCCGTGTAAACTCTCGTTGATTCTTCCTACATTTTTGAAATAACGGTATTTCAAATGACACTTGCTTTTTCGTGTTACACTCGTGTTTTTTTCTCAGTGGATTGTGTTTACTCTTGTTTACTCGTGTTTTCACTTGTGTTTGAATCGTGTAAACTCTGTCATCATGGGGGCACCAAATTTTGGCACTCACATTCGTGCTTTCTACTCTTGTTGATACGTGTTGCATGTGTGTTACATACGTATTGTTGCGTGTAGACACGTGTTGCTTCGTCAACGTCGAAATGATGACGAAAAGCGACGAATCACCAAAGAGTGTTACACGGGTTTACACGAGTCAACACGAGTTAACACGAATAACGAAGAGTTATTCAGAGTCAAACACGAGTTAACACGTATGTACACGAGTCTACACGTATTTAGACCACACTCATGGGTACTCGCCACGGGACCCAAAAATGTAATGCATGCATGAAATTTTTGGACCCCGTGGCGAGTACCCACGAGTGTGTCGAGTATACACGAGCGTAGCACGAGTCTATACGAGTGTTGAGGAATATCGACGAGTCATTTCTGAATAGCAAAATTTCATCACTCGTGTTGGACTCGCGCACCGACTCGGCTATGTGTGAACCAGCCTTTAGTTCGCGTCTATTTTGAAGGCATTTTTTTCGGTTATTTGCCTCCTGCTGGCAATATATATGATGATGACAATATGTCATGGGGGGGTGACCCCCCTCAACCTATTATTGTATCCAAAAGCAGTCAAATAGATGGGAACATGATGGCCAGCATCCGCCGCCGCTCCGCGTAGTGTAAACAAGGCTGGCGGTACACCCGAACTCTACATTCTACCCCACTAATTTTCCAACTAGCATAACCGATGATTATCAATGATCAATCCCAGTCAGAAACGTCCATGCTTCCCTCCCATAAGTCAATGTCGGCATTACCACACTGTCATGCAAGGACTTCTTTACTTCCATGCTGATCACCCTATTTCTTCTTACTGCTTTCAGAGTTCCTACAACGCTCTTCCCCTGTTACACTTTCTCCCACACTTCTTCATCCATAGGCCTACTCACATCTTTACTCAACACACTGCCCAAATACTTAAATGAGCTGACATTCTTCATAGCCGTTCAACCTCACTTCACACTCTTTGGTTGCACCCCTTTCAATGACCATAATATTGCTCTTCCTAGCATTTACCTCCAGATTCCGTTTTTCACACACTGTTCGAAACATATTTACCTGACCCTGCAACTCCCATTCACTATCGCTCATCAGAACTGTGTTGTCAGCAACAGTAGTACCGGTACTGTACTGTTGAGGCAACTTCCACTCGTTTCCTTCCCTTATCAGCGGTACACCAACATCCGCTGCTCTTCCTTGTATTTCTTTCATGACTCCATCCATATACTGTACTGGTATATATTGAACAACCATCGGGACATCACATACACCCTTGCTTTAACCCAACATTCAGACTAAAGAACTCGCTCTGTTAATTATCCACACATACTGACACCTTTGCACCCTCATACATGCTCTTAATTGCTTTCAGCAACTTGCCATCTACTCCGTATATTTTCAGTACCGGTACCGGTACTTTCCACATACCTTCTCTATCAATTCTGTCATAGGCCTTCTCCAACTCCATAAATGCAGCATACAACTTTTGTCGCTTCTCCAGATATTTCTCCACAACACATTTCCGGGCAAAAATCTGAGCTACACATCCTCTTCCCTTCCTAAGATGACTACAGTATGCTAACCATTTCCCCAGCAATACTGACTGAAAATGCCCAAATATATTGCATGTCCTCTTCAGATTTATCTAAAATATGTAAAATTACACCAAATACCACTACAGTAGCACTGAAATCAATAAAACTCACTAGCAGGATAAATACATGGAAGAAATACTCCAAAAGATTAATATGTTAACCCTTTACCCAGCAATACTGACTGAAAATGCCTAAATAGATTGCATGTGCTCTTCAGATTTATACATACATACATACATAACATTTTAAGACTGAGTGCTCCACACAGATGTGCAGTTTCAGTCTTTTTTCCTAATGGCGGCGTTCCAGGCAACCCTGTTAAGGGATGCTTTACTTGTCAAGTTTTTGGATTTGAGATCGGCACGTATAGTCCGATCCCAGGTCTTACTCGGTCCACCCCTTGGTGCAGCTCCCTCCACAATCGCAGACCTGCATCTTTTCACCCAATTTTGTTCATCCATTCTCTCCACATGTCCATACCATCCCAGTTTACTTGTACGCATCTCCTCGCTAATACTCTTTATACCTAAACGTCTCTTCAGCTCATCATTTGTTATTCTGTTGACATCCTTCATCTGAAATATGTAAAATTACACCAATTACCAACTACATTACCAACAAATTTAATAAAGTACACTAACAGGATAAAGAAAATGTAAGAAATAGCCCTAAAGATGAATTTATCTATCTATCTGTTGACAGACGCCTTGATCCCCGAAGGATTGGCCACGAACGAAACACCCCTATGCACCTCTGTCCCCAGTCAGTCGACGCCCCTCCTCCCATCCAGCACCGCTTTCACGCATATACTTCTAATCTCCATCCTTCCACCTCTCTCTCGGTTTATTTCTCCCTCTGTCCTTCCACCTCACTCGTACACGCTCTTAGTCATTCTCTCGCTTCCCATACGTTCCACATGGCCGAACCATCTCAAGGTGTTCTTTTTCGCACTTTCCAGTACATTCACACCACACCTCTCTCGTACTTCCTCATTCGTCTGTCTATCCCTCCTTGTAATTCTGCACACACTTCTCAAATAACTCATTTCCATCCCTTTCACTCTTGGTTTGAATCTCTCCAACAACGTCTATGCTTCGCTTCCGTAAGTCAGTGTCGGGATTACCACACTGTCATGCAATGACTTCTTCAGTTCCATGCTGACCACCCTATTTCATGTTACTGCTTTCAGCATTCCTACAACCCTCTTCCCCTGTTGCACCCTCTCCCACACTTCTTCATCCATACTCCCATCTTTACTCTGTACACTGCCAAGATACTTAAATGAGCTGACAATCTCCATAGCCTGACCGTTCAACTTCACCTCACACTCTGTGGCTTCACCCCTTTCGAAGACCATAACCTTGCTCTTCCCCGTATTTACCTTCAGATTCCATTTTTCGCACACTGTTCCAAAAATATTTACCAGACCCTGCAACTCCCATTCATATCATCAGCAAACAGCAGTACACAAACATCCACTGCTCTTCCTTGTATTTCTTTTATGACTCCATCCATATACTGTATATATAGAACAACCATCTGGACATCACACACCCTTGCTTTACCAAACATTCAGATCAAAGAACTCCCTCTGTTCATTCTTCACACATACTGATACCTTTGCACTCTCATACATACTCTTCACTGCTTTCAGCAACTTGCCATCTACTCCATATATTCTCAGTACAGTACTTTCCACATACCTTCTCTATCAACTCTGTCATTCCACTCATTGCCTTCCCTTATTAGTGGTGCACCAACATCCACTGCTCATCCTTGCATTTCTTTTATGACTCCATCCATATACAGTTCAGTATATATTGAACAACCACGGGGACATCACACACCCTTTCTTTAACCCAAAATTCAGATCAAAGAACTCGCTCTGTTCATTCTCAACACATACCGACACCTTTGCACCCTCATACATGCTTTTCACTGCTTTCAGCAACTTGCTATCTGCTCCGTATATTCCAAGTACTTTCTACATACCGGTACCTTCTCTATCAACTCTGTCATAGGCCTTCTCCAAGTCCATGAAGGCAGCATACAACTTTTGTCCCTTCTCAAGATATTTCTCCACAACATATTTCAGGGCAAAGATCTGAGCTACACATCCTATTCCCTTCCTATGATGAATACTGTATATTAACCGTTTCCCCAGCAATACTAACTGAAAATGCCCAAATATATTGCATGTGCCCTTCTGATTTATCTAAAATATGTAAAATTATACCAAATACCAACTACATTAGCACACAACTCAATCAATCACAGAAACAGGATAAAAACATAGAATAAATACCCCAAAAGATAAATACATTAACCCTTTCCCCAGCAATACTTACTGAACATGCACAAATAAATTGCATGTGCTCTCCAGATTTAGCTGAAATATGTGAAATTTCACCAAATACTAACTACATTAGCACAAAAATCAATCAAGCACTTTAACAGGATAAATAAAATGGAAGAAATAGCCCAAAAATGAATTTATCTATAGCCTACCGGTATATATTGCCGGACACCTTGATCCCCGAAGGGGTGACCATGAACGAAACGCCTGCGTATTTCAAGCTCGCTTGAATTATCACTCGATCGTCTTTTAGAGCTTTTTGGCCTGGGGTAATTACCACACCATCGCGTCATAAGGAGTATGAGGGGGTTAAATTGGTAGATACATAGAGGAAGAGGAATGCCAAGTAAAGCTAAACAAAAATATATAAGATATTTTTAACATCTATCTTCTCATCTATTGCCTGACGCCGTGATCCCCGAAGGGGTGGCCAAGAACGAACCGCCCCGATGCACCTCTGTCCCCAGTCAGTCGACGCCCCTCCCCCCAACCAGCACCGCCTTCGTTCATGTACTTCCTCACTCCATCCTTCCACCTCTCATTCGGTCTATCTCTCCCTCTCTGACCCTCCACCTCGCTCTCATACACCCTCTTAGTCATTCTCTCGCTTTCCATACGTTCCATATGGCCGAACCATCTCAAGTTGTTCCTTTTCACACTTTCCAGCACATCTACCTCCACACCACACCTCCTTCTTACTTCCTCATTAGTCTGTCTATCCCTCCATGTAACTCCGCACGCACTCCTTAAGTAATTCATTTCCACTGCTCTCACTCTTGGTCTGAGTCTCTCAACCAACGTCCATGCTTCGCTTCCGTAAGTCAGTGTCAGGATTACCACACTGTCATGCAAGGACTTCTTCACTTCCATACTGACCACCCTATTTCTTGTTACTGCTTTTAGCATTCCTACAACCCTCTTCCCCTGTTGTACCCCAGGGATAACGACCGAGGACCGAGGACAGCCATGAATGTAAATGTAGATC
This sequence comes from Paralithodes platypus, assembly GCA_032716605.1. Taxonomy (NCBI): domain Eukaryota; kingdom Metazoa; phylum Arthropoda; class Malacostraca; order Decapoda; family Lithodidae; genus Paralithodes; species Paralithodes platypus. The sequence continues at coordinate 9,014,748 of CM064505.1, read as the reverse complement.
CGACCAGAACCAAAAATTCGATGAAAGAACGATCTGCGAGTTCTAAAACCGCAACTTTAAAGGTTTTCTATGCAAACGCTCGTAGCATACGCAATAAATTTTCAGATTTAGAGGAACTAGTGTTTACAGAAAATTATGATGTGATTGGCATAACAGAATCTTGGCTCAATACACAAGATAGAGACTTTTTAGCAGAGTATTCACTTCCCGGTTATGTAATGTTTGAGAACAGCCGAATAAATAAAAATGGAGGTGGCGTTTTATTTTATATCAAAGAAAGTCTTAACCCGACCCTCGTGTCAAAACCTCAAATTGTGAACGTCGACACATCTTTTGTGCTAATAAAGAATAATAAAGGTACAAAAATAATACTTGCGTTAATATACAGACCTCCAGCTCAATCAGTGCAAACTGACCGAGAAATTTACGAACAAATTGCAGATGTAAGTAACTCACAAGATACCGTAATTTTTGGCGACTTTAATTTACCTGTGACCAAGTGGGGCGATACTCTTACTTCACACTCCGGACATGACTTGTATACGAACTTGCAAGAGAGTTCGCTTTATCAATTTGTTCGAATGCCGACCCGTGGTAATAACGTTCTTGACATTGTACTTGCAACAAAAGAAGAATTGATAGAGAATTTGAATGTTGGTGATGAATTCAGTAACAGCGACCATCGTACGATAACTTTCACTTTAAAGTTTACTAGTAACGAACCAAATAGTAGCATCGAAAAAGTCCCTAATTTCAAGAAAGCAAACTTCCATAAACTTAGAGCTATGTTTAAAGAAACTGACTGGAGCTTTTTAATTAACAATAACGACATAAATACATCTTGGAAGTTATTCGAAACCACTTACCTAAAAGCAGTGCAAGACTGCATACCATCGAAAATACGGCGTCCAGGCCATAATAATAAGCCCAAATGGTGGAATAAAGATATTTCAAACTGCCTGCTTGCTAAAAAATTTGCTAATGATAGATTAAAATCCTCACAAAATGACGAAGAACGGGTGAAATTTGTAGAGCTACGACGCAAAGCCAAAAAGTTAATTAAGCAAAGTAAAAAGACCTTAGAGTTACATATTGCGAATCAAAGTAAAACAAACCCGAAAGAATTCTATAGTTATATCAGAAAGAAAAAGTAGTTACTTCAACTGTTGGACCGTTAGTCGATGAAAATAAGAATACACCAAAGACGAAGTACAAATGAGTAATGCCCTCAATACCTTCTTTGCATCAATTTTTACAACAGAAGACCTCAGTGATATCCCTACACCATCGCCGATTCAGATTGATAATTCAGATGTTCTAAGCAATATCACCGTTACAGAGAGAGAAGTATTGAATTGTTTAGATAAACTCAAGGTAAATAAAACGCCAGGACCTGATACAATCTCGCCTAGAGTTCTAAAGGAAGCTAAGAATGAGCTCTCCAAACCACTGACATTACTATTCAATAAATCCTTGCAGTCTGGAACTATGCCTGATCAGTGGAAGCTAGCCAACGTAACACCGATATTAAAAAAGGCAGCAAATCCCTACCCAGTAACTATCGTCCAATTAGCTTAACCTCAGTTGTATGTAAAATGCTAGAAACGGTCATACGAGACAGACTCGTAAATCACTTGGAGGAAAATAACATACTTAAAGATACTCAACACGGCTTTCGTAAAAAACGTTCCTGTTTAACAAACCTCTTAGACTTCTTCCACGATATCCTCAACCTCTACGATGAGAGTAAAGCTGTAGATATTATATACCTTGATTTTCAAAAGGCCTTTGACAAAGTTCCCCACAAACGTTTACTGCTAAAACTAAAAGTGCATGGAATACAAGACGGTGTGTTGAAATGGATAGAAAATTGGCTCAGCAACAGAAAGCAAAGGGTAGTCATAAACGGTAAGGCATCTAAATGGACCAATGTAAGTAGCGGGGTACCCCAGGGATCGGTACTAGGACCAATTCTCTTTCTAATTTACATCAACGACATAGATGAGGGTCTCACCTGCACAATCTCAAAATTTGCTGACGATAAAAAAATTGCAAATAGCGTACTCTCAAAAGAACAAGTTGACGATATGCAACACAATCTAGATAAATTGTCATGTTGGGCCCAAATTTGGCAAATGAGTTTCAATGCGGATAAATGTAAAGTACTACATGTCGGATACCTAAATGAGAAAGCAAACTATTCGATGAATGGCACTCCGCTTAAGAATGTAAACAGAGAAACTGATCTGGGAGTAACAATATCGAGTAACCTAAAACCGAGTCAACAATGTTCAGAAGTTGTTAAGAAGGCAAACAAAATAATTGGCTTTATAGGCAGGTCATTTGAGCATAAATCCAAAGAAGTTATCCTAACCCTTTACAATTCCTTAGTCCGCCCTCTTCTGGAATACTGCGTTCAATCCTGGTGCCCTTATTACCAAAAAGATATAAACAAGCTAGAACGAGTTCAACGTAGAGTTACCAAAATGATACCTAGCCTAAAGAACAAACCATACGAAGAGCGTCTTAGAGAATTAAATCTATTTCCTTTAACCCAGCGCAGATTAAGAGGCGACTTAATTCAAGTGTTCAAAATCATCAAAGGCATCGACAATATGAACTGTAGTAAGTACTTCACTATCGACCAATCTAATTACACGCGGGGAAACGGTTGCAAAATTATTGGTAAATCTTTTAACTCGCACGAATCTAAGAATTTCTTCTTCAATCGAGTTGTCAACTTGTGGAATGGGCTTCCCCGAGACGTTATAGACTGCAGCACCGTTGATTCATTTAAATTCCGCCTAGACAAATATCTCGCATCAAACCCGCGACTGACTGCGTTTGTAAATGAATAACTTTATCCTCCCCTCAGTTACTAACCCATCTGTCCCCTACTAACTTCCTAGTCCTGCCACGTTAGTGGCAGGGCAGTAGTTCCCTTTCCAATGTTCCCTTACCCACTCTAAACCACTGTTTGGACACTTGATCCTCAGTGTTTTGGAGGACAAGCAACCTAGAAGGGTCACTAGATCTGTTGTTGCTTGATTTCCTTTGTACTCCTTTGTACCCTCTCCCGCACTTCTTCATCCATAGTCCCATCTTTACTCAACACACTGCCCAGATACTTAAAAGAGTTGACGATCTCCATAGCCTGACCGTTCAGCTTCACCTCACACTCTGTGACTTCACCCCTTTCGAAGACCATAACCTTGCTCTTCCCCGCATTTACCTTCAAATTCCGTTTTTCGCACACTGTTCCAAACTCATTTACCAGACCCTGCAACTCCCATTCATTATCACTCATCAGAACTGTATCATCCGCAAACAGCAGTATAGGTAGCTTCCACTCAATTCCCTCCCTTTTCAGCGATACACCAACATCCACTGCTCTTGATAGTATTTCTTTTATGACTCCATCCATATATACAGTAAACAACCACGGGGACATCACACACCCCTGTTTCTAACCAACATTCAGGTCAAAGAACTCGCTCTGCTCACTCTCCACACGTACTGCCGCCTTTACACCCTCATACATGCTCTTCACTGCTTTCAGCAACTTGCCCTCTACTCCGTATATTCTAAGTACTTTCCACAAACCTTCTCTATCGACTCTGTCACAGGCCTTCTCCAAGTCCATAAAGGCAACATACACCTTTTGTTTCTTCTCCAGATACTTCTCCACAACACAATTCAGAGTAAAAATCTGATCTACACATCCTCTTCCCTTCCTAAAAACCTCCCTGCTCGTCGCCTATCCATTTCTCCGTTCTCACTCTCACTCCCTCAATCACTACCGGTACCCTACTGTATACCTTCCCTACTACGCTTAGAAGACATATTCCTCGGTGGTTACCACACACTCCTCTTTCCCCTTTGCCCTTATATAGGGGGACTATTATGCCAGTCTTCCAGTCATCGGGTGCACTCCCCTTCTCCCATGCTAGTTTGCACATTTTCCATACCCATTCTATCACTATCTCACCACCATACCTCAACATTTCCCCACACACTCCATCTGTTCCTGGTGCTTTCCCCAACTTCACTCTTTTCATGGCTTCCCACACTTCTGACCTCCTGATCCCCACCTCCTCCTCCACTACTTCTCTTCTTCTCCCTCCCATACCATATCCAGCTATGTTTGCTGGCTCTTCATTCCTTACATTTAGCAACTCACTGAAGTACTCCCTCCATCTTTCGACTCTCTCTTGCTTCTCGGCTAGCATTCTCCCATTCTTATCTTTCACACCCTTACTGTTTCCCTTGCTACCTTCCCTAACTTTCTTGACTTCTTCCCAGAACAGTTTCTTACTCTCCCTCCATTTTACACTCAGGTGCTCGTTTCTGTCTCTCGGAATCTTCATTCCCTCTACTACCCAACCACTCTCTATATGCTTTCTTCTTTTCTTCCACAGCTATTCTTACCTCTTCTGTCCACCATGCTGTACCTTTCACTCCCCTCCCTCTTCTCCTCACTCCACACACCTCCTCACATGCTGCACAGATCTCATCCTTAAACACCTTGCTCATCTCCTCCACTTCCTCCATAACTTCCAGGTCGAACCCACCCAGTCGTCTTTCCACTGCTCTCCTGTACTCCTCCCTGACTTCCTCCTCCTGCAACCTCTCCACCCTCCTCACCATTCCACCCTCTTCTCGCCTCCCTCCAGCTCTCCTTACCCACTTCTTTTGTATCCTAACCTTAGCTACCACTACATAATGATCAGACAGACCCCCTCCAATACCCCTATACACCCTAGCATCCATCACAGATTTCTTCATTCGTTCATCCACACATACATAATCAATCAATGACTTTTGTTCCACCACTGTCTTAGCCTTCATCGTCAACATCCGTTTCCACGTGTACCTGTGGATCATTCTGTGTCGGAAGAAGGTGTTGGCTATCCACAGCCTCCTCCCCACACATACGTCCACAAGTGCACTACCATTCCCATTCACCTCTGATGGTACCCCCCACCCTCCCACCACTCCCTCAACTTTCCTATCACCCACCTTACCATTCATATCCCCAATCAGAAATATTCTTTCGTTCTTGTCAAACTTCTCCAGGCACGCCTCCACATTCATCCAGAACTCCTCTTTCTTTCTTTCAAGTATATCCTCTGTCGGGGCATACACGCATACAATCAATACAATATTTTTAACATGAGGTTGCTTATAATAATTTGTACCTCTGCAGTTTCTCCATGGCTAACGAAAAAGGTCACATTCCTAAGAAGCCCCAACCAAAAAGGCCAAGCTTCTGTACAGAACAAATGCCACACCATTACCCTTATGGTGACCCTATCAAATAATCAAACCAACCACACTTCTTAACCCAATTCCCGCGGGGCCCCTCATATGACGGAGACGATTTTCCGGCTATTTTGTAGCCTGTGAGCCAGGCCAACTTTTGCAAGCAGCACGGATGGACGTCAGCCGGAGCCTACAGGCCCCGCCACGACACTGAGGTTTGTGTGAGAGAGAGTTCACTTATGTGCAGCGTCACACATAGCGAAAACAGACAAAAATTGGTAATTATTAGCGATTTCGCCTAGGCCTATCGGATTTGGTAATTTTTAGCAATTTTGCCCTTCGTTTGCAAGATCCTTACAAGAAAACCAGACGTCGTACAGGGATGATTCAGGAGTAATTTTAAAGCTATTACCGTACTTTCACGAATACATAATTGTATTACGCTCTGGCTTTTGTTTATGCATGAAAATGAGCAGTGAATGAAGGAAATTTCGGGCAATTATGCCTACTCGTACAGGAGTCCTTGGAGCGGCTTCGGTCGCGCCGGGAATTTCCACACCTCACACCACACACACACATCACACAGTTTTGCCTACACCGAGAAATGACTCTCCGGCTGTCATTTCTCGAAGACTTCTTCTAGCCGGAGACATTGAGAGCAACCCAGGACCCACCTACACATACATATGTCCAACTTGCTCAAAACCCATCGCTTCGAGTCGCCACACTAATGGTTCAGTTCTCTGCAATTCATGCAGGAACTGGACCCACTTCACCTGCACAACACTTGCCTCCAAGAAACACTACACGAACACCTGGACCTGTTCCTCATGCCCCTCCCTCTCCCAGTTAAATCCCTCGCCTAAAATCTGTCCACCTCTCCTCCCCAACCCACCTAACCTTCCCATATCATCCACTCCCCCCCCCCCCTAAAACCTGTCCACCTCTCCTCCCTAACCCACCTAACCTTCCCATACCATCCACATCCTCAACTCAACATACCACACCCCATCCTAATCCATTCCAACCCCTATCTGCTCCCCAATCCCCACCCCGACCTCACCCATCCCAACCCCCAGCCCCTCCCTCACCCCAACCCCCACCCCCTCCCTCACCCCCACCCCATCCTCGTGCAGCAGCACCCAACATACATCGTGCACATAACATTAACATTCTCCAATTGAACATAGATGGCATCAACACAAAGAAACTCTCACACTTCATCAAACAACACAACATACACATTGCCATCTTACAAGAAACAAAACTCCGCACAGCACAAAAATCACCCACATTTCATGATTTCACCACCATCAGACAAGACCGGGCTGTCGGCGGAGGCGGTGGACTCATCACCCTGGTACACAAAGAAATATCATACATAGTTACCAGTGTACAAACCAAATCCCTCCTCCCCCCAAATGATAACACAACAGAAATACAATCAATTAAAATACGCACTGGCAACAACTCCAACATAACCATCATAAACACATACATCCCCTACAGTACCAAATGAATACAGACCACACTTACAACACATCACAAACACCCCACACATCATCCTGGGTGGTGACTTCAACGCCAAGACGTCGGCCTGGTTTGTCGACAACCCCGACACAGACAGAGGGCTGGTACTACAAAACCAAACTGTTAACCTCATCATCCTTAACGACATCCATCAACATACCCATATTCCTCACCAAGCCCTCTATAACCCATCATCTCCAGACATCACCTTTTGCTCCCCAGAACTCGCCCCCACAACATCCTGGAGGGTGGTCAGAACCTTAGGCTCTGACCACCTCCCGATCATTTTCACCACCAAAACCAGACTCACCCCAGCTAACCACAAACACACATACACCAATTATAAAAGACCTAACTGGGAAGCATTCACAAATGAGACAGAACAACACTTCACAACTCTAAAGAGTACACCCATCACTAACATCAACAATGCTGTACACATACTCAATAAAACAATCCAAAACACTGACAAGAAACACATTCCAAGAGGTAACAGAAAAAGACACAACCCCAACTTCACACCAGAAATTAAAAACCTCATCAGACAACGCAACATACTGAAACACTCCCCAGCACCCCACACACAAGACATCACACAACAAATCCAAGCACTCAACACCCAAACTAACAACAAAATACAAGAACAACAAAAACTAAATTGGAATAACTTCTGTTACGACTGGGGTTCAAATATATCAGGGCTCTTATTCATTGGACTAGTAATGGCATAAATGTTACAACGGAAAGCGCTAGCTCCAACCTCTGATGTATATCCCCAGTGAACAAAGAACACAAATACTCTACAGAGTTCTATATGCAATAATAGGCTATCAAACTCTCAATGAATGTGCGTCTACTCTAGGCTTAATGTTATGTGAAAACAGCCTATTACTACCTATAACCGAAGGTGCTTGGTTATGGTATGCAAAGTAAGGTGGTAAGAGAAGTTACAGCTTACGTTACTTTAATCAATAAATGTCAGGCACTCCTGCATGAAAGAAAGTGCACTAAAGTCCTTCAACACTAACAAGGAATCTTCTTTAAATGTTAGATGCTATAAAGATGCTCGTATCGGAAATGGAACCCAAAAAGGCAGGCAGCGGAACAATGCTCGTGCAGGCTATGCACACAAAAAGGCAGAATATATAATGCCGTCGGAGCCAAGAATATCCTAAACACTACAACAATAATAATAATCGCCACGACAATGCAGTATTCCTATCAACAAAAAGAGCCTAAGTCGTTTGTGTCTCAATACATCAAACTAGGCTGCGAAATGCTTGTGTAATCATAAATGGGTATGCATAAAAAGAGTAATTAGGTTAATATACTTAATGTCTACTATGATTGATAAAGTCTAGCTAGAGTCAATGATACGAGATACTGGTGCGCATGGCATGCCGCATAGCCTAGTGCAAATCTCAAGTCTGTGCGTCAAATATTACGTTATAATGAAGGGTAGCTCTCTTGAGAAACCTTAATACCGAAGTATTAAGCGTTCTCCTGGCGTACCTCAAAGACAAACAATCGAGACTAGAACAGTGCAGAATGGTATAGGCAAAAAGCCCTCATTCGTGCATGCTCTATTCTCAATGGCACACAGACTAGAATTTACTCAATCAACTCCAGTTCTCAGGTATGTCGTGCCGCTTTTAACTAAAGCCAGCACTCATAGGAAACAATACCTTATAATATCAGACTCCCAGTCTAGCATTATCTAATCCAGCAGAACACTAATAACTAAAGGAAGCAGTACTAAACAATATAAATGCCAACCAATGCTTCGTGATCCACTTATCTTAACACTAACATACATGGGTTATATCAGACCTTAACGCACAATACAACTGGCCAGCATGAAGCTGATTTTGCAGAGTTAACCAGAGGGGATATAATGTTAATAAAAAGGTGGTGAAAGATATGGAAAATGAGAGAGATAGGCAGAGGAAAAGATTCTCAGGTGCGAAGCGGGGACAGATAGCAAGGGATAAGATAGATGCATTCTAGAAACCAGATCTGAGGGAGAGAGTGGCGAGGAACTGTATATATACTCGCACTAGCTCGAGCTGCGTGGGAAAACAGCGGTTACAAGTCATCTAACCACTAACAAAGTCGCTAGCAAAACATTACGTCACCAAGCATGGTAAAGAACTCCCTCAACCAATCCCCACGAGTCCAGTCAGCTGTGACGTCATCGAGCGGGGCAAAAACACTACGCGCCCCCTCTCACTCTGTTCTACTCTCTCTCTCTCTCTGATCTTATCATTACTAGTTAAGGATAAAACATATACTTTACAATTAAATATATAAAGCCTTGACATGGGCGAAAACAAAGAGCCTTTCTGGACTGCCCACGACACGAGCTTTCACATGAAATAAAGCACACTCTAATACACAAACTGTAGCCCCATCCACTGCCCTGGCGATCCTAGCGAGTCACTGTAGGACAAGCCATGCGGTTCTAACGGAGTGGTTAACGTCACACCCCCCCCAAGATTTTTCTCAGAGGCCCCAAGGCTCACAAAAATCTGATGGTTAGAACCCATGCTATATCTCCACTTCCTATCACCCAGCGGCAGTAAAATATCTGGCACAGTTCTTCAACAAAACATTTTTCAAAATTATAACCCTCCCCAACACCATAGGTTAAATTATATGTAGTTTTGCTCCTCAAGAGCGAGCTTCTCTAGCCCAGCATTCTGAGAGGAGTGCAACTCAGAATTACTGCTATAACATACTAAAAAAATTCAACTATCAAAGAAAGAGTTTTTATTTGATTTTTATGTTTATAATTTGTTTATTTCGGCTGCACTATAGGGGCAAGCCTAGTTTTTTCTTCTATACCAAACGCTCAACTCCTGCTTTACGACCCAATACGCTGGGCTACAACCGCGAGCCAACAAGCACCAAGCGCAAAATACTATTCAAACTAAAGCAGGAGGCTACCCGTGTGTCAATCTACCCAGGATCATATACCCTTGAACGACCATCTGCAACCACGTTGTCACAACCGGCAATATGGCGTATGTCCATGTTATATACCAATAACCTTAGTGACCACCTGGTCAGCCTCATATTCCGATTGTGAAACTGGTCCAAGAACTTGAGAGGGTGATGATCTGGGTAAACTACAACGACCGGACCATAGGCTGGAACATAGACCTCGAAATGCCTCAGAGCAAGTACAACCGCCAGCAGCTCCTCCTCGACAACAGAGCAGCTCCCCTGGGCCGAATTGTACTTCTCCGAGCAGAAACTAACAGGATGCTCCAGCCCATCATCGTCCTTTTCCACAAGGACGGCACCAGCCCCCACACCACTAGCCTCCGTTGCTAGTTGGAAAGGTAGGCTACAGTCAGGGGCCCTGAGGATCGGGTGAGTGCACAACAGGTGTTTTACTTCTCTAAACACCTTCTCACACTCAGGCGCCCATTTGAACTTCTTATCCTTCCAGTTATCCTCCACCTGAGCTTGACTGTCCCGTTCTCCTTCTCCACCTTGACTGCTAAACGTCATCACAGGCACAGTGAGAGGCTCAGGGGGGTGCCTCCCATACTCCTTCATGGGATTAACATGACTTAACCCGTACAGCCCCAGCGACGCGCCTGACGCGTCGGCGATGTATGTAACGCACAGCCCCAGAGACGCGCCTGGCGCGTCACCCTAATTGCGCCGACCGTAACCTCAGGTGTAGCCACTCAAGAGGGCTCAGATTTGATGGGAACTGTGTACGTATCCCACGCAACCGTGCCGATGGTTGAAAACTCTCAAAGTCCACGTGCGTGCGCGCGAGCGCGCAATAACCTGTTTTTTTGGGATAATTGCCTTCAATTTTTTACTCTTGTAAAATCCGTTTTCGGGGGCTCTGTAGGACCATTTTTTAAGCTTTTTGAGCGGTTTTTCGTGGTTTTTCCTTCATTCCTAACCCATTCGCTATTGTTTCTGGAATAAAACCATTTTTTGAAAACCGGCCGGGTTCTGGTGCGCAAACATTACAAAACTAGCCGGGGCTCCACGGGTTAACTGATTGTGCTTCCGTCTGTCTGGAGTGGCTACCAAGTAATCCAGGTCCGATAGCTCCTCCATCACCCTATAAGGACCAGCGTACTTCGCGGATAAGGGGTGACCTACAAGGGGCAGTAGAATCAACACCTCCTGACCCACGTGAAACTCCCTGAGTTCAACCTTGAGGTCGTACCTGTCCTTCCTGAGGGCCTGAGAGCTAGTCAAATTACGGCCAGCCAACTCCAGACTGCGCAACATCCGTTCTCGACTGTTGAGGGCACACTTGAGCATAGAACAAGGTTTTTCAGCGCCCTCCCATACTTCTTCAACCATATGGAGAGGCCCTCTGACACGGTGTCCAAAGACGAGCTCATTAGGGCTGAATCCCAAACTCTCCCCAGGTACCTCCCACACAGCAAACAAAACACATGGCAGGCCAAGATCCCAATCCCTCCCCCTCTCAAAGCAACAACAACGAAGCACAGATTTCAAGGCTGAATGCCATCGCTCTAACACACCCTGGCTCTCCGGATGATATGCAGATGACACAACCCCAACAATCCCATGCTGCGGCATTGCTTGTACAAAGAGGCTAGAAGTGAAGTTGGGTCCCCGGACTGACTGAATCCCCTGCGGGTAACCATACCGGGAAAAATACACTAGCAAGTTTCGGATCACCGTCTTCGCCGACCCATTTCTCATAGGGTACGCGTCAGGGTACCTTGTTGCTACATCTCCCGACTGTGCATCACTGTCCTCCTTCAACTCTTTCGTCTTTTTAAGCCCATCCTCTGCCCCTTCAGGAACAGTTACTGGGTCTTCTCCAGACTCGAAATGTGGTCCTAATAATGAGTCCCCGAGAAGGTCCGTTGACACTAAACTCTCAACCGCATCAACTTTCAACCCCTTCTCGGTTCCCTTCCTCCGCTGATCTAAAGATTGTTGACCAGAATGTGACTCCCTGGATGCAGAATCTCCGGTGACAACACACTCCATAGGCTGCCCCGGACACTTCCCAACCCACTCCTGCTCCTCCCTACTCACGTCGGCCGGCTTCTCGACAACGACTAAGGGTGGAGCCTCAGAAGTAGGCCCCGCAAAGTCGTTGCCAAGAAGGAGGTCGACGCCCCCAACAGGTAACTTCTCCACAATTCCTACATCCAGGTCACGAGTCACACCATCAACTTCCACCTTCATTCTCACAAGCGGGTATGACCTTGTCGCATTAACTCCCTGAACCACAACCACCCGCGCCGTATTGACAGGTTTACCAGTGAAATTTCTCAACAGTGTTTGCGATGCCCCAGTGTCACGCAAAATTCTCACCTCATGTCTTCTACCCCCCCACTCCACACAACCGAGTCCCCTGTGGTCACTAAAGGCATCACGGACAGGGAATAAGCCTTCCGGATCCTTCTGCACTGGCAGTGTATTTACCTCGGAAGAAATGCCTCTAACAAACTCCGATGTCCTCTTGAACACTCCAATGCCGTGAGCAAAAGACACGGCTGCCGGAGGAGGTCGACTAGGGCACTCATTTGCCTTATGACCCTCCTGGTGGCACCTAAAACACATAAATTTCGGTTTCGGCTTATACTGTGATGTAAAAGGCCCCTGACTTTTCACATACGGTGTGGTGGTAGGTTTGGCTTCAGTTTTAGTTTCATTGCTCTTTGGTTTAAATGTGTCATTGCTACGGGGAGGGGGAGGATAACGGTCCCTAGCACTTGCATCGTACTTCTGTGAGGACCCGCAACCCCGAATCAACGACAGCCGTAGATCAGCCATTTCTGCTGCTTCTACTAGAGTTCTTGGGTTTTTCTCCTTTAACCCTTAATTAGCGGCGAGCAACATAAGTCGAGTTAAATAAAGCTGGACTATGTGGCGGCGCTCGACATAACTCGAGTGGCAATTTCAGCACGTAATGTGGCTGAGAGAGAGAGACAAGTGGTGGCAGGAGACTAGCGAGCGTATGACTGCTCCAGACCACCGCGGCGAACCTACTGACACAAATCTCAGCTCCCTCCTCCCTCTCTCACTCGCTACATACTCAATTATGTACTGAAAGTACCGAATTACCTGCTTTTTACACTCGCGTTGCACGGTTATTGCAAGAAAACTATCCATCATACAAGGATCGTTATGGTGTCATTCGAAAGCTCTGTTTATGCCCTTTCAGGGATAGGTACTTGTTTTACGTTCTGGGTCTTATTTAGGCATGAAAATGATCACGTAAACAGCCCTATTTTGGCTAAAAACACCCCGCTGTGCGGTACACATAAATAAACCGCATAGGCCGCTCGTAAGGTGTTAAGTTCAAAGTTAGATCACCGCCCGTGCTCTTAAAGAACTGCTCCAACATCATTAACTGCTTAACTCCATCAAACGTTGTTACCTTCTCAGATCGGAGCCAGTTCCCCATAGCATCGGACAAGTCCCGGGCGTGTTCCAAAAAGGTGCTATCTCTTCCCTTAGTTACACCCCGGAACTTCAAACGGTACGTTTCTGGTTGCAGTTCGTAAGCCCTCAGGACAGCCTCCTTGAGATCCTCGTACACAATACATAACTCCAAAGGTAACGCATCGTAGGCTTTAAGACCCTTGCCTATTAATCTAGAGGATACAAGGGCTGCCCATTTATTCTCTGGCCACTGGTGTTCCTGGCACTTCTTCTCAAAGCGTGTGAAAAATTCTGTTATACCACTCTCATCAAACACCGGAACCAGTTTCAATAAGTGCGAGAGAGACTGCTCATGAACACGGTTACCAGCCCCAAGTCGCTGTCCCGTTGCCTCTACTCGCGACTTCTCTACGTCCATGTCGGCACAGTACCTAGTCGACTCAGCTTGGATTTTTGCTTGACTGATAGTTTTTCTCTCTTCAATCCTGGCTAATTCTAATTGCTGCTGAAGCTCACATGCCCTTTGTTGCTGCTGAAGCTTAGCTAATTCGAGCTGAAGCAATAATTCTGGAGATAACCCTTGAGGAGGTGAAGGTGCTACAATGTTTGAAATTACCGGTGGTCCCCCCAGGGGCAACCCACCCTGCCAGTCACCACCCAATTGCGGAAGCGTACCCGGGGTCGGCAAACTACTGGGATGGCTGGGAGTCGAGTGTAGGGGAAGCATGGCCGAAGGGCTCTGAGCACTCAACCCATCTCGCTCACCAGTCACCCTGCCCAGTACACACGTTATCAAGTTATCCTTGGTCATGCTGCTAGTAACCGCATGACCGATAGCTGTGGCCAGGCATTGAAGACCGTACCGATCCATACCCACCAACCGCTCGGCAGTAACAGGCCATTGCAAAAATATCCTAGCATCCTCCTCACAGTTCACCAGATTAACCCTATCATCATACTGCTGTTCCTCAGTCTCGACATTACGTACTGTGTCTCCATTCTCCTCTGATCCGGTATAAGACATGATGCTCACAAAAATTTCTCACAACAATATTCAGAAAAGAAGCACCCCAAACTCTTATACCTCAATATACACACAAAAATTCTCGGAAATACTCAAGGGCTATACTATGTTGCAAAAAAATATGTTCTTGCCGATCCCCGCAAAATATTCTCCAAAACAACAAATGTTCCCTGCTAATAAATGTAGGTTCACCAAATCCTAGGTAAGGTCGCCATTTGTTACGACTGGGGTTCAAATATATCAGGGCTCTTATTCATTGGACTAGTAATGGCATAAATGTTACAACGGAAAGCGCTAGCTCCAACCTCTGATGTATATCCCCAGTGAACAAAGAACACAAATACTCTACAGAGTTCTATATGCAATAATAGGCTATCAAACTCTCAATGAATGTGCGTCTACTCTAGGCTTAATGTTATGTGAAAACAGCCTATTACTACCTATAACCGAAGGTGCTTGGTTATGGTATGCAAAGTAAGGTGGTAAGAGAAGTTACAGCTTACGTTACTTTAATCAATAAATGTCAGGCACTCCTGCATGAAAGAAAGTGCACTAAAGTCCTTCAACACTAACAAGGAATCTTCTTTAAATGTTAGATGCTATAAAGATGCTCGTATCGGAAATGGAACCCAAAAAGGCAGGCAGCGGAACAATGCTCGTGCAGGCTATGCACACAAAAAGGCAGAATATATAATGCCGTCGGAGCCAAGAATATCCTAAACTACAACAATAATAATAATCGCCACGACAATGCAGTATTCCTATCAACAAAAAGAGCCTAAGTCGTTTGTGTCTCAATACATCAAACTAGGCTGCGAAATGCTTGTGTAATCATAAATGGGTATGCATAAAAAGAGTAATTAGGTTAATATACTTAATGTCTACTATGATTGATAAAGTCTAGCTAGAGTCAATGATACGAGATACTGGTGCGCATGGCATGCCGCATAGCCTAGTGCAAATCTCAAGTCTGTGCGTCAAATATTACGTTATAATGAAGGGTAGCTCTCTTGAGAAACCTTAATACCGAAGTATTAAGCGTTCTCCTGGCGTACCTCAAAGACAAACAATCGAGACTAGAACAGTGCAGAATGGTATAGGCAAAAAGCCCTCATTCGTGCATGCTCTATTCTCAATGGCACACAGACTAGAATTTACTCAATCAACTCCAGTTCTCAGGTATGTCGTGCCGCTTTTAACTAAAGCCAGCACTCATAGGAAACAATACCTTATAATATCAGACTCCCAGTCTAGCATTATCTAATCCAGCAGAACACTAATAAAGGAAGCAGTACTAAACAATATAAATGCCAACCAATGCTTCGTGATCCACTTATCTTAACACTAACATACATGGGTTATATCAGACCTTAACGCACAATACAACTGGCCAGCATGAAGCTGATTTTGCAGAGTTAACCAGAGGGGATATAATGTTAATAAAAAGGTGGTGAAAGATATGGAAAATGAGAGAGATAGGCAGAGGAAAAGATTCTCAGGTGCGAAGCGGGGACAGATAGCAAGGGATAAGA
This sequence comes from Paralithodes platypus, assembly GCA_032716605.1. Taxonomy (NCBI): domain Eukaryota; kingdom Metazoa; phylum Arthropoda; class Malacostraca; order Decapoda; family Lithodidae; genus Paralithodes; species Paralithodes platypus. Next base: position 8,998,995 of record CM064505.1, on the reverse strand, counting down.
TAGATGCATTCTAGAAACCAGATCTGAGGGAGAGAGTGGCGAGGAACTGTATATCTACTCGCACTAGCTCGAGCCGCGTGGGAAAACAGCGGTTACAAGTCATCTAACCACTAACAAAGTCGCTAGCAAAACATTACGTCACCAAGCATGGTAAAGAACTCCCTCAACCAATCCCCACGAGTCCAGTCAGCTGTGACGTCATCGAGCGGGGCAAAAACACTACGCGCCCCCTCTCACTCTGTTCTACTCTCTCTCTCTCTCTGATCTTATCATTACTAGTTAAGGATAAAACATATACTTTACAATTAAATATATAAAGCCTTGACATGGGCGAAAACAAAGAGCCTTTCTGGACTGCCCATGACACGAGCTTTCACATGAAATAAAGCACACTCTAATACACAAACTGTAGCCCCATCCACTGCCCTGGCGATCCTAGCGAGTCACTGTAGGACAAGCCATGCGGTTCTAACGGAGTGGTTAACGTCACACTTCCTACAAACACTTGATCACAAAACAAACCCCAAAAAACTCTACAAAACACTAAACAGCATCACACTTTCCAACAGCAACACAACACAATCACATGCTGCAATCACAACAACAGACTCTACTCCTTCATGTAAACAACAAGCAAACACTCTCATCAATCACTTCTCACATGTCAGTCACCTAAAACCTCACAAAGACGACCGACGTGTCATCCGACGAAAGAGACAATTCCCCACAGACCCTGACTATACACCCTTCACCAATCACCAGACAAAGCATATCATCAACAATCTCAAGCACTCACCCTTGTGGCCTAGACAACATAAGCAACATACACCTCAGACACCTGGGACCACAAGGCATACAAGCACTCACTAACATATCAAACTACAGTTATTCACACAACACAATACCAGACATTTGGAAGCATGGTCTCATCACCACATTCCCCAAACCCAACAAAGACCCCACGCTACCCTCCTCGCACTGCCCCATCACACTCCTTTGCTCCCCTTCCAAAGTCATGGAACGCCTAGTGTTACAACTAATTACACCCGACCTACCCCTAGCTCCAATACAACATGGCTTTAGGCCACTGCACTCCACAAACACTCTTCTCACAGACCTTACACAAAGAGCTTTTGACGGCATCAACTCAGCTAGACCACCACACAGATCACTATTAGCCACACTCGACATTAGTAAAGCCTTCGATGCCATCCCCCGCCACAACCTAACAAACAAAATCTACAACACAAACATGCACAACAACACAAAAAGGTGGCTGGCCAACTTCCTAGCAGGCAGATGTGCACACGTATCTTTTGCCGGTCAGTCATCTAAAATCAGAAACTTTCCAAACGGAGTCCCACAAGGATCCGTCCTATCGCCCGAACTCTTCAATCTGTACATGCACGATATAACTACACCCAATACGCCCCAAATAAACTTAGCCTCCTATGCAGATGACATAGCACTCACATGCACACACCATGACCCAAAAAGAGCAACAGATCTCCTTCAACCCTATCTCAACACACTACATGGCTGGTGCACTACAAACAGACTTAATCTACCCCCAGCCAAATCCACCGCAACCCTGCTTACAAGCTGGACAGGAGAACACAAATACATCCCTCAACTCACCATAAACAACACACCCCTAACACATACACACACACAAAATCCTAGGAGTAACATATGATACTCATATGACATTCAAACAGCACACCACAAACATTAAAAAGAAATGACACCCAGACTTAACGCCCTCAGGTCACTTGCTCACACACAATTTGGACACAACAAAGAAACTACCACCACAGTATATAAACAATACATAAGATCAGTGATCATGAGAGGCACTCAATTCCTGGCAGTAGCCTCCACGAACCAAGACCACCCACTAAACTACATGGCAACACACCCACAGACACCAAGAAATATCAAAACAACACCCAGCACACGGTATCACACACAATTACTGTCCTCTCTCTCCCACCCCGAACCACCTTCCAGAAGCACATCCATACTCATATCTCTCGCCGATCCATCCACTCACTCACAGACAACACGCAGCTGCAAGCACGACCTCCCGAAATCCATCCTTCCGAATCATCCCTTCCTCGCGAGGACAGAGTCCACCTGGCCAGGCTGAGATGCGGACACCATCCAGCTCTCCTGAGCTATCAGAAGAGACTGGATGACTCCGTTGTCGATGCCTGCCCGGGATGTAACACAGCACCCCATACCATTAAACACATAATAGAAGACTGCATTTCACACAACCACTTATGCCAACAACACATTCTACACTCAATGAGAGCTCTGTGGGAAAGCCCGATCGTGGCCATGGCCTTCCTCAGGGACTCGGAGCTGTTCGGCCAGGCAGCTTAGGGAACAACAACAACAACAACTCGTACAGGATTAATAGCTTTAACCAAAATGGTCACACTCCTTAATGGTCTAAGTGGCCATAGCCAAAATGGCTACACTATATTCCTTCTGTACTTTCTCCATGTCCGATGAGATACATGATATTTTGATATATGTGGCACAGCCCTTGTATCCAACACAATACCCTGCGTGCAACCCCGCTCGAACCCCGCACAACGTTGCTTGCAACTTTAATTATTATTATTATTATTATTATTATTATTATTATATTATTATATTTCGAAAACGCAAACGTATATTTCTGGGACATCAAGCAGAGAAGAATGGAATGGAATAAAACCGGAAAAAAACGGTCGGTGGTGTATAGCGTCTAAACAGGACACAACGAGGCAGGGTTGGACTCTATACACCACCACCACCCGTCACTCTACAGACACTACCACTCCTCTCCCCCTTCCTCCCTCGCGACCATTCACCTGAAGGGGGTAAATTAGCGGTGAATGGCAGGAGTGAGAAGGTGTGGTTAGATAGGCGTGATTGTGTATGTGTATGTGTGTGTGTGTGGGTGTGTGTGTAGGATTTGTTTTTTACACTATGCCCGTATGGAGGGCTATGGAGCTCCGATCCTACTTTCAACTATCTTGACAATTTTACCAATACATCTAAACTTCATTAGATGCTAAATTAGCCTCCCGAAAATCTGTACCCAGGGCAGGTATCGCAACCGGGACCCTTGGGTTACGAGGCAGACACGTTGCCATGAGACTAATAATGGTACCTCACTTCGCCTGGTAGTCTAAGTGTATTTCTGCATCTTGTTCAGCTTAGGATAACCTATTTTCACTGACTTTACACGTGTGTGATCGTGTATGTGTGTGTGACCGTGTATGTGTGTGTGTAGTCGTATATGTGTGTGTTAGTGTGTGTGTGTGTGTTAGTGTGTGTGTGATCGTGTATGCGTTTTGTGTCTGTACTGTATGTGCGTGTAGGTATCTGTGTCATTGATAACGACCAGATCTTTACATACGACATAGGATTATATTTCCTATCACTCCCCTTTGATTTTATACATCTCTCTCTCTCTCTCTCTCTGGGTGGGTGAGGAGAGAGCCTTCTGCTTTGCTATCCTTACCTTCCACTTAATAGTATATTTTGTTAGAATTAAGGCCGGACTGCCTAGTAGGGGCCGCCAGGTCTGTGCAGTCTGTGTATCTATGTAACTAACTCTCTCCACAACACAAATATATAAAGACATATCCTGAACATTCTGTATCAATATATTATAATATATATATATACCGGTATATATATACCGGTATATATATATATATACTGTATATATATATATATATATATATATATATATATATACTTTTTCTATTGCACTAGACATATCGAAAGCTTTCGATAGAGTCTGGCACAAATCTTTAATTTCTAAACTACCCTCCTTCGGTTTCTATCCCTCCATCTGTGCCTTTGTCTCTATTTTCCTTTCCGGCCGTTCCATAGCCACGGTTGTGGACGGCCGTTGTTCACTTCCTCACCCTATAAACTCTGGTGTTCCTCAGGGCTCTGTCCTATCCCCTATTCTCTTTCTAATTTTTATAAATGATCTCCTTAACTGTACCTTAATTCCCATCCATTCATACGCAGACGACTCAACCTTACACTACTCCATTAGTTTTTCAGAACGCCCCAGCCAGCAATCCCTTAACGACAAACATAATGAAGCCATAGAACTCTTAAATTCTGATCTAAATACTATCTCCAATTGGGGCAGAGAAAACCATGTTACCTTTAATGCTTCCAAAACCCAATTTCTCCATCTATCTACCCGTCAGGATCTCCCAGCTGACTATCCCTTATTCTTCAACAATACAAAAATCAACCCTTCATCTTCTCTCAATATTCTTGGTGTCTCTTTTTCTTCTGCTCTCATTTGGAAGGACCATATTACCAGTCTTGCTAATGCAGCCTCCCAGAAGCTGGGTGTGCTCAACCGCCTTAGGGGGTTCTTTTCCCCAGCACAGCTTCTTGCTCTGTACAGGGGCATAGTGCGTCCTTGTATTGAGTATTGTTCACATGTGTGGGGAGGTTCCTCTCACACCGCTCTCCTAGACAAAGTTGAAAGGAAGGCCTTTCGTATCATTAACTCCCGTCCACTCACCAACTCTCTGCAATCTCTCTCTCTCCGCCGCAATGTTGCATCTCTCTCGCTATTCTATCGCTACTATAATTATCAGTGTTCCTCAGAGCTTTCCCAGTGCATACCACCTCCTTTACGTAGGGCACGTGGTACCCGTCTTGCAACTCAATCCCACCCCTACTCTGTGCAACTCTCTAACCCAAGAGTGAAACATTACTCTCAAACTTTCTTCTACTCAACAGCTGAATTCTGGAACTCACTCCCAGAATCAGTCATTCCCTCTTCCTATGACTTAAATTGCTTCAAACTCCGTGTGTCCAGGCATTTTGGCTCGATCGTCCCTTGATTTTGGCCCTGTCACTCTTTCAACTATGGGGGAGGCACTCGCTATAGGCAATTCTGTCTTTTGCCTCCCTCAATCACATAGAAAAAAAGAAAACAAAATATATATATATAAACAAAAGTAAAACATCTAAGACTCGTATAATATAAAATACCTTCCAACGCTACACCACCGCCGCATATTTTTCCGACTTGTTATTCTGGGACTGATTAGCCAAGTCCGCCGCCTTCTTTTCTTGCGGAAAAATAGGAGTGAGCCATAATCCTGGTTATGTTACTGTGACTTTACTTGGGTCCGACTCACTGAAGGAAAGTAAATGAGGTGCCTCCGTCTCCACCACGCAAAAATACCTACCCTCAGACCAGACTCTTTTCTTGACCTAAATTTATTCGACTGGAGTTGGTTTCTGAAGTCGGATTCGGATTCTTTCGTTGGTTCCAAAAAATATACAAATAAGTATTGTTTCATTTCTGGCATTGGTCATTTTTTTTTTTTTTTTTTTTTGTATATACAGTATATAAAGGAGACAAAAGGCAGGTTGCCTGTAACGAGTGTCTCCCCAAAAATTGAAAGAGTGACAGAGCCAAATTCAAGGTACGTTAAAGTTAAAATGCCTGGACAAACGAAGTTTAAAGCAGTCTAAGAATTCCAGAGTTCACTTGTTGAGTGGAAGAAGGATTGAGCAAATTTGTTAATTCTTGGGTTGAAGAGCTAGACATAATAGGAGTGGGACTGTGTTGAAATGCGGGTGCCTCACACTTGCCGCAAGGGAGAGGGTATGCATTGAGAGAGCTTTAAAGAACGCTGATTGTTATAATACCAATAGAAGAGTGAACGAGATACAACATTACGGCGTGTAGAAAGAGATTGTATGGAACTAGTATGAGGAAGTGAGTTGATGAGACGAAATGCTTTTGACTCTACCCTTTTGAGAAGTGCAGTTTGGTTGAAACCTCCCCACACATGTGAACAAAACTTGATACATGGTCGCACTGTGCCCCTATACAGAGCAAGAAGCTGTGCAGGGGTGCAGAACCCATAGATACGGTTGAGCACACCTAACTTCTGCGAAGGTACATCTACATTACTTACTATGTTACTTTTCATTTAAATATCTAAAAATATTGTCAAACATGTAGTTTCTTTTGATATATATTTATATATATATATATATATATATATATATATTGAGAATATATCACAAATACACGTGAGCCACTAAATGTTTCTAGTCTCTCAGTGGGGATCGAACCATCGACCATCAGGATGATAGCCGACGCTTTAATCAATTACACCACGGCAGTCTAAAAGACACTCAGCCTTCTATCCTATTTATGTTAGGGAGAAGGGAAACCCACTAGGCGAATATATTTCAATTCAAACCTAGTTGTAGGATCCATATTTCCAGAATACCATACACGGATTTTTGAGTGTCCCGACGCAACTCGGGTAGAAATTGATTTCATTTAATTCTAACCCACAAAGCATGAGTTACAAATATTGAGAATATATCACAAATACACGTGAGCCACTAAATGTTTCTAGTCTCTCAGTGGGGATCGAACCATCGACCATCAGGATGATAGCCGACGCTTTAATCAATTACACCACGGCAGTCTAAAAGACACTCAGCCTTCTATCCTATTTATGTTAGGGAGAAGGGAAACCCACTAGGCGAATATATTTCAATTCAAACCTAGTTGTAGGATCCATATTTCCAGAATACCATACACGGATTTTTGAGTGTCCCGACGCAACTCGGGTAGAAATTGATTTCATTTAATTCTAACCCACAAAGCATGAGAGTTACAAATATTGAGAATATATCACAAATACACGTGAACCACTAAATGTTTCTAGTCTCTCAGTGGGGATCGAACCATCGACCATCAGGATGATAGCCGACGCTTTAATCAATTACACCACGGCAGTCTAAAAGACAGTCAGCCTTCTATCCTATTTATGTTAGGGAGAAGGGAAACCCACTAGACGAATATATTTCAATTCAAATCTAGTTGTAGGATCCATATTTCCAGAATACCATACACGGATTTTTGAGTGTCCCGACGCAACTCGGGTAGAAATTGATTTAATTTAATTCTAACCCACAAAGCATGAGAGTTACAAATATTGAGAATATATCACAAATGCACGTGAGCCACTAAATGTTTCTAGTCTCTCAGTGGGGATCGAACCATCGACCATCAGGATGATAGCCGACGCTTTAATCAATTACACCACGGCAGTCTAAAATATATATATATATATATATATATATATATATATATATATATATATATATATATGTATATATATATATATATATATATATATATATATATATATATATATATATATATATATATATATATATATATCCATATATATATATATACTGTATATATATATATATATATATATATATATATATATATATATATATTCTTTTGATATAATTAACCCAGCAAGCGCGATAGACCTCACGGAAGACAGCCCATGAAAATATACCCAAAATACGCCTCACAGGCACTAAAATGGAAGCAATATGTGATTAGGTAGTATAATCACTCTCCAGTACCTCCTTCCTCTCCCCTACATGTGACCGAACCCCCCTCCCTCTACTTTTCCCCATTTATCGCCCCTCCTACCCCCTCAATTATTGGCTATTATTCCTCATAATTTTGTCATTCCTCCCTTCCCTCACACGAAATATGATGATTAACACTCCCTTCTCCCCTTCACATGGGTGGAAGAGAGCTGGAGGATCGGTGTGCCTCAAGCAGGCTCAGCAAGCAGACCTATGTCTTTCTCGCCTCCATCCACCCCCTCCCACCACAAATATACGTTTTTCACTAGATATTTGTTGTTTACACATATTGTCTATTCATATGTTTATCATACAAGTAAAATAAATGCAGACGGAGAAGAAATATACTGTGTATTGTAACTATAACAAATTCTGTCAGAATCGAAGGTATTGTTTTGCATACGCAGGACTTTTAACCCAGTGAGACCCAGCGTCGCACGTGATGCGTCGGCAGTGTTTGATCACCAACTCCAAGCGACGCATCACGTGCGTCCGGCATATTAAAATCAGTTACGTGGCTCGTAAGGTAGGAAATGGCGGGAGAATAGGAGGGGGAGGTACCGTAGTGTGTGTGGGAGCCTGGCCGGTAGGTGTGAGCGGGCCAAGACAGCCGCGCGGCCGGTGGTGGTGGGCTTAGTGGGGATACTTTACACCCTTAGTTCACCGCCACTTTGAACCTTCATTACTCTGGTCGTATGGGAGCTAGAGGCTTGAGATTTATGTGAGACACTCCTTAGGATGTATGCCGTACAATGCCATACTCAGTTTTCACCCTAGTGCTCCCGGGCGGGTGGTCATGCGGGGGAGACGAACTTTCGACCCCCCCCCCCCCCCCCGCCCCCCAAATGACCAAGGTGAGGTTTTTTTTAGTTTTTTCTTCATTTCTCACCATTCTCTTCCATTTTGGCTCAACAAATTTTGTTGAGGCCCCCCCCCCCCACCGCCCCCCCCCCCCCCCCAAAAAAAATATCCGAGGTGATTTTTTTTTTTTTTTTTCATTTCTCATCCTTGTCTTCCATTTTAGCAAACAAAAACAAGAAGTGAAAATGGCTTGGGACTTGGGTGAACAAAATATTATAACTAGCCGGGGCTCAACGGGTTAAACACCTCAATTGCGCGCTCCTCGGGTTAAAGATGTCTTTCACGGCACCATTAGAAACAATTATTTGGGACAATAGGTACGAATAGAATCTCAATAATATTTTCAATATTGTCCACATGGAGGATTTGCTATATCAACAACTTTAAAACCCCCGATATGACCTAAAAAAAAACACAGTACCGCGTAATAACAAACGCAAAATTGGGGGGGAGGGGGGGGCAAAGACCCCCTCAAACTATCATTGTATCCCACGGCTGTTGTGGGTAAGCTAATTTCAAATCTTTCATTCTCTGAGTGATAAAACACTATATTCCTTGAACAAATATAATAAAATCTCGGCACAACTGATCTTGAGTGGTAACATACTTTTTTTAATGTGTATGAAGGAGATAAAAGGTTTTTAAGAAGTGTCCCCCCCCCCCCTCAAAAAAAAATAGTTGAACAAGTGAAAGAGCCAAAATCAAGGTATGTACATTAGATCAAAATGTCTGGACACACGGAACTTTGAGCTGTTTAGTCATAGGATGAGGGAAAGACAGATTGAGAAGGATGTGTATAAAGGAGAAGAGGGTTTCTTACTTGCTTACTAGCAGGGTGGGAATACATCTTTCTTGGGGTTCCTTTCTTCCTCGCGACGTATCGCCATACATCTGGCATCATCAGGCTGAAATGTTATGAAATGTATAAGCATCTGGACATAGTAAGAAAGTAAATATATATATATAATAGTTTAATCGTTAATATGTTATAATATTTAGCAAAATTGAAATCCGAAATAACAAAACAATAAGCTATACTTATCCTTATATAACATCAATGAATATAACTACTCTACATGGCAGCACACCCACAGACACCAAGTAATATCAAAACAACACCCAGCACACGATATCACACACAAATACTGTCATCTCTCCCTCCCTGCCCACCCCCAACCAGCTTCCAGAAGCACATCCATACTCATATCTCTCACCGTTCCATCCAATCACTCATAGACAACACACAGCTGCAGGCATGACCTCCCTAAATCCATCCTTCTGAATCCTACCTTCCTCGCGAGGACAGAGTCCACCTGGCCAGGCTGAGATGTGGGCACCATCCAGGTCTTCTGAGCTATCAGAAGAGACTGCATATCTCCGTCGTCGACACCTGCGCGGGATGTAACACAGCACCCCATACTATTAGATACATAATAGAAGACTGCATTCCACACAATCACTTACGCCAACAACATAATCTACACTCCTTGAGAGCCTTGTGGGAAAGCCCGATCGTGGCCATGGCCTTTCTTAGGAACTCGGGGTTGTTCGGTCAGGCAGCCTAGGGAACGCCAACAACAACAACAACAACTACCCGTTAAAAGATTACAGACTATCTCAATTCTTTAAACAAAAAAATATTTCTCTATGCCTTACAATTCTTATTTTTCTGTATCCTCTATTGCATGCGTAAAGATTGATCAGGGGCGTGCGCACTCTCTCTCTCTCTCTCTCTCTCTCTCTCTCTCTCTCTCTCTCTCTCACTCACACACACACACACACACGCTGATATTAAAGAACATTTCACAGAGGCAGAGTTAAATATCAATAACCTAGAAAAGCGAAATTAAATTTTGGGGCTATATTAAAAGGTTCCTGGGTTAAGGGGTGTTGACTAAAGAGGAGATGGGTCGTTTTTCTGGCCCCCATTCTACCTCATATTTAGCACCATCAGTTTTCACATTTGAATACGTTCGCCCAATTAGTTTAGCGATTTAAGACCGTTCACCCCATTTCGTTGTCAATTTTAAGACCTTTCGTGCCATTTAGGTGTAGAATTTTGTCCTGTAATTTTAAAAGGAACCAGCCTTCGGCGAGGATATTTTTCTACCGACAAATGCACCCATTTATCTTGAGAGGGGGTACAAAGGAGTACAAAGGAAATCAAGCAACAACATATCTGGTGACCCTGCTAGGCCGCTTGTCCTCCAAAACACTGAGGATCAATTGTCCAAACAGTGGTTTAGAGTGGGTAAGGGAACTTTGGAAAGGGAACTACTGCCCCGGAACTAATGTCCGTGGCAGGATTAGGAAGTTAGTAGGGGACAGATGGTTTAGTAACTGAGGGGGGGATAAAATAAAGTTATTAATTTACAAATGCAGTCAGTCGCGGGTTTAATGCAAGATATTTGTCTAGGCGATGTTTAAATGAATCAACGGTGCTGCAGTCTATAACGTCTCGGGGAAGCCCATTCCACAAGTTGACAACTCGATTGAAGAAGAAATTCTTAGATTCGTGCGAATTAAAAGATTTACCGATAATTTTGCAACCGTTTTCCCGCATGTAATTAGATTGGTTGATAGTGAAGTACTTACTACAGTTCATATTGTCGATGCCTTTGATGATTTTGAACACTTGAATTAAGTTGCCTCTTAATCTGCGCTGGGTTAAAAGAAATAGATTTAATTCTCTAAGACGCTCCTCGTATGGTTTGTTCTTTAGGCTAGGTATCATTTTGGTAACTCTATGTTCAACTCGTTCTAGCTTGTCTATATCTTTTTGGTAATAAGGGCACCAGGATTGAATGCAGTGTTCCAGAAGAGGGCGGACTAAGGAATTGTAAAGGGTTACGATAACTTCTTTGGATTTATGCTCAAATAACCTGCCTATAACGCCAATTATTTTGTTTGCTTTCTTAACAACTTCTGAACATTGTTGACTCGGTTTTAGGTTACTCGATATTGTTACTCCCAGATCGGTGTCTCTGTTTACATTCTTAACCCTTAATTAGCGGCGAGCAACATAAGTCGAGTTAAATAAAGCTGGACTATGTGGCGGCGCTCGACATAACTCGAGTGGCAATTTCAGCACGTAATGTGGCTGAGAGAGAGAGACAAGTGGTGGCAGGAGACTAGCGAGCGTATGACTGCTCCAGACCACCGCGGCGAACCTACTGACACAAATCTCAGCTCCCTCATCCCTCTCTCACTCGCTACATACTCAATTATGTACTGAAAGTACCGAATTACCTGCTTTTTGCACTCGCGTTGCACGGTTATTGCAAGAAAACTATCCATCATACAAGGATCGTTATGGTGTCATTCGAAAGCTCTGTTTATGCCCTTTCAGGGATAGGTACTTGTTTTACGTTCTGGGTCTTATTTAGGCATGAAAATGATCACGTAAACAGCCCTATTTTGGCTAAAAACACCCCGCTGTGCGGTACACATAAATAAACCGCATAGGCCGCTCGTAAGGTGTTAAGCTGAGTGCCATTCATCGAATAGTTTACTTTCTCATTTTGGTATCCGATATGTAGTACTTTTCATTTATCCGCATTGAAACTCATTTGCCAAATTTGGGCCCAATGTGACAACTTATCTAGATTGTGTTGTATATCATCAACTTGTTCTTTTGAGAGTACGCTATTTGCAATTTTTGTATCGTCAGCAAATTTTGAGATTGTACAGGTGAGACCCTCATCTATGTCGTTGATGTAAATTAGAAAGAGAATTGATCCTAGTACCTATCCCTGGGGTACCCCACTACTTACATTGGTCCATTTAGATGCCTTACCGTTGATGACTACTCTTTGCTTTCTGTCACTTAGCCAATTTTCTATCCATTTCAACACACCGTCTTGTATTCCATGCGCTTTTAGTTTTAGCAGTAAATGTTTGTGGGGAACTTTGTCAAAGGCCTTTTGAAAATCAAGGTATATAATATCTACAGCTTTACTCTCATCATAGAGGTTGAGGATATCGTGGAAGAAGTCTAAGAGGTTTGTTAAACAGGAACGTTTGCTACGAAAGCCTGTTGAGTATCTTTATGTATGTTATTTTCCTCTAAGTGATTTACGAGTCTGTCTCTTATGAGCGTTTCTAGCATTTTACATACAACTGAGGTTAAGCTAATTTGACGATAGTTACTGGGTAGGGATTTGCTGCCTTTTTTTTAAATCGGTGTTACGTTAGCTAGCTTCCACTGATCAGGCATAGTTCCTGACTGCAAGGATTTATTGAATAGCAATGTCAGTGGTTTGGAGAGCTCATCCTTAGCTTCCTTTAGAACTCTAGGTGAGATTCTATCAGGTCTGGGCGTTTCATTTACCTTGAGTTTATCTAAACATTTCAATACTTCTCTCTCCGTAATGGTGATATTGCTTAGAACATCAGAATTATCTATCTGAATCGGCGATGCAAAGAAGGTATTGAGGGCATTACTCATTTGTACTTCGTCTTTGGTATATTCTCCATTTTCATCGACTAATGGTCCTACAGTTGAAGTAACTACTCTCTTCTTTCTGATATAACTATAGAATTCTTTTGGGTTTGTTTTACTTTGATTCGCAACATGTAACTCCAGGGTCTTTTTACTTTGCTTAATTAACCTTTTGGCTTTGCGTCGTAGTTCTACAAATTTCACCCGTTCTTCGTCATTTTGTGAGTATTATAATCTATCATTAGCAAACTTTTTAGCAAGCAGACAGTTTGAAATATCTTTATTCCACCATTTGGGCATATTTATATGGCCTGTACGCCGTATTTTCGATGGTATGCAGTCTTGCACTGCTTTTAGGTAAGTGTTTGTGAATGATTCCCAAGATGTATTTATGTCGTTATTGTTAATTAAAAAGCTCCAGTCAGGTTCTTTAAACATTGCTCTAAGTTTACGAAAGTTTGCTTGCTTGAAATTAGGGACTTTCTCGATGTTGCTATTTGGTTCGTTACTAGTAAACTTTAAACTGAAAGTTATCGTACGATGGTCGCTGTTACTGAATTCATCACCGACATTCAAATTCTCTATCAATTCTTCTTTTGTTGAAAGTACAAGGTCAAGGACATTATTTCCACGGGTTGGAGATCTAACAAACTGATATTGCGAACTCTCTTGCAAGTTTGCATACAGGTCTAGTCCAGAGTGTGAAGTAATTCTAGCTCCCCACTTGGTCACAGGTAAATTGAAGTCGCCAAAAATTACGGTATCTTGCGAGTTACTTAAGTCTGCAATTTGCTCATAAATGTCTTGGTCAGTTTGCACTGATTGAGCTGGAGGTCTGTATATTAGTGCAAGTATTATTGGTGTACCTTTATTATTCTTTATTAGTACAAACGATGTGTCGACGTTTACAATTTGAGGTTTTGACAAGAGGGTCGGGTTAAGACTTTCTTTGATAAAAAATAAAAGTCCACCTCCATTTCTATTAATTTGGCTTTTCTCAAACATTACATAACCGGGAAGTGAATACTCTGCTAAAATGTCTGTCTTCTGTATTGAGCCAAGATTCTGTTATGCCAATAACATCGTAAACACTAGTTCCTTTAAATCTGAAAATCTATTGCGTATGCTACGAGCGTTTGCATAGAAAACATTCACAGTTTTGGATTTGAAATTCACAGAACGCTCTTTACTCAAATTATTGGTTCTACTCGGATCTACATTTTTGTACTTGTCTGCCCTCAGTCCTCGATCCTCGTCCCTGGTTGTCCTCGGTCCTCGGTGTCGTCGATCATTGTTCCTAGTGGTCCTCGGTCCTCGATCATTGTTTCTGGTGGTCCTCCGTTCTCGCTGTCCTCGATCCTCGTCCCTGGTAGTTCTCGGTTCTCGATCGTTGCCCCAGTTCGTCCACGATCCTCGATCCTTGTCCCTGGTGGTCCTCGGGCCTCGAACCTCGTCCCTGGTGGTCCTTGGTTGGCTCTGCTTTTTCTCCGAAAATCCTTTACTGCGTCATGAAGCAGGCGGCCAAATCTTGCTGCTCCAACCTGGTTCAGATGAACTCCATCCGCTACAAACAGTTGATCTTCACGGTAGAAGTCATTCCAGGTATTGATGAATCCAACGTTTTCTTCCCTGCAGAGGTTAGCTAGACGACGATATACGCTAGTGGCTATATCGAAGAATCGGCTCTCCACACCGATCCTGGGGACGATCCCTGATATGATGACTCTGCCTGACTAGAGGGGGTGTTATATGAAGCTTTATGGAGGTCTAGCGAGGAAACTCAAATATATATATATATATATATATATATTATATAATATATATATATATATATATATATATATATATATATATATAATATATACTGTATATATATATATATATATATATATATATATATATTATATATTATATATATATATATATATATTATATATATATATTGTTACGATCCAGGTTCTCAAAGACACAGGGCTCTTCAACATTGGACTAGATAATGGCAAAACGCAACAACGGTAACACTAGATCCAACCCCTGCCTTAAACACTGGAAAACAAAACACCATTACCGCCCTGAGTCGTGCCTGGACAACGAGGTATCCTATGACTCGGTAACTGGTGCACACACACTAGGCTGACGCTCAATGAAACAGCCTATTCTCAAACAGTAAAAGATTACTCGATTATGTTACACAAAGAAAAGATAGTTAACGTGATTAATTAACGTTACGGTAGATACTCAAATAACTGGCACTCCTGTATTAAAGAAAGTGCAATGCTAGTCCTGCAACATCAACTGGAAACTTCTGAAATAAGTCTGATGCTGGGAAGATGTTCTTAAAGAATCTTGAACAATTATAATGCAGAATACGGGTCACAATAAATGCTAGGACATATAGTAATAATAGGCAGGCGAATAATAAGACTGCGCAAAGGTAGTAATGCTCGACAACTAAAGAAATGCTTCGTGACACAACGCAACAGCCTACTCGGGTTGTGCAACTCAACAACAACCTCGGCTCAAAAGTGCAGTGAATAATAATGTTGCATACATATAAAAATGGGGGCTTATCTCTAACCAGTGTCTGCTCAGTTAATAAAGTCTAGCTGGGGTATCAAGGCAGGGCAACAATGGGTGAGCATGCGGCTCGTAGCCTAACGTTGTCCGAAGGTGGTATAATGAAGATTACATTATATGACGGGGATGCTCTCTTGATAAATCTAGGTCTCTAGTACCTAGCTCTATCCTGGCGATCCCTCAGAAGTCAACACAAAGAGGCAGCACTATGTTGTGAGGGATAGGCTATGGCCCTCTCACACCACAGCGCTGTGCTCGCAAAGTAAACCCACCCGAAGACAACTTAGGCTCCCACAGTACCTGTCGATGTCGTGCATGGCTTAGCTAACACTGCACACATCGGAGACAACGACACAGTAACCTTACCCCTAGTCTAGCTTTAGATAACCAAGCAGAATCACTCAACACCTTGCCAGGGAGACATATACCGGTCTACAACCTTCCCGAGAGAGGACACATACGGAAAAGTCCGTCTCTCTAACCTCAATAAAGCATAATACCTCCTTAACCTAATACATGGAAATATCTGAGAGCTTCGCGTACAATACGACTGGTCGACGGTGAACGTCTATGCTGAAACCAGAAGGGATGTTGAGTTTAATAAAGATTAGAGAATGAGAATGGAAAAGTCGAGAGAGAGAAATAGTATGCAAAGTGGCGAGTATGGGGGACAGAATTGCAAAGGATGTAGGCGATACGCGTGTCAGGCAAGCTCTGAGCTGGTAAAGAACACGAGGCCGCGATGGGAAGGGACTAGTTGACCACCCGGCCGCCAACGCCGTCAGCGCCCAAGCGAGCCGCGTCATAGCTCACCCCGCTGCCAGGTGTACTCCCTCACCCTCTCTCGCTCGCCTCCCACACAAGCAACATTTATATTATAGCGAATATAAAATATAAGGCGCGGTCACAGACCAAAACAAAGACCATTTCTAGACTGTCTGTGGCAACACGACACTAATTAAATAAAGCAGATCATTCTAGGACAACTGTAGCCCATCCCCCCATCCTGGCGAGCGCTAGCGAGCTGCAATGCCCCACGCAACCATTCTGCTAACGCCGGGAGGCGTCACACCCCCCCCAAGATATGGGACACTCAACCATGAGCCCATATCTGAACAGGCAGAATGTCGCTAGAATCTGCCACTCCTAACCACTCTGCCACTCATGGAATGCAAGCTCAGTCTCCTCAAAAAAAAATACAACAACATTTATATATACAACAAATCTTATCACCCTTCCCAAATATAATACATTAATTCATAACATTGTGCTCCCAGAGCGAGCTTTAAGAAGCACAGCCTACTGAGGGAAAATCATCTGCACTCAGTACTCAGCTACAATATTATCTTAAAATTAATTATCAAAAAGAAAGAGTTTTTATTTAATTTTTCATATTTTATTTTAATGTTGTTTTTGGCGGCTACTATAGATGTAGCCTAATTTTCTTCTAATCAAAGCCAACAACTCCTGCCCTGCGACCCTACGCTGATGCTACACACGCGAGCCAACAAGCACCAGCGCAAAAATACACCGCGAGCCAAGACAGGAGGCTATACCAACATACTGTGGTAGCCTACCCCGGATCCTCCACCCGCGACAAACAGTCCGCAATCACATTCTCACAACCGGCAATATGGCGAATGTCTAAGTTGTACTCTTGCAACATGAGCGACCATCTGGTCAGCCTCATATTCCGGTTGTGGAATTGATTGAGGAATTTAAGCGGGTGGTGGTCGGTATACACTACCACGACTGGCCCATAGGCAGGAACATAGACCTCAAAGTGTCTGAGCGCTAACACGATTGCCAGCAGTTCCTTTTCAACAACCGAATAGTTTTTCTGTGCTGAATTAAATTTCTTTGAAAAGAAACTGACTGGATGCTCAAGACCTTCCTCGTCTGTCTGCAAAAGTACAGCACCAGCCCCTACTCCGCTGGCATCAGTCGCCAACTGAAATGGTCGTTCAAAGTCCGGGGCCTGAGGATAGGGTGAGTGCATAAAAGGTGTTTAACTACTCGAAACGCCTGCTCACACTCAGGTGCCCAGCGGAACTTTTTATCTTTAGCTAGTAGATCTGTCAAAGGAGCTAACACAGTAGAATAACCTCTTATAAAGCGGCGGTAATACCCAATCATGCCCAAAAATCTCATGATCTGCCGCTTGGTGGTCGGCCTGGGGAACAAGTCGATAGCCTGTATCTTCTGTTGGGGCGGGCTCACCTGCCCTAACCCAACCACAAACCCCAGATACTGCACCGTGGCTTGCACAAAGTCACACTTGCCCAGATTAACCACCAAGCCTGCTTTACTAAGTTGACTAAATAAGGCTTCTATGTGCTCACAGTGACTTTGGAAATCGTTGTCATAGATATCACGTCATCAAGGTAGACAGTACAGTTTGGGATGTCTGCTACGATGTCGTTCATTAAGCTCTGGAAAGTGGCCGGTGCATTTTTCAGACCATATGGCATCACGTTGCAACTGTAAGTACTGCCATCCACCACAAACCCGCACACCTCTTTAGCCCGCTCAGACAGTGGTATTTGCCAGTAGCCTTTGACGAGGTCTACCTTGGTCAAGTACCTTGCTTTCCCGATCTTATCCACACTGTCATCCACCCGGGGAAGAGGATATGCATTGGTGGGGGTCAACCCGTTCAACCGCCTAAAGTCAATGCAGAACCGAACTTTTCCATCAGGTTTGGGCTGCAGAGTGACAGGAGAAGTCCACCGTACTGCCCCCTTCTCGATCAAGCCTCTCGCCAGCATATACTCCAGCTCATCCCTGAGCGCTGGGAGTTTAATGGGTGGCACCCGATAAGGTATCGACTTGAAGGGGGGGTGCTCTCCTACATCGACGTCATGCACCGCTTGAGTAGTGAGGCCTGGGTGCTCGGCAAATACAGTGGGGTATGAATCGAACAGGCGCTGCACTGCCACCTGCTGTTCCTCCGGCAGGTGCGCCAGAGCATCATGCGCACATTGGCTCGAATTACCCGCCCACTGATCAGCCGAGACATGACAATCCCAGTTATCATCCACCTGGTCATTGCTACCCCCCTCTCCTTCTCCACCATGACCGCAGCAGGTCAACACAGGGACAGCTAGTGACTCAGGTGGGTGCCTCACATACTCCTTCAACAAATTAATGTGGCACAGTTGGTTACGCTTCTTCCGGTCTGGAGTGGCAACGAGGTAATCTAGATCGGAGATCTTTGACACCACCCGATAAGGCCCAGCGTACTTGGCAGCCAGAGGATGACCTGACAAAGGCAACAGGACCAACACCTCTTGACCTACCTGAAACTCCCGGAGTTTCGCCTTAGTATCGTACCTGTCCTTCATACGGGCCTGCGAACTCACCAAATTACGCCCGGCCAGCTCCAGACTTCTAAGCATTCTCTCTCTGCTCTCGAGGACTTATCTCAACATAGAACATGGCTTAGCGGTACCCTCCCAAATCTCCTTCACCATGTGGAGAGGGCCCCTCACCTGATGCCCGAAAACAAGCTCATTCGGACTGAAACCGAGACTCTCTCCAGGTACTTCTCTTGCCGCGAACAAAACATACGGCAGACCAAGGTCCCAATCCTTTCCGTTCTCTGCGCAATAACATCGAAGCATACTTTTCAGCGTGGCGTGCCACCTCTCCAACACCCCTTGACTCTCCGGGTGATACGCAGAAGAGACGACAGTGCTGACGCCATGCTGAATCATAGTTTGTTTGAACAGATTAGATGTAAAATTAGAACCTTGGTCCGATTGCAACTCTTGCGGGTAACCATACCGCGAGCAATACAAGAGCAGGTTCCGGACAACAGTTTTCGCTGTGCCATTTCTCATTGGATATGCATCAGGATAACGAGTGGCCACATCCATGATAGTTAATAGAAATATATTACCGGCACTAGTAGGGGGTAGGGGTCCGACCATATCAATGATGACCTTACTGAAGGGCGGTCCACTGACAGGAATGGGGTGCAACAGGGCTCTCGGAATTGTTTGGTTAGGTTTTCCAACCCTCTGGCACGTATGACACCTTGCTATCCAGGTTACCACCTGCCCCTTCAACCCCGGCCACCAAAACAATTTTTCTAAAGCCGCCACCGTTTTTCTCACCCCTAGATGTCCTGCCAGTGGTATGTCATGCGCCAACCTCAGTAGGCTATCCCTGCACTCCCGTGGCACCACCAACTGGTCCACTACTCCGGACCCCTCTTGCCAACTACGTTTAGGGTCTTGAAAATGCCTATAGAGGATGCCTTCTAAATAAAAAAAATCTCCTGGCTGTGCATCGCCGTCCTCGTCGAGCTCTACAGCTCCATTAGCACACGTTTGGAGCTCAGGGTCCTCTAGTTGCAACCGATGTATATCTGAGGGTGCCAAGCGATCTAACTGCTCCCGGAGCAATGCATGACCTTCCCCGATACTGGGCTGCTCCCTCTGTCTCTCTCGATGTACATAACGTTGCTGTCGTGGAGACTCGTCATGCCCAGCCTCGTCACTCTCGATGACAGGCCCAGGGGCTACTCCAGAATTAAGTAATGGTGCTAATACTGAATCACCCAGGAGAGCCGCCATGTCAAAACTCTTAAAACCAACTCCAGCTTTAGCCTCCTCCTGTTGATCGTTCCTCTGCTGGTCTGAAGACGGAGGACTAGGCTGTGACACTTTAGCTGCCCGAGCTCGGGTCACAACACACGCCATGGGTTGTGTCTGGCACCGCTCGACCCACTCTTGCTCTTCCCTACTCACGTCGGCCGGCCTCTCGGCAATGACTAAGGGTAGAACCTCAGAAGCGGGCATTGCAAAGTCGTTGCCAAGAAGAAGGTCGACGCCCTCCACTGGCAGTTTCTCCACAATCCCTACATCCAATTCACGTGCCACACCATCCACCTCCAACTCCAACCGCACCAGCGGGTATGACCGAGTTGCATTAATACCCTGCACCACCACCACCCGAGCCTCGTTTATAGGGTAGCCAGTCAAGTTTTTCATCAGAGTCTGGGAAGCACCTGTATCACGCAAGACCTCTACTCCATGCTTGCGCCCCGCCCACATCACGCAACCCCGCCCTCTATGGTCGCAAAAAACATCCTGAGCAGGGTTCGAGCCTCCCAGGTGCTTCTGCATTGGCTGTGCCTCAGCCTCTGACGAACTGCCCCGGGCAAACTCAGATAACTTCGGAGACACACCAATGTTGCAGGCCAAAGACACAGCTGCTGTAGGTGGTTTGCTAGGACAAACTCTTGCAAAGTGCCCCTTTTTATGACAATGATAACACTCCAACTCCCCTTTGGGCTTCCCTTGGTACTGGGAAGGGCCCGGCCCCTTCTTAAATGGGACGGTGCTAGTCTTGTGGTCAGTCTTGGTATCATGGCTCTTGTACTTGTTTGCATAAGGTATATCACTAACTCGGGGGGGTGGGGCATCACGCCCCTTGTTACCTGCCTCACTACGCTGGGCAGACCCGCACCCACGAATTAGTGATAGCCGGAGGTCAGCCATCTCAGCTGCCTCCTGTAGAGTTTTTGGTTGCTTTTCTTTAAGGTTTAACGTCAGATCGCCGCCCGTGCATTTGAAAAACTGCTCTAAAAGCACCAACTGTTTAATGTCGTCAAACGTAGTAGCTTTCTCCGACCTCAGCCAATTCCCAAAAGCATCGGACAGCTCCCGGGCATGCTCCAAAAAGGTGCTCTCCCGACCCTTGGTAATACCCCGGAACTTCAACCTGTACGTCTCTGGTTGTAGTTCGTATGCTCTCAGGACAGCCTCCTTGAATTCCTCATAGATAATACAAGACTCTATAGGCAACGCATCGTAGGCTTTAAGACCCTTGCCTATTAATCTAGAGGATACAAGTGCTGCCCATTTATTCTCTGGCCACTGGTGTTCCTGGCATTTCTTCTCAAAGCGTGTGAAAAATTCTGTTACACCACTCTCATCAAACACCGGAACCAGTTTCAATAAGTGCGAGAGAGACTGCTCATGAACACGGTTACCAGCCCCAAGTCGCTGTCCCGTTGTCTCTAGTCGCGACTTCTCTACGTCCATGTCGGCACAGTACCTAGTCGACTCTAAATCAGCTTGGATTTTTGCTAGCTCTGTTTGCTGCTGAAGCTCACATGCCCTTTGTTGCTGTTGAATCTCAGATGCCCTGATATAGTCCATGAGCCAAGACCCGAATTTTGGGATATCGGTACCACCCGGGGTGACTAATTCTCTTAGGTGTTTTTAGCTTGCTACATGTCTCTAGTTTATGTTTTGATATGATAGCCCTTGCACATTGGTAGCTTAATGGTCGTTATCACTTCTTGAATAGACATACCCTACCGAAAATTCCGAAATTTTTTAAAATGTCAAATTTGGGGACAGGAATGCCTAAATGTCAACAAAATGCATATAGTAATTGTCACATTTAATACAAGTCCTGTAAATACACACTAAGCATGCCATGGGCTTGTACATACTATTATGGCAAATTACTACTCCTAAATATCATCTACGTCAGACTCGGAATCTGACTGTTGTGCCACCGGCTCTTCTTCAATAGCCTTGTTCTGACATGTCTGTAACCTGCACATGTCCGTGCATTTTAGACCATTGCTGAGGCAAGTACACTTAGGGAGTTCGCATGACCGCACACACTTGCAAGACAGTAGCTGCATAACAGCATCTGGTGCTGGTGAGCCTCGCATCCAGTTGACGGCAAGCTTACCGTCCTCATCTGTCATCCAACCGCAGTCTGTTGGGTTCGCAACAAATGGCTGGCTCTGAAGACTTCTCCTCCAGATCGCAGCCTGGTAGTTTGCACGCAGTGCATGCATGAAGAGGCAGTCCTCACAAGGAGGGAGTTGACTTGACTCTACCTCTCCACGTCTTGCACAGAACAGCTCATACCGAAGCTTGTTTACCTTAGTTGTGTGGGTAGATGGTAGATACATGTGGCAGGTGATTTCCTGTAGCTTCTCAAAGAGTTCAGGAGACACTTCCCATGAGCGTCCAAGTTCGTGAAAAGCATGCTGGTATGTCTTGTCCATCTTCACCTGCTTGAGTGTCGTCATCTTCCCTCGGCCAGCGAATGCACTGACGGTATCACAGCCTGTAAAGGCATGCATACCAATCAATGAATCACACACGCTGCCTCCCAGTGTGCGGCTCAGTGTGGTGATATCCAGGAATCTTGTCCGGTTCTTCGTCCCGCACTTCTGGAACAGATGGGATGGGATCTTGTGGCACATGCCAAGACACAACACCATGACGTCTGTATCTTCTGCAGTGATGATGACAGACTTGTTCCCAGATTCTGCTGCATGAAGTGCATGGAGAAGAAGGCGTGTGTCTGCTTCTTCTTGAGTTGACTTAAGCTCAGGAGCCTCTTCCCACTGCTCTTTGGTGATCTTGAAACAGCGCTGCTCACATGTGACATACAGCTCCTTGTCCTTGAGCTTCTCCCTGTGCTGTGGTGCCTTCCATTCTTCTACCAAGAACTTGATAAGACTTGCCTTGTTGGAGGAACTACCGAGTAACTTTCTCCACTGCTGGATGTTGTGCCCAGGTTGAATGTTCTTGAAATGAATTCCTGTGCCTGCACTTCTTTTGGCTCGTTCTGCATCCTTGATGGATGTCTCCTTGTAGATATCAAACACAACATCAATGCGCCTGCTCTTAGCACCTTCATGAACAGCGTGACTCAGTGCTGTACCTGCAAGCTGTGAAAAAGTTTTGTCGTTTCCCTTCAGTTTGTGGACCAGGCTCATCCCATCAATTATGGTAGCAGAGGGCTCGGGTATCACTTCTGCAGGAGAAACATTCCTCTCTAACTCCTTTGCGAGGGCAGCCTTGTTGGTCTTGCGGAGAGACCCATCACCGCTGGCAAGTGCCCAAGGCAAAGGCCCCAGGGGATGAGCCAAGACATCACTCATTTGAGCTTTCTGTTCTCGGCAACAAGGATCATCTGGCCAAATAGGTTCCTGTCAGCCTTTAAGATAACCTCCTTGGCATGGTCTTGTGAGCGTGGCTTCATTCTGATGTTAGTGAACGTTCTCAGTTTCGTCTTCGTCATCGTGTCATGAAACTGTATAGTTGGCGTATCGATCTCCAGGCGCTCTTCCTTGAAGGCTTGATATGCATCCTCTCCTATTCTGTAGGCCCCTAGAAGGTCTTTGACAACTTCTGGTGGTGCCATAGTCGCAGTTGACCAACTGACAAGATCTTCTTGCTCTGCGTTGAAGGGGTTCAACCAGCTGGTCTCCATCAGTTGAACTAAAGATTGGACATCGGCCTCATCTCTTCTAATCCTGGGCATCTGTAGGTCTGGGTGGCTGAAGTCAGTATACTTTTGGCCTACTACCATAGTCCTGAGCTGCCTTAAGTACCTGCTGCGATACTCCGATGTCAGGTAGTACCTGGCGAAAGCTCCGCCTTTCAGGCTGAAGCCTTTTGTGCCCCCTGGTGTCTGGGTGTCTTTGTTGATCGTCTCTTCGATTGTCTGGTCCACAGGGATCCGTCCAAAGGGATTCTTGCTACCGATCTGGACCGAAAAGCCACCTTGCATGAAGTGTTCATGGACCTCTGGGTGTTCAATGGGCAGTCGAGACATCAAGGCATAGTAGTAGGTTAGGAACCGGGCATAGTTCACTTTGTCATAGGCAAAACACCACGGTATCATCTGTCGGATTGCTCCTAGGTGGACAATCCAGTTGCCTTCTCTGGAGGCTCGAATTAAGTCCAGCATGATCTCAA
Organism: Paralithodes platypus; assembly: GCA_032716605.1. Taxonomy (NCBI): domain Eukaryota; kingdom Metazoa; phylum Arthropoda; class Malacostraca; order Decapoda; family Lithodidae; genus Paralithodes; species Paralithodes platypus. Next base: position 8,974,908 of record CM064505.1, on the reverse strand, counting down.
CCATGTCCAGGTATGACATCCAGAATGCTGAGAGGTTGTGTTCATCTCTGAGGGTCTCAAGATAAACTTGGAAAAGCTTCATGATATGTGTGCATGATTTACTCTCCATCAGCTCTTGAAAGAGTCCCTGAGACACATTGCTGTGAAAGCTGTTGATGTCCTTCAGTGTTTCATCTAGATGGTGTATGTCCCTTGAATGGTTTTCTTCTAGCCATGAAAGGAAGCCTTTCCATGCAAGCCTCATCAGTGCTTCATACACGAGCTTGTGTAGTCTCACTGCTCTGTTGTACCTCTTGCCGTTCATCACTCCTGACACTGATCCTTCTGCGATGATACCTGATTCCACACACAGATCTCTAAGACCTGCATCTTGAAACCTCTTTCCTATGGTGGAGATGAGATTACAGATTGTGTGGAAGACGCCCAACCTGATGATAATGTTCTTGAACTTCTCTTGTTTCCAGATAACTTCGGCAGCTTTGGCATAGAGTGCTTGATCAAACACGCACACAATCTTGTTAAGCTGTAAGGACTGCATGATAGCATGCGTTTGTTCCAAGATTTCATTAACGGTGGACATTTCTGTTGCGGGAGCATTGATAGTGGGCAGGTAGCTTACAGTGTCCTGAACCACTGCAATGTCTCTGCGCATTTTGATGTTGAACCCAGTCCAACTGCTGATGGACTGGTCCTCATGGTCTGACATTCGAGTAAGAAGCCAGATATGGTTCTTTGTCTTTGAATCCTGGACTTCCTTGGTAGTGTCGACATACGCAGTCTCAATCCTAGGTGGCCCTGCCCGCCGCCCAACATTGTATATTGGCAGCATTGATGATGTCTGAGTGATGCTTCTTATCTTGGACTTGGTAATCTCTGGCAGGACTTTCTCTGGCACAGAGCCTGCAACCTTGGACTGGACAGCAATGCCATTGACTCTATGAGAAGTACCTGCTCCACTTAGGGTCTCTTCAAGTCGGTCAATGTTATCCCAGGCCAGGGTTGTGAACACACCAGGGTAGATGTTTGCTGGCAGTGGAATGTCATCCTTTGAGCATTCCAGCTTCTGGATACAAAGGGCTGTATCGATCTCCTCAAACATTGAGTAAGACACACAGTGACCAAGACGATTCAGAGTTCGGATCAGTTCTGTGTTTCCTGTCAAAGACTTTACAGCATTGGTCAGCAGTACGTGCTTGGGTGGTTTTGTCTTGCCACTGGTAACAGCAAAGACCAAGTCACTGCCAAAGGAAGTGGCAAGACGTTGAGCTCTTTCAGAGGGAGTTTCACACTCACACTCTCCTGTCAGCAGGGTGTGCAGGAATTGAGTGACTGCTGCAGGAATGACATTCTGATCTGTATCGGGAGGCCATGGCTGACTCACATCTTGTTTATTGATCTCATTCCTCAGCTGCATTCCTGCTTTGGTTAAGACATCTTCAGAGTTAGCTGCTCTTGCTTCTTGCAGGTCTTTTGCCATTTTGTGTGCTTGCCGGGCAAGGTCGTCCATTGAGAGGCTGCGTGGATAGATTAGAAGCTTTCCTTTCTCATCTGGGACAAAGCGTAGTGATTCTCCAAACTCGGTTTCAATCTTTCGGCGAACATGTTTCTTTGTCGCTGGTTTCAGTTGGATAATACCACGGGACATCATGGATCTCTCAAGCCTAGATGTGAGGTTTGTCATAGGCAGTACCTCTGGGTTGGGGAATAATTGCGTCCTTATATACAAGCAGAGTTCCTCGAGGGCTTCTGTCTCAACCTCTTCGTAGCGTGCTTCCTCGCTTTCTTCCTGATTTTCACCTGCACCCGACCTGGCGGCCGCTGGGAAATCATCTTTTGTGAAGAGTTTGTAGCACGACTTGTGGTAGTGACCCTCTGCAGCAACAAGGTCTCTGCTAACTAAACCAAGGATTCTCTGGTTGAGTTTCCTTATTGCTGCTCTGCGAATCTTCTCATCTGCTCGTAGCTCAACACACTGTATGAGTGGCTCCCTTGTCTTTGTTGTTTTTATGTACTTGCTTGACTTCTCGCAGAAGATACATACTTTGGCATACACCCTGCTAGTACTAGGGGCATCCCTTGATGCCCTCCTCCTGGGGTCGACGCTTGCTGATTCTATCTTGACACCCTTGGCAAGGATAGAATCCAGTGACTTCTTCATTGTAAAGAGACTACGACATTTACGGTGATAATGTATGTGTGGTATTCCTCCTTCTTCAAGGCCCTTGGCTGCTTCCAGGACTGGATCATGCTGCCTGATTTCTGCAGCCCTGAGCAATGTGTTCCAGGAGTCCAAATCCTGTGGTGACACCAGAGCATCGCTGTCATCATCAGAGCAGTGGATGATACAGTCGATCCGTGCTCTCTTCCTCGCAGATGGTTCCATCCTGCCGTCAAACAGTCGACACACACCTGCAAAAAATATCACCATTAAACCATGAACAAACAAACACATTACATGGAAACCACTCTACATATGTTTGCTCCTTCCAATAATAAATTATCCCCAAAATATAACAAAAAATCCCCAAATATGAAATAAACCCCTATGGGGAAACTTGAAATACACATCGGAATAATTCTTGTAGAGAATCAAATAAGCTACAAGAGCTGTTAGAATATATTTTTCAATGTTCCCCATATTTAAGGATTTATTCTAGATTTAGAGGAAAATACCCAAAATATAGAGTATATTCCGAAATATGAGGAAATTTGAAAAATACCTAGGAACAACTCTGGTAAAGAATATAATTCTACATAGGTGTTCAAAGTTTCGCGATGATTGTGTGATGGATTTTAAAGAAAATGAGGAAAACGCCGAGCGTCACGCTAAAAATCTTTATTTTTGGGTAGCGCCCCTATTGCATCAACAAAATTAGACTAAGCTACCAGTGCGAGAAGGCTATCATATCTTAATGTACTTACAGTCACTCTATAAACATTTTAGTACCATTCGTGTTTAGTCACCCCAGGTGGTACCGATATCTGGCCTGGCTCATGGACTAATAGCCTTTCTCTCTTCGATCTTAGCTGATTCTATTTGCTGCTGGATCTTAGCTAATTCGAGCTGAAGCAATAATTCGGGAGTTAACCCTTGAGGAGGTGAAGGTGCTACAATGTTTGAAATTACCGGTGGTCCCCCCAGGGGCAACCCACCCTGCCAGTCACCACCCAACTGCGGAAGCGTACCCGGGGTCGGCAAACTACTGGGATGGCTGGGAGTCGAGTGTAGGGGAAGCATAGTCGAAGGGCTCTGAGCACTCAACCCATCTCGCTCACCAGTCACCCTGCCCAGTACACACGTTATCAAGTTATCCTTGGTCATGCTGCTAGTAACCGCATGACCGATAGCTGTGGCCAGGCATTGAAGACCGTACCGATCCATACCCTCCAACCGCTCGGCAGTAACAGGCCATTGCAAAAATATCCTAGCATCCTCCTCACAGTTCACCCGATTAACCCTTTCATCATGCTGCTGTTCCTCAGTTTCGACATTACGTACTGTGTCTCCATTCTCCTCTGACCCGGTATAAGACATGATGCTCACAAAAATTTCTCACCACAATATTCAGAAAAGAAGTACCCACTTATGTAGCACTATTCACTTGCCAAAAATGTCTGAAGACTCTCAAGTGCTCTACTACTTTGCCAAAACAAAAATTAACGTGCCCACTATATTCATCAATAAAACAAATGACCACAACAATCCTGCAATTATCTCTTAGTTCACAAGATCCTGAGCTAGGTCGCCATTTGTTACGATCCAGGTTCTCAAAGACACAGGGCTCTTCAACATTGGACTAGATAATGGCAAAACGCAACAACGGTAACACTAGATCCAACCCCTGCCTTAAACACTGGAAAACAAAACACCATTACCGCCCTGAGTCGTGCCTGGACAACGAGGTATCCTATGACTCGGTAACTGGTGCACACACACTAGGCTGACGCTCAATGAAACAGCCTATTCTCAAACAGTAAAAGATTACTCGATTATGTTACACAAAGAAAAGATAGTTAACGTGATTAATTAACGTTACGGTAGATACTCAAATAACTGGCACTCATGTATTAAAGAAAGTGCAATGCTAGTCCTGCAACATCAACTGGAAACTTCTGAAATAAGTCTGATGCTGGGAAGATGTTCGTAAAGAATCTTGAACAATTATAATGCAGAATACGGGTCACAATAAATGCTAGGATATAGTAATAATAGGCAGGCGAATAATAAAGACTGCGCAAAGGTAGTAATGCTCGACAACTAAAGAAATGCTTCGTGACACAACGCAACAGCCTACTAGGGTTGTGCAACTCAACAACAACCTCGGCTCAAAAGTGCAGTAAATAATAATGTTGCATACATATAATAATGGGGGCTTATCTCTAACCAGTGTCTGCTCAGTTAATAAAGTCTAGCTGGGGTATCAAGGCAGGGCAACAATGGGTGAGCATGCGGCTCGTAGCCTAACGTTGTCCGAAGGTGGTATAATGAAGATTACGTTATATGACGGGGATGCTCTCTTGATAAATCTAGGTCTCTAGTACCTAGCTCTATCCTGGCGATCCCTCAGAAGTCAACACAAAGAGGCAGCACTATGTTGTGAGGGATAGGCTATGGCCCTCTCACACCACAGCGCTGTGCTCGCAAAGTAAACCCACCCGAAGACAACTTAGGCTCTCACAGTACCTGTCGATGTCGTGCATGGCTTAGCTAACACTGCACACATCGGAGACAACGACACAGTAACCTTACCCCTAGTCTAGCTTTAGATAACCAAGCAGAATCACTCAACACCTTGCCAGGGAGACATATACCGGTCTACAACCTTCCCAAGAGAGGACACATACGGAAAAGTCCGTCTCTCTAACCTCAATAAAGCATAATACCTCCTTAACCTAATACATGGAAATATCTGAGAGTTTCGCGTACAATACGATTGGTCGACGGTGAACGTCTATGCTGAAACCAGAAGGGATGTTGAGTTTAATAAAGATTAGAGAATGAGAAAGGAGAAGTCGAGAGAGAGAAATAGTATGCAAAGTGGCGAGTATGGGGGACAGAATTGCAAAGGATGTAGGCGATACGCGTGTCAGGCAAGCTCTGAGCTGGTAAAGAACACGGGGCCGCGATGGGAAGGGACTAGTTGACCACCCGGCCGCCAACGCCGTCAGCGCCCAAGCGAGCCGCGTCATAGCTCACCCCGCTGCCAGGTGTACTCCCTCACCCTCTCTCGCTCGCCTCCCACACAAGCAACATTTATATTATAGCGAATATAAAATATAAGGCGCGGTCACAGACCAAAACAAAGACCATTTCTAGACTGTCTGTGGCAACACGACACTAATTAAATAAAGCAGATCATTCTAGGACAACTGTAGCCCATCCCCCCATCCTGGCGAGCACTAGCGAGCTGCAATGCCCCACGCAACCATTCTGCTAACGCCGGGAGGCGTCACAATATATATATATATACATATAAATACATAGACCAAAAAACAAGTATTACCCCCCTTAAAAGTGTCCTGGGTTAAGAGGTGTTGATATAACTCTCTGATGATAACAGACAACCGGCTGATAAAGAGGTGTGGGCTGAGTCACCGATAAAGCCACTTATATTGCGTGATAAAAGGGGATGGTTATTTTTTAATCGATTATTTCATATATATATATATATTTTTTTTAGTTTCCTACCTAGAACTCCATCAAACTTAATAAAAACATCCATTAGATCCCCCTTCCAGATTAATTTGTACATTTTTCGGTAGAAAAATGTCACGGCCAAAGGCCGGTTCTTCCACAATTACAGGCTCGCTTTCACTCGCCTGGAAAAAATAGACACCTAAAGGGCACGAAAGGTCTTAATATTGACAAATAAATGGGGCGAAAGGTCGTAAAATCGCCAAACTAATGGACCGTACTTCTTAAAATCTGAAAACTAATGGGGATAAACATGAGACAGAAGTGGGACCAGAAAAAGGACCCATCTCCCCTTAACTCTTTGATGAATCACTGTTAAAGCCACTCTTATTGCGTGATAGCAGATGTTTTGTTTTCCAGCAATAAAAATCTATCTATCTATTGCTGACACTTTACTCCCCTTTATGAGGGTGGCCATACACAAAATGCCCCCAAGCGGACCTATCCCCTGTGAGAAGGACAACCCGTGCCAGTTTGCTGAAGGACTTACAGGATTGACCACTAGTCTTAGGGTCCGTCCGACTCCAAGGCCTTCTATAAAAATCAAGCAGAAATTTTTGAAATTATAATAATCATACTCATTAGGCCGCCACAGAAAACAAGTAGTATATCCAGAAAATTATTGTGTGATAAGTGGTGAGTCGTATCTATTTTATCTATGCGTATGAAGGAGACAAAAAGCAGGTTGCCAGTGTCTCGTCCAAGGCCAAAAGAGGGACATTAGGGTCAAAATGCCTGTACACACGAAGTATAAATCAGCTTAAAAATCATAGGATGAAAGAAACATTGATTTAGGGAGAGAGTTGCAGAGTTCACTTGATGAGTAGAAAAAAAGACTGAAAATGTACTAGTTCTTGGGTTGAAGAGCTGCAAAGAATTGGAGTGGGACTGTGTTGAAAGACGGGTGGAATTTGGCTGATGGTGTTGTGGGCAACCCGAAAGTAGTACTGCAGGCTCCTGTAGGTTTCACCCGTAGCGAGGAAACGTAGGGTGATGGCCACCCGCAGACCAGGAGGAATGGGTTTTCGCCAGAACGTAGGTTTCCTCTGAATGATGGGGGTGACACGTTCCACAATCTCATCAAATAGTTGTTTGTCTACCCGGGTGAAGTTCTTGTACATGTGTGGACATTCTCTGGCCAACTCTTCCATCAGGTTCTCATAATGGCCATGTTCAAGCCTTCGTTGCAGATAAGGCCACACCCACACTGTCCTCTTGCTCCTTTCCTTCTTCTCTTGTTCCTCTTGATGGATGTAGTTTGCTATTGCAAGTAGTTTTAAGATTTCTATGTAGGAAAGGATCCATTTCATTAGCCGCGGGTTATGTCTGTTCTCCAGTTTGATTAGGGAGTTCACAAAATTTAACTCCTCCATGATGAATTCCGCGATGTTGTTCATGGTGCCGAGGAAGGAGTGGGAATGGCAAAGGTGTGGTCAGTCCTGCCCTTTGGTAGTTCCCAGATTCCAACCAATACCTACGTGGTTGACAAAGACTGTCTTTGTCTGTGTTTGGACAGACGGGGTGTACCTACGTTTGTCCGGAACCGGTCCAGGTAGGTCCTAAACAATCCCAAGACGTACGGCCTAAGCTACGCAGGTCTTGTGGGGGCATGGCATGGGCGTGGCCTGTGTTCCCGCAAATCGGGCAGCCCATGCGGACGAACGGGGACATGCTTACGCAAGTCGCAAACACGTACGTAATTCACTACGACTACATTACGACTGACGTAACACTGGCCCCGTCACGGTACGTCTGACGGGAAGTGCAATAGTCGTGGTTATACGGGCGTTCACGGCCGGACTACTCCCGTTAGAACACAAAATTGGCGATTACACCTGACGGGAGCTGTCGGGAGCAATATACGTGAATGTGTGAACCAAGCAGAAGTGAGTTGATGAGGCGAAATGCTTTTGACTCTACCCATTCCAGAATTGCGTTGTTTGTGGAACCTCCCCACCCAATCAGTACCCCCCCATCAGTACTCAATACTGGGGTGCACTGTGCCCCAATACAGAGTAAGAAGCTGTGCGGGGGTGAAGAATCCACGTAGACGGTTGAGCACACCTAACTTTTGGGAAGCTGTTTTAGCAAGAGTGGTAATATGATTTTTCCAAAAAAGGTTAGATAAAAAAGATACACCTAGAATATTGAGAGAAGATGAAGGGTTGATTTGTGTATTGTTGAAGAGTACTTGATAGTCTTCTGGGAGATTGAGACAGGTGGATAGAACTTAGAAGAAACTGGGTCTTGGAGGCATTGAGAATAACAAGATGATCTCTGCCCCAATCAGAAATAACTAATAGATCAGAAGATAGGCATGCCATGGCCTTGATACGCGAGTTTTGGAGGGATTGCATGCCGCGTTGTTGTAAAATACTAGTTGAATTATGTAAGCCAGGACTCTCTCCCTCCTCATACTCTGCTCGGAGTGAGACGAGGAAACAAGCCAGCCCTGCGGAAGGAGTGGAAGCAGAGATCCCCATAATCTGTCCTGCATGATAAATGAAGAGGTAGCTGCCCCTGCTGACTCCTGAAGGAAACATCTGCCATCTAGCTACCCCCTTCCCCTACGATGACGCCCTGAGAGCTGCTGACGGCACCTCAAGGGTACCCTACTGTCGTGGCCCCCCCTGACGGTGCCACGAGTGTACCCTACTGTCGTTCCCCCCCTCCCCCCCTCTTATGGCACCCTGAGAGCACCCTACTGTTGAGACCGCACCCCTGTCGACGCCCCTCCTTCATTTCTGTTGAGGAAGACCTGCCGCCAACGCCCCACACAGAGAGAAGCAGCCGATAACGAGATGATAAGCAGACGAGACGCCCTGACCTTGAACAACCAGCTTCATAACCTTTCCAAAGTTGCAATAGACAGTCGATAGAGTACTCGTAGCAGAAATGATAGAACTTACATGGCCTCGAGGATGTTCCAGAGGACCTTGATCAATGCCTGTAAACGTGCTCAATTAACTTCCAGATTAGCTCCCCTTTAGAACACATCAACTCATTATTTAAATAAAATTTTAACATCGTTCTTAACACCAAAAACATTTCAAATGCAATTAATGAAAGCATGTGATTCTCCCAGGATTCGAACCTAGGATATCACATACAGGACTTACACGGTCTAACCATTACACCATTAATCCAAAGCCGGTATCACACGAGAGATTTTATAGTCAACATTCGATGATCAACATTTTTCTGGCAACATTTCTGGATAATTTTGCACTGGTTTCGGAAACTAGACTGATTATCGATAAATTTAGGTAACAGAAAACTAGTAAATGTTGACCTCATAAGCTGCCAGACTAGTGTTGAGGATACATTTTGAGTGAACAAACGCTTGTGTGATACTTAACCCTTTGAGTACCAGCGACGGGTGTTATATTTTAATCTAGCTATAGTTAGACGATATTATGCAGCTTAGGAAGGTTCTGGGATAGCTAAAAGGGTTGGTTGAGATAGTTTGAAGCCTTATTATTGCTAGAGGTCCTTCCGAAGCAGAATAAAATCGTCTATTAGTTGCCAGAATAGGATGAAAAGGACGTCCCTGGTACTGTATGGGTTAAGAAGTCTTGTCGAGTTTATCACTTAGCAGGCAGAGTTCTCGATCACGGTGCCAGTGACGAAATTGAGGGGAGATTTGCACTTGAGGGATTTTACTCGGGACCCCCTTCTCCCTCATGTTTAGCCCCATTGCTTTTTTATATTTTAAGACGTTTGCCCAATTATTTTGGCGATTTTAAGAATTTTCGCACCATTTCAATCAATGTTAAGACTTTTCGTGTCATTTAGAGTAGGTGTCGATTTTTTCCTGGCGAGCGTAAGCGAGCCTATATTTAAGAGGAATCGGCCTTTGGCCGGGACATTTTTCTACCGAAAAATGTAAAAGATTATCATAAAAGGGGATCAAGGGGGTGTAATTCTAAACTTGATGGAGGTCTAGGGAACAAACTATAAACCTCCCTTTAAGGAGGTAGACGTCATTAGTTTAGTAAATGAGCAAGCTGGCCACGACATAAATATGTCAAAGTTAGGATCTGTCACACTTTTATCTATCTATCCATATATTTATCTTTCTATCTATACATCTACACACACATATATATATATATATATATATATATATATATATATATATATATATATATATATATATAATATATATATTATACATACACTGGCACATACCCCATTTTATTTTATATATATTATTTGTATTTATTTATTATTATTATTATTTTTGTTTTCTTGTTTCTTTTTTAAGCTAGGGGTGGCTTTACGCTTTTAGCAGACGAATAATTAGAATTGTCAATCGAGAGTCTAGACTTGTGTAATATTTGTTCATGTTAGACTGCCCCGAAATCAGGCACGCTGGCTCGATAATAAACCCAGGGAGTTATATAAACATAGAAGTAATATTGCCTATCGCATAGTAATTACGAGAACGATCCCGAATGAGCAGATTACGCATTGCATAAGAATCCATTACTGATTTCCACGAGAGATCTATTTATTGTTATTGATCTATTTATTATTATTGATCTATTTATTGTTATTGATCTATTTATTGTTATTGATCTATTTACTGTTATTGATCTATTTATTGTTATTGATCTATTTATATTTATAATCTATATTTTAAATATAAACTAGCTAATTTAGAATTAGAAAATTCAGACTGCGAGAAAGATCTAGGTGTGTTTGTTAGCAATGATTTGAAGCCTAGAAAACAGTGTATAAGCGTTCGTAATAAGGCAAACAGGATTCTAGGGTTCATCTCTAGGAGTGTGAGTAACAGAACTGCTGATGTTATCTTAAAACTTTACTTGTCATTAGTGAGACCCCATATGGATTATGCTGTCCAATTTTGGTGTCCTTATTACAGAATGGACATAGATTTATTGGAGAGAATTCAGCGTAGAATGACAAAAATGATCCATAATATTAGAAATTTTCCGTATGAAGAAAGGTTGAAGAAATTAGGTTTACATTCGTTAGAGAGACGCAGAGTTAGAGGGGATATGATAGAGGTGTTCAAGTGGGTTAGTGGGATTAACAAAGGGGACATGACAAATGTACTAAAGCTCAGTGATAGCGAAAGAACTCGTACCAATGGTTTCAAATTAGATAAATTTCGTTTCAGAAAAGATATAGGCAAATATTGGTTTGGTAACAGAGTTGTAGATGGGTGGAATAGGCTACCAAGTGATATAGTGGGATCAAGAACGATAGGGAGCTTTAAGAAAAAATTGGATAAGCATATGGACGAGAATGGTTGGGTGTGAAGGGGGATCAGCCGGGTTGGGCCAATCAGCGCTCTGCAGACCCCGTAATCCTGCGTTAATCTCTAACCGGTTTGGTAAGATGATCCTCAGGGTATTAGAGTGTTGAGCCTATAATTGGGCTTTGTAATTGGGGTTGTGTGGGACAGGGATCTGCCTTGCTTAGGCCAATCGGCTTTCTGCAGACTCCCATTTTCTTATGTTCTTATGTTCTTATTTATTGTTATTGATCTATTTATTGTTATTGATCTATTTATTGTTATTGATCTATTTACTGTTATTGATCTATTTATTGTTATTGATCTATTTATTGTTATTGATCTATTTATTGTTATTGATCTATTTACTGTTATTGATCTATTTATTGTTATTGATCTATTTATTGTTATTGATCTATTTACTGTTATTGATCTATTTATTGTTATTGATCTATTTATTGTTATTGATCTATTTATTGTTATTGATCTAGTTATTGTTATTGATCTATTTATTGTTATTGATCTCTTTTGACGTTCGCTTCGACGAGTCGATTACTTACTTATAGCTAACGTGTTGTTTACTTTTTGTTAATACTTAGTGAGTTGATACTGTTACCTATTAATTTGTGGTCCATAATGACCAGACCAGATGGCTGGAGTAAAATAGGAAAGAAGAGTAATTGGACAGAGGAAGAACAAGCTCAGAAGTGAGAAGTACAGTAGATGACTGAAAGTTCTCATGCTCAACCTAGTTGCTTCATTGTGAAATGATTACTTTCCTAATTATACTAGAGAAGTTGAACACTTGCTTTATACTGAAGAAGTAATACAAGTTCTGTTAAAGTGTCCCCCCAGTGTATGTGAAAGTGTTAATGCTGTTAGTTGTAAGGCCTTTGTAATGTACTGTAGGGTATATGATTATTGTGTATCAGATTTCGCATGGCCAAAACTTATGTCAATAAACTATAGGTAGCGCCAGCGAACTTGACAAGAATCTTGACCCCATAACTTCTAATAACTCAGAATAAATTAAAGCAATCGGGCTGATGCTTTTATCATTTGGGAAGAGTCCACCAGGAAATAGGCGTGGAAATTTACAGTCAGTTTGCTCTATTTCCTTTTGAGTTAGGAAGAGGTCAGGGATCAAGCTTATTGTCAAGTTCGAAGTTCGTTGGCGCTACCTTTAGTTGTATACCTATGTTTTCCATGTGTTTTTGTTTGCAGCTGAGTACCCCTGCATTAAAACAGAAGCATAATAAAAAGAAATCTTAATGCTTTGGTAAGTTGCAAAATATATAAATAACAAGGAAAGAGGAAGGCAAAACATATGATATATAATCAGGTAAAGTGAGAATATCAAGTCGGCCACCATGCTAACTATATATTAACACCGTACCCCAAACATCCCCTCTTGCACCCGAGCGTAAAACTACCAATTAACCTGTAAGCCATATAGGGCCCCACCACCCGTGTGTGTGTGTGTGTGTGTGGAGGTAGCTACACCACCTCCTATAAGGTGCAACGTAAATACCAGGTTACAGTACAGGCTGGATCAGGAATAGGTTTTAGGGAGGTAAGGTAGTGCTTGCCTGAAGGTTAAAGTAGAGGTTCGGTTACAGTCAGATTATAGATACCGTAAAGAATAAGCAATATAACCTGGAGGATAAACACTAATATTTACAGGAGAACCTCTGTATAGGTTGAAGTAGTGTTACAGTTACAATTTGTTTAAAGTCTTTCGTGAATGGTAAAATAAAAGATGTTACAAAAATGCTTAAATAGAGGCTTTGGAGGTTAATTCTAACATTGTTTAAGTGTAGTGAATATCAATGCAATGGTTCTTTGGTGTTTAAAGTATTTGTTTTTGAACATACATGTAGACTTTGTGGATGTTAATTTACAAACTCTGTGGAGGTTAATATAAGAGACTGTGGAGTTTGATATACAGACCAGGATATTAAGGTTAAGAACGATCTGTGGTACCGGTAGTAAAAAGGGTTAATGGAGATAGTTCGAAACCTGTTGAGTGTTTGAGGCCCTTGTTATGCTGAGTAAAATCGTCTATTAGTACCCAGCACATAATAGAAAATACGACACTGGTATTGAATGGGTTAAACATGCATATACAGTACACTACAGTATGTGTGTATTGCAAAGAACAATATATTATATCATAGCATTTATTTTTATCCAAGAGTCAAATTCTGCCACTCCTCTCAAAACCAGATTAGTGTTATATATATATATATATTGTTTTCTGTCTCAACCTCGAGACTGTGGGCTGTTCAGTAGCTTGTAATTCTTACGAGGCCCCGAGATTATCGAATGAAGTTTCGAAATGTTAGGTGCTTCATATGTCACACTAGATGGTCACAGTGGAACTTCAAGGTGTTGGTTGCTTCTGTTCTGCCTCACTAGATGGCGACACCTTATTTATACACGTCACTTTATTTGGAGAGAACAGCAATACGGTCGTTTACAACATCTTCGAGTATGGTCGGACATCTTATATGCTATGGATTGATGACACAAGGGACTGGACACTCTTCTTGACTTAAAGTGTGCTGGTTTAATAATCCAACAAGTTTGATAGCCTCTGAAGTCCTATTTTAACTAACTAACTGGTCACGATATAGGGGGTATTAACTTGACGTGTCGGTGTTACTAGGATAATTGCAGGACTGCAGTAACGATCAGATCACCTCAGAAAAAATCCATGACGTTAGGCTTGGACTCGAGCTGAGGTCCATTAGGTTTGCAGTTCACCACGCTATCCACTGTGCTATCGCCGTCTACCCCGATAGTTTGCCTGACTGCGTATTACATGTAGCAAGTATTCTCAGGTATGAGTCGTACTTTTTTAATTAGTTAAAATATTACTTCAGAGGCTACCAACTCTTCTGGATTATTAAGCCAGCACACTAGAGTATTAAAAGAATGCAGAGATGGGTTAAGTTACCCATTAACATTTCTTTTTAACAATTCATTAGAAACAGGTATAGTTCCAGAAGCTTGGAAGCTTGCAAATGTAGTTCCGATTTTCAAATAAGGTGATAAATCAATAGCATCCAATTACCGCCCCATTAGTCTCACTTCAATCATAGGAAAGCTACTAGAGTCAATTATTGCTAGGAAAATGAGAAACCACTTAGAAACATTTAACTTAATCAATTCTTCTCAGCATGGATTCGCTCAGGGACGTTCTTGCCTTACTAATTTGCTTAGTTTTTTTCTCAGAGGTATATGAAGCAGTAGATAATGACAAGGCATCCGATATTATATATTTAGATTTCAGTAAAGCTTTCGACAGAGTCCCTCATGAGAGATTGATGAGAAAGGTTGAGGCACATGAAATAGGTGGGGCGTTGTTAGGATTGTAGGAAGCAGAGAGTCAGCATAAATGGTACTAAGTAAGAATGGGGATCAGTCAAGAGTGGTGTCCCTCAGGGATCTATATTAGGTCCTCTGTTGTTTTTTATATACATAAATGACATTGATTTAGGTATAACTAGTAGGATAAGTAAATTTGCAGACGATACCAAAATGGGGAGAAAAATTGATCCAGTTAGAGATATAGAGTGTCTGCAAAGGGATCTAGATACCTTACACGAATGGTCAGTAAAATGGCAGATGAAGTTTAACATTGACAAATGCAAGGTATTAAAGATAGGGAAGATGCATACAAATTTTAAATATAAACTAGCTAATATGTAATTAGAAAACTCAGACTGTGAGAAAGATCTAGGTGTGTTTGTTAGCAATGATTTGAAGCCTAGAAAACAATGTATAAGCGTTCGTAACAAGGCAAACAGGATTCTCGGGTTCATATCTAGGAGTGTGAGTAACAGAACTGCTGATGTTGTCTTAATACTTTACTTGTCATTAGTGAGACCCCATATGGATTATGCTGTTCAATTTTGGAGTCCTTATTACAGAATGGACATAGATTCATTGGAGAGAGTACAACGTAGAATGACAAAAATGATCCATAATATTATAAATCTTCCGTATGAAGAAAGGTTGAAGAAATTAGGCTTACATTCGTTAGAGAGACGCAGAGTTAGAGGTGACATGATAGAGGTATTCAAGTGGGTTAGTGGAATTAATAAAGGAGACATGAAAAATGTACTAAAGCTCAGTGATAACGAAATAACTCGTACAAATGGTTTCAAATTAGATAAATTTCGTTTCAGAAAAGATATAGGCAAATATTGGTTTGGTAACAGAGTTGTAGATGGGTGGTATAGGCTACCAAGTGATATAGTGGGATCAAGAACGATAGGGAGCTTTAAGATAAAATTAGATAGGCATATGGACGAGAGGGGTTTGGTGTGAGGGGGATCTACCAGGTGTGGGCCAATCGGCGCTCAGCAGACCCCCGTAATCTTGTGTTACTGGTAATCTCTGACCGTTTTGGTGGGGTCAGTACTCCAGGTATTAGTGAGATGGGTCTGTAACTGGGCCTTGTAATTGGGGTTGGGTGTGACAGGGATCTGCCTTGTATGGGCCGATCGGCTCTTTGCAGACTCCCATTTTCTTCTGTTCTTATGTTCTTGTGTTCACACTGTAAGTTAAGAATATCGTCAGGACTGGAGCACCTTTTCGAGAACTCGATTCCCTTGGTGGAAGTCTAACCCCCAATTACTATATATATATATATATATATATATATATATATATATATATATATATATATATATTCAGACGAAATCTTTGTTTGGAAATTGGTCAAACTGTTTTAACCCCTTCTCTACCGGCGACGTATTTTGTATTTGATTTCAAACGGTTTTATGAAGCTTCGGAAGGATATAATTATGGTAGCCTAAAGTACAAATAGAGATACTCTGTAGCCTTTCATTGGGTAGACGTCCTTCTCAAGCTGAATATAATCGTCTAATAGTTGTCAGAATATAATGAAAAAGGACGTCACCGGTACTGAAGGGGTTAACATACCCGAGTAACAAGTAATATCGTCATCCATTAACCTGCCACTCACCTCGTTATCATTGTTGCTACCTTTAAGGGGTGGTTCGTTTTTTTGGCCCCCCTTCTTCCTCATGTTTAGCCCCATTAGTTTTCAAATTTTAAGAAATTCGGCCCCTTAGTTTGGCGATTTTATGACTCTTTGCCCCATTTCTTTGTCAATATTAAGACGTTTCGTGCCTTTAGGTATCGATTTTTTCCTGGCGAGCGTAAGCGAACCTGTAATTTAAGAGGAACTGGCCTTCGGCCAAGACACTTTTCTATCGAAAAATGTACAAATTAATCTTGAAGGAAAGTCTAGTTTTTTTTTTCTTCTAAGTTTGATGGAGGTCTAGGGAGGAAACTAGAATAATAAGAAGATACATCAATGAGTAAATAAATACGCCCATCTCCCCTTAAACTGCATGGGGCTAAGCCTGAGGGAGAAGGAGGTCTAGAAAAGCGACTACTTAACATAACTCGAGTAACAAGCAATATCGTCACCATTAACCTGCCACTCACCTTCCCTGAACGATTGGCAGCTCGTTATCATCGTTGCTGCCTTTATGGAGGTAGTGCTTGGTTTTTGGTCTATGTATTTCTGTATTCATCTATTTTTGAGTTTCCTCGCAAGACCTCCATCAAGCTTAGAAAAACACCCTCTAGATAAATTTGTACTTTTTTCTAAAATTAGAGGCTCGCTTTCGCTCGCCAGGAAAATATCGACACCTAAAGGGCACGAAAGGTCTTAATATTCAAAACAAAATGAGGCGAAAGGTCTCAAAATCACCAAACTAACGGAACGAACGTCTTAAAACTTCAAAACGAATATGCTAAACATGAGGGAGAAGGGGGTCCATAAAAAGTGAGTACTACCCCCTTAAAGACAATATGCTATTGAGAAAGGATCGGTGGTAACTAAAGCGGTTAATTGACCACTTGCGAGTTTCATTCTATAAGGAAGTTGGAGCTGTAGACAACGATATTTAACCAAATGTACTGCTAAAATACGGTCGTAGTACATATATAAATACATAAAACCCAATTCAACATACCATTTATCCATCAGAAACGTACATAATTATTGCATTTCTGTTTAATATTGATGTTCACGGCTCCAACTTCCTTATAGTCTGAAACTCGCAAGAGGTTAATTGGGATATCATGAAGGATTGATATTGCTCTATAGCCATCATATACCACAACATTGTTCTAATAATTGCCAGAATATATAAATATGATGACACTGGTACTGAAGTGGAGAGAACATGGAAAGTTCTAGTAACTTAAATTCGGGGAGAGAGAGAGAGAGAGAGAGAGAGACAAGTGTGAAGGTGTGTGTGTGTGTGTTGCGGGGGAGGGGGGGGGGGGAGAACATTGGTAATACTGGACGGTGTGCGAAGGTTCAGGAGTACCAACAGGATTCAGTTTATGTCGTGATTATATAGAGGATAAAGGAGGGAACCCTCTCTCATAAATAGCAAACAAAGCCACTCCAACAGCTTCCTCTCTATCTCCAACACCCCTTCTCCCCTCTCTACACTCTTCAGAAAATAGGACAAGTAGAAAGCAGCTACGAGGTGCAGTTGTAAAGGCTTATCCCTCAATACCTTCACCTGACCTGGCCTGATAGCTCAACTTTACTATAACTATGATATATTTATAGTTTTGTTCCAATAAATCAGAAATGTTGGATAACTTGGGTAATAGTACTTAAGAATTGCTCCTTGGTGCTCGCTCCTGTATTGGCAAAATTTTTCCGTCTGTGTACTCATACCTCATGCTTCCCAGTACCCTGGAAAGAAGCAAACATCCATCCAGTTCCTAAAAAAGGTGCCTCTTCAGATCCATCAAACTACAGACCAATAGCTATAACTTCCACTCTTGGCAAAGTTTTTGAAATTATATTAAATAATCACATAATTAAGCATCTGGAGAATAATAAATTAATCAGTGATAGGCAATATGGTTTTAGACGATGTCGATCAACTGCAGACATTCTTTGCCTTCTTACGCATCAAATCAACCAAGCTACAGACCAACATGGTGAAACACATACAATAGCACTGGATATATCAAAGGCATTTGATAGAGTCTGGCATCAATCCTTATTGTCGAAGATGTCACACTACGGCCTTGCATCATTAGTTCCACTAATTTCTTCTTATCTTCATAACAGAAAAATACGTGTAATGGTAGATGGCCTTTATTCTCAATTTCACTCAATAAATGCTGGTGTTCCCCAGGGATCAGTTTTGGCCCCAACTCTGTTCCTCATTCATATCAATTATCTCATATCTACCACTCATAATCCAATACATTCCTACGCAGATGACTCAACACTCCACAGTTCCTTCACATTTACCAATTCTTTCACCCAACCCGATCTTATAAATTCAAAAATAAACACTGCAATTTCTCTGAACCAGGACCTTTCTAGAATTAATGAATGGGGACAAGAGAATCTAGTTTCCTTTAATGCACAGAAAACCAAGTACATTCAATTTTCTAACCGACAGAATCTCACTGACTCCCATATATTTTTTAATGATGTAAATATTCCCACTTCCCCTAGTATTGACATTCTCGGTGTAACATTAACTACTAACTTGAGCTGGACACATTATGTTAGAAGCATTGCTAAGAATGCCTCTAAAAAACTGGGACTCCTGTACAGAGTTCGAGAATTCTTCACTGACGAGCAGTTGGCCGTAATATATAAAAGTCATGTGCGCTCTCAGATGGATTACTGTTCACCTCTGTGGGGTGGAAGTGGAGTGGTTGCATTGAGGCAGTTGGACAAAATTCAAAATAAAGCTATTAGATTAATCAATAACCCTGCAATCACACAGGACCTTCCTACATTAGCCATACGAAGAAACGTTGCATCCCTTGCATTATTCTACAGATATTTTCACAGCAATTGTTCCGAGGAACTTGCTTCAATTGTGCCGCCTCTCCACATCTTTCCCCGTAGAACTAGGGCAGCTGAGAGCGCCCATGAATTTACACTTTCTCCTCCACAATGCAGAACTTCTGCTTATCAGAATTCATTTATCCCCAGAGCTACTACTCTTTGGAATTCACTTCCCTCGAATTGCTTTCCACAAACTTACAATCAACAAATGTTTAAATCCAGTTGTTACAAACATTTTATGAATGGAGGATGCCTTTAGGCACATGGACCTTTTTGTTTTATCTGTGTTTTTCCTTCCTCCGTTCATTGTCTCTTAAAAAAAAAAAAATAAATAAATACTGTATATGCCTTAGTAACAGAGGGTATTGTTATACCTGACCTAAGATAGCCGTATTAGTAGATGTGGCAATGCGTCCTGTCATAGCTGTATAGTAGCTGTGGCAACGTGTCCTATGATAGCTGTATTAGTAGATGTGGCAACGTGTCCTGTGATATCTGTTATTAGTAGATGTGGCAACGTGTCCTATGATAGCTGTATTAGTAGATGTGGCAACGTGTCCTGTGATATCTGTTATTAGTAGATGTGGCAACGTGTCCTATGATAGCTGTATTAGTAGATGTGGCACCATGTCCTGTGATAACTGTTATTAGTAGATGTGTCAACGTGTCCTATGATAGCTGTATTAGTAGATGTGGCAACGTGTCCTGTGATATCTGTTATTAGTAGATGTGGCAACGTGTCCTGTGATAACTGTATTAGTAGATGTGGCAACGTGTCCTACAGGATGTACACCCGGTCGCATATTTCCGAAGTCGAGACTAGTATATATCATAGGGGAAATTAGGACCAATCAGAGGCCGCAGTGGCAGTGACGTCACCCACAAGGGGAGGAGCCAGTCTGTCTGTCTCTCTCTCTCTCTCTGGGTGAGGAGCCTGCCTGCCTCTCGTTTGTTCATCTCTCTCTCTGGTAAATAGAAGAAGTAAGTCACCTAGTATAACAAGTTATCAATATTTATTCGCATAGTTTCTGTCTAGATTAAATAAGCATCCAGAGTACAATATGTTATTCCCATTAATTATGGTTTTACTTGAAAAGCAATGAGTAAACAATGAAAATTTTGCGATTCTGGCATCTTTCGTCCCAAGATTTGAGGAGGAGGTTGTTGCCAGTTCTCCTTAGACAGTTAAATTGTTTCAAATAGTTCCTGTTTTATTTATCATTATCATTTAAATTTACATTCATGCACAACGTAAATAAACTATAAATGGTCACTTTTCACTCTCTCTCTCTGCATATGTAATGATCTCATTCCATAATATTATGTATGTAGGCCTACAGATGTATGTCTGTATGTATGGATGTATGTATGTATGTATACACTCAGGCACATACCCCATAGCTGGGGGTGGCTGAATCGAGACATAGACTAAGGGAATAAGTAAAGATCGATCGGAGAGAAAGTGATAGATTGATATGAAGGGAATAACAAAATTCACAATTATATCTCATCGTACATCTGGAATCACAGTCCAACCTTACAGGTGAGTGTAACCTTTATGCCAAATGTCTCACTTCATATCGTATGGTTTCTTTATGTTCAGGGCCTTTCACGATAAAAATCGTTAATATTAGAGAACAGGCTGATTGAACTCATTGTTTTTTTTGCTTAAAATCATTATTTGTTGTGTTCCCAGTGTCTTGATCAGGATTATTTGTAACATTGTGCTTTATTTAAAAATGACATATTATATTGGCTTAAAGTACCGAGGGCGGACAATATTGTACCGCCATGGATATAATGGGGTTAAGAGGTGTTCAAGTAGCCCTAACCACCACTGTACTTATATAAATATTCATTAACATTGTCACATCATAACATATCGACTACAATAAAAGTAATATTTAGGAAAATATAGAAATAGCTGTCATACATAAGAATAAAAGAAAATGAGTCTACAGAAAGTCGATTGGCTCACACAAGGCAGATCCCCTTCACACCCAACCCTAATTATAAGGCCTAAGTAGCCTATAGGCCTAGGCCCAACTCACTAACACGCATCGTATAATTATATAGCCTACTAATTAGCCTTTGGCTCTACCTTATGCACTTAAACCATTAACTATTTCATAACATTTGATGCTTAATATATTTTGGACTATCTGATAATGTTAATGTGTTAATGACATTTAAAATAAAGTAATGTATAGGCTATGTATATACTGTATATAACCCTTTAGATATACGAGTGACTTAAGTTCCTTCTTGAAATTATCAGCACAGGTTAACTGCTTAAGTGTCACAGGAATCAATATAGTTCGCCAGTGAAATAATAGTGCCTTCTAAAATTGTCAAGGAATTTCTGTCCATGGTTGTGCAATACGCGTAATACGGTAGGCTACTCTTATTTACTCATAACCATAACATAGCACAATCATAATGCATCCTTAATGTAGTTAATATTTGAAATAACTTGTTATACTAGGTGACTTACTTCTTCTATTTACCAGAGAGAGAGAGAAACCAAAGAGAGGCAGGCAGGCTCCTCACCCAGAGAGAGAGAGAGAGAGAGAGAGTGACAGACAGACTGGCTCCTCCCCTTGTGGGTGACGTCACTGCCACTGCAGCCTCTGATTGGTCCTAATTTCCCCTATGATATATACTAGTCTCGACTTTGGAAATATGCCACCTGGTCACACCTTTAGCCACCTTTAGAACTACTGCTACAGTTAGGAGGCTGAGAGGTCCGAGTTGTGGTGCGTTTTTTCATCGGCATTTACGGCTGTTCTATGCTATAACGGGGTCCTGAACCTTTGCTAAGCATACTGAAGTTTCATACATGATTTGTACAACCAGAACTAGAAAAATTACCAGCAGTGCCGGATTTAAGGGGAGATGGGTCGTTTTTCTAGATCCCTTCTCCCGAATGTTTAGCCCCATTAGTGTTTTGATTTAAAGATGTTTGCCTCATTAGTTCGTCGATTTTAAGACATTCCGCCCCATTTCCTTGTCAATATTAAGACCTTTCGTGCTATTTAGGTGTAGATTTTTTTCCTGGCGAACGGTAGTGAGCCTGTATTTTTGGAAGAACCGGCCTTCGGCCGGGACATTTGTTTACCGAAAAATGTACAAAGTAATCTATAAGGGGGATCTAATGCATGTTTTTTAAGTGTGATGGAGGTCTAGGGAGGAAACTAGAAAAATAATAAATACATGCTAATGTGAATAAAAGCAAAGTGATGGTAATAGAAAGAGATGGAGACACAGTGTGTAACATAAGGATTAATGGAGAACAGCTTGAATTAGTTGAAGAATTTATGTATATTATAATTATGGGAGCCATGATTGAGGAAAGGCACTAAACTCCAATAATACAGAAATTGTGTAGATATGTATTTGGTATTGACTCTAGACTAGGCCTATTCTTGATAAGTCGATCCCTCAGGTGTTATTTTCTTAAGTTCATATATTATTGTGTCAGCATAGGGCAAATATAAACAAATGTGATTGCTTTACCCTTGGACCGATTAATTTAACCTAGCTAAAGGTACAAACTTACCATAGGGTAAGTTAAACTAACCTAACCTACTGTAGGTGTAAATTGATAGATACAATGCTTACTTGGTTATACACTCATTCAGACAAAGTTATTCCATTATAACTCAGCCAATTTATTTGTTTACAAGGGAAATGCTGGGTAGGTTTCGCACTTAAGCCGGTATCACACTAGAGCTTTTATAGTCAACATTCGATGATCAAAAATGTTTTGGCAACATTTCTGGAATATTTTACTCTGGTATCGGAAACTAGACTGATGGTAGATCAATTTAAGTGACCGAAATAGTATAAATGTTGACCTCATAAGCTGCCAGACCAGTGTTGAGGATACATGTTGAGTGAAAAAGCGCTCGTGTGATACCGGCTTTATAAGTAAACCTTGCTGTTTTCCTCCCTTTTCTGCAGTCACTGATGATGGCTACTAAAGTTGTGGGTTACTACAGTTCCTGGGCTTATTACCGTAAAGGTCAGTACTTTATTATACAGTCTTTATTATACAAGTACTTTATTATATATATATAATATATATATATACATATATATACATATATATATATATATATATATATATATATATATATATATATATATATATATATATATATATATATATATACCGGTATATATATACCGGGTATATATATTTATTATATTTGTACAGTATATATATAATTATTTATATGTACTGTATATATATATATATATATATATATATATATACAGTATTTTTTTTTTTTTTTTTTTTTTTTCTATATTCCAACTACTCCCTCTCGGGCATAGGCTGAGAGCCTGTACATTCCACCGCTCAACACGGTGAAGCCCGTGAGGTCTTGTTCCAGCCTGGGGAGTGAGACATGTGAAGCATCCATCATGGCTCAAAGCAGCTCCATCTCTGAAGCGGCTGGTTGCTTCGCTCAAGTGCTTCACCGTCTCACCCTCCAGACTCAGACCCTCACTCTCAGAACGCCACCTATTGAGCAGTGAACTCACTAGGCATTGTCCCCCTGTAACATATTTTGAATATGGGAATATTCATACAGTGTTATTTAATCAGGGAACAATGAGGGTATTTTTTTGGCATTTCGGTGGGCTTTGTGGTAATGCACTGATACTAGGTACAGCACAAATTCAATCCCAATAATATCTTCCCATTGACATATCGGGATTTGAACCCGGGTCCATTGGATTACCAATCCAGTGGCATGACCACTCCACCATATATATATATATATATATATATATATATATATATATATATATATATGCTCAGGCCCAATCCCCATTTTGGGGGTAGCCGACTCAAGACAGAGCAAGAACAGGGAAAACACAAAAACAACATAAAACAACAAATAAACACAGATAAATAGCACAAACTCACACACATCCAGGTCACCCAGGAAAATACCCAGATACCAGGGTCACCAAGGTCGCTCCAGCACTCCCCCGGCCCCCGACCACCCGGAGAGGTCCCGATCTCGGCAGGCAGACATGCAGCGGAGCCAAAGCCACAAGCCCTCCCACCACACATCCAGGCGCACCCTTCATATTAATCGTCTCCCATATCGATCGTATTATATTAATCGTCTCCATATTAATCGTCTCCCATATATATATATATATATATATATATATATATATATATATATATATATATATATATATAATTATATATATGTATATATATATATATATATAATTATATATATCGATATATATTTTTGGTTTTTTTGTCAGACGTTGTAATTCCCGAGAAGGGGTGGCCATGAACACTCGGGGTTTGTAACGAATCGCTAGGTACAGTCACTCATAAACATTCATGGACCCCACGTGAAAGCGTCAACTAAAATGTATTATTTTTTGCTTGGTACCCCTACAGACTAGGTGCCAGCCAGAGGAAGGGGAGGGAGAAGGGGGTGTTCGAGAGGGCAGAATAGGAGGGGTAGAAGCAGGGTAGTACGTTAGTTACCTTACCCCCACTCTCTTCCCCTAAGCTAAAATTCCACACCTCTCTCACCGCCTCTCTCTCTCATTATTATCAATAAAATACGCACATACAGTATGTAATATCCTTCTCCCTATCCCTATCAAAATTATAGGTTTGAGTCCCGGAGGGAAGAATGAAAACATAATATTTAGTAGTGGCCCCGAAATCATTGAGATATGCCTATTAGTATAATAGTCCACTTTCAAGCGCCCGCGGTCCGCCAGTTTGAAACTACCGCCGCGGGGAGGAAGGGTCCTACGTCATAAGTGCAACGCTAATTCTCTTATGGAATCGTCTTGTGATTGGGTACTCACTACGAAAAAACTTTGTAGAAAATAAAAAGAGACAATTAACTTAATACTTGTTATATTAATGCTTTCCATCTCGGTGGATTTCTTGCGTGGATTCGTGGATTCTATCCCTGACGTTGCTCTCAGAGACCCCATTCCTTCTTCCATGACATATTATGACTAAACTCAAGACATCAAACGAATGGGAAGGGGATGGAAGGGAGGGCCCTACATCGTCAATGATTTCGGGGCCACTACTAAATATTAGGTTTTCATTCTTCCCTCCGGGACTCAAACCTATAATTTATTAGTGGCCCCTCCATCATTGACAATAGGCCTGATATCTCAAGACTGGAGGAGGACATTCGTGACAATATCAAACCACTAACAAAATAACATAGGTAGAGGCAAAGAATCATATAACAATTTAAGTCGTTATTGCTTACATACAATAAAAGTAAAAAATTGAAAAGAAAGCAGTGCATTACTTCGAACAATATTTGCTTAAACTTGACCGACTAGGTACAATGTTATGATATCACATTGAGGATCATAATTGTGGCGCCCCCTGCTGAAGTGAGGCAAACGACGGGCCGGATGAAATTGAGTTAGCACTTGCCTCGGATAGGCAAAGGCATGCTTGAGCCTGTGGAAGAAGAATTTGCCTCAAATCGACATGGAAGTGTCTATAAGGATGATTTTCCCAGAATTATTGCAGGATTTTTTTACCCAGCTAACGCACGACTGAGAAGTCCGTGCTGAACTGAATCAAAGCCCCGAGACAAGAGCCGCCACCAATCAGCGGGCGCCATGATGATGAGTCATCGCTCGCCAGCCAATCAGCGTCCACCACTCCCCTTCCACAACAGCGTTTGACAGTTCGTAGAGAGGCAACCGACCCCTTACCGGCGCCTACCTCCCTCCCTCCCTGGTGGTGGGAGGGAGGCAAGTCACGTGGGTTGAGAGGGAGAGCGGGAACTTTCAAACGCTGTTTTCTCATTTCTTTATGTTCGTCGTTTGCCTCACTTCAGCAGGGGGCGCCACAATTGTTGTCTAGGAACTTACTTGTATTCCTGTTCAGCTAATACAGACCCATATATCCGTGGATTATATCTTCTGTCCTTAAAAATATTTGTACATTTATATAATGTGTACACGTTGTTTATACTATATAGTTGTAACTATGATAGATATCTTCAAAAATATAAAAAATATAATAATAATAACAATAATAATAATATTTATTCAGTTAGCAATTTACAGAGTTGGTACCACATAGTATGTTACAAATGTGACATGTAATAATTCCAACTAAGGATAGCCCAATAAGGCCGTTAGGCGTATATCCATTGGGGTCCTTGTGGGATTAGGTTAGCTGGGGAAATGGGGAGGATAAAGAAATAGATACTTTAGAGAAAGTATTTCTAGGGGGTTATTTTAAGATACCTTACATCCTATAGTAAATATCAGTAATCCGTAATCAGTAATCATTTCAATTTGGTTTGTCTATCTCTTATGTCGTATTTAGTAGTAGACATAAGCTTGGTGCTCCCTTCTCGCAGCTGTCCGGTTCAGGTGTTCCTTCAGGCTACGTCTGAAGGAATACAGTGTTCTCTTTTCACGGACTGACTGGAGTAGGTCGTTCCAGTCTTTGATGGCAGTGAAGAAGAATGTTTGCTTACCTTGTCCTTGGATTCTCGGGACCTTAAAATTAAACATCCTGTTTCTTGTATTATGTCCACTCCTCTCATTTGCTTTAACAAAATAATTCTTTAGATACTCTGGAGCTCTGTCATAGAAAATTTTGAAGGCATTAGTGAGCCTGATTTGTTTGGCCCTGTCAGAGACATTGAGCATACCTAGTGACTGAAGTTGTTCCTGGCCAACATGTGATCTGGGTCCTAGGTTCAGCATGAACCTAACCATTTTATTTTGAGTGACCTGAAGTTTGTGCTGTGCTGATTTATATGATGAAGAGTACCAGGAAGACACAGAATAGTCAAAATGACATTGAACAAGCGCTTGGCAGAGGGTCTTTTTGGTCGCCGCGGGCAAGCATCCCACCTGTCTATACAGGTATTTTATACGTGCTCTACACTTACTCAGGATAGATTCCAAAATTGTTTCACCTGACAAACTCGCATCCAGTTTTAGTCCGAGATATTTACCTTGTGACACTGTTGTTATAGGAATATCATTACAGTTGACCGAGAAGCCCACAATGTCATTCAGTTTGCGTTTTGTTCCACATAAGATGGCTTCCGTCTTGCCCAGGTGAAGGGATAGTCTATTGTCCACTAGCCATTCACTACATGATGCTACTTCTTTGGAAAGTGAAGCGGCAATACTTATTGGGTCTTTTCCTGAAACCAGAAGCACGCTGTTGTCTGCATACAGTAATAATTTACATGAGACACTCAGTTCCATGTCGTTCACATAACAGAGAAAGAGTAAGGGACCAAGGATGCTTCCCTGCGGGACCCCACAGTTAATTGGCATAGGATCAGATATATTATCATCAATTTTGACTCTTTGGGTTCTACCACTAAGATAAGATTTAAACCAGTTCACAGACCCTATGCCCATTGCTTGTAGTTTATTACATAGGATATCATGGTCTACTGTGAAACGCTTTTTGTAGATCAAGAAGAACCATACCGGTGTGGTTACCTTTAGACATTTCTTTACGAATGTGATCCATTAAGTGGATGAGACAGGAGTCTGTCGAGTACATGCATCTGAAACCTGATTGAAACTTATAGAATAGATCATTTTGTTTGAGGTAGTGTTCAATTTGGGTGTATACCGCTCTTTCAAGGATTTTAGATACAATACATAATATGCTAACTGGTCTGTAGTTGCCAACTTCTAGTTTATTTCCTTTCTTGAATAGAGGGGTTACAATAGCTTCCTTCAGTTCAGCAGGTACAGTGTTGGTGTTAATTGACAAGTTGATGATGTGGGATAGGGGGCCTGCTATACCAATGGCTCCATCTCGTAGAAATTTGGCAGGAATTTTGTCTGGTCCTGTGCTTTTATGTACATTTAGGTTAGACAGCTCGTCAAAAGTGTATTTTGGTGTAACATTTTGCAATCTAAATGTGTTCGGGTGAATGTCTTTATCTCTGTAGAAATTACGAAAGGTGTCCGTTGTTGTCGTGTATTTATTGAGAGGTTGAGGTAGGTTCTGTGCAAGTGTGTTTGCTATGGAAGTGTAGAAGGAGTTGAAGTAGGTTGAAATTTGTCGTTTATCGTGGCAAACCTGATCATTAATGGTGAGAGCAATATTAGTGTTAGAGTGTTAGACGAATCCCTTGTCTTGTTGCTGTAACCTGTTGTTTTTAGGTGCCTCCATAGTTTCTTTGGGTTATTCTGATATTCCTCTGCCTTATTGTGAAAATAATTAGTGTTCGCTGATTTCATTTTCCTACTTAGTTTATTCCTGGCCCTGTTGAACTCATGTTTCAGACCTTGATACTGTCTATGTTTCGCTAGCCTTTTTAACAGATTGTCTCTGTGTTCCAGATGGTGTAGTATGTCATTGTTGATCCATGGGTCTGACCTTGCTTTAATTCGTATGTCTTTCAGAGGAGCTATTTCGTCTAGGATGTTTGTGATGATGGTTCTGAAGACAACCCATGCGTCATTAACGTTTGTACTTCCAAACACTGGAGACCAGTCTGTATTCCATAAAATGTCCAGAAATGTTTCCTTATTGTAGTTTCTGAGTGACCTTGTTTTGATAACCTTGTGATTCTCTAGGGTAATTTTTGTGGTTTTTCGTGTGCAATATGTGACGAAGTGATCACTTATCCCAGTCTGTATAACCCCTGATTGGGATATTTTGTCCTCTCTGTTACAGTTTATGTGGTCTAATATTGTGGCAGTGTTCTCAGAGATATGTGTGAGGGTTGTGATGAGTTGTTTGTGATTGTGCATTGTCAGTATATGCCTATATTCTCGTACAAGCCTATCATTTCGTTGTTTGTAACACAGGTTAAAATCCCCTAGTATGATGTTTTCATTCCGAGGGTCTAGCGATGACAAAGTTCGTTCAAATTTGGTCAAGAATTGTGTGTCGGCTGGTGGCCTATAGCATACCCCAATTGTGATGGGTCTTGTCCTCGGCAGGTGTAGGTCGATCCACAGAGCTTCGTGATTTTCTACATGGAGGTCGGTCCTAGTTGTGTGTGTGAGGTTGTTTTTTACATACAGACATACTCCTCCCCCATGCCTATTGCGATCATTCCTAACCATATTGAAACCTTGAATGTTTATTTCACCATCGTTTATACTTGAATCCAGCCAGGTTTCTGTGATTGCAATTATTGAAGCTTTGGCCTTATTAGCTAACAAGTTTATTTCTGACAATTTATGGTACATTGATCTGGCGTTAATGTGGATAAGATGGAGCCCTTTGTTGGTGAACACTCTATATTCATCTTTGATTTTGAATGTGTCCTGGCTGGATTCTGAGTTGTTAATACTTGGATCATTTACATTAATATTCGGTAATGAATGCAAGGCACACTTATTGCAAAGGAATTCCCATTCTTCACTGTTGGTCTTCTTAGAGATGCACTTCATGTGAGCTACCTGTTTACACTTTACACAGTTTTGGATCTTCTGACGTCGTGTTATGAGTGATTCACAAATAAAACAAATGGTTTCGCGATGTTGTACAGCTGAGTTCCTACATTTAACACATTCAACTTCGTTTCTACTGTTAACGTAAGTACATCGGTTATGAACAATTTCATTACAACTGTTGCATTGTAAAAGTGAACTCCTATTGTTGAAACCAATATTACAGACTATACATAGTTTTGTCTTACTGTTTATCATACGACTGGAGGTGTGGTTTGGTCCGCGTCGATCAGCTGTTTGTGCGGGAGAGGGCAGGGGGTACTCGCGGTCGGGCTGTGGTTGTTTGCTGTTGTTGCTGTTGTTTTCATTGTCCGTTGATGCTGCTTCCCTGTTGATGTATTTGCGAGTGCTACCTGTTTTTATTGTTGTTCTTGTTGCATGTTGTGCTACTTGGGTCGCCGATATCTGTGGTATTAATGGTAATGCTGTGGGTAGTGTAGAGTTGGTGGAGTGGGTAATTGTTAATTCCCTGCATTTATCGCATTCCATTTCTTTTCTGCTGGTAACATAAGTACATCGATCGTGTACTGTTTCATTTATATTTTAAGAGCTGTAGAACCAGCTCGCCTTATTAAGTATCACAGCTCGTGATCTTATCACAATATCCGGCGGAGGGTTCTAGGGGTCTTTGGGCTTTCCCCCTCCTTTTTCTCCTTTAAGAATAACCTTAATTTGTAATACCACATGGACTAACTAGACCCGCTGCCGTAACGCCACACAGGTTAGTTTTGCCTTATCCAGAGCCACAGACAGGTACTGCATCAAGAAAGTGTGATTAGGAGCCCACAACTTAGTGTTAGCTATGTCATCAATTGAATAATTTTGTAAGAATCTAAGAGAGACGGCCCACTTTCTTATGTCATGGGCTCTGCCCACTACACGGGATTACTTTCTTTAATGACGTCTACTACTAACGAGGCTAATTTCCTTCTCGTGACGCTAGTACCTGTACTGTTGACCCATAAAAAGCCTGGTTGTTGAGGTTGTGCTACCCTCAAAATCTTAAGTAAAGCCTGCACTGGGCACAAAATGTGATGCGTATGTCTGCGTTTGAGTACCGGGACTGTCAATTCTGAAAACGCATGATCACAATGTTCATGATTATATTTGCGCGAATGAAGCAAGGATAAAGCTTTGTCCAGCGACCAGGTAGGCATGAGCTGACGTGGTGGTGGGCGCAGTTTAAAACATGCTCTCATGAACCCTTTTTCCTCTGCCTGCAGTATGGATAGACCAGTGAGGTCGTAAAAGGGGTTTCTAATGGCAGACAAGTGATTTTTTAATGTAACTACAGAAAAGCGCTTTTGTTCCAACAAATAGTCTAAATACTTAAACACCAAAGCTACTGATGATTCTGTTTGCGCTGTTTCCACAATCCAGGTTGTGAATGTTTTCCAATGTGATTGGTATTGTCTCCTGGTAGACATAGTATACTGATTAAGAAATTTACTTGTAACACTCTCCCCGTACTGAATTAGCCATTTGGCATTTTGAAGGTCCAGAAGGCAAAAGTCAGCGAGGTCTCTAGGTTGCCAATTGTCTCCAAGTGGAAGTACGAGACCAGGAGTGACACCGGGTTCTCGCACCACGTTTTCAATTGGTGGTACCACACCTGAGCCGGCCAAAGTGACGCGATCATCGAGACTACGCCCCGGTAACCCCGTAGTTTGTGAACTACTTGACACATGAGTGAAGCGTCTGGAGACGGAAAAAGATAGATGGAATTCCATTTGTTCCAGTCCTCCAACAATGCGATTGGACCCCCCGCCGAAGTCTTTTCCCGGCGGGTTAGGAAGAGAGGGAGCCTGTGGTTTCCCTCGGACGCGAATAGATCCACTTGTGGACGGTATGTCTCTGCAATCATCTTGTTGAAGATGTTTTGCTTGATTGCCCAATCTACTGTGGTGCTCTGTCTCCGGGACAGAGCGTCTGCCCAGACGTTCGCCACGCCCGGGAGATAAGATGCATGCAGATGGATGCTCAGCTTTTTGGCCAGAACAAAAATCTGTTCTGACAATTATAGTAACTTCCGAGACCTCGTTGACCCTTGCTTTTGAATGCAGTGTACACGTTCAAATTTTCCATTCGAAATGCAATTGACTTCCCTTGTAACAAAGAGAAGAGCCGTGAGTTTGAAGGAAAAACAAAGGGACTAGAAGCTCTTGTTTGTTGATATGAAAGTTCTCATCTTGGAACCACAGACCTTGGCCCTGATGGCCTAGGTTTGACTGATATCCCCAGCCTATTGTCCCTGAGGCATCTGTGTCTATCCATACTGTAGGTGGGGGAGAAACCCAAGTCGTTATTGAGTGCAATGTTTCCTTCTTTGCCCAGACCGACAGTAAGCTGTGAATTAATGGAGGAATGGTCCCTAATTTTCCCTCCGGCAAGAGTGGGAAAAATCTGTTGCCTTCCAGGATTAATCTCTTCACTTTCAACCGGCCCAACTTCACAGTTAGTTGAATCCAGTTGAGATAACCGACCAGGGACTCCCACGTTCTCCTCGTCGTGTTCAAACTGTGGAGAAACCGAAACAGTTTCCTGCGAAATCTGTTTCGGTTGTCCACACTCTGACTGAGAGTAAAATTGGCGGTGTCCCAGACCAGCCCTATCCACTGAATTACCTGTATGGGAACAAGGTGCGACTTTGCCAGGTTGACCTTGAACCCTAGGGTTTGTACATTATTTATTACTTGATTTACATGGATATGACATAAACTCTCTGACTCCGCCACTACTAGCCAGTCGTCTAGGTACCAAAACACCTTGATCCCCTGGGCTAACATTGGCATAAGGGCCTGCCGGACTAATTTTGTGAAAATTCTCGGTGCCAGGTTCAGACCGAATGGCAATCTCTGAAAGACCTAAGTCTCTTGCCTTATCCTCAAGGCGAGGAATTTTTGGAACCTTTTGTTTATGGGGACATGCCAATAGGCGTCTGTCAGGTCTAGTGAACACATCCAGCCTTGTGGCGGGAGTGTAAGCCTGATTTGATTCACAGTGAGCATCCTGAAGGGTGAATTGTGAATGTGTGTGTTCAGACACGAGAGATCTACTACTGGTCGTATCTGCACAATGTCCCTCTTTGGCACTAGGAAAAGTCTGGACGTGAACACGTGGCAAGTTGGATTGACTAGGACAATGACATGCTTGGTAATCATCTCTTGGACTAGCGACTCCACCCCTATAGGAACATGATTGAATTCTCGAGTTTGACTTAAACGAGGTCGTCGGAGCCACCGCCAAGTGAT
The DNA here is from genome assembly GCA_032716605.1 of Paralithodes platypus. Taxonomy (NCBI): domain Eukaryota; kingdom Metazoa; phylum Arthropoda; class Malacostraca; order Decapoda; family Lithodidae; genus Paralithodes; species Paralithodes platypus. The sequence goes on along the minus strand of CM064505.1, from coordinate 8,942,341 downwards.
CCCTTTGCTTACCACTGTCCGAGCCCAAGTCCGCCGGGGCCAGGCCCTGCGACATGCTTGGAATAACCCAGTCGCTTGGTTGGGCTTGTCCGGCAGAACTACTCTTGGATCCAACTCGCCTGCGGTAGGCCCCGGGAGAGAGAGAGTCTGATTGACTAGTTTTTTGGTGGTGGTTGGGCAGATGCAGAAGGGTGACTAGATTTGACAGATGTCGTTCCCTGCTAAGGCTTGTGTTGTGACGTACCCTTGTTATTCCACTTGCCTGATTGTTTCCCTTGCTTTTGCTTGTACTAAGTACCTCCCTGCTGTTGGGGAGACCTGGGGTTCTGAAATGACTATTTAGCCCAGGTATATTGAGACTTGCCTCCACCTTTTGGTTTAGAGTATGGTTTCTTAAAAGACTCCTTCTTTGGCTTGGAAGTACTCGTCTTCAAGCTGTCTACCACATTATAAACTGCCGTCCATGTGTCTAAGTTTAGCAAAGAGGAAGTTAAGACAGGGGAAAGCGTTACCCGGCCACCAATGTCTTCCGGTAACTTCTTCACCATGTACACCCGTAAGTCCTGTCGTGCACAAACAGCCTCCATTAAGGCTATTCTGATATCACCTAGGGACTGTATTGAATTTTGTAAAAGTAGCCACCGGGTCAGTTCTGTGGCCTTTCGTACATTTTGATCAGAGATGGCAGTTATAGTCCTCGTGAGTGACTGGGCTATTTGGCGGCTTAAGAAGAATTGTGAGAAAAGTCTATAGGCTTTGTAACGCAATTTGAAATCTCTGTCTAAGTGGGCTGGAGGGGGAGTTGAGAAAGGTTCCCGTAATTCATAAAGGGACAGTTTGGGGGCTGCCAGGAAGTCAAACGAAGCAGGGGACACCCCTCCAGCCTTATTAATGGGTAGAGAGAACCATGAGTGGGTTTCTTGAGGAATTTGATGGGAGGATTTTGAGGTAATAGTGGCTGCAAATTGTTGCGCCTCAGCTTCCCAGTCCACCCACGGGCCCACACCTACCTGCCCCACCTGCAGGACTGGATTGTGACTCCGATCGAGCACCGGGATTGTATCCAATTCCGGTATCAGCGAGTTGAGTGACTTTATGTCATTTACGCCGTCAGATCGAGACCAGTCCGCAAACAGTCGTGCAGCCGAGGCAGGAGGTAATGCAGGGGTAGCAGAGTATGCAAAGAAATCAAAGGAATATACATTAGGTATGGCCTTAATTGTAACATCCAATAGTTGTCCTTGCGCATCTTTGGCTCTCAGTTTCTTGCTCTTACTCACCTCAATGGTCCATTCACTAGGGACCGGAAGCTCCCCCGATACCAACGTTTGTGCCATATCTGGATTCTGGGCGATAGCCGGTACCTATGAGCAGTCTGGCCCATACAAGAGAGGCATAAGGCCTCTCCTCTGTGGGAGCTTATCGAGGGGAGAAGCAATAATGTCCGTGATCACCCGAACATTTGTGGTCGTCAAAGAGGCGGGCACTGTCGTGCCACTTGCCGTGATATTCGCCGGATTTACGTTAAGGGGAGGCAATGATTTATTGGGAGGCTTAACTCCGGTCGATTGTAATGGCCGCACTGTTGACCATATCAGGGGAGTTACCGGAATAGTAGTGAAAGGACCCTGGGAAGTAGGAATATGATATTGGCGCATGACTTTATGTAAGATCTCATTTAGGTCATCTGTCGTTAAACACTTGCTATGGGACTCTCTGGAGGACTCAGAACCTTCCTCAAATACTTCCTCATTAGGTCTTGGTTGAGCTGAGGACAGATCAACGTCCTCTTGCTCCTCCGGTATTTCCACTACTTCCGGCATCGATTGCCGTGGTTCTGGCACCTGATCGTTTATTGGCCAAGCTAAGTCAGGGACCGACGAGGGGATTGTTTGTACATTATCACGTTCCCTAGTCGTGTCCTGAGTCTGAACTAAAGGTTGTACCTGACAGGGCTCTGACTGTCTCCAGACGCCTCTACCCTTATCAGTGGGTGGTTGGGAGTCTGGTATCACATCGTTAAAAATGTCCCCACTCTGGCGTGTACTAGATGAGCCGCCCCGGTACTGTTCTGCTAGTACCCTCTGTGACACTACCAGAGGACCCCTACGTGTTACAGCAAAGTCTAATTTAGGTATAGCAAATGTAAAATCCTGTGATTCACTTAAAGGTTCCCTAGGTACATCCCTGGGATTCGACTCAGTCCCCTCCATCCCTACCTCCGAGCTGCCAGATTGGACGTTAGGAAGTTTGGAGGTAGAGGCGGGCACTTTTATGTCCTGTCACTGATATGGGGGTCGAAGTAACTGACTCATCCTTCCGTCGTTTGTTTGACCTAGAAGATGACTCGACGGAAGACTGACGGGCCTGTCTACGAGGGGGACCTAGATCTGGAACGAGACTCGGTCCTAGGTGAAGGTGAACGTCCTCGTTTCCGCTGGCCGGGGGGGGGGGGGGGGGTTTGCCTCAGAACTGTCGCTACTCTCGCTACTAGTTACTAGCTCTTTGGATAATACTTTAGACTTAGCTTTCGTTTTAGGAGTTGACTTGGATGGCAATAGTTTCAAGGATGGAGATCTGATAACTAGATAATCCCAAAGGGCTTCGTCTTCACAGTGCAAGGCCTTATGGGCAATGTCTTTAGCGTAAACATTATATAAGTTCTTAATCTCCTTCAGTGCCATGAGGCATGATTGATCTCTTTTGTCGAACAGCGTCGCTCGTAATTCCGCACACATGGCGTATTTCTTCAACAACCAGAGGCCCTGTGATCCATCAAGGTACTTTACGCACCTCACGCATAGTTTGTGTCCTAACACTGGTAAAAGAGAGCAGGTAGGAGTAGCGCAAAGAGTGAACAGAGGCATGATGGAGCTAAATTAAGACCCCCCCCCCCCCCCCCGCCGTGATCGGCCCCTCACCTGCTGCCTGTGCTGCTACCGATGTGCTGTGATCTGGAAATAGAAAATTTCCAGGAATTGATGCTCATAAGGAAAATCCGAGAGGTTTTACACATCCTACCTTAAGTCCGCCGCAAAATTAGCTATAGCCACTGCTACTCTAGCCTTCCGCTGGACCTGAAAGTGAAAAACAAGGTTTTACAACTCCAGAACTGCTTACCTGTGACAAAGTGTCACTGGCCCACTACGACCTTAGGTCTTTACTATTATTAACTATTTGGTCTAGATAGATAATATTTCACAATTGGCTGTTGCGCTGGGCGTTCGAAGTCATGCCGCGTGATGCTATCGGTCTGGGTGAGTTCACTCGGCGGGCCGAGATAACTCCCTTAGGAATTAGCATTTCCGCAGGGAGGTTCGTGGTATAGCACACCACGCCGGGACATTTGGGTTATTCCTTACTCGTCTGCAAGACGAGAAGATGGCGGCAATACACAGAAAGGCCGCCGGAAAAACAAACCAAAATGTTCAGAGATGTTGACTTATATGGGAAAGTCCGACACCCCCAAAAACCAACACCACCACCAGGACGTCTCCTGACTCCCTGTTTTACATGTACAATAACACTATATGCACAAAACGAGGGATAACGTAGGGCTACAAAAAGTATTATCATATTATTAATAAATAATTTTACCACTAACCCCCTAAGGAGACCCCTACTGAGGCTGGCCACGAGGCTCGTAGAATCATCATCTTGGCTGGTAACCTACCTCCTGAAGACACAGCCGCAGCATCCGGTGAAGGGGGCCCACGAGAGAGGGCAAGCGCAGGCTCGGACCCTAGAAGGTTCCACACCACGTGTGGCAACCCTTGAACTAGAGCGCCTGCTAAACAAAGATAATGCAACTGCCTCATAGAGACGGCCTGAAGCATATTCCTGCGGGTATAGTAGCCTCCTAACTAATAAATAAGGACAACAGCTAAGGCGCAGAAAAACAAAATAAACACAAGAGGCGCTGATCCTGGGGGACACGAAGGCGCCTGTACAATAGTACCCTATTTTAACACTCCCTGCGGGCATACCAATGGGGTAGCCTGTGCTAGCTACTCTAAAACCTGTTCAATACAACTCAGATATATACAAATGGGCAAGGACCCACTAGAAGAGACCGAACGAAGAATGTAGCAGGAGCACAGGCCGCACACACCCACTCGGTATGAACGCGGGGAGAGGAAGAAGGAATGATGTCTCTGAGAGCAACGTCAGGGATAGAATCCACGCAAGAAATTCACCGAGATGGAAAGCATTAATATAACAAGTATTAAGTTAATTTTCTCTTTTTATTTTTTACAAAGTCGTAGTGAGTACTCAATCATAAGACGATTCCATAAGGGAATTAGCGTTGCACTTATGACGCAGGACTCTTCCTCCCCGCGGCGGTAGTTTCAAACTGGCGGATCGCGGGCGCTTGAAAGTGGACTATTATACTAATAGGCATATCGTCAATGATGGAGGGGCCACTAATAAATATATACGTTATCAAATAGCACCTACACTCCTACAGTATGTTAGTGTATTTGTTTTATTTGCCTTGGTTATGTTTATTTATGTGATATAAGAGTTTTTACCAAATGTTGTTAAAATTATGTAATTCACTTCCATTCTCTGTATATTATTAATATATTTCTATATAATATTCCCTAATATAACTATGTTCATTTCCTTTATCCGTATAATGCTTTTTTTTCGTATGTTTTGTGCTTAGAACGTGGCGGGCAGCTATATATGTGTTAATAGTTCTACTCGGTCTTCCCTAACTATTCTTTCCTAAATCTATCCTACGGAAAACTTAATTTGTATATAATAAATCTACTTCTTTTAAATAGACGAGGTTTAGACAATGACCAGATTAGACAAAGTGTTGGCTTATAGGATATATAAGTATAATAGAGCGTCATTTGGTAGAGAACATACCTTCGCCTATGCTGGCTGGTTCTATATCATTAATATGATGGACCGAAATTATCAAAGGACTGGATTTTTCGAAAAGGGGCTCCAGTCCTGTCGCTATTCATGACTTGCTTTGTGCAGGCTTAATAATCCCAAAGGGTTGATAGCTGCTAAATTCTTATTTTAACTAACTAATTAATTAAATTTCCTTCTTGATCTAGGCTCCAGGGTATATTCCAGATCGCCTCCTAAATCGAATCACTTCTCCCAAGGTGCATATTCTATTTGCCCACCATATGTCGTGAAAATATCTAGATTGCCTCCTAAATTGAAACACCTCTCCCAATAAGCATATTCTATTTGCCCACCAAATTTCGTGAACATCGGTTCGTATCATTTTGAGATATCTTGTTTAGAGTCAAACAAAAAAACCGACAAACAAACTGAGGTAAAAGTTCGACCAACCGATTTTGTTCGCTCTCTCTCTCCCTCTCTCTCTCTCTCTCTCTCTCTCTCTCTCTCTCTCTCTCTCTCTCTCTCTCTCTCTCTCTCTCTCTCTCTCTCTCTCTCTCTCTCTCTCTCTCTCTCTCTCTCTCTCTCTCTCATGGGAGTTCATGAATTTGTAAGCGACTGTTCCTATGTACTGGTAGGTGAACAAAGGCACCAATTGTTAGGATACTTGCCCATTCATATCGTCCCGGCTTGTCGTATCTGTTGTGAAGCATATGCGCAACCAATGTGCCACCAATGTGTCTGACCGATCTCTGGGGCAATGTAGCGTTATATAACACACCTCCAACTATATTTTGGATATTTGAGCTAGAGAAGACTTACCCCACCAAACTGCATATGATATATATTATAAGTAAATTATATAAAATAGATCCTGACAGTTCAATATGCCGTTTTCTTGGATATAACAGCCTCTTCAAACTCATAAAAATTACAAGTTTCTTCATGATATTAGCATTCAGTCGTAGGTAAATTCATGTAATAACAATAGTTATGTATAACAGGACTTTTATCGTGATTTTCTAATTAATTCTGCGAAAGTCTGTGTGATGATTTTGCTTTCTTCAGTAACAGCCAAGTCAAAATTAGCAACGAAACGATAAGTCGTCTGCTTTGATAATTTGTGTTTTTAATTTACTGACTATTCTATTGCACATGATGCACACACGAGTTGCTGAATATGAAAACAACAATTATACTGTAGATGCATTTTATTCTATTTTTTATTTTTTGGCAACCAAATACTATATCAGTATGTGTGCATGCTGCTAATCAGAAATGGGTTAGTCAATAATTATCTTCAGTTATAGATCGATCGGTTCGCCCGTCAATATATCATGTTAGGTCATACTGTAGGTGTGTGCTTGGTATGAGCTGAACAGACGATGGAGTTGAAACTGCAGGGTTTGTGGTAAGAGATTATGGTCAGGTGAACGAGGCTCAATAGCCAGAGAAAAATACTGACTGTATGCATGGTTTGAGTACTGGCCTGAAGAAGCTATCTACTAAACTTTGTCAATAAAGTGATCCTCCTCAAATGGTGATATTTTCATTGAATGATAGTTGGTGGGAAGATAAGCTATGCAGCAAGGAATATGTGACTCACTTTAAGAGGCGATCTGGACATTTTCACGACAAATGGTGGGCAGATAGAATATGCACTATGGAAGAAGTGATTCAATTTAGGAGGCGATCCGTAATATATCCCGGAATCCAGATCCAGAATGTGTGTTAGGTCATTAATATTAATGATAATTATAGAACCAGCCAGCATAGGCGAAGGTATGTTTTCTACCAAATGACGCTCTATTATACTTATATATCCTATAAGCCAACACTTTGTCTAATCTGGTCATTGTCTAAACCTCGTCTATTTAAAAGGAGTAGGTTTATTATATACAAATTAAGTTTTCCGTAGGATATAATTATTTAGGAAAGAATAGTTAGGGAAGACTGAGTAGAACTATTAACATATAAATAGCTGTCCGCCACGTTCTAAGCACAAAATATTTGAAGAAAAGCATTATACGGATAAAGAAAATGGACATAGTAATATTAGGGAATATTATATAGAAATCTATCTATCTATCTATTGCCTGACGCCGTGATCCCCGAAGGGGTGGCCACGAACGAACCGCCCCCATGCACCTCTGTCCCCAGTCAGTCGACGCCCCTCCCCCCAACCAGCACCACCTTCGTTCATGTACTTCCTCACTCCATCCTTCCACCTCATATATAGAAATACTGTAATAATATACAGAGAATGGAAGTGAATTACATAATTTTAACAACATTAGGTAAAAACTCTTATAACACATAATTAAAACTCTTATAACACATAATTAAAACTCTTATAACACATAATTAAAACTCTTATAACACATAATTAAAACTCTTATAACACATAATTAAAACTCTTATAACACATAATTAAAACTCTTATAACACATAATTAAAACTCTTATAACACATAATTAAAACTCTTATAACACATAATTAAAACTCTTATAACACATAATTAAACATAACCAAGGCAAATAAAACAAATACACTAACATACTGTAGGAGTGTAGGTGCAATTAGATAACATATATATTTTGATAGGGATAGGGAGAAGGATATTATATACTGTATGTGTGTATTTTATTGATAATATGAGAGAGAGAGGTGTGGAATTTTAGTTTAGGGGAAGAAAGTGGGGGTAAGGTAACTACCGTACTACCCTGCTTCTACACCCTCCTATTCTGCCCTCTCTAACACCCCCCTCTCACTCCCCTTTCTCTGGCTGGCACCTAGTCTGTAGGGGTACCAAGCAAAATACAATACATTTTAGTTGACGCGTTCACGTGGGGGTCTATGCATTTTTATGAGTGACTATACAATTGGCCAGGCTTGATCGTGTGGGTTCGATCCGCCGACCCTTTGATCAGTAGCCGACACTCTACTGACTATGCCACGGCTCGCGACACATGTACTTTATACAGTACTTTATTATACAGACGAACAATTTGGTTACCCACCTGACAGACATTGGCAACGCTGCCTTTCTATACATTGGCAACGCTGCCTTTCTATACATTGGTGTAGCCAAGTAGATAAGACGGTTGCATGGATTGTTGTAATAATATTTGGTTTTAAGGGGAGATGGGCCGTTTTTCTGGTCCCCCTTCGTCCTCATGCTTAGCCCCATTAGTTTTCAGATTACAACTCATTCGGCCCATTAGTTTGGCGATTATATAAACTGTTATGCCACGTTAATAAGATAACGTGAGATAGTCTGATTGCGATTTCCACCTGAGGAATCTGCGCTAATCATCAACTGAAATGCCTCTCTACTGGGCAAAGATGAGCCTTAGCTCTATATATAGCACCCTAGTAATAAGCAATGCACACAAAATACACATGATAGGTTTTAACAGGTTTTATTCCTTAACAGCTAGGGTACAATCTCAATATATCTCTGGAACAATAATCATAACATTCATATAAATAGAATAATAGTGTTACAACTGAACATATGAATAATAACACAAGAGAGGATAAGTCTCAAATCACAATAAATAAAGTCCTGATATATATATACAAGCTCTCAAATATGGCTTGGCAAAAGTGTGAATAATAGTTACTGCGAAGTCAATACAGTAGCACTGATAAGTATGGACAATAGGACAGTATTTGACTTCTAAACGAACAATAAGTCTAAGCGACTTGAACTGATAATTAGATGGAATAAACTCAAAGAGTCATAAATATGAATTAGAAACTCATAAACTTGTAATAAATATTATAGTCAGAAATACGTTACTGAGGAGCAATTATTCGCGACTTGAATTAATCACTATTGGACTTGTACCATGATAATACGTAGCGTATAAACTAAGATCTGAGTAAGCGTTCATGTTGACGTGTAAGTGTACCGTATTTATTTCCCGGATAAACCTTTGTATATTTCTACATTAACAAATACAGGAGCCAGTGTTCGTAGAAGTATATAAACGTTTTCCGCCTGATAGAAGTGTATTTGTTCTCCCGAAGCAGAGCAATGATTAATAAATAAAGGAGGGAAGAATGGAAAATCTTCTTGTATTACTTTAATTATTAGTGAACCTTATCATATCTTGGTCTAGACCCTCACAACAATCATTGTTACCATTACGAACAAAAGAAACACTTAAATGATGTATGTATGATTTATAATGAGAGAGCAGGCACTGGTAGAGCGACTTTGGAGCACTAGGTGTAGCTGTAGTTGTCTCGGCACTTTGACTACAGGGTCTAGGATTTCACATCTCCTCGACAGGCTCGGGCCCAAATAACTGCAGGGCACAGTTGTCTCTCTTTCTCTCTTTCCTTGGCTCGACACAATGCACTTGGTCACAATCGACGTTGAGTCTGGTGGAAGATAGCAAAGGATCCCCTACCCTTGGAATACTGAGGGTATTAACAGGCATAGACGGACAAGACAAAAGCAAACTATCTGGAACTGCGAGCAGGTACAGTGATGCAAACGAAATCTGAATAAGGTTATCTAAATTTGCATAAAAAGTACTGGAGTCACCTAATATGCTCTGATCAAAGGGTGTCTCAACCAATAAATAAATCTCATTCCCGTAATTCAATGCTGTGTTACGACCGGCACAACGAAATAAACAAGGGCACTTAATACTGGACTAGAAAATAGGCTATATCTGCAACAACGGTACGCTAATTCCAAACCCTCGAACTATTAAGCCGGTGAACAAAACACTTAAACCCTCCAGAGTTAATCTACTGGATAACGGGGTATCAATTAACCTGACAAGCGCGATATAGACCTAGGTGCTAGGGTAGTTATTTGTGCATTTCTAGCCCTGGATTCTGACAGAATTCGTTATATTTACAATATAAAGCATTATTTGTTTTCGGTATGCTTTTATTTTACATATATGATGTATATATGAACCTTCAAGAGTGCTAAAATAAGTGGGAAAAGCATTTGGGTGGTGAAAAACGAAGATATTGGCCACCCGGTCATAATCTCAGGCGAGAGAGAGCCACAGGCAGCCCTCCCCTCTCGCTGTCTGGGAGTCAACTGAGACGAGCAGGGCGGTGTGTGCCGGTGTCTGGGTGTTGCATAACGATCTTTTATGCAACCCACTTGTGCTACATTATCGCGGGAGAGAAAAATAACCGATAAATGATGATAATAAGAGGAACAATAGGTGATAATTGAGGAGGGGGGGAGGGGGGAATAAGGTGGGGAAGGAGGGGAGGGGGAGGGGTGAGAAACACATGGATGAGTACTAGAGGGGAATTATCTCACCTAGAGACAAAATCCTTTGTTTTGATAGGCCCTTTTTTTTTTGGAAGGCTTTTTTTATGGTCATGCTTCCGTGAGGCCTATCGCGTTCCCTATAGGAAGCCTTCCGTGAGGCCTATCGCGCTTGCCGGGTTAACTGGGTTTAGTGCACTTCTACAAAGGCTTTCCGGTGACGGCAAAGCCAACTCACAACAGGAGTACTTACGTTACTAAAATGCTCTCAAGTAATAACAATGCTTAAATAAACTATGACAAGATTTAATAAAGGAGTATATGCTTACGTTAACTTTAGTGTGAGTCTGAACTCAACACTAAACTCTTCAATGCTCTATGAAAAAACTGGAAGTCTAGTCCTACAGCAAACAGATATGGAATCTTCTGAAAACGTCTGATGCTCTAAGATGCTCGTCGAATATAGAACAGAAATAATGCAGGGGCAGGACACCAAAGCGTGTATCTTAAATACACCAACAAGTAGGATACATATATATAAAACAAGGGAGTGCAACAACTCTGTGACAGCACTAATAACAGCCACTCAATAACAGTACTTCCTTAGCCAACGTAACAGCCAAACTGGGTTGTGCACTATGCATCAACCTAGGCTAAAATAATATGTGAATAATTCCTAAAGCATACACAGTTAAAGTTAATAAACACAATGCTGTCTTTCTCACTAATAGAGTCTTGCAGCGGCATAAAAGGTACAAGGAGCCTAGGCAGAGCGCAAGCATGCTCGTAGCCTACTGTTTCCCCTTGAACAGATTTCCCCTAATGTTACGTTAAGTGACTAGGAGGCTCTCTTGGTAAGTCCAGATCTCAAGTATCTGGTCTTACCCTGGCACTCCACAAAGGTCAACAAAAATGAGGTAGCAAGCATACAAGCAAGAGTAGGCAAAAGCCCTTCGCTTGTATGCTGCTACGCTCGCAAAGGAAACATATGCACAAGGGTTACAGGCTACCTAGCTCCGTCGAAGTCATACAGGCTCTGACTTGCCATATACATAACTCAGACAACGACTAAAGATACCCTCCACTGTCTAGCATTAAATAGTAGGAAAGAATAACCCAATAATTAGAAGCACCCAATACTATGATACCATGTGACTATGACTCTAATAATCCCTAAAGCTAGTGCAAAACATATATGTGAGAACTGGTGCTGGTAATACGACTGGACGACTATGGAAGTCGTATGCAGAACCAGAAGGGATAAGTAATTGAATAAAGACAAGAAGTATGGAAAAGAAGAAGTTCAGAGAGAGAAACAGTAGTAAAGAGGGTTAGATTGGGGACAGATTGCAAGGGACGTCTAGGACCAAGCACAACATACCAAGCTCTGAAGAGACACACGGGAAGGATGCCCGCACCACCTTACTAAGACAGCGGCCTCCAATCGCAGACGACTACGTCATGAAGAGCAGGCGTCATATGACGCGTCAGGCCCGCCGGCCAATCACGAGCCAGTGGCACAGCCCAAGTGAGGGATGCACACGTACATACACACGCACACACTACCACCTCGCTGCTCCTTCTCGCTCTCTCTCCTTGCAATTCACTCTACATATTTTATACTCTATCAATTATATAAAATACTTCCAAGTGTCACAGACAAGAATAAAGACCACCACTGATCTGTCTGTGACAACATGAACACTAAGAAAGAAAGAACATCATTCTACGATTATTATAGCCCATTTCACTGCCCTGGCGAGCGCTAGCGAGTACGAGTACATTCTGGCAAGCTGGCCAGCATAACACCCCTCCCAAGATGTGGGACGTTTTAACCTCAGGTAAACGCCACATCTGACCAGACAGAATGCCCACCAACCCCGCATCACCCAGCTACTCTCCCAAGTTGTGAAAACAAGGCACAATCACAAACATAAAACACTGCATTATATAAAAAAAAATCTACACAACACTTCCCCAAAATAATAGTATCACTTAACAATATTACGCTCAACGAGCAAGCTTCACCTAGCCTAGCCTACTAAGACAAAAACTCATGATGTCATAGATTCTTGCTGTAACATACTGCACTTATACACTATCAAAAAGAAAGAGTTTTTATGTGAGGTTTTTATATTTTTTTAATAGTGTTTTTGGCGGCTTTGCCCTACAGGGGCAAGCCTAATTTGTCTCCACTCTCAAACCAACACTGACTGAACGGCGAGGGTGCTCCTTGAAACATACCCTCCCGTGACAAACAATCAGCCAGAATATTATCAGTGCCCTTAACATGCCACACATTCAACTTGTGTTCCGGCAGCAATACAACACCTGACACTGATAAACTGCCCAGTCCATCACAAGACTGGCACTTCTCTTCGCTCTCTCCGGCAACGGGACCTGGCAATAACCTTTCACTATTTCCACCTTAGTGATAAACGAGGCAGCCCCGATGAGGTCTATGGGGTCGTCAACTCTGGATAAGGTATAGGCGTCTGTCAGGGATGATGCACCAACACTCTTGCAATCAACACAAACACGGATGTTGCCACTCAACTCAGGTTGCAAAGTCACTGGCAACGACCACTCACGATATCCTTTATCCCTCAGACCCTTTTCCAACATGTAGTCCAGCTCTGCTTTCACGACAGGCTGTCGAGCAGGATTTATACGGTAGGGAGCCAATTTGAGCTTTGCACTGTCTCCAGCCTCTATATCGGGTGCCCCCCCGGACATCAGGCCTAGAGAATCAACAAACATGCGGACGTGCTGCCACAGCCTAGTAAACAACTTCTCTTGGAGCTTAGGAACAAGAGGTTGCAACTTATCTCGAAGAACAACATGCTCATTGCCCTCCCACAACCCAGCCGGGACCGCAGTTTCTAAACTATAGTCTCTCTCCTTCTCCACCTCTGTCCCTAAAACAGCCAGGTCATGAGAGGGACAATCTGTACCACCTGTGCAGTCACTCCCACAGTTCATAAGTGCTAATGCTTCCCCGCCGATACCGTACATGCGCACCCCCGCATTCCTTGCGACTTCATCTGCCTGCGCAGCATCACCGCCTTCAGCGCCACTGCCAGATACAGTCGGTCTATGGTAGGGCTGTTGCATTTTACTAAAGCAGCATTGGGAGGCTATGCGACGATCGGGCGTATCTAGTCCATAGTCCATAAATAATCACATAATTAAGCATCTGGAGAATAATAAATTAATCAGTGATAGGCAATATGGTTTTAGACGATGTCGATCAACTGCAGACATTCTTTGCCTTCTTACGCATCAAATCAACCAAGCTACAGACCAACATGGTGAAACACATACAATAGCACTGGATATATCAAAGGCATTTGATAGAGTCTGGCATCAATCCTTATTGTCAAAGATGTCACACTACGGCCTTGCATCATTAGTTCCACTAATTTCTTCTTATCTTCATAACAGAAAAATATGTGTAATGGTAGATGGCCTTTATTCTCAATTTCACTCAATAAATGCTGGTGTTCCCCAGGGATCAGTTTTGGCCCCAACTCTGTCCCTCATTCATATCAATTATCTCATATCTACCACTCATAATCCAATACATTCCTACGCAGATGACTCAACACTCCACAGTTCCTTCACATTTACCAATTCTTTCACCCAACCCAATCTTATAAATTCAAAAATAAACACTGCAATTTCTCTGAACCAGGACCTTTCTAGAATTAATGAATGGGGACAAGAGAATCTAGTTTCCTTTAATGCACAGAAAACCAAGTACATTAAATTTTCTAACCGACAGAATCTCACTGACTCCCATATATTTCTTAATGATGTAAATATACCCACTTCCCCTAGTATTGACATTCTCGGTGTAACATTAACTACTAACTTGAGCTGGACACATTATGTTAGAAGCATTGCTAAGAATGCCTCTAAAAACTGGGACTACTGTACAGAGTTCGAGAATTCTTCACTGACGAGCAGTTGGCCGTAATATATAAAAGTCATGTGCGTTCTCAGATGGATTACTGTTCACCTCTGTGGGGTGGAAGTGGAGTGGTTGCATTGAGGCAGTTGGACAAAATTCAAAATAAAGCTATTAGATTAATCAATAACCCTGCAATCACACAGGACCTTCCTACATTATCCATACGAAGAAACGTTACATCCCTTGCATTATTCTACAGATATTTTCACAGCAATTGTTCCGAGGAACTTGCTTCAATTGTGCCGCCTCTCCACATCTTTCCCCGTAGAACTAGGGCAGCTGAGAGCGCCCATGAATTTACACTTTCTCCTCCACAATGCAGAACTTCTGATTATCAGAATTCATTTATCCCCAGAGCTACTACTCTTTGGAATTCACTTCCCTCGAATTGCTTTCCACAAACTTACAATCTACAAATGTTTAAATCCAGTTGTTACAAACATTTTATGAATGGAGGATGCCTTTAGGCACATGGACCTTTTTGTTTTATCAGTGTTTTTCCTTCCTCCGTTCATTGTCTCTTAAAAAAAAAAAAAAAAAAAAAAAAAAAAGTTACCCTCACCAATCTGCTTAATGTCCTGATACTGACCACCACCCTTAGCAGCCATGGGTCGACCCTGACCTGACAACCATGCCAAAGCCTCGTCGCCCACCTTGAACAACTGAAACAACGAGGCCAACGGTTTACTCACATCCAAGTGACCTGCCAGCGGAACATCGTGCACCGCATGAGTTGTGAGGCCTGGGTGCTCGGCACACACAGTGGGGTATGAACCGAGCAGGTGCTGGATCGCTGCACGCTGCTGCTCAGGCAGGTGCTCAAGCGCTTCCACAGCCACCTGACTCGTGTTCCCCGCCCACTGCTCCGCCGAGACATGACAATCCCAACTTTCCACCCCCTGTGCCTCACTGCCCCCCTCTCCTTCTCCACCTTGGCCGCTGCAGACCAACACAGGGACAGTAGGCTGCTCAGGTGGGCGCCTCACAAACTCCTTCAACAGGTTCACATGACATGCTTCCCCGTCTTCATTGAGTTCAATAGCCCCGTTCCCACAACTCTCAAGACTAAGATCTTCTAGTTGCACCTGGGAACTACTCTGTCATGGAGTGCCATCACGCCCTACCATGTCACTAGGGGGGACAGGTTCTGGGGCCACTCCGGAGCTCAAATTTGGTGCAAGTACCGAGTCACCAAGGAGTGTCGCTGGGTCCAAACTCTCAACACGACCACCAGCCTTGACTTTCTCCTTCCGACCCTTCCTCCGCTGGTCTGAAACCTGGGTACTAGGCTGTGACACCTGAGCGGACTGAGATCTCTCGAGCCCCTCTTGCCCCTCCCTACTCGTGTCGGCCGCCCTCTCGGCAATGACTAAGGGTGGAACCTCGGAAGCAGGCACCGCAAAGTCGTTACCGAGAAGGAGGTCGACCCCCTCAAATGGCAATTTCTCCACAACACCCACATCCAACTCCCGTGTCACACCATCCACCTCAAGCTCCACTCTGACCAGCGGGTAAGACCGCGTAGCATTGATACCTTGAACCACCACAACCCGAGCCGTGTTAATAGGCTTGCCAGTAAAGTTCTTAATAAGTGTCTGGGAAGCGCCCATATCACGCAGCAACTCAAGCCTATGCTCCACACCATCCCACCTCACAGTGCTGTGCCCCCTATGACCGCAAAAAGCATCTCGGACGGGTGACGAGCCCTCCTGCTGCTTCTGCACCGACTGTGACTTTGCAACCGACATATTACCCCGGGTAAACGCGGAAGACCTCAAAGACACACCGATGTTGCTCACTAGTGACACCACTGCTGTAGGCGGTGTGCTCGGACATGAGCGCGCAATATGCCCCTTCTCATGACACTTGAAACACTCCACTTCGCTCTTGGACTTCCTCTGAGGTGAGGAAGGGCCCTGGCCTTTCTTTAACGGGAAGGGTTTCGACTTGGGTTCAAAATTGGCACCAGTACTCTTAAATGGGTAATTAGTTGTGTCCTTAATTCGGGGAGGTGGAGTGGTACGCCCCTGGTTACCTGCCTCAGCTCTCTGTGCAGACCCGCACTCACGAATCAATGACAACCTGAGATCAGCTAGCTCAGCCGCCTCCTGCAGAGTTTTAGGTTGCTTTTCTTTCAGGTTAAGAGTCAAGTCACTGCCAGTACATTTGAAAAATTGTTCTAACAACACTAATTGCTTCACTGCATCAAAAGTAGTTGCCTTCTCCGACCTCAACCAATTTTCAAACGCATCTGACAGCTCTCTAGCGTGTTCCTGGAAAGTACTCTCCTTTGTCTTAGGAACAGCCCTACACTTCAGCCTATAGGTCTCTGGCTGCAACTCATACGCCCTCAGGACAGCCTCTTTCAAAACCTCGTAGTCAATGCAAGACTCTAGGGGTAAAGCATCGTACGCCTTGAGTGCTTTCCCCGTCAATCATGAAGAAACAAGGGCTGCCCACTTCTCCTCGGGCCATTGGTGCTGCCGGCACTTTTTCTCAAAACGGAGAAATAATTCTGTAACTCCTAACTCATCAAACACTGGAACCAACTTTAGTAGATGCGACAGGGACTGGTCATGGGGTCGACCCCCCTGGACGACACGGTTCCTCGTCACCTCTACACGAGTTTTCTCTAGGTCAATATCGGCACAATACCTTGCAGACTCAGCCTGATACCTATACTTGAGCTCAGACTAATGCTTTCGTTGCTCGAGCTCAGCCTCATGCTTTCGTTGCTCGAGCTCAGCTTCATGCTTTTGCTGCTCGAGCTCAGCCCTTCGCTGCTCGAGCTCAGTCTGTTGCTTAAGTTTGGCGAGCTCGAGCTGAAGCAACATCTCGGGAGACAAACTTTGAAGAGGGGGTGCTACTATTGGGGACCCACCCCGTGAGTCACCTAGAGGCATACCCAACTGCCAGCGGACCTCTGCCTGCGGGAACGTACTCGGCTCCGAAACCCGAGGGGGGGCCATGATAGGAGTTGAGTGGAATGGGGGCTGGGATGAAGGTGCCCCAGCTCCGGCTCCACCCGAACCCCCCTGCAACCCACCCAGCACACAGGTAACCAGCTCACTTCTTGACAAACCGCTAGTACCAGAAAACCCTAAGACCGTGGCTACACACTGCAGTCCGTACCGGTCCATTCCCGACACCCGGTCCGCCGTCACAGGCTCCTCCAAAAAAACCTCCGGGCATCCTCCTCATCGTTCATCACCCGAACGCCGTCTAACAACTCCACCTTCTCCACCTCCTCGCCTGTCTCTCGCACTGTGCCCTCACCATGCTCAGACCCGTCCAGTGACATGATGGAGTCAAAAAAAAAAAATCCCAAGTCAAGACAAAAGTAGCCAAACTCTCGCGTAGCTTTATTCACAAAAAATATTCGAAGATGTTTTTAAGTGCAATACTAGGTCACCAATAAGCTCCAACAAGTTCCATATATCCTCAAAACAATGTCCACTGCCAACACTGCGAGAAATAAATTCAACCCCAAATGGCAATAAGATTTCTCCAAAAAAAAATGCAATATTCAGTTCACTATATACTGGACTAAGGTCGCCATTTGTTACGACCGGCACAACGAAATAAACAAGGGCACTTAATATTGGACTAGAAGATAGGCTATATCTGCAACAACGGTACGCTAATTCCAAACCCTCGAACTATTAAGCCGGTGAACAAAACACTTAAACCCTCCAGAGTTAATCTACTGGATAACGGGGTATCAATTAACTGGGTTTAGTGCACTTCTACAAAGGCTTTCCGGTGACGGCAAAGCCAACTCACAACAGGAGTACTTACGTTACTTAAATGCTCTCAAGTAATAACAATGCTTAAACAAACTATAACAAGATTTAATAAATGAGTATATGCTTACGTTAACTTTACTGTGAGTCTGAACTCAACACTAAACTCTTCAATGCTCTATGAAAACACTGGAAGTCTAGTCCTACAGCAAACAGATATGGAATCTTCTTAAAACGTCTGATGCTCTAAGATGCTCGTCGAATATAGAACAGAAATAATGCAGGGGCAGGACACCAAAGCGTGTATCTTAAATACACCAACAAGTAGGATACATATATATAAAACAAGGGAGTGCAACAACTCTGTGACAGCACTAATAACAGCCACTCAAAAACAGTACTTCCTTAGCCAACGTAACAGCCAAACTGGGTTGTGCACTATGCATCAACCTAGGCTAAAATAATATGTGAATAATTCCTAAAGCATACGCAGTTAAAGTTAATAAACACAATGCTGTCTTTCTCACTAATAAAGTCTTGCAGCGGCATAAAAGGTACAAGGAGCCTAGGCAGAGCGCAAGCATGCTCGTAGCCTACTGTCTCCCCTTGAACAGATTTCCCCTAATGTTACGTTAAGTGACTAGGAGGCTCTCTTGGTAAGTCCAGATCTCAAGTATCTGGTCTTACCCTGGCGCTCCACAAAGGTCAACAAAAATGAGGTAGCAAGCATACAAGCAAGAGTAGGCAAAAGCCCTTCGCTTGTATGCTGCTATGCTCGCAAAGGGAAAATATGCACAAGGGTTACAGGCTACCTAGCTCCGTCGAAGTCGTACAGGCTCTGACTTGCCATATACATAACTCAGACAACGACTAAAGATACCCTCCACTGTCTAGCATTAAATAGTAGGAAAGAACAACCCAATAATTAGAAGCACCCAATACTATGATACCATGTGACTATGACTCTAATAATCCCTAAAGCTAGTTCAAAACATATATGTGAGAACTGGTGCTGGTAATACGACTGGCCGACTATGGAAGTCGTATGCAGAACCAGAAGGGATAAGTAATTGAATAAAGACAAGAAGTATGGAAAAGAAGAAGTTCAGAGAGAGAAACAGTAGTAAAGAGGGTTAGATTGGGGACAGATTGCAAGGGACGTCTAGGACCAAGCACAACATACCAAGCTCTGAAGAGACACACGGGAAGGATGCCAGCACCACCTTACTAAGACAGCGGCCTCCAATCACAGACGACTACGTCATGAAGAGCAGGCGTCATATGACGCGTCAGGCCCGCCGGCCAATCACGAGCGGGTGGCACAGCCCAAGCGAGGAATGCACACGTACATACACACGCACACACTACCACCTCGCTGCTCCTTCTCGCTCTCTCTCCTTGCAATTCACTCTACATATTTTATACTCTATCAATGGTATAAAATACTTCCAAGTGTCACAGACAAGAATAAAGACCACCACTGATCTGTCTGTGACACCATGAACACTAAGAAAGAAAGAACATCGTTCTACGATTATTATAGCCCATTTCACTGCCCTGGTGAGCGCTAGCGAGTACGAGTACATTCTGGCAAGCTGGCCAGCGTAACAGCTGAGTCCTGAGAAAGACTTGAGTGGCTGGTCTGTGCAAAGTCAAGGGTTTCAATTGCAAACTCGCTTAGAACGGGGCTTGCAATAGAACTGCTTACTGGGCTTCGTATTAACGAATCTGCAAGACCCGGGATCGAATCTCTGCCACGGCGGACATTTAGTGGGTGTGGTAGTACGTCCTAGCATGTTTCACATGCTCGCACCCAGTCAGGGAACATCCTGACGACGTATACAGACTAAACACACATAACAAAGCCACTCCAACAGCTTCCTCTCTCTCCAACACCTCTTGTCCCCTCTCTATACGCTTCAGAAAAATAGGAAAAGTAGAATGTAAATACGAGGTGCTGTTGTAAAGGCTTATCCCTCAATATTTCATCATTATCATCAAAATGGTAGTTGAAGCTGAGGGCTGAAGGCTTGCTTTTCCTATGCTCAACACGTATAGTGACTCTGATTTGGTCGGACCTAGGGGGGCCAGGCTCTGGGGCAAGAGGGACATGTGGGAGCCTTTGATTTTGTCTATTTTCCTAGAGCCAGTCACACTAACTTTGTTTTTTCTTTTCATATTGTGTGTGGATGAGGTCAGAAGCATTTGATCATTAACCCTTATTTAGCGGCGAGCAACATAAGTCGAGTTAAATAAAGCTGGACAATGTGGCGGCGCTCGACATAACTCGAGTGGCAATTTCAGCACGTAATGTGGCTGAGAGAGAGAGACAAGTGGTGGCAGGAGACTAGCGAGCGTATGACTGCTCCAGACCACCGCGGCGAACCTACTGACACAAATCTCAGCTCCCTCCTCCCTCTCACTCGCTACATACTCATTATGTACTGAAAGTACCGAATTACCTGCTTTTTGCACTCGCGTTGCGTTATTGCAAGAAAACTATCCATCATACAAGGATCGTTATGGTGTCATTCGAAAGCTCTGTTTATGCCCTTTCGGGGATAGGTACTTGTTTTACGTTCTGGGTCTTATTTAGGCATGAAAATGATCACGTAAACAGCCCTATTTTGGCTAAAAACACCCCGCTGTGCGGTACACATAAATAAACCGCATAGGCCGCTCGTAAGGTGTTAACCTGACAAGCGCGATATAGACCTAGGTGCTAGGGTAGTTATTTGTGCATTTCTAGCCCTGGATTCTGACAGAATTCGTTATATTTACAATATAAAGCATTATTTGTTTTCGGTATGCTTTAATTTACATATATGATGTATATATGACCTTCAAGAGTGCTAAAATAAGTGGGAAAAGCATTTGGGTGGTGAAAAACGAAGATATTGGCCACCCGGTCATAATCTCAGGCGAGAGAGAGCCACAGGCAGCCCTCCCCTCTGCTGTCTGGGAGTCAACTGAGACGAGCGGGGCGGTGTGTGTGGTCTGGGTGTTGCATAACGATCTTTTATGCAACCCACTTGTGCTACATTATCGCGGGAGAGAAAAATAACCGATAAATGATGATAATAAGAGGAAAAATAGGTGATAATTGAGGAGGGGGGGGGGAGGGGGGAATAAGGTGGGGAAGGAAGGGAGGGGGAGGGGTGAGAAACACATGGATGAGTACTAGAGGGGAATTATCTCACCTAGAGACAAAATCCTTTGTTTTGATAGGCCCTTTTTTTTTTTGGAATGCTTTTTTTATGGTCATGCTTCCGTGAGGCCTATCGCGTTCCCTATAGGAAGCCTTCCGTGAGGCCTATCGCGCTTGCCGGGTTAACCCTTTCACGCTCATATGACGCAGAGGTTGCCAGATTAGCAATAAGAAATAGAGTTATCTCACTCGTAAAATTACCTCTCCAAAATTAGTTTTCTGCCCACAGCTAACTCAAAAACAACTGCAGAGGTTGAAGTAACTAAACTAAAGGTTTCTAATTACCCCTGATGGTAACAAAGGCTTTAAAGTATCCCTAATAGACTCAACATCGCGTCATATGTCGGAGAGGGTTAAGTTGGGATTGTAGGTGACTTTGAGGGGGATTTAGACCTGATGGGTGATGATAGTCTACTATGACTTTGTCTCGCTTTTGTTTATTGACACTGGGGTTACTGAGGTTATTTATGTGGGAGGAATGGTTATAATGCTTCTTCACATTGACACTGTTTGATTCACTAAAGAGCACAGGGGCACACTGAATTGGTTGGTACTGAACTTGCATACACTTGTTGTGGTCCACATGTGCATTGGAGCGGCTAGGGCAGTCCCTCCTCGAACTGTGGTTTTCTATGTTGGTCACTGGGGGTTTGCAGCAGTTAGCCGTCTTTATTGAACTTGGTTTCTTTGGTGCTCTTGCTTTCCCTGTTTTGATGGTGCTTGTTTGGTGGGGGGCGCTGCTCCAGGTTGCACTTCGAAATTATGGAAGCGATGCGTAGTGGTGTTGCTGAGGTGGTGCTGGTTGTTCTTTGGTGGTTGAGGGGAATGCTTGGTATATTTTCTTCCCGTTGCATCTCGTAAACATTCGCCCCATTTCTTTGTCAATATTAAAACTTTTCTTGTTATTTAGGTGTTGATTTCTTCCTGGCGAGCGATACTGAGCCTGTAATTTAAGAATCACCAGCCTTCGGCCGGTACATTTTCCTATCGAAAAATGTACAAATTTATCTTGAAGGAAGGTCTTGGGATGGTGTATATTTAAGCTTAATTGAGGACACTAAAGGAATAATTACAAGATCCATAAATGAGCAAATAAATATGCCCATCTCCCCTTAACCCTCTCACTGACAGGGTATTACTTAATTAAGTTAATTGCTGTATATTTTCTTTCTCCTCAACGCAATTATCTATTCCGGCCGATCCCTGATGGCGCATCACCAAAACAATTTATACTCTGTTTCATTTCATCTGACGGTAAATTGAATCCTTTAGCAGCTACTTTTTCGATTCTTAATGGAAAAATATGAAACCACTATGTCTCTTCATCATATTAAGACCAAGCAGATATATATTTAGCACCATATTTCACTACAAAATCTACAAAATACCTGAGAAATCTTGATGGGAACTTTGCAATTTACCGTCAGTTGAAAAGAAACAGGGTATAGTATCGCTCGTTCTTCATCCACAATTATCACCTGACCTTTTATTACTATGCATCAGAAGATAGAGGGAATGCAGTACTACAATTTTACTGAAAAACCATGAAACCTCTTATGTTTATAGTGAATAATGAATATATGGAATAATTCCCCAAAGAAATAATGATTCTCCGCAATTAAACTCAAGATAATTTTGAAATTAACAAAATAATTATATATGTCTATACTATGAAATCACAAGTATTTTGTCCGCTCTTTTCTATGATTAAATTAGAAAATATATATCCGGTATTCTATCATCTATAGTGGATTTTATGATCGTTTCTCGCTTATAGAGTACGGCTGCCGGACCAAAAATATTCACTCTTGGTCGGTTTTAACGCCTTACGAGCGGGCCCGTCAGTAACTTCTACTACCCGCCAAGCGGGTGGTTTTACCCTAAACGACCTTATATCCGTGCTCTTTTTAATGCATAAACAAGAGCCAGAGCGTAATACAATTATGTATCTCTGAAAGGGCGATAATTGAGCTTTCCAATGACATCAGAACCATCTTTCTACGACCACGTGTTCTCTTGCAACGATCGTGCAAGGCGAGTGCAAAATCCCTAAAATACGGTAATTTCCATACATAATTCCCTGTGTAGCGAGGCAGTGAGTGTGGATGTGTGTGGAGGCAGGCCCAGTGCTGGCACGGGAACCGTGCCGAGTGGTCGTAGCCTACCTACTCTCCTCCCACCGCGGGTCTCTCTCTCAGAGCCAAATATTGCTCACAATTGCACACCGCCTTAAGTCGGTCCCCGCCACATAGTCCATGGTTCTCTAGCCCGACTTAAGTCCACCCCCGCCAGACAAGGGTTAAACCATAAGAATTAATGTTTATACATTATTTTATACATACATCAAACGAGGAAAGGGTATTCTATAATATTCAGGTAGAAAAATATCAAAACCTCGAATTATCATCGTGAAAATATATTTAATTCCGAGATTTCTCACCTTCCACATACTTCCCATTGCTCCACAAACTTTCCTTCCTTCGCATACTCTCTGTTTTACCTCAATTTCCACACTTGCGTCCCTGCTTATCGTTCCTCCTAGATATTATTATGTTCTATCCAACAACCAACTCTACTCCTAAAATCGATTAATGAAATATAACAAACACATGTGGCAGTCCGTGGACTCGAACCCAGGACGCTCACACCGAATATCAACACCTTATGCATTGCACCACGAAGACAGTTAAAGAATGGTGGACAATGCCTACGATTTATTATGCAACTTCGAATCCTGCATATCAATCTAAGCATGTACACTCATCCCAACTGCAACTCACATAGGCTATGCATATGTGAATGGAAAGAGCAATTAATGGGGCCTTAACCACTAGGGAAGTCCTCTCGATAAATTACTCCTGAACCAATATCAATTATTATGTTCTATCCAACAACCAACTCTACTCCTAAAATTGATTAATGAAATATTACAAACACATGTGGCAGTCCGTGGATTCGAACCCAGGACGCTCACACCGAAAATCAACACCTTATGCATTGCGCCACGAAGACAGTTAAAGAATGGTGGACACTGCCTACGATTTATTATGCAACTTCGAATCCTGTATATCAATCTAAGCATGTACACACATCCCAACTGCAACTCACGTAGGCTATGCATATGTGAATGGAAAGAGCAATTAATGGGGCCTTAACCACTAGGGAAGTCCTCTCGATAAATTACTCCTGAACCAATATCAATTATTATGTTCTATCCAACAACCAACTCTACTCCTAAAATCGATTAATGAAATATTACAAACACATGTGGCAGTCCGTGGATTCGAACTGTGACGCTTCTGCATAGTAACCACGTGCGGGCATTCGCGGGCGTCGGCTGCCCAGCAGTTTAGAAACCGGCTGGTGGTAGCCGGCCAGCAGGCTTTCCCTTAGTATATATCCTACGACAATGTAACTAATGTCTGGGGTATTCTTATGTTGTTTCACAGCTTGAAGCTGCCCTTATTCTTAACCAACGCATCTTAGTATATTTTATTCTCGATAGTTGATTGTTTCATTATAATATATAAGATGTAAGTCTAGTGAGAGCGGGAAGAGATGAGCGGGAGAGAGAGACCGGCTTGGGACGTTGCTTCGCGCGGAGAGTCCAGCTTGGGACGAGCCTGAAGCGCTGCCACATGCATTTGTTTGAGTGTTGCCAAGCCTGGGATGTATTCTGCATGCCTAGGGCGGGGTCCAGACAGATCCAAGACTCAGAGCTCACCTCATTGTCGTACCCTTCGGACCCCCTTGATATCTATCCCTCTCAACCCCACTTAGAAACGTTCTCTCTTACTTTGTATACCTTCTTTCCACTACTTCACCAATCTATTTAATTATCCCATCCCCTTGATAGACCTTATATCTATTATTGTATTAACGACGAGCTCTCAGATAACTAGATAGGATTTTGGGCCTTATGCAGGGATGTAATTGTTAATGAGACCTAGGAAGCTTTTTTGTTGTCTCATATTTGGTGGTTTCATGCTTGCTAGTGTGTTCTTGTGTCAGGTTAGCAGGGGCTAGACCGGAGGGGAGGCTTTTTGCGATCCTTTAAGTAAAGTCTGCTGGTGCGAGTCCCGTGGACCCGCACGACTTTACTAGGATACCCGTGGGAGTCTGGGGGTATTTTCTTGTCTGTGTCCCTGTGTGTCTAGCGTTGTGTTGTGTGAGGGCCATTGCCTAGTCCACTCAGCACTGCGCTAGCACGTCTTGCTTTTGTTTTAGGGTCGCCAGGAGAGAGTCAGATACTTGCGATCTGAGTCTCTCAAGAGAGCACCCTTTCAATTAGAGTAATTTGGCGCACAGACCTGGGAACGTCCCTAGGCTAGAGCAGGTGGCTCAGCCCGGGTATCCGAAGCCTATATCCTTCCGGCTAGACCTCTGCCACCTGGCAGATTAACAGCTAGGGGTTTATTATCTCCGTATGCTTATTATTGTGCCACAGTTTACCGTTTTTGTGAGCATTGTGAGTCAGGGTGTGGCTTAGAGACTCTGTCCGAGCAGGCTTGCCTGAATAAGAGTGAGAAGCACACCTGTATGTGGTTATGTTGCGAGTTGCTGCCTTTATTTAATTATACCTATGCCATTATACACTGTATGGCCTATCACTAGTATTTATTCCTGCTTATGAGTTAAGAGTTCTCTAAATCCGTAACGTACTTTCTTTGCTAAGCATCAGATCCTACAGTAGCCGCATGCAGTTTAGAAACCCGCATCTCGTCTACCTGTACGATGTTTTGAGGACTGTTTGCTTTCACCTTCTTTCACGCAGGGGTGATTAGTTGTATTAATTAACGTAACGTTAAATG
This sequence comes from Paralithodes platypus, assembly GCA_032716605.1. Classification (NCBI taxonomy): domain Eukaryota; kingdom Metazoa; phylum Arthropoda; class Malacostraca; order Decapoda; family Lithodidae; genus Paralithodes; species Paralithodes platypus. The sequence continues at coordinate 8,916,489 of CM064505.1, read as the reverse complement.
TACTTTCTTCTAGTTTGTTATTAAATTGTTTCTGCAATTTAATTCCATTATCTATCTTTTCCTTGAAGCTTTAAGTCAACTTAATTGTGTGATCTTTTATATAGCCTGCTTGACTATCAGCAGTCTATAGTGCGTGCACCCTGTAACCGAGTCATAGGATACCTCGTTGTCCAGGCAGGACTCTTGACGGTTTAGGGTGGTTTGTTGCCTGGGTTTATAGATAAGGGTTGGATCTAGCGTTTTCCGTTGTTGCTTGTTGCCGCATACCTAGTCCAATAGAAAGAGCCCAGTGTTTATATATCCCAGGACGTAACAGAACCCAGGACGCTCACACCAAAAATCAACACCTTATGCATTGCGCCACGAAGACAGTTAAAGAATGGTGGACACTGCCTACGATTTATTATGCAACTTCGAATCCTGCATATTAATCTAAGCATGTACACACATCCCAACTGCAACTCACGTAGGCTATGCATATGTGAATGGAAAGAGCAATTAATGGGGCCTTAACCACTAGGGAAGTCCTCTCGATAAATTACTCCTGAACCAATACCAATTATTGTGTTCTATCCAACAACCAACTCTACTCCTAAAATCGAATAATGAAATATTACAAACACATGTGGCAGTCTGTGGATTCGAACCCAGGACGCTCACACCGAAAATCAACACCTTATGCATTGCGCCACGAAGACAGTTAAAGAATGGTGGACACTGCCTACGATTTATTATGCAACTTCGAATCCTGCATATTAATCTAAGCATGTACACACATCCCAACTGCAACTCACGTAGGCTATGCATATGTGAATGGAAAGAGCAATTAATGGGGCCTTAACCACTAGGGAAGTCCTCTCGATAAATTACTCCTGAACCAATATAAATTATTATGTTCTATCCAACAACCAACTCTACTCCTAAAATTGATTAATGAAATATTACAAACACATGTGGCAGTCCGTGGATTCGAACCCAGGACGCTCACACCGAAAATCAACACCTTATGCATTGCGCCACGAAGACAGTTAAAGAATGGTGGACACTGCCTACGATTTATTATGCAACTTCAAATCCTGCATATCAATCTAAGCATGTACACACATCCCAACTGCAACTCACGTAGGCTATGCATATGTGAATGGAAAGAGCAATTAATGGGGCCTTAACCACTAGGGAAATCCTCTCGATAAATTACTCCTGAACCAATATCAATTATTATGTTCTATCCAACAACCAACTCTACTCCTAAAATCGATTAATGAAATATTACAAACACATGTGGCAGTCTGTGGATTCGAACCTAGGACGCTCACACCGAAAATCAACACCTTATGCATTGCGCCACGAAGACAGTTAAAGATTGGTGGACACTGCCTACGATTTATTATGCAACTTCGAATCCTGCATATCAATCTAAGCATTTACACACATACCAACTGCAACTCACATTATAACATTCCACTTGTTCCAGTATTTCCCCATCTAGCCGCACATCTAGATTCACCCTACGAGCACCTCTATTACACACCATCACTTTACTTTAATTGACGTTCACCCTCAGCTTCCTCCTCCTAGATACCAAAAAAAAAAAAAAAACGCTTGTACCATAAATATTTGACTATTTTCATAAATATACTTCATGAATATTTTATGCAAATACTGTATATGAATATTTTCATCCCCGTCATGCAAAGAGTATTTATGGTAAAATTAACTCTATGTGCGCATATAACTTCATCTGGTAAACCATGCTACTACAAGTATAGTTCCAGACATAGGGCAATGAATAAGGAAGCTTTAGAAATAAGAACCAAGTCTTTACCACTAAAACTTGATTATATACGAATGTTTGCGTAAGTAATATCGGGGAGAATCACAGCTTCTACAGATTCTTTGTTGTTTCTTCAGCAGGCGTAAGAAGTAATTAGCGTCCTTTGATGATTTATGCCAAAGATTTTAGCTTCTAAAGGCTCGGAGGATGGAGGAGGATAGGTAGAAGAGAGGGAGGAAAACGGAAGAGTTGGTACAGCAGATTAAGAGGACACGTGGATATTAAGTAGAGAGAGGAAAAGGATGAGACAGAAGAAGAAGAGGAGAAGGAAAGGATAAGTATTGAGCCTTGCTTCATGTAGAGGGTGGTACTGCAAGACTGTGAATGAGAGGGTTAACCCTCATAACACGGATGGCCTCTTAGAAAGTATTAGCACTTTCAATCTGGTATATCATAGTTGTGCATAGTAAAATTAAATTATAAATACAAAGTTAGTCTCTGAAATCGCAATGGTAATTCGTAGGATCTGTCAGACTTAAATAAGATTCACTAGCAAAATATTGACCGAATGTATCTTTTAACCCCTTCTGTACTGACAATGTCCTTTTACTTTTATTCTAGCTATATTTAGACGATTTTATTCAGTTTAAGAAGGATCTGTGGTAGCAAAAAGGGCTAAGTGAGATAGTACGAAACCTGCTAATTGCTGGGGGCCCTTTTTTAATTGAATGAAATCGTCTAATAGTAACCAGAATAAAATTGAAAAGATGTCGCCGGTACAGAAGAGGTTAATCATATCATCGAAGTATAATTATTTACTTGTTTTAGGTGAAGAAAAATATACAGTGCAGGACATTCCAGTGGGTAAATTGACACACCTGATCTATGCCTTTGCTGTTCTGGACCCTGGGTCGCTAACCATGAAGCCAAATGACCCCTACCTGGACACTGAGGAAAATGGAGGACTGAACAACTACCGCAATTTTACTCAACTGCGGTGCCGTAACTCTAGGGCCAAGGTACTGTACATGATATTTTTTTTCTTTCTATATTTCAACTACCACTACTACTGGCTACCACTCAACATTTTGGACACAACAAAGAAACCACCACCACAGTCTACAAACAATACATAAGATCAGTTATGGAATACGCAAGCCCGGCCTGGGCTTCTAACCTAGCTGAAACACATCATAAGACCTTACAGACTATTCAAAATAAAGCCCTGAAAATCATCACAGGCTGCACAGCTACGACACCCACAGATCACCTACATCAAGAAACCAAAGTCCTCAAAGTCAAAGATCATCTAGACATGAGAGGCACACAATTCCTGGCAGCAGCCTCCACGAATCAACACCATCCACTACACTACATGGCAACACACCCACAGACACCAAGAAATATCAAAACAACACCCAGTACACGCCATCACACACAAATACTGTCTTCTCTCCTTCCCTGCCCACCCCAAACCAACTTCCGGAAGCACATCCATACTCATATCACTCGCCGTTCCATCCACTCACTCATAGACAACACGCAGCTGCAAGCACGACCTCCCGAAATCCATCCTTCTGAATCCTCCCTTCCTCGCGAGGACAGAGTCCACCTGGCCAGGCTGAGATGCGGACACCATCCAGCTCTTCTGAGCTATCAGAAGAGACTGGATGACTCCGTCGTCGACACCTGCCCGGGTTGTAACACAGCACCCCATACCATTAAACACATCATAGAAGACTGCATTTCACACAACCACTTACGCCAACAACACAATTTACACTCTTTGAGAGCTCTGTGGGAAAGCCTGACCGTGGCCATGGCCTTCCTTAAGGACTCGGGGCTGTTCGGCCAGGCAGCTTAGCAACCTGCCTTTATTCTCCTTCATACACATAGAACAAAAAAGTATGTTTGGTGTAGAAGAATCATCAACTCCTAATTATCATCCTCATGTTTCTACCTTCCTCCTCGATCCTCGGGTCTTCCAATTGCTATCATTCCAACCGCTCTCACTTTATATATCCTACAGTGACCCAAATATATCCTGCTACACTGTAATCCTAATATATTTTCATTAACCAGGATATATATTATTTTCACATACATCTAACACGGAGGATATTAGCTTGTCAGTGGGTGGATGTGATCAATTAACAACACGATATTATCCCGTTGCAATCATGTCATCCTGTCCTTTGCTATAATTTTCTCTAATGCCTCGATAAATTGACCGCTTCTGTACAGGCGACGTCTTTTTAATGTTATGCTAGCTATATTTAGACGAGTTTGTGCAGTTTGAGAAGGATCTGTGGTAGTAAAATGGGTTAAGGGAGATAGTTCGAAGCCTGTTAATTTAATTGTTATAGGTTATTTTCTAAACTGAATAGAAGCGTCTAATGGTAACCAGAATATATTTAAAGAGGCGTTGTCGGTACGGTAGCGCTAATAAGCCATGTCTCAGCTGTCATTACGTTCGGCTCGCTCTGCACTGTATTAATGTCTGTCAGATGTTGAGTAGGGTCGGTAAATGTAGGAATATGTTTGAATATCTTACTCGAAAAGAAGAAATCATGTTTGGATTATTACTGATACCAATTATTGATCAAAATATACTTGGTGCCGAAAGATCACAGCAGGGGTTAACCACTTATTTGATAATTATAATCCTTGACAGGGGTAATATGTGGTCAGTATAATGAACTGACGTTCGCTGAATATGGTGGTGTGCTTGCAGGTATTTCGCCAATTGACCACTTGCGACTTTTGGTCTATAAGGAAGTTGGAGCTGTGGCATCAATATTTAGCAGAACTATCGGCAATAATACGGACATAGTGAATTGCCCGGCGTGACCGCAGCCGCTCCAAGGATGCGTGCCCCCAGGGAGGGGGCAGGGGATAGTTGTGGCAGCTTGGCTCCCGGAAACTGCTCCCCACGGTCGGCAGCCTGCTTTCCTCCACTGTCGGTGATCTTGTCCCCGGACGGGAGGGTCGGCAGCCATCCATGGTCGGCAGTTCCGGGAGGTGGTCCCACGGCATAGACGCCGCCACTTCAGGACCAAAGCCTGCTACGCAGACGACATAACACTCACAAGCACGCACCAAAACCCAGACACAGCAACAAGACTCCTTCAAGACTATCTCGACACATTACATGAATGGTGCACTACAAACAGACTCAATTTAGCCCCAGCTAAATCCACAGCAATCCTCCTCACAAGCTGGACAGGAGAGCACGATTACGTCCCGGGACTCAACATAAACAACACATCCCTAACACACACACACACACACACACACAAAATCCTAGGAGTAACATACGACACCCAAATGACATTTAAACAGCACACCACAAACACGAAAAAGAAACTGACACCCAGACTTAACGCCCTCAGATCACCTGCCCACACGAAATTTGGACACAACAAAGAAACCACCACACCAGTCTACAAACAATACATAAGATCAGTTATGGAATATGCAAGCCCGGCCTGGGCTTCTAACCTAGCTGAAACACATCATAAGACCTTACAGACTATTCAAAATAAAGCCCTGAAAATCATCACAGGATGCACAGCTACTACACCCACAGATCACCTACATCAAGAAACCAAAGTCCTCAAAGTCAAAGATCATCTAGACATGAGAGGCACTCAATTACTGGCAGCAGCCTCCACGAATCAACACCACCCACTACACTACATGGCAACACACCCACAGACACCAAGAAATATCAAAACAATACCCAGCACACGCTATCACACACAAATACTGTCTTCTCTCCCTCCCTGCCCACCCCAAACCAACTTCCGGAAGAACATCCATACTCTTATCACTCGCCGTTCCATCCACTCACTCATAGACAACACGCAGCTGCAAGCACGACCTCCCGAAATCCATCCTTCTGAATCCTCCCTTCCTCGCGAGGACAGAGTCCACCTGACCAGGCTGAGATGCGGACACCATCCAGCTCTTCTGAGCTATCAGAAGAGACTGGATGACTCCGTCATCGACACCTGCCCGGGTTGTAACGCAGCACCCCATACCATTAAACACATCATAGAAGACTGCATTTCACACAACCACTTACGCCAACAACACAATTTACACTCCTTGAGAGCTCTGTGGGAAAGCCCGACCGTGGCCGCCATATGGCCTTCCTTAAGGACTCGGGGCTGTTCGGCCAGGCAGCTTAGGGAACAACAACAACAACAAACACTCAACACGGTGAAGGAATTAACCCTTTCGCTGCAGGTGACGTTCTGGAACCTCCTGGCAAGTTACATCAATTTCCAGGCTTTAAAAGCCTGTAAAAACCGTAAAACTCGAGTGTCAGTGGGCGGGAGCGTGAGGGGCCTACCTCCGTCCCTCAGAGCAGCGAGCGGCTCACTGAGGTAGACTGTCTCTCTCACGCGGGTCTCTCTCTCTCTCTCACAACAGTGTAGCCAAGCGAGCGAGTGCTACCAAATAGCGGGTTTCCCGCGTTTCACTGGCACCGCTGCGGGTGAACCAGACCACGTACGGGGCCCGTTCTGGTCTCATTTTGAAGCTATTTTCGCCTAGTTTTCGGCAGAATACAGTTCATTTAATGCAGATGCTTATATTTATCATTCAGGAGTGCCTGAATATGCCCTAAATAGCCCAAACATAGCCGCAGCCAATCGGTTAAATGCTAATCTGTCAAGAACCACGATTATGAATAAAGCTCCATCAACAAGACCCAAATCCAAAACCGCCAAGGACAACAACCGAGGACCAAGGACAGCCATGAACGTAAATGTAGATCCGACCAGAACCAAAAATTTGATTAAAGAACGTCCCGTGAGTTCTAAAACCTCAATTTAAAGGTGTTCTATGCAAACGCTCGTAGCATACGCAATAAATTTTCAGATCTAGAGGAACTAGTGTTTACAGATAATTATGACGTAATTGGCATAACAGAATCTTGGCTCAATATAGAAGACAGAGCCTTTTTAGCAGAGTATTCACTTCCTGGTTATGGAATGTTTGAGAAAAGCCGAATTAATAGAAATGGAGGTGGTGTTTTATTTTTTTATCGAAGAAAGTCTTAACCCGATCCTCTTGTCAAAACCCCAAATTGTGGACGTTGACACATGCTTCGTGTTAATAAATAATAATAAAGGTACAAAACTTACATTTGCATTAATATGCAAATGCTAAGATAAACTCAAGGTAAATAAATCGCCTGGACCTGATACAATCTCACCCAGAGTTCTAAAGGAAGCTATGGATGAGCTCTCCAAATCACTGACATTGCTATTCAATAAATCCTTGCAGTCTGGATATATGCCTGATCAGTGGAAGCTCGCCAACGTATCACCGATATTAAAACAATGCAGCAAATCCTTACCTAGCAACTATCGTCCAATTAGCTTAACCTCAGTTGTATGTAAAATGATAGAAACACTCATAAGAGACAGGCTCGTACATCACTTAGAGGAAAATAACATACCGTACTTAAAGATACTCAACAAGGCTTTCGTAATAAACGTTCCTGCTTAACAAACCTCTTAGACTTCTTCCATGATATCCTCAACCTCTATGATGAGAGTAAAGCTGTAGATATTATATACCTTGATTTTCAAAAGGCCTTTGACAAAGTTCCACACAAATGTTTACTGCTAAAACTAAAAGCGCATGGAATACAAGACGGTGTGTTGAAATGGATAGAAAATTGGCTCAGCGACAGAAAGCAAAGAGTAATCATAAACGGTAAGGTATCTAAATGGACCAATGTAAGTAGCGGGGTACCCCAGGGATCGGTACTAGGACCAATTCTCTTTCTAATTTACATCAACGACATAGATGAGGGTCTCACCTGTACAATCTCAAAGTTTGCTGACGATACAAAAATGCAAATAGCGTACTCTCAAAAGAACAAGTTGACGATATGCAACACAATCTAGATAAGTTTTCATGTTGGGCCGAAATTTGGCAAATGAGTTTCAATGCGGATAAATGTAAAGTACTACATATCGGAAACCGAAATGAGAAAGCAAACTATTCGATGAATGGCACTCAGCTTAAGAGTGTAGACAGAAAAACTGATTTGGGAGTAACAATATCGAGTAACCTAAAACCGATTTAACAATGTTCAGAAGTTGTTAAGAAAGCAAACAAAATAATTGGCTTTATAGGCAGGTCATTTGAGCATAAATCCAAAGAAGGTCCCTGGGGGTAATGGGGCCTCCATCTTATGGTGGAGGAAAAAAAGAATATGCCCCACGCGTCCTACAAGGCGACTAATAGGGAAAATGGGGGTAGATTGTAGGCACCAATCGAACAGGGCTATACCCAGGAGAGGCTGTAGGCATTTGATAAGGAATCGCTGGAACTCCTGTTTCATTTGCTTGGCCTCTCTTACTGTTTCCCTTTGTGCCTCACTTACACTGAGAGTAGTCCAGCATGCTCTCACAAGCACCTCCTCCTCTTATCTACTTCACTACACTTAACATGCACACCACACTTCCTCCTTCAAAATTATTTAAACAAAAAAGTATGAACACAGGCCCAGCCTCGGAGTCGCCAGGGAGGGAGAGGGGGGGGGGGCGACCATAAATGACCCCACACATGCCCGACCTTAACTGACGACCCCTCTAAATGATCTGGACCACGGCCTGTCACTCTTACTATCAACTTTTGCAATATTCGCGGACTTTCCTCTAATTTTCACTCCGTCGAACACCATCTCTCCTCCTACAAACCTGATCTTCTTTTCCTCATTACTCAATTGGTTAATTGAAATGCTTTAAAGTGCAAATATGCTGCTCCGACCATAAACTTATCTCCGTCACCTGTCCTATCTCTTCAGAACGGCCATCCGATCCTCTCAGCCGGCGGCGCTTGTGGCACTTTGGCGCTGCCGACTGGGAGGCTCTCCGGCAGTGCTTCTTTGATTTCCCATGGAATGACTTCTGCTTCTGTGGCCGAGGACCCTCGGAGAGTGCTGAACGCATTACCGAGGTAATCCTCTCAGGCATGGAAGCGTACATTCCATTTTCTTTCTCTCAGTCTAATGCAAAAATATCTTGGTTTACTTACGCTTGTTCTACTGCTGTCCACAACAAGGAGGAAGCTTTCAAACGGTACCGATGCCTTAAAATTCAAGAATCTCATTCTTCCTATGATTGTGCCCGGAATCAAGCCAAATCTGTTGTTCGACTTGCCAAGTACTCTTTCATCAATAATAAATGCACTGAACTATCCAAGCTTTCTGGCATCTAGCCGAAAACCTCTCCAACAATTTTTCTTCTTCGTCTTTCCCTCCCCTTTTCCACGCTGATGGCACAGCCATCACTTCTTCCTCTGACAAAGCTGAACTCTTCGCTCGAACATTTGCTAGAAACTCCACCTTGGATGCTTCCGGTGCTATTCCTCCCTCTCCACCCCCTTCTCTCCTACTTATGCCTAATATCCTAATCTCTTCTAAAGATGTACTTTCTACCCTCTCTGGGCTTTATACTAAGAAGGCGTACAGTCCGGACGGTGTTCCTCCTGTTGTACTCAAAAACTGTGCTTCCGTGCTGACCCCCTGCCTAGGCAAACTCTTTCGTCTCTGTCTCTCCTCTAATGTCTTCCCTTCTTGCTGGAAGTTTGCTCTCATTCAACCTGTCCCAACAAAGAGTGACCGCTCTCAACCCTCCAACTATCGTCCAATTGCTCTCATCTCTTGTATCTCTAAAGTTTTTGAAACTATTCTTTCTTCCAAATTTCTTAAGCAATTCTCTTCTCATAATCTGCTCTCAGATCGCCAGTATGGCTTCCTTAAGGGTCACTCTACTGCTAATCTTCTTTCAGATCTTACTAACTCTTGGTCATCCAACTTTCGGGACTTCGGTGAGACTTTTCTGTTGCACTAGACATATCGAAGGCCTTCGATAGAGTCTGGCACAAATCTTTAATTTCCAAACTACCCTCCTTCGGTTACTATCCCTCCATCTGTGCCTTTGTCTCTAATTTCCTTTCCAGCCATTCCATAGCTGTGGTTGTGGACGGTCATCGCTCATTTTCTCATCCTATTAACTCTGGTGTTCCTCAGGGTTCTGTCCTATCTCCTATTTGTTACGACCTGGCACTCGGGTACACAAGGGCTCTCAATCAGGACTCTAATACGGCTCGCTGCCACAACGGAAACACACGATCCCAACCCCTGAGTACTGCCAGCCGAACAAAAAACACCAATACCCTCCAGAGTTCAATCTGCTATAACGGGGTATACAAGAACTCGGTACTAGTGTTCAACAACAGACTAATAAAGAGACAGGAATTCTCTAGTCTGGTCAACAATCAAACAAAGAAGTAAGAAACAACAACACCAAAGAATAGTGTTGGCCGAAGCCGAAGTAATCCACCCTTGACTAAGAACTTAAGAAGTCCTCCACCCTCTACTTCGGATCGGCACTATTACGTTACGTTAATTAATAGTCCTTAAGCATCGAGCAAGGAATCTTCTGAAAAAAGTTAGATGCTTCTCGGATGCTCGTAAGAAGTACGTATCGGATTTTGAACAGTAATTCAATAAGAAAAACACTGGCAATTAAATACTATTACAGGTTTAAATTGGCATAAGAATAATTAAAAGAATATGCAATAGTAAATGGCAAACATTAAAAAGAAGTACTCCGCAAATGCAACGGCAATAGCCTACTCGGATTGTGCTCGTGGGCCACTAATCACTAAAGTAGCCAAGCTTGCAACACATGAAATCAATAGTGCATAAACAATATCATACATAAGGAAAGCTTCAATACTATTCTGTATCTACTAATCGAGTAAAGTCTAGCTGGGGTACTGTGGGCAAAAGGTAGCAGTGACTGAGCAAAAACGGCTCGTAGCCTAGCGAAGTCCTCACAACTGTTTAAAGTATTACGTTAACACTAACAAGTGCACTTTGAGAAATCCAGATCCCTTGTATCTGGTTTTCTCCCGGCTCCTTGACAAAGTAAAAACAAGCTGTTAAAAATACAGGGTGGTTAGGCTCTTGCCCTCACGCACTGTAAATTATTAACTCAACACAGTCAGCCGCGAAGACAACCTAGGCTTCACTGAACCGAAACGAGTATGCAGGTTTATCGCTTAACCACTGCATCAAACAACAACTCATAACACAGAAAAGCCTTACCCCAGTCTAGCATTACCTAGACTAGCAGAAAACCAGGAATAATAATAATAACACACAGGGAAATGCATAGACAAGTGCAACAAACATAAATCAATCCTATTTTAAGTTAACCCTTCCAAAATAGGCTATCTAATAGGCATGTATCTCATGAGAACTCAAGCGATAATACGTTGGCTGACTAGCTCTGCACCAACGGGACCATGGAAGTTAAAAAGGGTAGGGAAAAGAGGAGATAAGAATGTAAGGTAGTAGAGAAAGTTCACATCAGTCAGAAGAATATATATAGTTAGCAAGGGAAATGAGAAGTCGCTCTGCCTAATGAGTTCTGATCAAAAAATGGCTAGACTTCCCTTTTTATACTCGGCCCTCTAGTGAGCCCAACGTGAACTACTAAGGACCGCCCACTGACAATCATTACGTAATTTCTCTCTCTCCTCTGGGATAGACAAAGGCTTTCCTAGCACTGAGGGGAGGGGGGAGGGGGGGGGGAGTGCTAGTGAGTTAGGCCCACCTCCCGCATGGCGCACCCACTGACCCCCAACTGTGGCTGCCGCTTCTCCCATCATTACAAATAAGTTTTACACACAATACTTATAACTAATGATATAAAATAGAACTCGTTGACTCAGATGAAAACAAAATACATATTCATATTACTTATAGTACAACGGCTCACATGAACTAAGTTAGGAAACTCTACATAGACTACAGCCAAAGTTCCTGCCCTGACGATCCTAGCGAGAGTGGGGCATGACTAGGCGTTCTGTACAGCATGCTCACACTGGACATGCGTCACACCTCCCCCAAGATTTTACTTGCTCAACCCTGAGCTAAAATCTGACAAACACAGAACCCCATCAAGCCCCTCACACCCAGCGACCCAGCGACCGCATGGCACTAAAACAAAGCTGAGTTTATCACCAAAACGCATCTTATTATTAACCAAAAATTCACATTTTATAACTCCTCCCAACAATAGCAAAAAGACACAATATCATGCTCCCAGAGCGAGCTTACAGCAGCTCAGCCGTTTGATAGTTTGTGGACTACTCAAACTCTATAGGCTATGACAAACTTATACGATTACCTATATCAAAAGAAAGAGTTCTTTATATGATTTTTATATTTTAATATGTTTTTCCCGGCTGCACTATAAGGGCAGCCTATTTTCCTCCACTCAAACCCACACACCTGTGATAGCCTACGACTGATCATCCACCCTTGATAAACAATCCGCGATCACATTGTCACATCCAGCAATATGACGGATGTCCAGGTTATACTCCTGCAACATCAAAGACCACCTGGTCAGTCTCATATTGTGATTGTGAAATTGATTCAGGAATCTCAAAGGGTGATGATCAGTGTAGATAACCACGACTGGGCCATAGGCTGGAACATACACCTCGAAGTGCCTGAGCGACAGCACAATCGCCAGTAATTCCTTTTCTATTGTAGAATAGTTCTTTTGTGCAGCATTGAACTTCTTAGAAAAGAAACTTACTGGGTGTTCCACACCTTCATTGTCTGTCTGTAGCAAGACGGCACCAGCCCCTACACCACTAGCATCTGTTGCCAGCTGAAAAGGCCTGTTAAAGTCTGGGGCCCTGAGTATCGGGTGAGTACATAGCAAATGTTTCACCAAAGTGAAAGCCTTTTCACACTCAGGTGCCCACAAAAACTTTTTGTCTTTAGATAACAAATCTGTGAGAGGTGCCAACACCGTTGAGTAACCTTTTATGAAGCGTCTGTAGTAGCCTATCATACCCAAGAATCTCATAATCTGCTTCTTGGTTGTTGGGTGTGGAAATTTATTGATAGCCTGTACCTTGTTCTGAGGAGGGCACACCTGTCCCCTTCCCACTACAAACCCAAGGTACTGCACAGTGGCTTTTACGAAGTCACACTTTGCCAAATTTACTACCAGACCTGCTTCACTAAGTTTCCGGAACAAGGTCTCAAGGTGCTCACAATGGCTCTCAAAGTCGTCATCATAAATGATTACATCGTCCAAATATACGGTGCAATTTGGAATGTCCTTTACAATTTCATTCATCAGGTTCTGAAACGTTGCTGGTGCATTCTTAAGCCCGTAAGGCATAACATTGCACCGGTAGGTACTCCCGTCCACAACAAAACCACATACCTCTTTAGCACGCTCGGACAAAGGTACTTGCCAGTAACCTTTTACTAAATCTACTTTAGACAAAAAACGAGCATTACCAATTTTGTCAACACTATCATCAACCCGAGGAAGAGGATATGGGTTAGTTGGAGTCAAACCGTTTAACCTACGGAAATCAATACAAAAGCGTACCTTGCCATCTGGCTTAGGCTGCAGTGTTACAGGGAAGTCCACTTAACTGTGCCTTTCTCTATCAACCCTCTACCGAGCATATACTCCAACTCATCCCTCAGAGCTGGTAGTTTTATGGGGGGCACACGGTACGGGATTGACTTAAAGGGTAGATGGTCCCCCACGTCAACATCATGCATAGCCTGAGTAGTGAGGCCTGGGTGTTCAGCAAATACAGTGGGGTATGAACCGAACAACTGACGGATAGCATCAAACTGCGGCTCAGGCAAATGAGCTATAGCCTCGTCAGCCCTTAGGCTCGAGTTCCCCGCCCACTGATCCGCTGAAACATGTTGATCCCAGCTATCCTCCTCTGAAGCTTGACTGTCCCCCTCTCCTTCTCCACCACGGCCGCAACAAGCCAACACAGGGACAGTGAGAGGCTCAGAGGGGCGCCTCACATACTCTTTAATAAGGTTCACGTGACATAACTGGTTCTTTTTCCTCCTGTCTGGAGTGGCAACAAGGTAATCTAAGTCTGAAATTTTTTCTACAATTTTATAAGGTCCAGTGTACTTCGCAGAGAGGGGGTTACCAACCACAGGCAACAAAATTAATACCTCTTGTCCTACAGTGAACTTCCGGAGCCTCACTTTGCGATCATACCTGTCCTTCATCAAAGCTTGTGATTCTGTCAAATTTCTACCTGCCATCTCCAGACTCTTAAGCATGCACTCACGGCTTTCAAGCACATACTTTAATAATGGACAAGGCTGCACAGTCCCCTCCCAAATTTCTTTCAGCATGTTAAGGGGGCCCCTGACACGGTGTCCAAAAATCAGCTCGTTTGGACTAAATCCCAGGCTCTCACCAGGTACCTCCCGAGCAGCAAACAGCACATAAGGCAATCCAAGATCCCAATCCATACCGTTGTCAGCACAATAACACCTGAGCATGCTTTTAAGTGTAGCATGCCACCGCTCAAGCACCCCTTGACTCTCAGGGTGATACGCTGACGATACTACTGCTCGTATCCCATGCTGTTGCATTGTTTGCTTGAACATGTTGGAGGTGAAATTAGATCCCTGATCAGACTGAATCTCCTCCGGGTACCCGTACCTTGAGAAGTACCACAACAAGTTACTGACTACCGTCTTAGCCATTCCATTTTTCATAGGGTATGCATCGGGGGTATCTAGTGGCAACATCCATTATGGTTAACAAAAATTTATTTCCCGCCTTAGTGGGAGGGAGTGGACCAACCATGTCAACAATAATTTTACTAAAGGGTGGCCCAATCACAGGAATAGGGTGTAACGGAGCCTTAGGAATAACTTGGTTCGGTTTCCCGACACGTTGACAAATATCACAGGAGTTTATCCATGACTGCACATGAGACTTCATCCCCGGCCACCAAAACAATTTCCCCAAAGCCGCCACCGTTTTTCTCACCCCTAGATGTCCTGCCAGTGGTGTGTCATGCGCCAACCTCAGTAGGCTATCCCTGCACTCCCGTGGCACCACCAACTGGTCCACTACTCCGGACCCCTTTTGCCAACTACGTTTAGGGTCTTGAAAACGCCTATAAAGGATGCCTTCTAAATAAAAAAAATCTCCTGGCTGTGCATCGCCGTCCTCGTCGAGCTCTACAGCTCCATTAGCACACGTTTGGAGCTCAGGGTCCTCTAGTTGCAACCGACTTATATCTGAGGGTGCCAAGCGATCTAACTGCTCCCGGAGCAATGCATGACCTTCCCCGATACTGGGCTGCTCCCTCTGTCTCTCTCGATGTACATAACGTTGCTGTCGTGGAGACTCGTCATGCCCAGCCTCGTCACTCTCGATGACAGGCCCAGGGGCTACTCCAGAATTAAGTAATGGTGCTAATACTGAATCACCCAGGAGAGCCGCCGAGTCAAAAACTCTTAAAACCAACTCCAGCTTTAGCCTCCTCCTGTTGATCGTTCCTCCGCTGGTCTGAAGGCGGAGGACTAGGCTGTGACACTTTAGCTGCCCGAGCTCGGGTGACAACACACGCCATGGGTTGTGTCTGGCACCGCTCGACCCACTCTTGCTCTTCCCTACTCACGTCGGCCGGCCTCTCGGCAACGACTAAGGGTAGAACCTCGGAAGCGGGCATTGCAAAGTCGTTGCCGAGAAGAAGGTCGACGCCCTCCACTGGCAGTTTCTCCACAATCCCGACATCCAATTCACGTGCCACACCATCCACCTCCAACTCCAACCGCACCAGCGGGTATGACCGAGTTGCATTAATACCCTGCACCACTACCACCCGAGCCGCGTTTATAGGGTAGCCAGTCAAGTTTTTCATCAGAGTCTGGGAAGCACCTGTATCACGCAAGACCTCTACTCCATGCTTGCGCCCCGCCCACATCACGCAACCCCGCCCTCTATGGTCGCAAAAAACATCCTGAGCAGGGTTCGAGCCTCCCAGGTGCTTCTGCATTGGCTGTGCCTCAGCCTCTGACGAACTGCCCCAGGCAAACTCAGATGACTTCGGAGACACACCAATGTTGCAGGCCAAAGACACAGCTGCTGTAGGTGGTTTGCTAGGACAGACTCTTGCAAAGTGCCCCTTTTTATGACAATGATAAAACTCCACCTCCCCTTTGGGCTTCCCTTGGTACTGGGAAGGGCCCGGCCCCTTCTTAAATGGGACGGTGCTAGTCTTGTGGTCAGTCTTGGTATCATGGCTCTTGTACTTGTTTGCATAAGGTATATCACTAACTCGGGGGGGTGGGGCGTCACGCCCCTTGTTACCTGCCTCACTACGCTGGGCAGACCCGCACCCACGAATTAGTGATAGCCGGAGGTCAGCCATCTCAGCTGCCTCCTGTAGAGTTTTTGGGTTCTTTTCTTTAATAGTTAAAGTCATTTCTGCACCAGTACACTTATAAAACTGCTCGAGCAGAAACAGCTCAGTCAACTGTTCGGCCGTCTCAGCTTTCTCAGAACGTGTCCAGTTTTTAAGTGCATCTTTTAAGTCCCGGGCATGTTCAAGAAAGGTCACCTCCCTAGTCTTTGTAACACCCCGAAACTTCAATCGATATGTTTCCGGTTGCAACTCGTATGCCCGTAGGACAGCTCTCTTCAATTCTGGGTAGTCAATGCAAGACTCTAAAGGCAGTGCATCATAAGCCTTCAGACCCTTACCCGTAAGTCTTGAGGAGACTAGAGCTGCCCACTTCTCTTCAGGCCAATTATGCTCCCTACATTTCTTCTCAAAACGATTAAAAAATTCTGTGACTTCAGTTTCACTAAATACCGGCACCAATTTGACTAATTGGGCCAAGGACTGTTCTCTTACTTGGCCCTCACGGCCCATCCAAGTCCCTGTCGACTCTGCACGAGACTTATCTAAATCTAATTTAGCACAATATTTCTCCGAGTCGTACTTAAGCTCAGCCTCATGCCTCCTAACCTCAATCTCATGCCTCCTCGTATCATCCTCCTGCCTCCTGGTCTCATTTTCATGCCTCCTGGTCTCATCCTCCTGCTTCCTAGCCTCAATCTTAGCAAGCTCAAGTCTAAATACCATATCTGGAGACAGACAGGAAGAGGGAGCTGCCACTACTGAAGGAGGGGGGGCAAAAACTGGGGAACCACCATGTGCACCACCCGAGGGCACTCCAATCTGCCAATTCTCATCCCTCTGTGGGAGAGTGCTAACCTCCGGTAACTGAGTGGACGGCACTGTGGGAGTCGAGTGAGAGGGGATCTGGGGAGGAACCCCCCCAAACGCCCTCTCCTCCGAAACCCCATGTCGCCCACGCAACACCCAGGAAATCAGCTCCCCCTTGGACATCCCTACTACATTGGAAATTCCCAAAACCTTGGCTATCAGGTGCAAGCCACAAACATCCACCCCAGTCAGCCTCTCCTCCGTCACGTGGTACCGCTTACTCACAAAAACTCTAGCATCCTCCCCACTGGTTACTAACGGCACACCTTCAAATGGCATCTCTCGCTCATCGTCAGTGCTAATGCACGACATACTGAAGTCCACAAAAAAATTCTCGAGACAAAAGTGTTTAACTTCCTATGCAAGCACTAATTACTAAATTAACTGGAGTCTCTTAAATGCTTTACTAATTGCCATACAAAAACAAATATTCTTCAATATGCACGCTAAAATACAAACAAACAAATGTTGTACAACTCTGCAAAAATTTATACTGTTCACAAAATCCTAAGCAAGGTCGCCATTTGTTACGACCTGGCACTCGGGTACACAAGGGCTCTCAATCAGGACTCTAATACGGCTCGCTGCCACAACGGAAACACACGATCCCAACCCCTGAGTACTGCCAGCCGAACAAAAAACACCAATACCCTCCAGAGTTCAATCTGCTATAACGGGGTATACAAGAACTCGGTACTAGTGTTCAACAACAGACTAATAAAGAGACAGGAATTCTCTAGTCTGGTCAACAATCAAACAAAGAAGTAAGAAACAACAACACCAAAGAATAGTGTTGGCCGAAGCCGAAGTAATCCACCCTTGACTAAGAACTTAAGAAGTCCTCCACCCTCTACTTCGGATCGGCACTATTACGTTACGTTAATTAATAGTCCTTAAGCATCGAGCAAGGAATCTTCTGAAAAAAGTTAGATGCTTCTCGGATGCTCGTAAGAAGTACGTATCGGATTTTGAACAGTAATTCAATAAGAAAAACACTGGCAATTAAATACTATTACAGGTTTAAATTGGCATAAGAATAATTAAAAGAATATGCAATAGTAAATGGCAAACATTAAAAAGAAGTACTCCGCAAATGCAACGGCAATAGCCTACTCGGATTGTGCTCGTGGGCCACTAATCACTAAAGTAGCCAAGCTTGCAACACATGAAATCAATAGTGCATAAACAATATCATACATAAGGAAAGCTTCAATACTATTCTGTATCTACTAATCGAGTAAAGTCTAGCTGGGGTACTGTGGGCAAAAGGTAGCAGTGACTGAGCAAAAACGGCTCGTAGCCTAGCGAAGTCCTCACAACTGTTTAAAGTATTACGTTAACACTAACAAGTGCACTTTGAGAAATCCAGATCCCTTGTATCTGGTTTTCTCCCGGCTCCTTGACAAAGTAAAAACAAGCTGTTAATAAAATACAGGGTGGTTAGGCTCTTGCCCTCACGCACTGTAAATTATTAACTCAACACAGTCAGCCGCGAAGACAACCTAGGCTTCACTGAACCGAAACGAGTATGCAGGTTTATCGCTTAACCACTGCATCAAACAACAACTCGTAACACAGAAAAGCCTTACCCCAGTCTAGCATTACCTAGACTAGCAGAAACCAGGAATAATAATAATAACACACAGGGAAATGCATAGACAAGTGCAACAAACATAAATCAATCCTATTCTAAGTTAACCCTTCCAAAATAGGCTATCTAATAGGCATGTATCTCATGAGAACTCAAGCGATAATACGTTGGCTGACTAGCTCTGCACCAACGGGACCATGGAAGTTAAAAAGGGTAGGGAAAAGAGGAGATAAGAATGTAAGGTAGTAGAGAAAGTTCACATCAGTCAGAAGAATATATATAGTTAGCAAGGGAAATGAGAAGTCGCTCTGCCTAATGAGTTCTGATCAAAAAATGGCTAGACTTCCCTTTTTATACTCGGCCCTCTAGTGAGCCCAACGTGAACTACTAAGGACCGCCCACTGACAATCATTACGTAATTTCTCTCTCTCCTCTGGGATAGACAAAGGCTTTCCTAGCACTGAGGGGAGGGGGGAGGGGGGGGGGGAGTGCTAGTGAGTTAGGCCCACCTCCCGCATGGCGCACCCACTGACCCCCAACTGTGGCTGCCGCTTCTCCCATCATTACAAATAAGTTTTACACACAATACTTATAACTAATGATATAAAATAGAACTCGTTGACTCAGATGAAAACAAAATACATATTCATATTACTTATAGTACAACGGCTCACATGAACTAAGTTAGGAAACTCTACATAGACTACAGCCAAAGTTCCTGCCCTGACGATCCTAGCGAGAGTGGGGCATGACTAGGCGTTCTGTACAGCATGCTCACACTGGACATGCGTCACATATTCTTTTTCTAATTTTCATAAATGATCTTCTCAACTGTACATCCAGTCCCATCCATTCATATGCAGATGACTCTACTTTACACCACTCAATTAGTTTTCCAGAATGCCCCAGCCAGCAGTCCCTTAAAAGCAAACGTAATGAAGCCATAAAATGCTTATCTTCTGATCTAGCTACTATTTCCAATTGGGGTAGAGAAAACTTTGTTGCATTTAATGCCTTCAAAACTCAATTTATCCATCTTACTACCCATCAGGAACCTCCAGAGGACTATCCCTTATTCTTCAACAATACAAAAATCAACCCTTCATCTTCTCTCAATGTTCTCGGTGTCTCTTTTTTTCTGCTCTCAGTTGGAAGGACCATATTACCAGTCTTGCTAAGGCACCCTCCCAGAAGCTGGGTGTGCTCAACCGCCTCAAGGGGTTCTTTCTTTACCCCTGCGCAGCTTCTTGCTCTGTACAGGGGCACAGTGCGTCCTTGTATTGAGTGTTGTTCACATGCGTGGGGAGGATCCTCTCACACCGCACTCCTAGACAAAATAGAAAGGAAAGCCTTTCGTATCATTAACTCCCGTCCACTCACCAGCTCTCTGCAATCTCTCTCTCTTCACCGCAATGTTGCATCTCTCTCGCTATTCTATCGCTACTACAATAATCAGTGTTCCTCGGAGCTTTCCCAGTGTATACCACCTCCTCTACGTAGGGTACGTAGTACCTGCCTTGCAACACAATCCCACCCCTACTCTGTGCAACTCTCCAACCCAAGAGTGGAACGCTATTCTGATACTTTCTTCTATTTAACTGCTGAGCTCTGGAACTCTCTCCCAGAATCAGGCTGTCCCTCTTTCTATGACTTAAATTACTTCAAACACCGTGTGTCCAGGCATTTTAGCTCGAACGTCCCTTGATTTTGGCCCTGTCACTCTTTCAAAACTGGGGGAGGCACTCGCTGCAGGCAGTTATGCCTTTTGTCTCCCTTATTCACATAGACAAAAAAAAAAAAAAAATCTTTTCAATTCCTTCAAGCCGCTCTCTTCTGGAATACTGCATTCAATCCTGGTGCCGTTATTACCAAACAGATATAGACAAGTTAGAACGAGTTCAACGTAGAGTTACCAAAATGATACCTAGCCTAAAGAACAAACCATACGAGGAGCGTCTTAGAGAATTAAATATATTTCCTTTAACCCAGCACAGATTAAGAGGCAACTTAATTCAAGTGTTCAAAATCATCAAAGGCATCGACAATATGAACTGTAGTAAGTACTTCACTATCGACCAATCTAATTTCACGTAGGGAAACTTTTGCAAAATTATTGGTTAATCTTTTAACTCCCACGAATCTAAGAATTCCTTCTTCAATCGAGTTGTCAACTTGTGGAATAGGCTTTCCCGAGACGTTATAGACTGCAGCACCGTTGATTCTTTTAAACTTCGCCTAGACAAATATCTTGCCTCAAACCCGCGACTGACTGCGTTTGTAAATCAATAACTATATTTTATTCCCCCCTCAGATTCATCAAAGATTATTGCACATATACTGTATATTACTAATTAAACGTTACTCGTTTCCAGGGCAGTAGTTCCCATTCCAATTTTCCCTTACCCACTCTAAACCACTGCTTGGACACTTGATCCTCAGTGTTTTGGAGGACAAGCAGCGTAGAGGGGTCACTAGGTCTGTTGTTGCTTGATTTCCTTTGTACATGAGACAGCTAGGGAAGACCTGGGTGTAGCAGAAAGGAGTTTATCAAATGTTGGGATATAATCATAATCAGGTCTAGGATTGTATGGAATTAGATGTATAAAATTAGAAGTAAGCAAAAATAGATAGACAATAATAATTCTATGAAAGCTTTATGACCTTCACAGTAGAAAAGGTTGATGGTAGCTCTGTGGTATCAACAACCATTTTTTTTTTTTTTTTTACTCAGCATCAACGCACACATCATTAGTGTAACATTGTTCTCTCTACAGTTTCTGTTGGGTGTTGGTGGATGGACCGACTCAAAAAGTGATAAATACTCTCGTTTGGCTTCGAACCCTCACCACCGTGCCACATTCATAACACATGCCATCCAGTTTCTAACCTCGTATGGATTTGATGGCCTCGACTTTGACTGGGAGTATCCAAGTAACCAAGAGGACAAGACGGGTAAGTAATTTTGGAATATTGAGAGCTGTGGCATAGTCAGTAGAGCGTCGGCTGCTGATCATAGGGTCGGCAGATCGAACCCGCACTGACAAAATGTTGTTGGTAGATGTCAAGCCCAGGCTACTTGATCTAGCGATTCGTGACAAATGCTTAATGTTCATGGCCACCACTGCTCGGGAATTATGGTGTCTGACAAAACAAATTAAATCATTGACAAATGAAATAATTTTTATGGCAGATCTTGCACATTGTCAAATTTCTACATATTATAGTATACAAGGAGTAACATGAACTATTGTACGTGACACTACTGTCTTAGTATGAAGGTTTTGTTTAGCAAACAGTTAACTGATTGGTAATTGCTATCAATATAGTTACTACACTGTTTCTTTCCAGCTGACGGTAAAATGCCTCGTTTTCCTCTTGATTTCTTACCTATTATTTAGATTTTGTTGTGAAATATGGTGCTAATTATAGAAACTTGGTCTTAATAGGATGAAGAGGCATAGTGATTTAACATTTTTCCATTAACTATCGATAAATAAGTTACTAACGGGATTCAATTTACCGTCAGCTAAAATGACTAGCTTAACCCTCTCCGACATATGACGCGATTTTGAGCCTATTGGGGATAGTTTAAAGCCTTTGTTACCATCAGGGGTATTTAAAAACCTTTAGTTTAGTTACTTCAACCTCTGCAGTTGTTTTTGAGTTAGCTGTGGGCATAAAACTAATTTTGGAGAGGTAATTATAAGAGTGAGATAATTCTATTTCTTATTGCTAATCTGGCAACCTCAGCGTCAGATGTGCGTGAAAGGGTTAAAGGGCATAGCTCACTTACTCAGATATCCCCAGAATCGTCATTGTCAATGTACAACATACTACTATTTAAAATATTAGTATGCTGGGTATCTTAGTAAATATATGCATTTTTGTGTTTTGGGGCGTGAATATTGATGTCAGTAGTAGCCCCAGGTGACGTCAGCAATAAGATCATGAGTACCTGGTTCCCAATATTTTCATAATAACACCCTCAGTCAACTAATTTCCTTAATCTAGTTGTGGAGGTGCCAGTTTCTCTAATATGTTTCCCAATAATATTTAGGCCCATGGAAAACGAAGGGATGTCTTACCTATCACATAATGATTCATATATTAGTAAATTAAAGTAGAGAACATTGGAAATAACCTAAATTATCCAGTAGCCGGAAAAAATACAATTGAATTAGGGATTTGATTCCTCTCTGGTCTGTCAATTAGTTAAAATTGTCCTATGTATGGTAACATTCTCAGATCGAGTTGCCAATGGCCACCAGACTTTTGCCAGGCTCGAATGGTTCTATATTAATTCTCGGTCATTTCGTGACATATTGCATTAAGACTTCGTTCACAGATGCATTCTGATGTTATGTAAGCGCCAATTACTATAATGTGTGATATAGCGGTAAATTATGAAAAAAATACTTCGTATTGACAACTAACAAATTTTCAATATTTTTGCACAAGTTTCCCATAACTTGCTATTATAGAACACTTTTTACTTTTTCAAATGTGGTAGTAAAAAAAATTGATGCAGTTAGACAGATAGACAGTGATAGAACAAGATAGTCTAATTGTATTAGTGGTATAACCTTAGTAAGGAACTGTACAAACAACAACGTATTTTATGATATTAAATACGAGTACCATTCTACCGTGGAGTCAAGATGGCGTCTTTGTGGTAACCTGTGGAGGGAACGATACAATATACACTTACCATTTTTATACTTTAGAAAGGGCTAATCGTCTGACCAAATAGTAGTGCCAATTTAGCATACTTATTGCTAGATCTAGAGGTATTTATTTCGAAATAGTAGCATTTTCTTGCATCTAGTGACATGAATTATAGTGATATTTTAGGAATATTAGTAATAATAATCGACATTAGAGAGATCGTGGTATTATACTAGCGATTGTTGCCATTATTTTATTATCTAGCGACATTCTAGCAGCTTTTGAAAACGAATCTGGCGCTATTTTTTTATTCGTTTTGGTAACGAACCGGTTATTTTTTTCTCTTGGATATTTATCATCAACTGTCCAAGGCTGTAGGTGGGTACAATTGACAAGGGTGGAGGTAAATCTGGAGCCATACATAGAATATAAGCTAATTTAGCAAGGATTGGAGCTGGAATGAGTGTAGCATTAGTAAGTCTGTTAAACAAATCCAGGCTAGCTTGTGAACCACTGTGAACTGGTCTTAATTTCGGCTCCGTTTTCAAGGGTTGCCCACGCTGATGTCATCACACCCCTTAAAATATAAATATCTATTGTAAATTTGTTTGCTATTTTTGGGTAAAAATTATAAAGCAAAGCACATGTGCATTATTTGTCATATTAACATGCTTTGAAGAGTGACAAAAACAGGATGAGATTTGTGGCGAGTTATGCCCTTTAAGCCTGGCATGATGTAATACCCCTTAATTAATTTAGCTGAATTGGTAACTTTTGTTCTTCCTTTTTTAATCTCTTCTCACGGCACTATAGTCTATTCGCTGTAAGTAGGCGATAAATAATGACCTCTATCCTCTGTAACTCAAAAAGAGCTAGAGTAAATTGGCTGTAAATTTCCACATTTATTCCTTGACTGACCCTTTCCAAATAGTAGAAATATTAGCTTCATTACTCTAGTAGTGGTTTGTGAATTATGGAGGCTAATGTTCTAGAGTTTTGCCCATTTCTAAACAAACACTTTTTCCACTTTGCACAATTTTTGCTTTTAACACTGGGTTTCACTCCAAATTAACTTCGCAGACTAGTTTTCAACTGCTTTCAATCCACGACAGTTCGAAGTTAATTGTTTTAAATGTCCCATCAATAGAGGATGTTACTAAGCATATGAATATTTATGTTTTCATTAGCTTTATCTCCCTCCTCAATTGTAGTAGGTTAAATACTGCTCACAAATAGTACAATATCCTCAAATGCTTAATATTAGATTCCTTTACTATATCCTGTTCAGTATAGGTAGGCCAAAAATCTTAACTCGAACCTTTTGTAACTAAAAAAGGACTAGCATAATTGAGTTAATATTTCTACCAATTAGGAAGACTTGGCTAGGGAATATGTGTATAAATTGATGGCTCATTTGCTTTAGCCCTTTTTGAGTTACAGAGGTTAGAGGTTACGATTTCTGCCTAACCTAGAATGAACGGACAATAACAAGCATTTTTACCTACCTCCAGGATATGCCCAACTGTTACGGGAGATGAGTGCTGCATTTAAACCTCGCGGTCTGCTGTTAACAGCAGCTGTGCCGGCAGGAAGGAGCATAATTGACCAAGGATATGATGTACCAACTCTTGCCAAGTATTTAGACCAGGTGCATCTTATGACCTATGACATGCATAAAGTTAGAAACCACGCCCCTCTTTATCCTGCTCCTGGCACCAATGCTGAGCTCTCTGTGGATTTTGCTGTACAGTACTGGCAACAAAAAGGAGCTCCAGCAGCCAAGTTGATTTTGGGAGTACCGCTCTATGGTCAATGTTGGAGAAGGTGTGGCTCAGGGATGGAGGCAGGTGATACTCTAGCTTACTATAAGGTGTGTCAAGCCCACCAAGCAGGCTGGAGGAAAGGCTCAGCTGCTGACGGACCAGAACTCACCAACGGTAACCAGTGGGTCGGTTATGATGATGTAACTACCGTCAACAAGAAGGTAATATATTGTTCATGTTGTTTACTGTATATCTAAGCCAATTTCTCCCTCTATCTCTCCATCGCAATCTTCCACAAGACTACCAACTATTCTGTAATAATACACAAATGAACCCTTCATATTCTCTCAATATTCTAGGTGTATCTTTTTCATCCAACCTTTCTTGGAAAGATCGTATTACCACTCTTGCTAAAACGGCCTCCCAAAAGTTGGTTGTGCTCAACCGTCTTCATGGGTTCTTCACCCCCGCACAGCTTCTATTCTGTACCGGGGCACAGTGCGCCCCTGTATTATGTATTGTTCGCATGTGTTGGGAGGTTCCACCCTTACTTCACTTCTCGAAACAGTAGAGTCAAAAGTAACAAGTGTCTCCCTCAAAGCCAAAAGAGTGACAGAGCCAACTTCAAGGGAAAATGTCTGGACAAACGAAATTTGAAGCAGCTTAAGTCATAGGATGAAGGAAAGATTGATTGAGGGAGAGAGTTCCAGAGTTCACTAGTTGAGTAGAAGAAAGACTGAAAACATTTACTAAAACTGTCTTGATAGCGTAATGGTTAGTGTGCGGAATTTCATTGAGTATCCTAGTTCGAATCCACGGAAAACCACATGTATTCATTAGTTTAATTGATTTAATTAATTAGGTATATTTGTAAGTTGATTGGTGGGTTTGTGATAATATGAATTCTTGGATATAAGGTATTGTATGCATTTAACTGTCCCTTTTCAAGAGGCTGGGCTGGTTTTTCTGGCCCCCTTCTCCCTCGTGTTTAGCCCCATTGGTTTTTAGATTTTAAGAAGCTCGGCCCATTAGTTTAGTGATTTTAAGACTTAATGCCCCATTTCTTTGTCAATACTAAGGCCTTTTGTGACACTTAATTGTTGAATTTCTCCTGGCGAGCGAGAGCGAGCATGTAATTTTAAGAGTAACCGGCCTTCGGCCAGAACATTTTCTTATCGAAAAATGTACGAAGTTAACTTGAAGGGGGCGTCTAGGGGGTGTTTTTTACAGGTTGATGGATGTCTAGGGAGGAAACTAAAAACAAACAATAAAAAGATAAAACAATAAGCAAATAAACACGCCCATCTCCCCTTTATTGTCCCTTTTCAACAGACAAGATATGCCCGTGACAAGGAACTGGGAGGTGTGATGTTGTGGGACATTACCATGGATGACTTCAGGGGTATTAGTGGTGAAGGAACCAACCCGCTCATCACAGCTGTCTACAACACTCTAGGTGGCCGCTAGGAGGCTACTCTCATTCATCTAAGCATGGATATAATATACTTGGTGTTAGTTTTATGCAATTTGTGTGTGGAATTTCGGTGTGAGTATCCTAGGTTCGAATCCATGGAGTACCACATATATTAAATAGTTTCATTGATTTCATTAACACATTCAATACTAGCTATTTATTTTATATTTGATTTCAGCTACATTTAGAGGATTTTATGAAGTTTAGGAATGATATATGGTAGCTAAAGAAATTAATTGACATAGTCTGTAGCCTTTTAAGGGGTATACGTCCATCATTAGCTTAATAATAGCGTCTAATATGCCCCAGAATATACTGAGAAGGACGTCACCGGTTCTGTGTTGGTTAATTATATGTATTTGTAAGTTAATTTGTGGGTTAGTGTTAATATGAATTCATATGGACTGTCTATTGAAACGACTATAGCCTACCTTAATTTCGTGTGAGATCTGACCCAATTGACCCAATTTTTGTCTCTCTAGAGAGTCTAGACAATGTCTAACATTTGGTAAGCATATGGATCCAGTGTAGCCCATGTGGGCTATGTAATGCGCATTACACATACAGTACCAGTAAGCCCCCGCCATCTCGAACTCTTTTTACTCGGAAACCCACCCGTACTTCTCGGAATGACATCTCATGTCGGACATGTCCCTGTATATCTCGGCAAATTTCCGAGTTGGACAGGATTTGTGTCCGGTTTACAGTGTTCTCTCACTCGGTTTTAAGTGGTTTTAGGACGAATTCAAGCCTGTGTCTTCTAACTGTTGTGTTAATATTAATTACTATGTACTGTACTGTCCCTGCAAACATAATAATGTTCGTATTTGTCATTAATATGATGAATTTCACATAC
Source organism: Paralithodes platypus (assembly GCA_032716605.1). Taxonomy (NCBI): domain Eukaryota; kingdom Metazoa; phylum Arthropoda; class Malacostraca; order Decapoda; family Lithodidae; genus Paralithodes; species Paralithodes platypus. The sequence goes on along the minus strand of CM064505.1, from coordinate 8,889,228 downwards.
AGTGCTGTAATATAAAGTGTTGCAGTGGTAGGGTGATCTCTGTTTGTTATGGTGGCGCGGACTCCACCTTCCTATTCGGACATTTTCCCTCTATGCGCATTACACAGACAGTATATATTACTGTATGTCCATGGGTTTATTTCCTAACTCATGTGCGGATAATGAATTCTAACGCTTTGCTTGACAAGGAAGGAGTGTCCTTAAAGCTCTCTGTACCGGCGATGTTTCTTTAATTGTATTCTAGCTATATTTAGATGCTTTTGTGAAGTTTAAGAGGGATCTAGGGTAGTAAATAGGGTCAAGTGAGATAGTTAGATTCCTGTTAATTGCTTGAGGCCCTTTTAAAACTGAATAATATCGTCTAATGGTAGCCAGAATATAGTTAAGGGGGTAGTGCTTGGTTTTTAGTCTATATATTTATTTATTGATATCATTTTTAGTTTCCTCGCTAGACCTCCACCAAACTTAGAAGAAATAAACCCTAGACCTCCTTTCAAGATAAATTTGTACATGTTTCGGTAGAAAAATGTCCCGGCCAAAGGCCGATTCCTTCTAAAATTAGAGGCTCGCTTTCGCTCGCCAGGAAAAAAATCGACACCTAAAGGGCTCGAAACGTGTTAATATTGACAAAAATTAAAAAAAAAAAAAAAAAACAGAGGCAAAAAGGTCTCAAAATCGCCAAACTAACGGAACGAACGTCTAAAACCTCAAAACCTATAATATGCTAATCATGAGGCAGAAGAGGGTCCAGAAAAAGCGAGTAGTACCCCCTTAAAAAGACGTCGCCGGTGCTGAACGGGTACAAGGGTTACGTTTATGGAGTCAAGTCTGTGGGGCTACTACTCAACTTTTGTGGACCCCCTTCTCCCTCATGTTTAGCATATTCATTTTGATATTTTAAGACGTTCGTTCCGTTAGTTTGGCGACCTTGAGACCTTTGCCTCATTTCAATGTCAATATTAAGACTTTTCGTGCCATTTAGGTGTCAATTATTTTCTGCCGAGCGAGAGCCAGCCTGTCATTTTAGAAGGAAGCGGCCTTTGGCCGGAACATTTCTCTACTGAAAAATTTACAAATTAATCATGAAAAGGGGTCTATGGGGTGTTTATTTAACGTTGATGGAGGTCTAGCGAGGATACTCACAAATACATTAATAAATAAATATATAGACCAAAAAACAAGCACTACCCCCTTAAATAGAAACTGGTTAATAACCAATGTCCTATTAAGTACCATTAATGAGATACATGCATTAACATTTATGTAGCAGAAACAAGGGTGTAAGGAGAGCATAGGGATACAGTCATAACATTTATGTAGCAGAAACAAGGGTGTAAGGAGAGCATAGGGATACAGTCATAACATTTATGTAGCAGAAACAAGGGTGTAAGGAGAGCATAGGGATACAGTCATAACATTTATGTAGCAGAAACAAGGGTGTAAGGAGAGCATAGGGATACAGTCATAACATTTATGTAGCAGAAACAAGGGTGTAAGGAGAGCATAGGGATACAGTCATAACATTTGATGAATAATGTGAGGAAAATATAATATTGCATCGCTATAAAAACTTCATGGACCTTCATTCCCTACTTCTTAAGCCCACAACAAATAGAAAACATCATCCTTGTAAGACTCTCTGTGGTGGAAGGGAACATAGCTCCCAGTGTTTGTATTGACACTGGTTTGATGGTGTATGTATGTTTGTGTTGTGTGGTTGGGGAGAAAGGATCTGTGTTTGGATAATTGACGCCCATTGTTGTCCATGCCATGGGCTTGTATTCATATACATTGTTGTCCATGCCATGGGCTTGTATTCATATACATTGTTGTACATGCCATGGGCTTGTATTCATATACATTGCTGTCCATGCCATGGGCTTGTATTCATATACATTGTTGTCCATGCCATGGGCTTGTATTCATATACATTGTTGTCCATGCCATGGGCTTGTATTCATATACATTTTCAAAATGTCTCTATCTCACTATTGATACAAAATAGAGCACTGGTTAGAAAGAAACGGCCTTCGGCCGGGACATTTTTCTATCGAACAATTTACAAATTTATCTTGAAGGGGGGTCTAGGAGGTGTTTTTTCTAAAGCTTGATGGAGGTCTAGCGAGGAAACTAAGAAATAAAAGATTACATTAATTAATAGACCAAAAAAATGGCCCATCTCCCTTAAGTTTATTTTGCTGTGCGGTTTATTTTTATATATATTTATTTATGTGTTATTATTTGTATACCTATCATTTACTGGGCTGTAGTTTGAACCCTCTCATGACCTTGGCAGATTGTGCAGAGGAACCACTTTCAATATAGAGTATTTAAGGGGATAGTTGCCGCTTTTTTGGGCTATTAATTCATGTATTCATTTATTTTTTTAGTTTCCTAGCTAGACCTCCCTCAAGCTTAGAAATACACCCCCTAGACCCCCCTTCAAGATAAATTTGTAAATTTTTCGGTATAAAAATTAAGATTGTTCGTGCTATTTAGGAGTCGAATTTTTCTTGGCAGGTAATGGCGAGCCTCTAATGTAAGAGGAACTAGCCTCTGGCTGGGACATTTTTCTATCTAAAAATGTACACATTTATCTTGGGGGTGTTGTTTTAAGCTTGACAAATTAAAAACCTCCCCTAAACATTGAAACAGTGTAACTGATGGTGAAGATACTACCGATGCCAGAGTTAGACTAGGGGTGTGACGATTTGTTCAAGTGTATCGGTGCCGTCCTGTTAACCCTTTCAAGCTCCAATACGCATTTTTTTTTCCCTGGTAATTATTAGACGATATTATTCAGATTAGGAAGGGCTTATGGAAGTCAGAGAGTTGATTGAGAGAGTCTTTACCCTTTTAATACCCACAGATCCTTCCTAAGCTGCATAAAATTGTCTAATGATAGCCAAAATATACTGCTAAAACGCGTCAGAGCTTCAAGGGGTTAACTATATTCAGGCTATTAATAGACGATTATATTCAGTTTACAAAGGAACTCCAGCAACTAACAGGCTTCGAACTATTTCACTTAACCCATTTTACTACCACAGATCCTTTTAAAATTGCACAACATCCTATAGATATATAGGTAGAGTAATGTTAAGGGGGTAGTACTTGGCGTTTGGTTTACAGTATATAGATATATAGGTAGAGTAATGTTAAGGGGGTAGTACTTGGTGTTTGGTTTACAGTATATAGATATATAGGTAGAGTAATGTTAAGGGGGTAGTACTTGGTGTTTGGTTTACAGTATATAGATATATAGGTAGAGTAATGTTAAGGGGTAGTACTTGGTGTTGGTTTACAGTATATAGATATATAGGTAGAGTAATGTTAAGGGGGTAGTACTTGGTGTTTGGTTTACAGTATATAGATATATAGGTAGAGTAATGTTAAGGGGGTAGTACTTGGTGTTTGGTTTACAGTATATAGATATATAGGTAGAGTAATGTTAAGGGGGTAGTACTTGGTGTTTGGTTTACAGTATATAGATATATAGGTAGAGTAATGTTAAGGGGGTAGTACTTGGTGTTTGGTTTACAGTATATAGATATAGGTAGAGTAATGTTAAGGGGGTAGTACTTGGCGTTTGGTTTACAGTATATAGATATATAGGTAGAGTAATGTTAAGGGGGTAGTACTTGGCGTTTGGTTTACAGTATATAGATATATATTTATATATTTTTGAGTTTCCTCGCTAGACTTCCATCAAGCTTATATAAACACCCCGTACACCACCTATCAATGAGTACATTTTTTCGGTAAAAAAAAATCCCGGCCGAAGGCCTGTTCCTTCTAAAATTAGAGGCTCGCTATCGCTCGCCAGGATAAAATCGACACCTAAAAGCCAAGAAAGGTCTTAATATTGATAACAAAATGAGGCGAAAGGTCTCAGAGCCGTATTCTTAAACAATTCTTTCCCTTCGAAAATGAAAGGAAGGAATTTTCTTTCGATTTGGTATTCTTAAAAAATCCTTCCCGTTCCTTTCCCTTGGGAAGGAAAAATCTTTCCCTTACACAGGGGAAAATATTGGAATTTGAAGGACTCTCACTAGGCAGGTCTTCAGTTTTCCCTTCGTCATTTTGTTCATAACATTCTTATATAATTGGAGTCAGTGTGACTAAATATTGGATTTGACCACTATGTAATTTTATTAACATGATATAATGCACGATATTGAAAATGATATTGAAAATAAAGTAATGTTATTAAAAGTTTTAGAAGACCACTGATCTCGGAGGCTCGGCGTGAATTCGCGTGCGGACGATTCGGGCAATTTCGGGCTGCCAGCTGATAGCCTATTCCTCATCTTATACATATTTTGATTATTATTGATTTTCATTGGTTTACTGATGTAGCCCTTTCAAAGCATCAATTTTGTGCACGGTGTGAATATATTTTGGCACGTGTTAATGCAATAAGTGTCAAACATTACCAGGTTTTGAGGCTTGCCAGAGATACGCTATCAACAATTCCCAGTAATACCATACTTTACATAACTAAAAATAGCTAGGCATATACTGTAATATTAATATAAATTTGTGGGCTAACAGTAATAGTGGTCAATCATCTTATATACTAATTTAGCCTACCTTACCAGTACCACATATTGGGTTAGGCTAGGCGGCTAGGCCTAGGCTTAGCCTACAGCCTACAGTAGGCTACATCATCATGTAAGCTAGCCTAGCCCAGGCTAATCTATTTTTCTTATGAATTTCATGACTCATACAGGATTGTAGGCCTAATTTTGTTTTTCTTAGGCTAGCCTACATCCCCACTGAATAAACTAACCTAGGCTAGTCTCTGTCCCTCTAGGCTACCCCATCATAATGTTCAAGCCAACATTTGTTAGATTTTGTCAGAATTGGCTCACCTCAGATAGGCTATCTGGATTTTAAAATTTTGTGAATTTATTAGGCCTATGGGAAGGATGTAGTATTTGGACATACTACATGGCGCCTGCCTTGGTTTACACTACGCCGAACGGCGGCAGCAGTGAACGCTCGCGATCATGTTCCAGTCTATATTGACTGCCGCAGGATTCAATAATAGGTTGACGGGGTCCTCCCCCCCCCCCCCATTACATGTTGTTATCATCATATATTATATTGCCAGCAGGGGGAAAATAACCGTTAAAATAGACGGGAACGTAACCACGCGCACTACCTATGTAAACATGACGACCGTACACCCTACATCCTTCACGATTCACGACTTTTGACTGTTTTTTTTAAGTAATTTGCCCCCTGCTGGCAAAATGCCTATATATGATGATGACAATAAGTCATGTAGTCCATGAGCCAAGACCCGAATTTTGGGATATCGGTACCACCCGGGGTGACTAATTCTCTTAGGTGTTTTTAGCTTGCTACATGTCTCTAGTTTATGTTTTGATATGATAGCCCTTGCACATTGGTAGCTTAATGGTCGTTATCACTTCTTGAATAGACATACCCTACCGAAAATTCCGAAATTTTTTAAAATGTCAAATTTGGGGACAGGAATGCCTAAATGTCAACAAAATGCATATAGTAATTGTCACATTTAATACAAGTCCTGTAAATACACACTAAGCATGCCATGGGCTTGTACATACTATTATGGCAAATTACTACTCCTAAATATCATCTACGTCAGACTCGGAATCTGACTGTTGTGCCACCGGCTCTTCTTCAATAGCCTTGTTCTGACATGTCTGTAACCTGCACATGTCCGTGCATTTTAGACCATTGCTGAGGCAAGTACACTTAGGGAGTTCGCATGACCGCACACACTTGCAAGACAGTAGCTGCATAACAGCATCTGGTGCTGGTGAGCCTCGCATCCAGTTGACGGCAAGCTTACCGTCCTCATCTGTCATCCAACCGCAGTCTGTTGGGTTCGCAACAAATGGCTGGCTCTGAAGACTTCTCCTCCAGATCGCAGCCTGGTAGTTTGCACGCAGTGCATGCATGAAGAGGCAGTCCTCACAAGGAGGGAGTTGACTTGACTCTACCTCTCCACGTCTTGCACAGAACAGCTCATACCGAAGCTTGTTTACCTTAGTTGTGTGGGTAGATGGTAGGTACATGTGGCAGGTGATTTCCTGTAGCTTCTCAAAGAGTTCAGGAGACACTTCCCATGAGCGTCCAAGTTCGTGAAAAGCATGCTGGTATGTCTTGTCCATCTTCACCTGCTTGAGTGTCGTCATCTTCCCTCGGCCAGCGAATGCACTGACGGTATCACAGCCTGTAAAGGCATGCATACCAATCAATGAATCACACACGCTGCCTCCCAGTGTGCGGCTCAGTGTGGTGATATCCAGGAATCTTGTCCGGTTCTTCGTCCCGCACTTCTGGAACAGATGGGATGGGATCTTGTGGCACATGCCAAGACACAACACCATGACGTCTGTATCTTCTGCAGTGATGATGACAGACTTGTTCCCAGATTCTGCTGCATGAAGTGCATGGAGAAGAAGGCGTGTGTCTGCTTCTTCTTGAGTTGACTTAAGCTCAGGAGCCTCTTCCCACTGCTCTTTGGTGATCTTGAAGCAGCGCTGCTCACATGTGACATACAGCTCCTTGTCCTTGAGCTTCTCCCTGTGCTGTGGTGCCTTCCATTCTTCTACCAAGAACTTGATAAGACTTGCCTTGTTGGAGGAACTACCGAGTAACTTTCTCCACTGCTGGATGTTGTGCCCAGGTTGAATGTTCTTGAAATGAATTCCTGTGCCTGCACTTCTTTTGGCTCGTTCTGCATCCTTGATGGATGTCTCCTTGTAGATATCAAACACAACATCAATGCGCCTGCTCTTAGCACCTTCATGAACAGCGTGACTCAGTGCTGTACCTGCAAGCTGTGAAAAAGTTTTGTCGTTTCCCTTCAGTTTGTGGACCAGGCTCATCCCATCAATTATGGTAGCAGAGGGCTCGGGTATCACTTCTGCAGGAGAAACATTCCTCTCTAACTCCTTTGCGAGGGCAGCCTTGTTGGTCTTGCGGAGAGACCCATCACCGCTGGCAAGTGCCCAAGGCAAAGGCCCCAGGGGATGAGCCAAGACATCACTCATTTTGAGCTTTCTGTTCTCGGCAACAAGGATCATCTGGCCAAATAGGTTCCTGTCAGCCTTTAAGATAACCTCCTTGGCATGGTCTTGTGAGCGTGGCTTCATTCTGATGTTAGTGAACGTTCTCAGTTTCGTCTTCGTCATCGTGTCATGAAACTGTATAGTTGGCGTATCGATCTCCAGGCGCTCTTCCTTGAAGGCTTGATATGCATCCTCTCCTATTCTGTAGGCCCCTAGAAGGTCTTTGACAACTTCTGGTGGTGCCATAGTCGCAGTTGACAAACTGACAAGATCTTCTTGCTCTGCGTTGAAGGGGTTCAACCAGCTGGTCTCCATCAGTTGAACTAAAGATTGGACATCGGCCTCATCTCTTCTAATCCTGGGCATTTGTAGGTCTGGGTGGCTGAAGTCAGTATACTTTTGGCCTACTACCATAGTCCTGAGCTGCCTTAGGTACCTGCTGCGATATTCCGATGTCAGGTAGTACCTGGCGACAGCTCCGCCTTTCAGGCTGAAGCCTTTTGTGCCCCCTGGTGTCTGGGTGTCTTTGTTGATCGTCTCTTCGATTGTCTGGTCCACAGGGATCCGTCCAAAGGGATTCTTGCTACCGATCTGGACCGAAAAGCCACCTTGCATGAAGTGTTCATGGACCTCTGGGTGTTCAATGGGCAGTCGAGACATCAAGGCATAGTAGTAGGTTAGGAACCGGGCATAGTTCACTTTGTCATAGGCAAAACACCACGGTATCATCTGTCGGATTGCTCCTAGGTGGAGCATCCAGTTGCCTTCTCTGGAGGCTCGAATTAAGTCCAGCATGATCTCAACCATGTCCAGGTATGACATCCAGAATGCTGAGAGGTTGTGTTCATCTCTGAGGGTCTCAAGATAAACTTGGAAAAGCTTCATGATATGTGTGCATGATTCACTCTCCATCAGCTCTTGAAAGAGTCCCTGAGACACATTGTTGTGAAAGCTGTTGATGTCCTTCAGTGTTTCATCTAGATGGTGTATGTCCCTTGAATGGTTTTCTTCTAGCCATGAAAGGAAGCCTTTCCATGCAAGCCTCATCAGTGCTTCATACACGAGCTTGTGTAGTCTCACTGCTCTGTTGTACCTCTTGCCGTTCATCACTCCTGACACTGATCCTTCTGCGATGATACCTGATTCCACACACAGATCTCTAAGACCTGCATCTTGAAACCTCTTTCCTATGGTGGAGATGAGATTACAGATTGTGTGGAAGACGCCCATCCTGATGATAATGTTCTTGAACTTCTCTTGTTTCCAGATAACTTCGCATAGAGTGCTTGATCAAACACGCACACAATCTTGTTAAGCTGTAAGGACTGCATGATAGCATGCGTTTGTTCCAAGATTTCATTAACGGTGGACATTTCTGTTGCGGGAGCATTGATAGTGGGCAGGTAGCTTACAGTGTCCTGAACCACTGCAATGTCTCTGCGCATTTTGATGTTGAACCCAGTCCAACTGCTGATGGACTGGTCCTCATGGTCTGACATTCGAGTAAGAAGCCAGATATGGTTCTTTGTCTTTGAATCCTGGACTTCCTTGGTAGTGTCGACATACGCAGTCTCAATCCTAGGTGGCCCTGCCCGCCGCCCAACATTGTATATTGGCAGCATTGATGATGTCTGAGTGATGCTTCTTATCTTGGACTTGGTAATCTCTGGCAGGACTTTCTCTGGCACAGAGCCTGCAACCTTGGACTGGACAGCAATGCCATTGACTCTATGAGAAGTACCTGCTCCACTTAGGGTCTCTTCAAGTCGGTCAATGTTATCCCAGGCCAGGGTTGTGAACACACCAGGGTAGATGTTTGCTGGCAGTGGAATGTCATCCTTTGAGCATTCCAGCTTCTGGATACAAAGGGCTGTATCGATCTCCTCAAACATTGAGTAAGACACACAGTGACCAAGACGATTCAGAGTTCGGATCAGTTCTGTGTTTCCTGTCAAAGACTTTACAGCATTGGTCAGCAGTACGTGCTTGGGTGGTTTTGTCTTGCCACTGGTAACAGCAAAGACCAAGTCACTGCCAAAGGAAGTGGCAAGACGTTGAGCTCTTTCAGAGGGAGTTTCACACTCACACTCTCCTGTCAGCAGGGTGTGCAGGAATTGAGTGACTGCTGCAGGAATGACATTCTGATCTGTATCGGGAGGCCATGGCTGACTCACATCTTGTTTATTGATCTCATTCCTCAGCTGCATTCCTGCTTTGGTTAAGACATCTTCAGAGTTAGCTGCTCTTGCTTCTTGCAGGTCTTTTGCCATTTTGTGTGCTTGCCGGGCAAGGTCGTCCATTGAGAGGCTGCGTGGATAGATTAGAAGCTTTCCTTTCTCATCTGGGACAAAGCGTAGTGATTCTCCAAACTCGGTTTCAATCTTTCGGCGAACATGTTTCTTTGTCGCTGGTTTCAGTTGGATAATACCACGGGACATCATGGATCTCTCAAGCCTAGATGTGAGGTTTGTCATAGGCAGTACCTCTGGGTTGGGGAATAATTTGGTCCTTATATACAAGCAGAGTTCCTCGAGGGCTTCTGTCTCAACCTCTTCGTAGCGTGCTTCCTCGCTTTCTTCCTGATTTTCACCTGCACCCGACCTGGCGGCCGCTGGGAAATCATCTTTTGTGAAGAGTTTGTAGCACGACTTGTGGTAGTGACCCTCTGCAGCAACAAGGTCTCTGCTAACTAAACCAAGGATTCTCTGGTTGAGTTTCCTTATTGCTGCTCTGCGAATCTTCTCATCTGCTCGTAGCTCAACACACTGTATGAGTGGCTCCCTTGTCTTTGTTGTTTTTATGTACTTGCTTGACTTCTCGCAGAAGATACATACTTTGGCATACACCCTGCTAGTACTAGGGGCATCCCATGATGCCCTCCTCCTGGGGTCGACGCTTGCTGATTCTATCTTGACACCCTTGGCAAGGATAGAATCCAGTGACTTCTTCATTGTAAAGAGACTACGACATTTACGGTGATAATGTATGTGTGGTATTCCTCCTTCTTCAAGGCCCTTGGCTGCTTCCAGGACTGGATCATGCTGCCTGATTTCTGCAGCCCTGAGCAATGTGTTCCAGGAGTCCAAATCCTGTGGTGACACCAGAGCATCGCTGTCATCATCAGAGCAGTGGATGATACAGTCGATCCGTGCTCTCTTCCTCGCAGATGGTTCCATCCTGCCGTCAAACAGTCGACACACACCTGCAAAAAATATCACCATTAAACCATGAACAAACAAACACATTACATGGAAACCACTCTACATATGTTTGCTCCTTCCAATAATAAATTATCCCCAAAATATAACAAAAAATCCCCAAATATGAAATAAACCCCTAAATATGGAGAAACTTGAAATACACATCGGAATAATTCTTGTAGAGAATCAAATAAGCTACAAGAGCTGTTAGAATATATTTTTCAATGTTCCCCATATTTAAGGATTTATTCTAGATTTAGAAAAATACCCAAAATATAGAGTATATTCCGAAATATGAGGAAATTTGAAAAAATACCTAGGAACAACTCTGGTAGAGAATATAATTCTACATAGGTGTTCAAAGTTTCGCGATGATTGTGTGATGGATTTTAAAGAAAATGAGGAAAACGCCGAGCGTCACGCTAAAAATCTTTATTTTTGGGTAGCGCCCCTATTGCATCAAAAAAATTAGACTAAGCTACCAGTGCGAGAAGGCTATCATATCTTAATGTACTTACAGTCACTCTATAAACATTTTAGTACCATTCGTGTTTAGTCACCCCAGGTGGTACCGATATCTGGCCTGGCTCATGGACTAATGGGGGAGTGAGGGGGGGCCCTCAACCTAATGTATCCCACGGCAGTCAATATAGACGGAAACGTGATCGCGAGCGTGCGAGTAGTGTAAACAAGGCAGGCGATAAGCTCGAAATTCCTCGAATACTACATCCTTACCTTTATTACTTTATGTTATAGAAAGTCCGAGTTACCTTTTCACTATAATATTTTCCCTGATTTTCATAGCCTTGTACACTATCAGGGAGCGTTTTTTTAGATTATTCGGTAGCTACCGGGTATCTTAACTACAGTTCAAGGAGACTACAGCAGCAGTTTGCACGCTCTCTGCGTTTATTTTTAATTTGACAGTGTTTGGTGGACATAATTGTCATCATCATATTCATATATAATGCCAGCAGGAGGTAAATAACCACTCACAGAGGGATGATTTCAGAAAAAAGTGGCAAAATCTGACGCATAGAGTGTGCTAATATTTCCGCAGTGTCTGCTTGAATATTGTCATCATATTAGCCTAATCAAAACAAAATCCCTGGAAAAACATATTTGTAAACACTAGCCTATTCAATACTATTGGTTGCGAGTACAATTATAGGCTACCCTAATTTTTCATTACAGTATATCCTAGCCTAATCCCTCTACTTTCTTTAAATATCCAAACAATATAACTTAACCTGAGAACCTAAGATAGGCCTAGGCTATGCTAATATACAGCGTTTGATTATGCCGAGTGTATAGGCTAACTTACTAACATTGGTAGTAGCTAAAAGTCTGGTAGGCTAAAAGAAAATGTATAAGATTAGAGCCCAAAATTGCTAATGACAAAATGTGGCTACTTATTTTGGGCTGTATACAGTATGGTATGAGATTTTGTTGAAAACTTGGGATTGTTCTTGATCCCTGGCAAGCCTCAAAACCTGAATTTTCAAACTTATTACATTAACATGTGTCAAAATGTAGTCACACTGTGCACAATATTAATGCATTGAAAGGACTGAATCAGCAAAGCAATAATTAAAATGTAAAACTTGCAAACTAAACAAACCAAAATTGGGACAAGGACAATATAAAGTCAAATTAAATTATCAAAATCGCTATGTGGAAACAACGCTTACTAAAATGAAAATTATTAAATAAAAGAACACAATCCACCACATAGGGTGTACATCACTACATGAGCAAGTTAAATCTGTTTCCCAAGCAAACCAATCGCACATATAACAACGCACTATCGTCACGTTAAAGGAAGTAGTCAAGTTTGGGAAGTCCGGGACGTTCTGGCAAATTTTACTAAACTCTGCATGAATAAAGAAAATACATGTTAAATGTCAAAATATTATTTAAAATCAAATTTGCAACATGACAAGACATTAACAATAGTAAAAAATACAAATATTGATAAGATATCTATACTATTACAAAATAATATATAAAATACAGTACAGCACTCACTAACGATAGTGCTATCGGGTAGGTACCTGTATAGTCAAATATAGCCTACTCAATGTTTGTAAGGAAAACCCCACTAGTCACCAGAGTCCCCCGCACACTGTTTCAAATAAAATTTGTGGATTTTCTGTCTGAATTTACTTTACATCCTTAGTATTCTCTAGTCTTGAAGGTTAGGAATAATTATGGTATTATTACATACAGTACATACAGTGTTGGAACATCAGTGCTTCCAGCAGCTGTGGTGGGTGGATCGGTATCAGTCATTATTATGATCAGTATGGCAGTGGTGGACAAGTCCCCGTCAGTTTTTAGTGTGTACGGGTCAGCGAAAGAACGTGACACCGGATCTAATTGCACATTATATTGGGCTGCACAAGGAAGGCCAGTTAGTGAAACAAATAGTGCAAGCCACTGGTGTATGTGAGTAATCGGTAAGAAATTGGGCGAGGCCTTACAAAGATATTTGCCTAACTACATGATAACCTAGCCTTTGCCAAACTATATGATAGCCTAGCCTTTGAGGGGAGAGTAAAGAACATAAGAATATCACCCAATCTTCAAAACTATACTAATGGATAGCTAATATGATGAATAACCTACTCAAGAACATTATGTTCTTATGTTCTTATGTTCTTATTGATGCCTAAATCATAACTATTGGTGATTCATCTTTTATTCAGATTACCCAAGAACAAAAATCAATTTAAAAATTGGAAGAATATTATTTAAAGGTTCAGTATTATCCAAGCAACCTTCCGCGTCGATTTGCACGTTCTGGGCCATGACCGTTAAGTTCACTTCTATTATGTCCGCTTCTAAGGTTGAGGGGGGCCTCACCTTCCCAGGAATTATTGTCATCAATATACAGTATATATTGTTTGCAGAAGGGCAAATAACAAATAATGGTAAGGGTTGTGTTAGCGGGCGTACTGTCCACTTTGTTTACAGTCATGTTGTGCGCTCGCACTTACGTTCCCATCCATTTCGACGCTATATTTTCTGCTATTTGCCCCCTGTCATTACTGCATGCATACTAGGTTAGGTTAGGTTAGGTTGTTTGGTTAGGCTAATGTATTTTTATATCCAAAGGCATCCGCATAGTGTAAACAAGGTGGGCGGTACTGCCGGTACACCCGGTAACTACATTCTTGCCCAAAATAATGTATAAAAATAAAAAACGGTCAAATTAGATAATTAATAAATAAATATTGGTAGCCTAAATATAAACATTGAAAAAAACTAGTTTCAATAGCATAGTAAATCTACTATGGGCCATGAATTGCAATTTTTACCAAATTGGGCCAGATCAAATATAGCCTAGCTTTTATTTTTGTTCACTGAATAGAAAACAAATCTAGCCTAGGCCTATATAATATATAGGCTAGGCCTACAGAAGTTCAAGTTAGTATTTGAACTCAGCACACCAGAATATGTCAGGCTATAATGTGTATTGAACTTTGAAGGTAAATACTTCTCAATAGTGGGCTATTGTACGATTCCTATAGCCTAGTTGTTAAGTTTTGGTCAGAAATGGAAGACTTGACCTTGTAATTGAAAAGTTCTCATGCTTGATATACGGTACACTAATTCGCACTACATTCGGCTAATCTAATTTATCTCCATCCCTGTTTCTTATCATATCAGTGTATAATTATGTAATTATATTCTTGGATAATAGCCTATAGGCTAGGTCTAAATACTACAACAAAATATGGCTTGTTGGTGTACATGCGCGATTTAGAGCTAGGATCCTGTATTTATTAATATCATGTTGACAATTCATTCTTGTGTTTGTCAACATAATATGCTTTGAAGACAATATTTGTGGTCTAAATCATGTTTTGGGCAACAATAATGCAAGTCAACCCTTGGAAACGTTTGTTTGACAAGGTTTGTTTACTACTTCAGGGAGTTCAGGCATACCAACTGGTACGCGCCTAGCTTCGCCTGTGGAACAGAGCTACCAACACTTCCGAAAAAAATTCCTTCCAAGTAATTCTTTAAGAATACCGAAAGGAAAGAAAATTCCTTGGAAGGGAAAGGAAAGTTAAAGGAAGGTATGAGTTTTTAAGAATACGACTCTTAAAATCGCCAAACTAATGGAACGAACGTCTTAAAACCTCAAAACTAATATACTAAACATGAGGGAGAAGGGGCTCCAGATAAAGCGAGTAGTACCCCCTTAAAAAGACGTCCCCGGTACAGAAGGGGTCAAGCAAGATAATGGTAGAGTGACTTAGGAAGATACGTCAGATAGTCTGGAAGGTGGAGAAGGTGCTGTGGTAGGAAAAGTAGATGAAAAGGTGTAAAATGGCTCGGACATACCTTGATTTTGGCCCTGTCACTCTTTCAACTCTTGGGAAGGCACTCGTTACAGACAGTATTGCCTTTTGTCTCCCTCATCCACATAAAAAACAAAATCATGGGGATTCAATTAGCCAGGTTGAAAATAAAATATAAGGTGTCAGTTCGTTGGTTGAAGATTGCCGATAGATGATGATGATGATGATATCTGTATACCCTCCATGTAGGGCCCAGTAAGGGGGGATGGCCGTATTTATTTGATCATTTATTTAGCTTTTTATTATTTCTTTAGTTTCCTCCCTAGACCTCCATGAAGCTTAAAATTAAACTCCCTTGACCCCCTTTCAAGATAGATTTGTAAATTTTTCGGTAGAAAGATGTCCCGGCCGAAGGCCGGTTCTTCCTAAATTACAGGCTCGCTATCGCTCGCCAGGAAAATATCGACACCTAAATGGCACGAAAGATCATGAAATTGACAGAAGTGGGGCGAAAGTTCTTAAAATCGCCAAACTAATAGGGCGAACGTCTTAACATCTCAAAACTAATGAGGCTAAACATGAGGAAGAAGGGGGTCCAGAAAAAGCGACTATTCTCCCTTAACGTTCCTTTCGAGTACAACTGATTATATATGATACTATCTATACCCTCCATGTAAAGACCAATAAGGATAGGTGAGGATCATGTAAGGCTTGCCGCCAACCCTGATCCTCGAACCCAGACAATACAGACAGACAGTGACGGTCATTACACGAGTTCCTTCTCCTTCATGCTTAGGCCCATTTTTTGTCAATATTAAGACCTTTCGTGCCATTTAGGTGTCGATATTTTCATGGCGAGCGATAGCGAGCCTATAATTTAAGAGGAACCGGCCATCGGCCGGGACATTTTTCTACCGAAAAATGTACAAATTTATCTTGAAAGGGGATCAAGGGGGTATTTTTTTAAGCTTGATGAAGGTCTCGGGAGGAAAACAAAAATTATAGAAAACTATATATAAATGAGTTAATATGCCCATACCCCCTTAAGGATACTTTAGGACCAACTGATAGATTATGATAGTATCTATACCCTCCATGTAAAGACCAGTAAGGATATGGTAGGGCCATGTAAGGCTTACGCACAACCCTGATCCTCAGAACCTGGCATTACTGGCAGACAACGACCGTCATTACACCGTTATAACCAAACAGCTGGTTATGACGGAGACAGGTAAATTGGTTATAAGGAAGACAGGTAAATTGGTTGAAGGTAGACAGTTAAATTGCCGCCTGAAGCTGATAACTGGTTACCTAAAAACTTCCCTATAACTAAACTGTATGTTCATAAATATCGTCCTTTGATACACGAATAGAGTGTAATTATTCATTCCAAACTTTGATCCTATATTGCTGTTGAGAATAACCATAAACTGAGTTATTAAATGTTTTGATCAACTGACCAATTAACCCATTCCGTACCGGTGACGCTCTTTTCATTATGTTCTGGTAACTATTAGATGATTTTATAAGGTTACAGCCTTTTAGCTATACCATATACCCTTCCTAAGCTTCATGAAAACGTCTAAATGTAGCTGAAATCAAATGAAAGACACGTCGCCGGTACTGTAAGGATATATTATATGAATCCTAACCAATGATGCTTTCGGTGGAGCCTAAAATTTCCTACTGCCAATAGTTAAATATTCATCGATTAACCCTTTCAAGATCCAATACGCATTTCTGTTCAGTTTTTTGGCTATTATTAGACGATTTTATTCAGATTACGAAAGGGTATGTGGAAGTTAGAGGGTTAATTGAGATAGTCTGTACACTTTTAATTCCCACAGATCTTTCTGAAGCTGTATAGAATTATCAAATGATAGCTAGAATAAACTATCAAAATGCGTCGTGATCCTCAAGGGGTTAATACTGAGATAACCATTGAATGTACTACACGGTATATGTCCATTGAATGTACTACACGGTATATGTCCATTGAATGTACTACACGGTATATGTCCATTGAATGTACTACACGGTATATGTCCATTGAATGTACTACACGGTATATGTCCATTGAATGTACTACACGGTATATGTTCATTGAATGTACTACACGGTATATGTCCATTGAATGTACTACACGGTATATGTTCATTGAATGTACTACACGGTATATGTCCATTGAATGTACTACACGGTATATGTCCAATGAATGTACTACACGGTATATGTTCATTGAATGTACTACACGGTATATGTCCAATGAATGTACTACACGGTATATGTTCATTGAATGTACTACACGGTATATGTCCAATGAATGTACTACACGGTATATGTTCATTAGTCTATACCAAATGTATTCATTAACCCCTTCTGTACCGGCAAACTATTTTTAATTAACCCTTTACTACTTTTTTCTTTCTAAGTGAATGAGGGAGACAAAAGGCATAACTGCCTAAAGCAGGTGCCTCCCCCAGATTTCAAAGAGTGACAGGGCCGAAATCAAGGGACGTTCGAGCTAAAATGCCTGGACACACGGAGTTTGAAGCAATTTAAGTCATAGGAAGAGGGATAGACTGATTCTGGCAGAGAGTTCCAGAGCTCAGCAGTTGAATAGAAGAAAGTCTGAGAATAGCGTTTCACTCTTGGGTTGGAAAGTTGGACAGAGTACGGGTGGGATTGTGTTGCAAGGTGTGTACTACGTACCCTACGTGGAGGAGGTGGTATACACTGGGAAAGCTCCGAGGAACACTGATTATTGTAGTAGCGATAGAATAGCGAGAGAGATGCAACATTGCGGCGAAGAGAGAGAGATTGCAGATAGTTGGTGAGTGGACGGGAGTTAATGATGCGAAAGGCTTTCCTTTCTACTTTATCTAGGAGTGCGGTGTGAGAGGACCCTCCCCACATATGTGAACAATACTCAATACAAGGACGCACTGTGCCCCTGTACAGAGCAAGAAGCTGCGCAGGGGTAAAGAACCCCTTGAGGCGGTTGAGCACACCCAGCTTCTGGGAGGCTGCCTTAGCGAGACTGGTAATATGGTCTTTCCAAGTGAGTGCAGAAGAAAAAGAGACACCGAGAACATTGAGGGAAGATGAAAGGTTGATTTTTGTATTGTTGAAGAATAAGGGATAGTCTTCTGGAGGTTCCTGACGGGTAGTAAGATGGATAAATTGAGTTTTAGAAGCATTAAATGCAACAAGGTTTTCTCTACCCCAATTGGAAATAGTAGCTAGATCAGAAGATAAGTATTTTATGGCTTCATTACCTTTACTTTTGAGGGACTGCTGGCTGGGGCGTTCTGGAAAACTAATTGAGTGGTGTAAAGTAGAGTCGTCTGCATATGAATGGATGGGACTGGATGTACAGTTGAGAAGATCCTTCTTTAGCTACATAAAATCGTCTAAATATAGCTAAAATAGAATATAAAAGACGTCGCCGATACATAAGGGGTTAAGAATCAAGCCTTGGCTTGATAAGGAAAGTAAAGGTGTTGGGAGGTAAAGGGGTTATATAAGGGGAGGTGTTTAGTTTGTTCCCTAGACCTCCATCAAGCTAAAAACAATCACCCCTAGCCCCCTACAAGATAAATGTTGTACATTTTTCGGTAGAAAAATGTCCAGGTCGAAGGCCGGTTCCTCCTATAATTACAGGCTGGTTATCGCTCGCCAGAAAAATAAATTGACACCTAAATGACACGAAAGATCTTAATATTGACAGAGAAATGGGGTGAAAAGAATTAAAAGCGATAAACAAAATCAATGTGTAGGTTAAGAATCAAGCAGTGGGGTTATCAGGAATTTAAGGTATTGGGATGTAAAGCTGTTATTTAAAGGGGGAGGGTTTATATTTTGGTTGTTTTCTGTTATTTATATATTATTGTTTTAGTTTCTTCCCTAGACCTCCAACTACCTTAAACAATCACCCCCTATACCCCCCTACAAGATAAATTTGTAAATTTTTCGGTAGAAAAATGTCACAGCCGAAGGCCGGTTCCTCCTAAAATTACAGGCTCGCTATCGCTTGCCAGGAAAACATCGACACCTTAATGGCACGAAAGGTCTTAACATTGACAGAAATGGGGCAAAAGTTCTTAAAATCAACGTACACTACTAATGAGACGAACGCATACAAAATCTCAAAGCTAATGGGGCTAAACATAAAGGAAAAGTGGGACCAGAAAACGACCCATATCCCCTTAAGAATCCAGTAGTGGAGTTATCAGGAAAACAAAGGTACCGGGAGGTAAAGGTGTTATTTTCCTGCTAATTATGAGGTAGGTGAATCAGCGTTGGGCATCAGGAAGGGTTAAAGCCGGTATCACACGAGAGCTTTTATAGTCAACATTTGATAATCAAAATTTTGTTGGCAACATTTCTGGAATATTTTGCACTGGTATCGGAAACTAGACTGATGGTAGATGAATTTAGGCATCATAAATATTATATATGTTGACCTCCTAAGCTGCCAGACCAGTGTTAAGTATAAATGTTGAGTGAAAAAGCGCTCGTGTGATACCGGCTTTAATGTTGAGGTAGGTAAATCAGCGTTGGGCATCAGGAAGGGTTAAGGGGGATATCCACTGGAGGGATTATTTTTCTGGATCCCTTTCTCTCTCATTTTTAGCCCGATTGCATTTGATATTTCAAGACGTTCGCCTCATTAGTTTGGTGATTTTAAGAACTTTCGCCCCATTTCTGTCAATGTTAAGACCTTTCGTGCCATTTAGGTGTCGATTTTTCCTGGCGAGTAGTAGCGAGCCTGTAGTTTAAGAGGATCTGGCCTTCGGCCGGGTTTGTTTTTTAGCGAAAATTTTGCAACTTTATCTTGAAAGGGGGTATAGGGGTTTAATTTTAAGCTTGATGGAGGTCTAGCGAGGAAACTCAAAATTATATGAATAATTGAATAAATAGACCAGAAAAACAGCCCCTGTCCCCTTAACTGCCAAATATGTTCGGTAATGTTGAGGTAGGTCATCAGAGTTGGGGATCAGGAAGGGCTACGGGTCTGTTCGTTCACGCAAGAGCTGTTTTTTGCCAATATTAATGTCCGCTAAAATAGGCCAAGTTAAGCCGGTATCACACAAGCACTTATTCCCTCAACATTTATACTCAACACTGGTCTGGTAGCTTATGAGGTCACCATTTATAACATTTATGTCACCTAAATTGATCTATCACCAGTCTAGTTTCCGATACCAGTGCAAAATATTCCAGAAATGTTGCCAGAAAAATGTTGATCATCGATTGTTGACTATTAAAGCTCTCGTGTGATACCAGCTTTAGTGTAGTTTAAAGGGGAGGTTATTAATGTGTTCCCTAGACGTCCATCAACCTTATAATTACACCCCCTTGACCCCCTTTTCAAGATAAATGTATACATTTTTCGGAAGAAAAATTTCCTGGCCGAAGGCCGGTTATTCTTAAAGTACAGGCTCACTATCGCTCTCCGGGAAAAGCTCGACACCTAAATGGCACGAAAGGTAATTAAATTGACAGAAATGGTGCTAAAGTTCTTAAAATCGCCAAACTAATGGGACGAACGTTTTAAAATCTCAAAAGCAATGGGGCTAAAGTTAAACATGAGTGGGAAAGGGGGGTCAAGAATAAAATCTCTCAAGTGGAAATCTCCCCTTAAGTTACGTGTTGGTAAATGTCCATGAACTCCACTCTCTCCTCCACATAGAGTTGATAGCCTCTGAAGTCCTGTTTTAACTAACTAGGCCTAGCTAGAATAATGCCACAATTCTTACAATATCGCTCTAAAATGGCTCAAATCTACTGAATATTGCTAGAAGTCATGTCGCTAGATGTATAGATTTTCCTCTAGATATAAGTAAATGCCTCTAGATCTAGCGGGAAAGTAGCAAATTGACAACACTACCTCCACAACGTAGAGCTTCTGCTTATCAAAATTATGTTATCCCCAGAACTCCTACTCTCTGTAATTCACTTCCTTGGAGTTGCTTTCCCCAAATTTACAACCTACAACAGTTTAAGCCCAATTGTATATATTTATGAATGGAGGATACGTTTAGGGTCATGAACCGTTTTTATTTGTCTTTGTTTTTCCTTCCTCTATATATTGTCTCTTAAAAAAAAATAGAATCATATAACACTGAGGTAAGAGGACAAGACGAGAAACCTAACTAATAAAGAGAGGATAACATAGTCAGTCAGTCAGTCAATAGCCACCCTTTACTCCCACGAGGGGTAGGGAGGATCAGCAAGAGACACGAGAAAGGAAAAAAGAGGTGACAGGAGAAGAACGCATAACAGTTGGCCCATAAAAAGCAAGCACACAAGCATTCAGAAGCACCAATCACTCATCAGCCCCCGAAATCAATGGCTTCACCTCAGATGTAAGAATAATATTGTTCTGAGTCTACATTAAGGGGCTATTGGCTGTTTTTTTGGTCTAATATTTCATATATTTATCTAATTCTTAGTGTCCTTGATAGACTTCCATCAAGCTTAGAAAAACACTGCCTGGACCCCCCTCCAAGACAAATTTGTACATTTTTCGGTAGAAAATTATCCCGGCCGAAGGCTGGTTCCCCTTAAAATTACAGGTTCGCTATCGCTCGCCAGGGAAAATGGACACCTAAATTGCACGAAAGGTCTTAACATTGACAACGAAATGGGGCAAAAGGTGTTAAAATCGCCAAAATAATGGGCCAACCGTCTTAAAATCTCAAAACTAATGGGACTAAACAGGAGGGAGAAAGGAGTCCAGGCAAAGCAAGCACTACCCCTTAAAATGATAACCTATTGACAAGTATTTCTGTATTGTAACTGAATTTGTCATTGACGCTTTGAGTTATGACTTTTCATGGCTTTGGAAAAAATAATGAAGGAATGGAAGGTAGACTTTTACATACGACACACAGTATCTGCAAAAAGTCGAACGGTCCATGAGAGGCAGATCCCTTGCACAACCAATAATTGTAATATGTATGTATATCTATATAGACATATAAATCTGTGCCACATACCTACGAAAACTTTATATAGTGTAGAGAAAACTTTGACATTCTTGATTTATTCCGTACATTACCGGTGACATCTTTTTCACTATATTCTGAAGACTATTAGACGTTTTTATTCAGCAGAGGAAGGACGTTTACCCATTAAGAGACTGCAGACTACTCAATTGATCCTTTTACCTACCATATATCCTTCCTAAGCTTCGTAAAATCGTCTACATGTAGCTGAAATCAAATAAAAATTACGTCGCCGGTACGGAAGGGGTTAATACTCGCTAGACAAATTAAAATATCTGGTATATAGTCTTTAACGTTATCCTCATTATGTTAGGATTTATGGTAATGAACAGGCTGCCCTAACAGGCCCAAAACTACCCAATGATTTATGGGTCTCTCCATACCATCATTTACAAGGCAGCTTTGTAGCCCGAGTGAATCATAATCCAACTCTATGTAATCAATAACATGTTCCGAGATTGTCTGATAAAATTTAATTACATGCTTTTCCCTGTCTGAAATCTAACCTACCCGTACATTATATATATACACATCTGTGGTGGGCTGGGCTGGAGCTATCAGAGTGAGAGTTGGTGTCCTCTACTTCCCATCGCCAGTTCTGACTTTACCTTTTTCATCATTCTTATTTCTTGGCGTAGGGATGTGGCGACCCCATCGCCCGTCACTTTGGTGGCGCAGATAGCCCCTGGAGGTTGGGCATGGGAATCCCACCTCCAAAATTTAGTCCCACTAAGGGATAAGCAAGCCTTTTCTTGCTGATCCTCCCTACCAGTTCAGTTCAGTTCAATGTAGGTAGGTTGGGGAGATGAGAGGTCTCTAAGGATTAGAGAGAAGTAAAGGTGGAAATGAAGAGCAAAGTCAAAGAGTAAAAGATGGAGGGCTGTCTTCCTTGCTATTTTTGTTTAGTTTTTGTAGACAAGCACACCTCTGGAGCAGCAGGGCCACGTGGTGTTGGTGGGGAGAGGCAGCTGATGTTGGTGATGGTGATGGAAGGCCACTGATGTTGATGGAGTTATTTTGGGTTTTTCTTCATAAATTCTTCTAGTCTTCACTTTCCTTTAAGATGTTCTGGAATATCTAGACCTGATTCCTTAGCTTGTCGGAGTCTTTGAAGTAAGTCTTCAGGTCGCTGGGATGGTGATGAGCTAGCTGACTGAAGTGGTGTAGAAGGGGTCTTGTCTTCTTCTTCAGCATAGGATAGTTCCACATCCACATCCTCATCATCGGAATCTTCCTCTCCTTCATCTTCATAGGATTCATCTTGATGGGTGTCGAGGTCCATTGATTCGTTTTCTGGAGGAATGATGATAGAAGGGTGCTGGAGATGTGGTTCCTTGTGTTGCCTGCGGAGTTGGTTTTTCAGGATGCTCAGCTTGTTGAGATTGTGGCGCTGATGTGTTGGTCCTGTTAAGAACTCTAGGTACAAGGGAGATCTTCTTCTTTGGTGTCTTTCTGGGTTTCTTCTGGGTCTTGGCGACTGATAGTGGTTGCTGAAGGAGATTAGGAGGAATCACAATCGATGGTAGGTTGTTAGCTGTGAGTAGAGCAGGTAGGATGATTGAAAATCGGCTTAAGTCATCCCCAGCAAGAGCCATGGCTGTCTGGATGACAACAGTGATCTTCTCTATGTTCAGGCCGACCTTCTCCTGCTTATTTTCTTCCTTTTTCTTCCTCCAAGTTGGTCTGGAGCCCCTTACTTTAGCTCCATTTGGTCCTCCTATGTTATTTGCCTCCTCTCCATTCCTCCCCTTTATGATGGTAAAGGTTACCCTCTCACCATCACCGAGACAGGGTATTGAGTGGTGTTGATTTGGCAAGGAGATTCGGCTTCTATGAGCGAAAATATCGGCTCCTGTATCCTCTCTGTTGACAAATCCATAACCCTTCTTCACATTAAGCCATTTAACTGTTCCAGCAACGATGGTAGAGGTTGCTGAAGCCATGGTGCTGATGGTGATGAAGCGAGGGTTGCCCCTCCCTACCCCTTTAAGAGAGTGAAGGTTTGGCTACTGACTGACTGACTTATTTCTATTTGTTTTTTTCCTGAGAGTAGTGAAGGCAGTGGAGCCATAATGGTGTGCCCCATGGTTCCCTAGTGTCTTACTCTCACAGCCCACTGGCACAAGTCGAACTTTCTCTCTCTTGCGTAAGTAGGGATGTAGCGACCCCACCGCCCGCCTCTTCGGCTGTGCAGTTAGCCTCTGTAGCAGTTACGGTGATTTCTTGTTACTGCCTTATTGTAGCATGGTTAAGGATGGTGCGGTGTGGATTTGCCAGGGCAAGTGCTTCAGGGGAACTTTGTTGAGTTTTGCTGAGACACTTATCACTATATCAACATCGGCCTCTGTGATGACATGACGGAGCTGTGTTGTGGCAAGTCATTATTGGTTGTAAGATAATTGGAAAGTCTTTTCACTCACATGAGACGAAGCATATATGTTTTAATCGAGTGGTAAACTTATGGAATGAACTACCTAGTAGTGTCATTAAATGTAGTACCGGTACTGATTAAACTTTCAAAAATCATCTAGATAAATATCTCGCTCTTGACCCCCGGTGAACTACGTTTACAAACGAATAGCACCACTTTATACTGTGCTATCCTTTCCTGTGTTCACATAAGATCGGTAGTTTAGCTACAAGCAGCCTCGTAAGGATCAATATATATGTTGTTACGACCGGGGCTACGAATAAAACAAGAGCACTTAATGGTTGGACTAGTAATAGGGCACTATGCAACAACGGTATGCTAGATCCAAACCCTTGAACTTATATGCCGGCTAACAAAAAACATCTATACCCTCCAGAGTTAATCTGCGATAACTGGGTATGCTTAACTGGTCATAAATGTACTCTACTCCAGGGTAACCCACACTGGTATAGCCTGATAACAATCAAGATGCAAGTTACGTTAAAATGCACAAAAGGGAAGCTATGGAAAGATCAATTAAATCAATGCAAGATTTAATACAATAAAAAGATGCTTCAATATAGTTACTCTAAACAACAATAAACTCTTCACTCCTATCTGAAAGAAAGTTAAGTCTAGTCCTACAGCATAGACCTGGAAACTTCTGAAGAAAGTCTGATGCTCATAAGACGCTCATATCTTAAATTATAGAAAGGCAGGAGGCAGGATACTCAATGTGTATACGGAGTACACAAAAAGATAGGACATATAATGTTAACTAACACGAGAATATTATAAATGTGCAACGGGAGTAATATTCGACACTAAAAGAAATTATTCCTCATCAACATCAACGAAACAGTTTACTATGGTTGTGCAACTCAACAACAACCTAGACTCATAAATGCCATGAATAATAATGCATACATATCATAAAGAGCTCATATCCTAACTAGTGTCTGCTAGGTGAATAAAGCCTAGCTGGGATATCAAGGTTAGGAATCTGTGGCTGAGCAAGACTGGCTCATAGCCTAGCGTTGTCCTTAAGGCGGTATGATTAAAGTTACGTTAAATGACGGGGGATGCTCTCTTCGTAGATCCAGATATCAAGTATCTGGTTCTACCCTGGCGATCCCTCTAAAGTCAAGCAAATAGGCAGCACTGTGTGACAAGGAAGTAGGCTAATGCCCTCTTACCACACGATGCTGCACTCGCAAAAGGCACAACCAAAACGACAACCTAGGCTACCACAGAAACCGTCGGTCGTGTAGGTATAAGCGAACCGTACACACGTCGCTGACGACGACAACAGAAGCCTTATCCCAGTCTAGCATTAAATAACCCAGCAGAGCACTAAATCAATAATGGAGACACGCACCGAGTTCTTAACCTCTACTAACTAAGAACCCTCAAACCTATTCTAAGTACATGTAAATATCTCAGAGAGCGACGCACATAATACGATGGGCCGATATGAAATCGTGTGCAGAACCCAAAGGGAGTGTTGTGACGTTAAAAGATAAGAGGAATGAAAGAGAAGAAGTTGAGGAAGAGAGACAGTATCAGAATGGTGGAGATATGGGAGACAATGGTAAAAAGGATGTTAGTCATGTGCGTCCCTAGCCTGCTCTAAAGAGAGTAGCTCATCGGGACCCCCAGGATCCCAGAAAGGCATGGTGGTCAGCCAATCACAGGCCGCTACGTCACCAGGCAGCAGGCCTCCAGAAGGCGCCAGGAACCACCAGCCAATCAAAACCGAGAGACAGGCCACGCGGGCGGGAAACTCCTCCGGGAGGGAGGAGGGAGGAGGGAAGCAACATTCACTACCCCCTCGCTGCCCGCTCGCTCTCTCTCTCTCAACTACGCTACAATGCATCTTATGTTCTACTCATGATATAAAATGCTTCCCGTTGTCACATACGAAAATAAAGACCACCACAGGACTGTCTGTAACAATGCAAGTACTATGAAAGAAAGAACACCCTTCTCTGATAACTGTAGCCCATTTCACTGCCCTGGCGAGCGCTAGTGGCTAACGGGAGGCGATTCTGCCAACGCTGGTAGGCGTCACACCCCGCCCAAAATATGGGACGCTCAACATTAGGCGAGCACCATATCTGACAAGACAGAATGCCGACAAGACCCGCCACAACCAGCCACTCCGCCAGAAATGAAATGCAAAGCTCAATCATAAACAAAACAAAATTTTAGCATAAATAAAATCTTATAACCCCTCCCAACCATAATAGTATAATTTTAGCCTGCTATGCTCCCAGAGCGAGCTTCACAGAGCCCAGCCTACTAAGTGAAAGACAGGTTCAACTTAAGGACTTTAGCTATAACATTGGCAACTTACAATTAACTATCAAAAGAAAGAGTTTTTATGTGATTTTTTTATTTTATTTTAATGTTGTTTTTGACGGCTGCTCTACAGGGGCAAGCCTGATTTTTCTCCACTCAAACCCACACACCTGTGGTGATCTACGTCGGATACTCCACCCTCGACAAACAGTCTGCAATCACATTCTCACAACCGGCAATATGGCGAATGTCTAGATTGTATTCTTGCAACATGAGTGACCAACGTGTCAGCCTCATATTCCGGTTGTGGAATTGGTTCAGAAATTAAAGAGGGTGCTGGTCGGTGTACATCACCACGACTGGCCCGTAGGCAGGAACATATACTTCAAAGTGGCTGAGCGCCAACACTATTGCCAGCAGTTCTTTCTCTACCACAGAGTAGTTTTTCTGAGCGGAATTAAACTTCTTGGAAAAGAAACTGACTGGATGCTCCAAACCTTCCTCGTCTGTCTGCATTAAGACGGCACCAGCCCCTACACCGCTAGCATCCGTTGCCAGCTGGAATGGTCTTTCAAAGTCAGGGGCCCTGAGGATTGGGTGAGTGCATAGTAGGTGCTTAACCAGCGAAAAAGCCCTTTCACACTCAGGTGCCCACTTGAACTTTTTGTCTTTTGCTAATAAATCTGTCAGAGGAGCTAACACAGTAGAATAACCCCGAATGAAGCGGCGATAGTAACCGATCATGCCTAAAAATCTCATGATCTGCCGCTTAGTGGACGGACGGGGGAACTGATTAATAGCCTGTATCTTGTTTTGGGGGGGGCACACCTGACCTAATCCGACCACAAACCCAAGATATTGCACAGTTGCCCGGACAAAGTCGCACTTGCCAAGATTAACCACCAAGCTGGCCTCACTAAGCTTCCGAAACAAGGCTTCTATGTGCTCACAGTGACTCTCAAAGTTGTCATCGTATATTATAACGTTCATCTAGGTAGACACTACAGTTAAGGATGTCAGCTACTAACTCATTCATAAGACTTTGGAAGGTTGCTGGGGCATTTTTAAGACCATATGGCATCACATTGCAATGGTAGGTGTTCCCATCAACCACAAACCCACATACCCCCTTCGCCCGCTCAGACAAGGGCACCTGCCAGTAGCCTTTCACTAGATCTACCTTAGTTAGAAACCGTGCCTTACCAATCTTGTCTACGCTATCGTCCACACGGAGAAGGGGATAAGCATTGGTGGGAGTCAACCCGTTCAATCTCCGAAAGTCAATGCAGAAGCGAACCTTCCCGTCAGGCTTGGGCTGCAGAGTGACAGGAGATGTCCACCTAACTACCCCCTTCTCAATCAACCCCCGTTCTAACATATACTCTAACTCCGCTCTGAGGGCTGGGAGTTTAATAGGTGGAAATCTGTAGGGTACTGATTTAAAGGGGGGGTGATCTCCCACGTCTACGTCGTGCACCACCCGAGTTGTGAGGCCTGGGTGCTCTGCGAACACAGTGGGGTATGAATCAAACAGGCGCTGCACGGCTACACGCTGTTGCTTAGACAGGTGCACTAGAGCCTCGTCAGCCACCTGTCTGGAGTTCCCCGCCCACTGGTCCGCAGAGACATGACACTCCCAGTTATCTTCCACCTGAGATTCACTGTCCCTCACTCCTTCTCCTCCATGACCGCTGCAGGTCAACACAGGGACAGCGAGAGGCTCAGGGGGGCGCTTCACAAACTCCTTCACCAGGTTCACATGGCACAGCTGTTTTTTTTTTTTTTTTTTTTGTTTCTATATTCCAACTTACTTCCTCTCGGGCATAGGCTGAGAGCCTTAACATTCACCGCTTTACAATGGACAGTGAAGCCCGTGAGGTCTTGTTCCAGTCTAGGGAGTGAGACATGTGAAGCACGTAGAGTACAAGGAGCACCTGCCATCTTGTCTTCACATGAGGCACGGTGCTCACTCATGGCCCGAAACGACCCCATCTCTGAAGCCATCTCGTTCCTGTGCTTCACTGTCTCACCCCCTACACTCAGACTCTCACACCTACACACAGACAACGCCACCTGTTGAGCAGATAACTCACCAGGCATTGCACCCCTATAGCATATTTTGAATATGGGAATATTCATACACTGCTATTTAATCAGGGAACAATGAGGGTATTTTATTGACGTTTCGGTGGGCTTGTGGTAATGCACTGATACTAGGTACAGCACAAATTCCATCCCAATAATATCTTCCCATTGATACATCGGGATTTGAACCCGGGACCTTTGGATTACCAGG
Source organism: Paralithodes platypus (assembly GCA_032716605.1). Taxonomy (NCBI): domain Eukaryota; kingdom Metazoa; phylum Arthropoda; class Malacostraca; order Decapoda; family Lithodidae; genus Paralithodes; species Paralithodes platypus. The sequence goes on along the minus strand of CM064505.1, from coordinate 8,860,628 downwards.
CCAGTGGCAAGACCACTCCACCACACCTCCTCTTTTACGCCTATCTGGAGTAGCCACAAGGTAATCTAAGTCAGAGATCTTTTTCACCACCTTATAAGGACCGGCGTACTTGGGAGACAAAGGATGACCTGGCAGAGGTAACAGAATCAACACCTCTTGCCTCACCTTAAACTCCCAGAGTTTCGCCTTCTCATCGTACCTGTCCTTCATAAGTGCTTGCGACCCTACCAAATTCCTTCCCGCCAACTCAAGGCTTCTCAACATCCTTTCCCTGCTCTCGAGGACATACTTTAATAGAGAACTTGGTTTTGCTGTGCCCTCCCAAATTTCTCTAACCATGTTGAGGGGGCCTCTGACCTGATGTCCAAAGACGAGCTCATTGGGACTAAACCCTAGGCTTTCACCAGGTACCTCCCGAGCAGCGAATAATACATAGGGCAACCCAAGATCCCAATCTTTACCATTCTCAGCACAATAACACCGCAGCATGCTCTTGAGAGTCGAGTGCCACCTCTTCAACACCCCCTGACTCTCTGGGTGGTAGGCTGAAGAGACAATGGTACTAACCCCATCCTGCTGCATGGTCTGTTTAAACAGGTTAGAAGTAAAGTTGGAGCCCTGGTCCGACTGCAATTCCTGTAGGTACCCGTACCTAGAGCAGTACAATAGCAAGTTACGAACCACAGTCTTAGCAGTACCATTTCGCATGGGGTATGCATTCGGATAACGAGTGGCAACATCCATAATGGTGAGGAGGTACTTGTTACCTGCACTAGTAGGGGGTAGAGGGCCAACCATGTCGATTATGACCTTACTGAAAGGTGGCCCGATAACAGGAATAGGGTGTAACGGAGCCTTGGGGATACACTGGTTTGGTTTGCCTACTATCTAACAGGTACTACACATCGTCACCCATGATGCTTTCATCGCTGGCCACCAAAACAATTTCTCCAATGCTGCTACCGTCTTACGTACACCCAAATGCCCTGCCAATGGTACGTCATGTGCCAACCTCAGTAGGCTATCCCGGCACCCACAAGGCACTACCAACTGATAAACAACTCTCGACCCACCCTCCCAACTCCGTCTGGGATCTAGAAAACGCCTGTACAAAATACCCCCTACACGAAAGAAGTCCCCCGGCTTTGCATCCCCGTCCTCCTCCAGTTCGATTGCACCGTTACTGCACTTCTGAAGCTCAGGATCACCCAACTGCAGCCGACAGATATCCGAAGGAGCCAATTTATCGAGATGCTCCCGGAGCAACTTATGGCCTCCCCCGGTACTAGGCTGTTCGACCCTATCCTGCTTTTGCGAGTAACGGTGCTGTCTCGGAGTTTCCACACGCCCTTCCTCCCCTACAAGTGTGGCAGGTTCTGGGGCCACTCCGGACCTTAACATAGGTGCTAATACTGAGTCGCCAAGGAGAGCCGCTGGTTCAAAACTCTCAAAACTTTTCCCAACTTTAGCCTTCTCCTTTTGACCGTTCCTCCGCTGGTCTAGAGACTGAGGAATAGGCTGTGACTACTTTGATTGCACGAGAACGGGTGACAACACACGCCATCTGCTTTAGTTGACACATCTCGACCAACTCCTGCCCCTCCCTACTCACGTCGGCCACCCTCTCGGCAACGACTAAGGGTGGAACTTCAGGAGTAGGCACCGCAAAGTCATTGCCGAGAAGAAGGTCGACGCCCTCTACTGGCAGTTTCTCCACGATTCCGACATCCAACTCTCGTGTCACACCTTCTACCTCCAGCTCCACTCGGACCAACGGGTATGACTTTGTAGCGTTGATACCCTGCACCACAACTACCCGTGCCGCGTTTATAGGTTTGCCTGTAAAGTTTTTCATCAATGTCTAGGAAGTACCCGTATCACACAAAAATTCTACTCCATGCTTGCAACCAGCCCAACTCACGCAGCCGCGCCCTCTATGGTCACATAAAGTATCCCGGACAGGTGTCAAGCCTTCCGGACACTTCTTCACTGACTGTGCTCCAGGCTCTGACCGTTTACCCCGGGCAAACGCAAACGACTTCAAAGACACTCCAATGTTGCGAGCCAAAGACACGACTGCTGTAGGTAACTTGCTCGGACAGGATCGTGCAAAATGCCCCTTTTTGTGACAATGAAAACACTCTAACTCCCCCTTGGGCTTCCCTTGAGGTGGGGAAGGGCCCGGAGCCTTCTTAAACGGGACGGCATTAGGTTTATGGTCAGACTTAATATCATTGCTCTTGTTTTTATGGTTATATGGTGTATCACTGACTCGGGGGGGTGGAGTGTTGCGCCCCTTGTTACCTGCATCGTTCCGTTGTGCAGACCCGCACCCGCGAATCAGTGATAGCCTAAGGTCAGCCATCTCAGCTGCCTCCTGTAGAGTTTTAGGATTTTACTCTTTGAGGTTCAATGTCAGGTCGCTGCCCGTACACTTAAAGAACTGCTCGAGAAGCATCAACTGTTTTATCTCATCAAACGTCGTTGCCTTCTCTGATCTCAGCCAATTCCCAAAAGCGTCAGACAGTTCCCGGGCATGTTCAAGAAAGGTGCACTCATGACCCTTCGTAACACCCCGGAACTTCAACCTATAAGTCTCTGGTTGTAACTCATATGTCCGCAGGACAGCCTCCTTCAGTACCTCCTAATCGACGCAAGACTCCAAGGGCAACGCATCATATGCCTTGAGTCCTTTGTCAACCAACCTAGAGGAAACAAGGGCTGCCCACTTAACCTCGGGCCATTGGTGATCCCGGCACTTCTTCTCAAAACGCATAAAAAATTCGGTGACACCCGACTCGTCAAATACAGGGACTAACTTAAGAAGGTGCGATAAAGACTGATCAAGACCTCGATTCCCAGAACCGAGACGCTGCCCTGTCGACTCCACCCCAGACTTCTCAAGATCTCTGTCTGCACAGTACTTCGTAGCCTCAACCTGAAGCTCAGCCTCCCGTACGGCCTTTCTCTCCTCAATCTTAGCCATCTCAAGCCGCTGCTCAGCCTGCATTTTAGCCATCTCAAGCTGGAAGAGCATATCTGCCGTTAAACCTTGAGGAGGAGATGCAACAATTGGAGACCCACCCAAGTGCAAACCACGCTGCCAGTGACTATCGGCCTGCGGGCCCCACCGAGCACCCAGGCCACCAGGTCACCTCTCGTCATGCTGCTAGTGCCCACATGACCTATGACCGTGGCCAAACACTGGAGACCATACCGATCAATCCCCGACATCCGGTCAACAGTAATAGGCATCTCCAGAAACTTCTTTGCATCCTCCTCACTAGTTATTACTCTAAAGTCTTCTAACAAACCCCGCTGCTGCACCTCAGAGTCTGCTTCCCGTACTGTATCCTCACTGTACATTGATCCGTCGTTCGACATAGTGTCCACCGAAAATTCTCAACGTTTATAAAAAAAAAAGTACCTAACTCTCATGTAGCACTATTCACTCAAAAATTTAAAATGCTCGAAGACAACTCAAGTGCTATACTACGTTGCCAAAAAAAAATCCACGTGTCCAAAATATTCCTCAAAAACAAATGTCCAACAATCCTGCAATTCTTCCTTAGATACCAGGCAAGGTCATTATTTGTTATTACTACAATAATCAACAAATGGATCCAGGTTTCTACTAAAATAAGATACTGGACAAGGTCGCAATTTGTTATGACCGGGGATACGAATAAAACAAGGGCACTTAATGGTTGGACTAGTAATAGGGCACTATGCAACAACGGTACGCTAGATCCAAACCCTTGAACTTATATGCTGGCTAACAAAAAACACCTATACCCTCCAGAGTTAATCTGCGATAATGGGGTATGCTTAACTGGGCATAAATGTACTCTACTCCAGGCTAACCCACACTGGTATAGCCTGATAACAATCAAGATGCAAGTTACGTTAAAATGCACAAAAGGGAAGCTATGGAAAGATCAATTAAATCAATGCAAGATTGAGTACAATAAAAAGATGCTTCAATATAGTTACTCTAAACAACAATAAACTCTTCACTCCTATCTGAAAGAAAGTGAAGTCTAGTCCTACAGCATAGACCTGGAAACTTCTGAAGAAAGTCTGATGCTCATAAGACGCTCATATCTTAAATTATAGAAAGGGAGGAGGCAGGACACCCAGCGTGTATACGGAGTACACAAAAAGATAGGACATATAATGTTAACTGACACGAGAATATTATAAATACGCAACGGCAGTAATGTTCGACACTAAAAGAAATGCTTCCTCATCAACGAAACAGTCTACTATGGTTGTGCAACTCAACAACAACCTGGACTCATAAATGCCGTGAATAATAATGCATACATATCATAAAGAGCTCATATCCTAACTAGTGTCTGCTAGGTGAATAAAGTCTAGCTGGGATATCAAGGTTAGAAAACTGTGGCTGAGCAAGACTGGCTCATAGCCTAGCGTTGTCCTTAAGGCGGTATGATTAAAGTTACGTTAAATGACGGGGGATGGTCTCTTGGTAGATCCAGATCTCAAGTATCTGGTTCTACCCTGGCGATCCCTCTAAAGTGAAGCAAAGAGGCAGCACTGTGTGACAAGGAAGTAGGCTAATGCTCTCTTACCACACGATGCTGCACTCGCAAAAGGTACAACCAAAAAGACAACCTAGGCTACCACAGAAACCGTCGAAGTCGTGTAGGTATAAGCGAACCGTACACACATCGCTGACGACAACAGAAGACTTATCCCAGTCTAGCATTAAATAGCCCAGCAGAGCACTAAATCAATAATGGAGACACGCACCGAGTTCTTAACCTCTACTAACTAAGAACCCTCAAACCTATTCTAAGTACATGTAAATATCTCAGAGAGCGACGCACATAATACGATGGGCCGATATGAAATCGTGTGCAGAACCCAAAGGGAGTGTTGTGACGTTAAAAGATAAGAGGAATGAAAGAAAAGAAGTTGAGGAAGAGATACAGTATCAGAATGGTGGAGATATGGGAGACAGTGGTAAAAAGGATGTTAGTCATGTGCATCCCTAGCCTGCTCTAAAGAGAGTAGCTCCTCGGGACCCCCAGGATCCCACAAAGGCATGGTGGTCAGCCAATCACAGGCCACTACGTCACCAGGCAGCAGGCCTCCAGAAGGCGCCAGGAACCACCAGCCAATCAAAACCGAGAGAAAGGCCAAGCGGGCGGGAAACTCCTCCGGGAGGGAGGAGGGAGGAGGGAAGCAACACTCACTACCCCCTCGCTGCCCGCTCGCTCTCTCTCTCTCAACTACACTACAATGCATCTTATGTTCTACTCATGATATAAAATGCTTCCCGTTGTCACAGACGAAAATAAAGAACACCACAGGAATGACTGTAACAATGCAAGTACTATGAAAGAAAGAACAACCTTCTCTGATAACTGTAGCCCATTTCACTGCCCTGGCGAGCGCTAGTGGCTAACGGGAGTCGATTCTGCCAAAGCTGGTAGGCGTCACAATGTTGTTGCTAGTTTTCCTTTGTACTCCACTGTACCGATACTGTACTACAGTAAAGAGACTCAAACCACGCTCTCTGTGGATGAAGCGGTCTTTAAACTTGTATGTATGTATGTATGTATGTATATATGTATCTTCATAGAGTACATACATATTTTCACGGAGTAGTTTTTCTATATCTACATTCCTAGCATTTCTAAATATTTAAGCATTTGTGTTTGGTAATCATTTGGTAATCTCCCAGTTCATTAATTTGCAGTCCCTCCTTTACCATTGACAGCCATATTATGGGCGGCCATCTAACATGCAGGGAAAGCAATTCGTGGTGATACTGGTATATACTGTATATATGCAGTATATACAGTATATATATATATATATATATATATATATATATATATATACATATATATATATATATATATACAGTATAATTATACAATATATATATATATTAATATTCTCTTTAAAACAGACGAGGTTAAAAGCAATAGCGGTTTCAGCATTCAGGATTTTATTGTTACAGCTTTCAATAGTTCTAACAATTTTCCTCTGGGGTTCAGAGATGAAGTACAAAAGGGTAGCAAAATTCATGGTGGATCCAACGTTTCACAAGTAAACATCTTGCATCTTCAGGGAATGGAGAGGTAATGGTTAGAATGAATGAATGAATGAATAGGGGGATAGAAAAGTGTGAAGGATATAAGACTTGTAGTAGAAGATATAGATGGGGGAGATATGGAAGTAAAGTTGTAGGTAAAAGCTTGCAGGCGGTCTGCGTTGCTGTTTTTTAATTTTAGTTTTGTGCGTTTTCACTTTAGAAGATTTCTCTGGCGCAGCCACTCTGAGAACTGTCTGTTGATCTCTGGGGAGGGGCATTTTCCTTCTGCTGCGGCTGCCTTGATCTTCTTGGTCAGCTCGGCGAAGGTCTTCTGGAGCTCGTCAGCAGTGGCCCCCAAGTCGACATCTCCATCATCTTCCTCAATCCCCTCCACGTCGATTTCTTCTCCGATGGTGGACTCGGTGTACTCCGTCGACGCAGGGGAGGAGGCTGCCACCGGATGGTCAGTGGTGGTTGGTGATGGAGTGGAGGCTGCTGCAGGTCCTGCACAGTTGGCTGGTGATGGTGGTGGAGAGTCAGAAACTGCTGCAGCAGGTGGTGGCGTGGGCTTTGAGAGAGGCTTCTGGAGATCCAGTCGCCTTCTCTGGTGGCTTCTTGGCCTCGTAGCCTGAGTGGGTATGAGGCTGGGTGGTGAAGATGGTCCTGGAAGAGGCGGGATGATGATGGGAGGGAGGTTGTTTGCCTTCAGGAGTGTAGGTAGGTACTCCTGAAGCAGCTTGTGATCCCCTTTGGAGAGGGTCACTGCAGTTGTAACAACAACCTGGATCAAATCCGGTGTTGAACAACTGACTGCTACTGTGGCTTGGTGGTAGTCCTCCCTCTTGCCTCTTCTACCATGTCTTGAACCCTTCAGGATCTCTCCATCAGGGCCCATGACATTGATGGCCTCATCTCCTCTCCTTCTCCTCTTGATGGTGAATGATACCCTCTCATTGGTGGCAAGAGAGGGCACATGATGGAGAGGATTAGGTTTGGAGATGCCAGTGAAGTGAACAAAGATGTCCCCTCCACTATAGGTGATGAAACCATAGCCTTTTTTAACATTATACCACTTAACGTGGCCAGTGAGCTTGGTGGTGGCACTGGGAGAATCAGGCATGTTGATTGGCTGGCTGATCTCTGCTGGTTGGCTGCTGGCTGCTGGTCTCGAATGATCAGAATGGTTAGAATAGGGACAATGCATCTTATTTATAAAAAATTCGAGGATCAAGTAGAGGGAGGTGGGCGGAGCTACTGGGTGTGTGGTGGCTGTTCATTGGTGGAAGGTAGTCTATTCGCGAGACGGGCACTAAATCTTATCGGTGGTTGGTTGTTGGCTGTGGATGGCTGTAATTGGTTGGTGTTGTCAGTTGTGTGCTGAGCGTGGAAGCGTAAGGAAGGGGGGCGCGGGGTGGGAGGAGGGGGGGCAGCATGCCTGTAGCGTTTGCCTGAAGGAGGATTTGAAGGTCTTGTGTTTGGTTGTTGATGCTGGGGTTGAGTGTTTGGATGTATAGAGCTTCTAAAATAGCTAGTCTTCTGGGGTCTGATTCTTTGTCGAGTAGGTGGTTTGTTTGTCTAGGTCGGCGCGAGTTAGGGCAAGATGGTGGGGGGCTTGATAGTGATCTTTTATAGCGCCAGATTGAAGGTGGAGGGTTAGTCGACGGGAAAGGCGAGTCTGTGTCATTCCAACATATGATAGGGGTCCACAGTCCCCAGAGGTGCAAATATCCTGGTATACCACATGATCGTCTTTCGTTTGGTTGTTGGTGGAAATGGGGCGGTTACGGAGGACAAGGTTGGAGGTCTTAGGAGATTTGTAGTAAATAATGAGTTTGATTTTATTGTCAGGGTTGGTGGGGAGGACGTTTTTGTTAATTATTTCTTTCATAATGGATTCGTCTGTTGTGTGGTCGGAAGACATGTAGTTTCTGTAAACAAATGTAATGTCATTGGCCGGGTTGGTGCTAGGGGGGTCTTGTTTGTACCATTTTTCTAGGTGGTGGTTGATGGCATTGGTGACGTCAGTGTTGGAATACCCATTGTTGACTAGGACCTGGGTGAGCCTTTCCAGTTCATTGTGTGTGTCATTCCAGGTGGTGCAATGGGTGAGGGCTCTCCTGACATAGGCGGCGATGGTGGACTGTAGGTATCGATTAGGGCATTCATTTTCCCCATTAAGACCATTGTTAGTAGGTTTGGTGTACACGGTAGTTTTGAAGCCGTGGTCGTGGAGGGAGACAAGGAGGTCGAGGTAGGGTAGATGTCCATCGGTGGTTTCTTCGTATGTGAAGTTGAGTCCGGAGGCGGCTATGAAGCGCTGCTGGAGGTTCCTGAGTTCACCCAGGTCCTTCACCCGCACGAAGATATCATCGATGTACCTGCCCCGCGCCCCCCTTCCTTACGTTTCCACGCTCAGCACACAACTGACAACACCAACCAATCACAGCCACCCACAGCCAACAACCAACCACCGATAAGATTTAGTGCCCGTCTCGCGAATAGACTACCTTCCACCAATGAACAGCCACCACACACCCAGTAGCTCCGCCCACCTCCCTCTACTTGATCCTCGAATTGTGTATAAATAAGATGCATTGTCCCTATTCTAAACATTACCTCTCCATTCCCTGAAGATGCAAGATGTTTACTTGTGAAACGTTGGATCCACCATGAATTTTGCTAACCTTTTGTACCTCATCTCTGAACCCCAGAGGAAAATTGTTAGAACCATTGAAAGCTGTAACAATAAAATCCTGAATGCTGAAACCGCTATTGCTTTTAACCTCGTCTGTTTAAAAGAGAATCTATTACCTGGCTATACTAACATATATATATATATATATATATATATATATATATATATATATATATATATATATATATATATTTCTCTATATATATATATATATATATATACAGTATATTTATATATATATATAAACTATAGTTCCATGAGTGAGATAGTTCGAAGCCTGTTAATTGCTGAAGGCCCTTTTCAACCTAATTATATCGTCTCATAATAGAATTCTGTCCAGCTCTCCAACCCAAGAATTGGCAAATTTTACCAGTCTTTCTTCTACTCAACAAGTGAGCTCTGAAACTCTCTCCCTCAATCTATCTTTCCTTCATCCTATGACTTAGACTGCTTTAAACTTTGTGTGTCCAGGCATTTTGATTCCAACGTCCCTTGAATTTGGCTCTGTCACTCTTTTGACTTTGGGGGAGACACTCGTTACAAGCAACCTGCCTATTGTCACCTCCATACACATAGACAAAACAAATAAAAAGGATAGAGTTAAAAGGACGGCATCGGTACTGAAAGGGTTAATGGTGTGTGTGTGTGTATGTGTATTGCCGTGATGACGCCTCCTAACCTCGCCCATACACATTACGGATCGTTATCGGTACTCAACACATGTATCCGGCCACTTTACTAACGGGGAGATGGATCACTTCTTCTTCATGTTTAGCCTCATTAGTTTTCAGATTTTAAGACGTTCGGCCCATTAGTTTGTCGATGTAAAGACCTTCCGCCCCATTTTTGTCAACACCTTTCGTACCATTTAGGTGTCGAATTTCTTCCTGGCGAGCGATAGCGAGCCTGTAATATTGAAGGTACTAGCCTTCGGCCAGGACATTTTTCTATCGAAAAATTTACAAATTTATTTAGAAGGGGGATCTTGATGTATTGTTTAAGCTTAATGGAGGTCTAGGGGGGAAACTACAAGAAAACATAATAATAAACAGGTAAATAAATAAGCAAAACAATATGCCCATCCCCTGTTACCCTCCCCCACACCCTTGTCGGTACTCTACACATGTATCCGGCCACTTTAGTTACTGCCACAATATCCGGGCCCAGGAAATTACGGACATTTGGTGATACGGTCTGGCTTGCAGGTGTGTGTTTGAAGGCTATTAGATCGCAATATTATTTAATTTTATTTATATATTATATCTTAACTAGAACTGTTAATAAAAGTGCAAGAACAACATAAATGCATAATATTGGTCGTGAAAATAGCACGTTTCATAATAGTGTGTATTCATTATTCATAAAATTGCAGATTAAAAACCCTATTGATATTGCCATATGAAATTAATACACCTTCACATCCTTCGTAATTCAGGAAGGAGACATACTGTAGGAAACATGAGTGCACACAGTCTTCAAATGCATAATAGCTACCGGTACGCCTTCTTCATGTGTGCCCCTGTTTCAGTGTACTCCAGACAAACCATCAAGTCTACCTGCCTGCAGCCCCAACTTAGGCAGGATAGCAAAGCCTGTGCTAAGACTTACATTAAGGAACACCCCATTCTTGACATTAATCCTACATTAATAACCCCAATGTACTTGAATAAATTAATGAAAGCATATGATCCTCTTGGGATTCGAACTCAGGACACCACGCCCAGCACATAAGCACCTAAACCATTACACCACCAACACACCAACACACGATCACGATTAACCCTTAACTGTCGGCGCGCAACATAAGTCGAGTATAATAAATCTGGACTATCTGGCGGCGCTCGACATAGGTCGTGTGGCAATTTCAGCACGTAATGATGCTGAGAGAGAGAGACAAGTGGTGGCAGGAGAGTAGCGAGCGTATGACTGCTCCAGACCACCGCGGCGAACCTACTGACACGAATCCCACCTCCTCCCTCCCTCTCTCACTCGCTATATACGGAATTGTATGGGGAAAGTGCCGAATTACATGCTTTTTGCACTCGCGTTGCGTGGTTGTTGCAAGAAAACTAGCCATCATAAAAGGATCGTTATGGTGTCATTGGAAAGCTCTGTTTATGCCCTTTCAGGGATAGATACTTGTTTTTTGTTCTGGGACTTAGTTAGGCATGAAAATGATCACGTAAACAGCCCTATTTTGGCTAAAAACACCCCGCTGGGCGGTACATATAAATAAACCGCCTAGCCCGCTAATAAGGTGTTAATATCCGTTTTCGAATTCTGGATATCAATCTAATCATGTTCTCAGACTTAAATAAACAACACTGACCAGAACACATGGCAGAAGCTGTGTGTCTCACCAATACTTCCACATCTCAGACCGGGCAAGTCTTCACAGGATCTACATTCTCTCAGGCCTCAACTGTTTTACTAATCAGGAATGTTATGAGATTACTAACACAACGACGCACAAAACAAAATCTACAGGATAGGCAATAAATCCAAATAGATAGAGAAATTGTGGAAATTGAACAAAGACTAAGAATCTCATATGAGCTACAACATATATATAGACGAGGAGAGGAAAGCTATTGCAGGTATAAAGGAAAACTCCAAGTACTTCTTTTCATATGCCAAACGAAAGACTAAAACAGGATCAAATATCGGTCCACTAAGGGGTATGGGCCATTCACAGGGGACAAAAAGGAAATGAGCGAACTCTTACGCCGGCAGTATGAAATGGCCTTCAGTGAGCCTGACGAAACAAAAGCCATCAGAGACCAAAATGAATTTTTCATGAAAAACTACCCTACAGAAACTCCACAGATGCTGGATATTGATTTCGATCCAAAAGACATAGAAGAGGCAATTTCCAACATGCCATCCCACTCGGCACCAGGCCCGGACTCATGGAATTCGATCCTAATGAAGAAATGTAAGGAAAACCTCAAAACTCTTGGCTATAATGTGGAGGAGGAGCATAGACACTGGTGAAATAGCAGACAGCTTGAAAAATGCAATAATTGCCCCTCTGCATAAAGGAGGGAGTAAAGCACTAACAAAAAATTACCACCTGGTAGCTCTAACATCCCACATCATTAAGGTTTTCGAGCGAGTCCTGCAAAGCAAAATCTCAACATTCATGGAGGCACATGAACTACACAACACCGGTCAACATGGGTTCAGAGCGGGAAGATCATGTCTCTCACAACTTTTGGAACATTATGACAACATTTTTAAATCGTTAGAAGAAAAACGTGGATGTCATTTACACTGACTTTGCTAAGGCATTTGATAAATGAGACCATGGTATAATAGCCCACATACTCAAAGCAAAAGGTATAACTGGGAAAATCGGACGGTGGATATACAACTTCGTCGTAAACCGCAAACAATCAGTAGCAGTAAACCAAGTCACATCTGAGCCTTCGGATGTCAAAAGCTCAGTTCCCGAAGGAACAGTGCTAGCACCCCTTCTTTTCCTCATTCTAATCAATGACATAGATGCCAACACAAGACACAGTACAGTGTCTTCTTTTGCTGATGACATAAAACTAAGCATGATAGTAAACACACAGGAGGACACGGGCTGTCTGCAGGAAGACATAAATGTAGTGTGCCAGTGTACCAGGGAACACAACATGCAATTCAATGAAGAAAAATTCCAATTAATGCGATGTTGTTAAAGAGAATACAAACTACGTAACAGAATCCAACCGCATGATAGAACGTAAAGACAGTGTGAAAGACTTTGGAGTTTTAATGTCTGAAAATATGGAATTCAAAGAATATAACCTGGTCAAAGTTGCAGCTGCGAAATGGCTAACTGGTTGGAGTCTGCGTACATTTAAAATATGCGGTGTATTGCCTATGATAACGCTCTTCAAATCTCTAGTGCTACCGTGGCTTGAATGTTGTAACGTATTAACATCCCCATACAAAGCAAGCGAAATAAATTATCTAGAGAGTGTACAAAGGAATTTCACCTCGCATATAAACTCTGTAAAACATTTACACTACTGGGAGCGTTTAAGATCACTGAAACTGTACTCGTTGGAGCGTAGATGATAACGTTACTTAATAATATACACATGGAAAATCACAGAGGGTTTAGTACCAAACCTACATACCCCGATAGTCATGAAATTCAGTGATAGGAGAGGCTGGGAATGCGATATCCCCCGGATGAATAACCGGGGTGCTATTGGCTCTCTGCGAGAAGGTTGGTTATCACACAGAGGACCACGTCTCTTCAACAAACTCCCACGGCGAGTAAGAGAGATGAGGGGCGTTTCGTTAGACAACTTCAAGAGAGCCCTCGATGTTGAACTGCAAAGAGTGCCAGATGAGGCTATCTTTGCAGGGGAGTATGCTGCCCCTTCAAACAGTCTGCTGCACCAAATCACCACCCAGAACAAGGGGCGATGCGCTCCTCGGTGCTGCTAGGAGAGTGGCGAACACAATCTTAGGAGACCTTAGGTAGGTGACTTACCAATTCCCCCACGATATTCCTGTCACATACAAAGCAGCCTGCATGCAAATATGTTTGTGTTGCAACATAAGGTCTTCAGACTAGGTGTCAGCTTAATCAACTACAATAGAGAAAAACTATTTGAGTAATCTCCAAGTTCTGCACCTTTTGACACCATCACCACCTTTTGACACCATCACCACCTTTTGACATCACCACCTTTCAACACCATCCCCACCTTTTGACACCATCACCACCTTTGGACACCATCACCAACTTTAGACACCATCACCACCTTTTGACACCATCACCACCTTTTGACATAATCACCACCTTTTGACACCATCACCACCTTTTGACACCATCACCACCTTTAGACACCATCACCACCTTTTGACACCATCACCACCTTTTGACACCATCACCACCTCTTGACACCATCACCACCTTTTGACACCATCACCACGTTTTGACATCATCACCACCTTTAGACACCATCACCACCTTTTGATACCATCACCACCTTTTGACACCATCACCACCTTTTGACATCATCACCACCTTTAGACACCATCACCACCTTTTGATACCATCACCACCTTTTGACACCATCACCACCTTTTGACATCATCACCACCTTTAGACACCATCACCACCTTTTGACACCATCACCACCTTTTGACACCATCACCACCTTTTGACACCATCACCACATTGTAGCTCTGTGATTATTTTGATGCCTCCCTCGTCACAAAGTACAGTCGCGCTAATAAGTGATGTCTGGGCACTAAGTATGTTTTGATCAATAATTGGTATCAGCAATATCTAAGCTTCATTTTTTCATATCGAGTGAAATATACAAACATGTTCCTTTACCCACCCTATTCAACATCTGACAGACATACATACAACACGCCGTATTTTCGATGGTATGTAAGACTGCATACCATCAAAAATACGGCGTCCAGGCCATAATAATAAGCCCAAATGGTGGAATAAAGATATTTCAAACTGCCTGCTTGCTAAAAAATTTGCTAATGATAGATTAAAATCCTCACAAAATGACGAAGAACGGCTGAAATTTGTAGAGCTACGACGCAAAGCCAAAAAGTTAATTAAGCAAAGCAAAAAGACCTTAGAGTTACATATTGCGAATCAAAGTAAAACAAACCCGAAATAATTCTATAGTTATATCAGAAAGAAAAAAGTAGTTACTTCAACTGTTGGACCGTTAGTCGATGAAAATGGAGAATACACCAAAGACGAAGTACAAATGAGTAATGCCCTCAATACCTTCTTTGCATCAGTTTTTACAACAGAAGACCTCAGTGATATCCCTACACCATCGCCGATTCAGATTGATAATTCAGATGTTCTAAGCAATATCACCGTTACAGAGAGAGAAGTATTGAATTGTTTAGATAAACTCAAGGTAAATAAAACGCCTGGACCTGATACAATCTCGCCTAGAGTTCTAAAGGAAGCTAAGGATGAGCTCTCCAAACCACTGACATTACTATTCAATAAATCCTTGCAGTCTGGAACTATGCCCGATCAGTGGAAGCTAGCCAACGTAACACCGATATTCAAAAAAGGCAGCAAATCCCTACCCAGTAACTATCGTCCAATTAGCTTAACCTCAGTTGTATGTAAAATGCTAGAAACGGTCATACGAGACAGACTCGTAAATCACTTAGAGGAAAATAACATACTTAAAGATACTCAACACGGCTTTCGTAAAAAACGTTCCTGTTTAACAAACCTCTTAGACTTCTTCCACGATATCCTCAACCTCTACGATGAGAGTAAAGCTGTAGATATTATATACCTTGATTTTCAAAAGGCCTTTGACAAAGTTCCCCACAAACGTTTACTGCTAAAACTAAAAGCGCATGGAATACAAGACGGTGTGTTGAAATGGATAGAAAATTGGCTCAGCGACAGAAAGCAAAGAGTAGTCATAAACGGTAAGGCATCTAAATGAACCAATGTAAGTACCCCAGGGATCGGTACTAGGACCAATTCTCTTTCTAATTTACATCAACGACATAGATGAGGGTCTCACCTGTACAATCTCAAAATTTGCTGACGATACAAAAATTGCAAATAGCTACTCTCAAAAGAACAAGTTGACGATATGCAACACAATCTAGATAAATTGTCATGTTGGGCCCAAATTTGGCAAATGAGTTTCAATGCGGATAAATGTAAAGTACTACATATCGGATACCTAAATGAGAAAGTAAACTATTCGATGAATGGCACTTAGCTTAAAATGTAAACAGAGAAACCGATCTGGGAGTAACAATATCGAGTAACCTAAAACCGAGTCAACAATGTTCAGAAGTTGTTAAGAAGGCAAACAAAATAATTGGCTTTATAGGCAGGTCATTTGAGCATAAATCCAAAGAAGTTATCCTAACCCTTTACAATTCCTTAGTCCGCCCTCTTCTGGAATACTGCGTTCAATCCTGGTGCCCTTATTACCAAAAAGATATAAACAAGCTAGAACGAGTTCAACGTAGAGTTACCAAAATGATACCTAGCCTAAAGAACAAACCATACGAAGAGCGTCTTAGAGAATTAAATCTATTTCCTTTAACCCAGCGCAGATTAAGAGGTGACTTAATTCAAGTGTTCAAAATCATCAAAGGCATCGACAATATGAACTCTAGTAAGTACTTCACTATCGACCAATCTAATTACACGCGGGGAAACGGTTGCAAAATTATTGGTAAATCTTTTAACTCACACGAATCTAAGAATTTCTTCTTCAATCGATTTGTCAACTTGTGGAATGGGCTTCCCCGAAACGTTATAGACTGCATCACCGTTCATTCATTTAAACTCCGCCTAGACAAATATCTCGCATCAAACCCGCGACTGACTGCGTTTGTAAATGAATAACTTTATTTTATCCCCCCCTCAGTTACTAACCCATCTGTCCCCTACTAACTTCCTAATCCTGCCACGGACATTAGTTCCAGGGCAGTAATTCCCTTTCCAATGTTCCCTTACCCACTCTAAACCACTGTTTGGACACTTGATCCTCAGTGTTTTGGAGGACAAGCAACCTAGAAGGGTCACTAGATCTGTTGTTGCTTGATTTCCTTTGTACTCCTTTGTAACACGGAGCAAGCCAAAGGTAATGACAGCTGGGAAATTACATAATAGTGCGACGACCGTACATCGTCTTACCACTCGAATTGATCATTGCTTCCTACACCAATTAAGGGAGCCCACCTCGCTTTTTTTCTCTTTCTCTCCCACTCTCTTTGGCTTGTATCCATTCGGCCCCATTCAGCCTACTGTTTTAAGACGTTTACCCCAGCCAGGTGTCAATATCTTCCTGGCACGCGGTAGCGAGCAAGCATATATTTTTGTTTTGAATGCAAGCTAAATTTGTACATTTTTCGATAGAAGAATTTCTCCGGCGAAGCCGGATTCCTCCATACAATGCTGGCTCGCTATCGCTCGCCATGAAGAAATCGACACCTGGATGAGGATAAACGTCTTAAAACAGTTGGCTGAATTGGGCCGAATGGATACAAGACAGGGAAAGCGAGAAAACAAGAGAAAGATAAAAAAAGCCGGTGACCCCCCTTAAGGTGGCTCGTCAACTGTGTGGGCGCCTTCTCCCATGACCTGTGGTAGGATTGTTTTTTTTTTTTTTTTTTTTTTTTTTTTTTTTTAGGATATTGTTCCAAAGGCCAACAAACCCATTCTCTGCTGCTTAACCTTTTGAGTACCAGCGACGTCTTTTATGTTATAGTCTAGCTATATTATGACGATATTACGCAGCTCAGGAAGGATATATGGTAGTTAAATGGGTTGGTTGAGATAGATTGAAGCCTATTGATTGCCAGAGGTCCTTCCTAAGCTGAATTAAATCGTATTATAGTTGCCAGACTATGATAAAAATTACGAACCTGGTTCTGTACCAGCGACGTCTTTTATGTGTTGTACTAGCTGTATTTAAACGATTGTGTGCAGCTTAAGAAGGACTATGACTATAAAACCAGTGACCACCCAGACCCCCACTCTAGATATATTGAGAAACCCCCCACACAACGCCACTCCTCCAGTAGACAGGAGTTCCCACTAATGGTACGAGGGGAGGCACGTGAACGGAAGGGTACTAAGGAAGGTGAGGCACGAACGAGAAAATGGGGGGGAAGGCGGTAGAGAGAGAGAGACAGAGACAGAGAGTTACACAGACTTACATATATACACAGACTGTACAGACCTTGCAGCCCCTATTAGACATTCCGGACTTAATTCTAAAAAACAACAACAACATAATAACAATAATAATTCCTTCATTCTACCATGAACATCAACTGTACAGCCAGACTATACCCTGTGCCAAGTAGGTGGGCCAGAAAGTGTGAACCCTAAGCTCTGTAACTCAAAAAGGGTTAAAACAATGGGCTGTAAATTTCCACACTTATCGCTTGGCTGACCCTTCCCAATTGGTAGACATTAACTCTATTATTCTAGTCGTTTGTGAGTTATATGGGTTAACCCCTTCTATACCGGCGACGTCTATTTACTTTCATATAGCGTAGGCGTATATTAGACGATTTTGTGCAGATTAGAAAGGATTTGTGTTAGCAAAAAGGGTTATGTGAGATGGTTCGAAGCCTGTTAAATGCTGGAGGCCATTTCTAAACTGACTAAAACCGTCTAATCGTAGCAAGAATAAAATATAAAAGACGTCGCCGATACAGAAGGGGTTAATGTTGAAGTGTTGGCCTACCTACTTGGAACATGGTATAGCAGACCTCGATGATGCCAATTTCAGGTGATATCGACATAAACTATCCCTTGCCATCACTTGGTCCACACCATAAAGGCAGCAAAAACTATAACGAGCTGCCAATCGGTCTGAGAAGGTGAGTGGCAGGTTAATTTATGACGATATTGCTTGTTACTCGAGTAGGCTACGCCCCTTGAGGATTATGACACGTTTTGACCGTAAATCTGGCGATTATTAGACGATGTTATGAGTCTTAGGAAGGCTCTCTCTGTAGGCTATGTATCTATGTTTGTATATACTCAGACATATACCCCCATAGCTGGGGGTGGCCGACTCAAGACAGAGCCCGAACTGACACAACATTTAAAGTTCCAATTCTTAGGGTCCGGGACGACTTTTGTGTTCCCTCGCCTCTTGCTCTATCTCGACTAGTAGGTGAATGTTACAAGGGGAGTAGGATTCCTATCCCCCCCCCCCCCCCAACGCCCCACCCCGAAGTAGGAAAAGTAGTACAGGAAAAAGAGACGGATAGAAACGGTGAAGGTAGGGTAGGGATGACAAACCTCACTCTGGACAGGACCAGCCCTCACCGTATACTCTACATTAACCTCCACAATGTTTCTACATTTACTTCCAGTCTCTACATTAGTCTCCTCAGAGTCCCTTTAAAAACTTCCAGTCTCTACTCATCGTCCACAAATTATGTATATTAACCTCCACAGTCTCTAACGTAACCTCCACAAAGTGTCTACATCCACGTCCATAACCAAATACTTTAACCGCCAAAGAACCCTTGCATTGACATTCATATACGTCCTTCTTTACACTTAAACATTTTCGAAGTTAATCTACAAAGCCTCTATTGAGGCATTCTTGTAACCTCTATTGTTTACCCTTCACGAAATTATGGAATCAAATTGTAACTGTAGCACTACTTCAACCTATACAGAGTTGTTACTATAAATGTTATTGTGTATTCTCCACGGTATCTGTAATCTGACTGTAACGGAACCCTTACTTTAACCTTCAGGTCAGCATAAAACTTGTTCCTGATCCAGTCTGTATTGTAACCTGGTGTTTATGTTTAGCCTTTAAGGAGGTGGTGTGGCTGCCTCTACACACACACACACACACGGGTGGTTGTGGTGGTGGGGCCCTATATGGCTCAGAGGTTAATTGGTAGTTTTACGCTCGGGTGCAAGAGGGGGTGTTTCAGGTAAGGAGTTAATATATAGTTAGTGCAGTTTGCGGGCCCGATAGTCTCGCTTTACCTGATTATATGTCGTATTTTTTGCCTTCCTCTTTCCTTGTTATTTATATATTTTGCAACTTACCGAAGCATTAAGGTTTATTTTTGTACCGTACTCACCTGGATAAAAGAAACAGAGGGAAAACATACTGTAGGTATACCACTAGTTTATTGACTTACGTTATGGCCATGCGAAATCTGATACACAATGATCACATACAGTACATTACAGAGGCCTTACAAGCAACATCATTAACACTTTCACATACAGAGGGGAGACACTTTAACAGAACATATATTACTTCTTCAGCATAAAGCAAGTGTTCGACTTATCTAGTGCAATTAGGCAAGTACGGTAATCAATATATTTCATCAATAGGTAACAGTATCAATTAGGCAAGTACGGTAATCAATATATTTCATCAATAGGTAACAGTATCAATTAGGCAAGTACGGTAATCAATATATTTCATCAATAGGTAACAGTATCAATTCACTAAACATAAACAAAGCAAACAGCACGTTATATAGTAATCTACTCGTCTTAGCGAACGTCAGAAGAGATCAATAACAATATATAGTTATCTCGTAGTAATCAATAAGGGATTATTATGCAATGCGTAATCTGGTCATCCAGGAGCGTTCTCGTAGTTACTATGCGATAGGTAATATTACATATCTGTTTCTATAACTCTGTGTTTATTATCTTCGAGCCTGCGTGGCTGATTTGGGGGCGTTCTAAATTGAACATATATTATACAACTCAGTCTCTTTCGATTGACAATTCGTATTACTCGTCTGCTAAAAGCGTGACAGATCCTAACTTTGACTTATTTATCTTGTGGCAAGCTTGCTCAATTACAAAAACGAATGACCCCTAATGTCTACTTCATAATTCTCGTCACTGGCGCCGTGATCGAGGGCTATACCTGCTAAGTTCTAAACATCAGCAAGACTTAATTTAACTAATGAGTTAAGGGAGCCCACCTCGCTTGTTTGCTCTTTCTCTCCCTTTGGCTGTACCCATTCGGCCCCATTCAGCCTACTGTTTTAAAACGTTTACCCCCATCCAGATGTCAATATTTTCCTGGCGAACGGTAGCGAGCGAGCATAAATATATTTTTGTTTTGAAAGCAAGCTAAATTTGTACATTTTTCGATGGAAAAATGTCTGGCGAAGCCGGATTTCTCCAAACAATGCTGGCTCGCTATCGCTCGCCAGGCAGAAATCGACAACTGGATGGGGATAAACGTCTTCAAACACTTGGCTGAATGGGCCGAATGGATACACACCAGGGAAAGAGAGAAAAGGAGAGAAAGATCAATTAAAAACCTGGTGACCCCATTTAATGTGTTCTAAAGGGGAGTTAATCTCGAAGTTAATTGAGCAAGTTTACAGGCAATTGATCAAGGTCCTCCAGAGCATCCTTGAGGCCAAGCAAGTTCTACCAGTACTGCTACGAGTACTCTTTCGACTGTCTGACGGTTCTATAGTCGCCTAATGCAACTTTCAAAGGGTCATGAAGCTGGTTATTCAAGGTCAGAGCGTCTCGTCTGCTTATCACCTCGTTATCGGTTGCGCCTTTATCTGCTTCTCTCTGTGTGGGGCGTTGGCGGCAGGTCTTCCTCAACAGGAAATGGAGGAGGGGCGTCGTCAGGGGTGTGGCCTCAACAGTAGGGTACACTCAGGGTGCCGCCAGGGGGGGCCACGACAGTAGGATACACTTAGGGCTCCGTCAAGGGGGGAGGGGGTGGCATTTACTCAGGGATCAGTCAAGGGAGGGGGGGGGGGAGACAGTAGGGTACACTAGGGGCACCGTCAGGGGGGAGCCACAGCAGTAAAATACACTCGGGGTGCCATCAGCAGCTCTCGGGTTAGCGGGGCTCTCAGGGCACCGTCAAAAGGGAAGGGGGTAGCTAGCTGGCCTGGTGTTTCCTTCAAGGGTCAGCAGGGGCAGCTACCTCTTCGTTTATCATACAGGACAGATTATGGGGATCTCTGCGTCCACTCCTTCAACTTGTTCCCTCGTCTCACCCCGAGCAGAGGATGAGGAGGGAGAGGGAGTCATGGCTGTGCCACAGTCTCTAGAAGAGTGTTTGTTTTGTTTACTTTGCAAGCATTACAATTGTATATGGTTCTAAAATGTCTGAAATATGTAGAATATTCCAAGTAATTATGTTGCTTGATGTAAATATTGGCCGCTAGATTGAAGTACTGTGCATAGCTCCAGATCTAGCGGTCTATCTATCTATCTATTGCCTGACGCCGTGATCCCCGAAGGGGTGGCCACGAACGAACCGCCACCATGCACCTCTGTCCCCAGTCAGTCGACGCCTCTCCTCCCAACCAGCACCGCCTTCATTCATATACATCCTCACTCCATCCTTCCACCTCTCCCTCTCTATCCTTCCACCTCGCTCTCGTACACCCTCTTAGTCAATCTCTCGCTTTCCATACATTCCATATGGCCGAACCATCTCAAGTTGTTCCTTTTCACACTTTCCAGCACATCTACCTCCACACCACACCTCCTTCTTACTTCCTCATTCGTCTGTCTATCCCCCCATGTAACTCCGCACGCACTTCTCAAGTAACTCATTTCCACCGCTCTCACTCTTGGTCTGAGTCTCTTCCCGAACGTCCATGCTTCGCTTCCGTAAGTTAGTGTCGGGATTACCACACTGTCATGCAAGTAGCTATATTGGCTACACTGCTACACCTTTTCACATGTCTCTATTAACCCTTTCTGTACCGGTGACATCTTTTATATTTGATTCCCGCTACTTTTACACGATTTTATGAAGCTTAGGAAAGATATATGGTAGCTAAAAGGATACATTGAGACATTCTGTAGCCTTTTAATGGGTAGACGTCCTTCCTAAACAGAATAAAATCGTCTAATATGTGCTAGAATAAAATGAAAAAGTCGTCGCTGGTACAGAAGGGGTTAAGTACAGGCATTTACCGTAACATGATAACAACAGTCCTTGTATTCAACACACTACCCCACGTGCAAAACCTCTTCCTTGCCATTTCTCTTCCAACCCAGTGGAAGTGGACCTAAGTAGTGAACCCCCCCCCCCCACCACCACCACCACCACACACACACACACACACCACCACCAATACATTACCAACTTTACGTCCACATTTTCTCTTTGCCTCTCTTTTGAAACGAACTCGAGCACGAAACTCCTTGAAAATATTCCTGCCAGTTCAGCGCCGAGACGTGCCTTATGAAGACGTTGATTCAGTGTGCATGTTTTCCAGGCAATATACAGTAAGTAATGTGTGTGAAAACCGCGCCAATACTCACACACACACACAAGTTTATGTCTCTCTCGCTCTCTCTCTCTCTCTCTACACACATATATATATATATATATATATATATATATATATATATATATATATATATATATATATATATATATATATATATAATATATATATACCGGTATATATATATATATATATATATATATATATATATATATATATATATATGTGTGTATACTGTATATACTGTATATATACCGGTATATATATATATATATATATATATATTTTTTTTTTATTTATTTTTTTTTTTGGGGGGGAAGTAATAGCAACGACCGTGTGGATTACATTGTAGTATTTGTTGATGGCAATATCATAACAGTCAAAGTTTCTTCCATGAATAGGAGGCCTCTTCCAACCGACATATGCCACCACACGTGTCCAGTGTTGATATTAACGACTTTTTATTACCACGGAAGCCGTTTGGTGACCTTCAGTGACCGCAGAAAATAGCCTGCGTGTTTAGTAGGGCTGAGGGAGGGAGGGAGCTGGGTAGTGACATGGAGGGTAGCATAGTCGGTAGCATTTACGAATCTCCAACCCAAGAGTGAAACAATATTCCCAATCTTTCTTCCATTCAACAGCTGAACTCTGGAACTCTCTCCATGAATCAATCTTTCAATCATTCTATGACTTAAATTGCTTCACACTTCGTGTGTCCAGGTATTTTGACTTGATAATTCCTTATGTTTTACCCTGTTACTCCTTTAGCCCCTTCTGTACCGGCGACGTCTTTTTTATTTTATTTCGTGCTATATTCAGACGATTGTGTGCAGCTTTAGAAGGATCTGTGGTAGTAATAAGGGTTAAGTTTGATAGTTCGAAGCCTGTTAATTGCTGGAGGCCCTTTTGAAACTGAATACAATCGTCTAATAATAGCCAAAATATAGTTAAAAAGACGTCGCCGGTACAGAAGGGGTTAACTCTGGGGGAGACAGTCGTCACAGGTAGTTTAACTAGTTTTGCCTTTTGTCTCCCTCATCCACATAGAAAAGTAAACAAATAACAAGCGGATCTTTAGGCACTGCCACGGGTTAAGGGGAGACTGGCCGTTTGTTTGGTCTACTAATTAATTTATTCATAAAAATGTTTAGTTTCCTCCCTAGACCTCCATCAAGCTTAGAAAAACACCCTCTAGACCCCCCTTCAAGATAAATTTTTACATTTTTCGGTAGAAAAATGGGCCGGCCGAAGGCCGCTTCCTCTTAAAATTGCAGGCTCGCTATCGCTCGCCAGGAAAATATCGACACCTACAGTAAATGGCACGAAAGGTCTTTAAATTGACAACAAAAGGGGGCGAAAGGTGTTAAAATCGCCAAACTAATGGGCCTAACGTCATATAATATCAAAACTAGTGGGGCTAAACATTAGGGAGAAGGGGGTCCAGAAAAACGGTCTGCCTCCCCTTAACCAGATTGTCTAGGGTGGTAACAATTTCTGGGTAGATGAGGACTTCCATAACAAAGAAATATATAATATTTTCATGCAATTCTTTAACCCCCAACAAAATCGTCAGTCTCACACATAGGACATATAATGCTTTTCCAGACCAATTAGACGATCTTGAGGGGGATGGTTCACTTTTTGGTCGATTATTTCGTATTTTTATTATCATTTTTGTTTTAGTTTCCTCCCTAGACTTCCATCAAACTTTAAAAAAAAATAAACATCCATTAGACTAGATTAATTTGTACAATTTTCGGACGAAAATTATTGGCTCACTATTGTTCGCCAGGGAAAAAATCGACACCTAAATAACACGAAAGGTCTTAATATTGACAAATAAATGGGGCAAAAGGTCTTAAAATCGCAAAACTAATGGGGCAAAAGTCTAAACATCTCAAAACCAATGGGGCTAAACACGAGGGAGAAGGGGTCCCGAAAAGACAGCCTGTCCTCCACACGGTTTTGGACATAAATATATAAAAGATAATAAACAGAGGTATTGCTGCAAAACTAAAACGGGATATTCTATTATTACTTAATATATCACAGAATAAAACAAGAGAATATAATTTATGCCAAAATTGAAAAAGTGCCTGGAGTGAAAAAAAGAAATCACCAACAAAGAAAAATATCGTGAGGAAAGAATATTAAATGACATAAGTTGGTATGGATCAATGAGAGAGAGAGAGAGAGAGAGAGAGAGAGAGAGAGAGCTACATAGAGCTACATAGATACACAGAGCACACAGACCTCAAGGTCCTTACTAGGCAGTCTGGCCTTACAAACTATATATGTATATATGCATATATATATATATATATATATATATATATATATATAATATATATATATATATATATATATATATATATATATATATATATATATATATACATATACACACCGGTACATACATATACACACATACACACACACACATACATACATATATATACAGTATATATATATACATACTGTACAGTGCACACACATACACTTACATACATTTTTTTTTTTTTTTTTCATATCACCCCAGCCCTCTGCAGATAGAGGTCAAGCCTTCCCTTGAAAGCGTTTATTGTGTCGCTCTCCACCACTCTCGCTGGTAGTTTATTCCACTCTGTCGCCACACTGTAGGTGAAGAAACTCTTTGTGACATCTAGGTTTGCCTTTTTGGTTTTTAATTTCATTCCATTTCCGCGAGTTTGATTAGTATTGTTTAATGTGAATAGTGCATTTACATCGACTTTGTCGAAACCTTTTAGTATCTTAAAGCACTCAATAAGCTGACCCCTCAACCTCCTCTTTTTTAATGAGAACAGGTTCAATCGTTTAAGTCTTTCTTCATATGGTTTATTTCTTAATGAGGGTATCATCTTCGTCGCTCTACGCTGTACTGACTCGAGTCTTACAATGTCCTTGATCAGATAAGGTGACCAGAACTGCACACCATATTCAAGGTGGGGCCTCACCATACTTTTGAACAGTGGCACTATTACGTTTTCATGTTTATATGTAAATTTTCGTTTAATAAAGCCCAATGCTATGTTTGCCTTATTTGAAGCTGCTATACATTGGTCGGAAGTTTTTAGGTTTTCAGATATTAGTACCCCTAGGTCTTTTACTACCGTTGCGGTTTTTATTTGTTTGCCATTCATTTCGTATTTGTATTTCATATTTCTGCTACCAACCTGCAGCACCTGACATTTATCGACATTGAAGGGCATCTGCCATTTTTTCGACCACTCTGATATTTTGTTTAAATCAGATTGCAACGCATTTCTATCATCTTCGTTCAGGACTGTATTTCCTATTTTTGTATCGTCGGCAAATTTGGAAATGGTGTTGTTTACCCCTACATCAATATCGTTAATGTAAATGAGAAACAGGACCGGTCCAAGGACTGAACCCTGTGGAACTCCATAGAGAGAGAGAGAGAGAGAGAGAGAGAGAGAGAGAGTTTTATATAATTACATAGATACACCGACTGCACAGACCCCGAGGTCCTTAATAGGCAATCCGGCCTTACAAACTACTTTTTAATGTTTTATTTTGTTTTATTTTAGTTGTTTTACTTTTTGTTTTACCTATAAATAGTGTCTCCCCCAAAGTCAAAAGGGACGTTGGAGTCAGTTAAAAGCAGTCTACGTCATAGGACGAAGGAAAGAATGATCGAGGACAAATGGATTAAAGAGAGAGAGAGAGAGAGATTTACATAGATACACTGGCCACACAATCCATATGATTCTTGCGAAATGGTCTAGATTAAATTGTAGTAGAAACAGCAAATCCAATAGTAAGGGAAAGTGGAAGGAAAGGATAGCAAAGAAGAAAGCTCTCTCATCACCCTCCGTTAATTGTCGTGGATGAAGACAGTAGGAAGTGTATAACCTTGCAGGGCTTGGAAATTACCTGAAATAATTTATTGAATAGTTAAAAATGGAAAGGATGTTTTTTGCAAACCCTCACCAGACCAGAAATGTCCTCATTGGTTTGGCCCCTTGATATTTCTCTATATTTCCAAATTTTCCAAAAAAAAAAATCTTCTTAATAACAAACTTTAATTAGATGGGTTTTTCTCATCACTGCCTTCCGATTTATTCTGAAACTTATAATGAAAAATATCAACACTATTACAGACAAGAAAAAAGATTCCACACTCTGATCATTGGGCCCCAACTTCATTAAAGTATTCCACGATGATCGAGTATCACATTCGTTCACTAGGGAATTACACTCCTAATAACCTGTATTGAGTTTGGCACCGTCTTAGCCAGCGAACCGATCACAAGTCACCGTGGGCTGCATGTGATAAATCTCCCCTTCTCTCCTCCCCTCTTCCAGCCTTCCATTATTAGTAACTTTTTTGGGCGGTTGCCTAATCCCAAAAGGGGTTGAAATAGGGGAGCTATCCCCCGCTAAAGGCGGCTTTCTAGGTCCTTTCCTAGCTGATGCTGAGAGGATTGGGTTCTAGTCATGTGGTGATGGGCTGGTCTGTCAGAGTGAGAATTGAGCGTTCTCTGCCATACCCATAGCTTACTCTTACTGTTCCTTTTACTTATATATTTTCTAGATCTCAAGTGGCGGTGTCTCTTCCGTGAATTGACCTCTCTACTGCTAACCTAGAGGTTGGCAGATTGGGAGCCAAAGCGTCACATTATTTGTTTTCTTTGCCCCTCAACATTCCCTTCATAATTGTTGAGGGGCACAGGGCCTTGGGTGGGGCTTTGGCTTCACGGGCATTTCCGCACCTTCCTTAGCTCCTCGCCTGGGAGTGGCTTCGGTCACCTGGGCATTCTTAATGGTAAAGTAGGGAGGGTTCTGTGGGGGCGCTCAGTTATGGCCTTCGCCTTGCTCGGGACCTTCGGGCTGTTCGGTCAGACAGCCTGGGGATCAACAACAACAACAACTATAAATATATACAGTATATATGTAAAGACAAAAGGCAAAGCTGCCTGTGACGAGTGCCTGCCCCAGAGGCGAAAGAGTGCCAGGGCCAAAATCAAGGAATGTATATGCAATGTCTCTGAACATGGAGCCTTATTATCAGCTCACCTTAGTGATTTTGTGTTTAGAATTATTATTATTATATTATTATATCTTACATTTGGAATCCATTTACGCCGTCAGACACTAGGACCATACGGCGGGGAAAGTGTAGATATCAGAGAAGGGGTGTTGTAGATAGAGGAAGCTGTTGGAATGGCTTTGTTGTTTGTGTTTATTAGTCTGTTGTATCTGTAAGGTTGTGTGCAGCTGTAAGGGGTCTCGTGTAAACCCTCCATTATTCAATTGATGTAACTCACTCCTCCTTCAACCACTTAAGGGAAGGTTATTCTATTATCTATTTACATGTTCTCAATGATATTATATTTTCTTCCAGTTCGCTCCCTAGACTTCTATCAAGCATAAAAAACACCTACCCCCCCCCGACAGGAACTATAGTGCTAGCATGATGATTACCTACCAAGAAAAGTGTACCCGGTGACTGACAGGAATCATAGTGCTAACATGATGATTACCTACCAAGAAAAGTGTACCCGGTGACTGACAGGAATCATAGTGCTAACATGATGATTACCTACCAAGAAAGTGTACCCGGTGACTGACAGGAATCATAGTGCTAACATGATGATTACCTACCAAGAAAGTGTACCCGGTGACTGACAGGAATCATAGTGCTAACATAATTATTACATACAAAGAAAACGGACCTGTCAAGTTTATTACAGGGAGAACTATAATATGTCCCATGGAACAGTTGTCATAGTTGGTAATGACAGGCCCAGGGGTGATGTGACCCTACCCTCTTAACGCATTCAGTATTTTGAAGCATTTGTATATTTTAATCTAACTAATACTATTTCATTCAGCTAATGAAGGACCTCTTTCAATTAGAGTGGTAATATTTTGTTATAGGTTATTTAGGTGTATTGGAAAGAAGTGACCGGCGACGTCTTTTCCTTATATTATATCTATGTTTAGAGGATTGTGTGCAGTTTAAGAAGGATCTGTGGTAGTAAATAGGGTTAACCCTTTGTGGGGCGCAGTGCTTTTGGAGATAGTGCAAATTCGCGCGCTCATAGGTCCAAGTTTGCTTGATCCCTCGCATGATCAAATTTGGTCACTTGCCCTATAAAGGGTTAAGAGGAATAGTTCGAAGACTGGTAATTGCTGGAAGACCTTTTGAAACTGAATGAAATCGTTCAATAGTAGCCAGAATAAAGTTAAAAGGATGTTGCCGGTACAGAAGGGGTTAAGTGCACTAAAATAAATAGGAGGAGGTGGTGTTTGTGAGGGCTAGCTGAATTACTCTCTGTGTAGATGAGGCACAAATATAAACAGTGAGGGAAGCCAGGCAAATGAAACAGGAGTTCCAGCAACTCCTTAACATATGCCTAGTCTATGTGACCTCCCCTGGGTACTGCCCTGCTCGATTGGTACCTAAAATCTCCCCCAATTAGACTATCTGATAATCAACCACGGGGGGAGGATATAATGTCCCCCAACTAGACTATCTGATAATCAACCACGGGGGGAGGATATAATGTCCCCCAACTAGACTATCTGATAATCAACCAGGGGGGGAGGATATAATGTCCCCCAACTAGACTATCTGATAATCAACCAGGGGGGGAGGATATAATGTCCCCCAACTAGACTATCTGATAATCAACCAGGGGGGGAGGATATAATCTCCCCCAATTAGACTATCTGATAATCAACCAGGGGGGGAGGATATAATCTCCCCCAATTAGACTATCTGATAATCAACCAGGGGGGGAGGATATAATCTCCCCCAATTAGACTATCTGATAATCAACCAGGGGGGGAGGATATAATCTCCCCCAACTAGACTATCTGATAATCAACCAGAGGGGGAGGATATAATCTCCCCCAATTAGACTATCTGATAATCAACCAGGGGGGGGAGGATATAATCTCCCCCATTAGACTATCTGATAATCAACCAGAGGGGGAGGATATAATCTCCCCCAATTAGACTATCTGATAATCAACCAGGGGAGGGGGGGGGGGAGAGGATATAATCTCTCCCCTCTTGGTCCATAGCTCTTTCCTACTCATCCCATTATCTATCTATCTATCTATCTATATGCTCAGGCCCAATTCCCATTTTGGGGGTAGCCGACTCAAGACAGAGCAAGAACAGGGAAAACACAAAAACAACATAAAACAAAAAATAAACACAGATAAAAAACACAAACTCACACACATCCAGGTCACCCAGGAGAAGACCCAGAGACCAGGGTTACCAAGGTCGCTCCAGCACTCCCCCGGCCCCTGACCACCCGGAGAGGTTCCGATCTCGGCAGGCAGACATGCAGCGGAGCCAAAGCCACAAGCCCTCCCACCACACTTCCAGGCACACCCTTCATATTAATCGTCTCCCCGGGCCAGGCGCCTGATGGACTATTATCTAGTCCAACTTGCGCCCGACCCCTTACTCCAAATGACCACGTGTTCACTCAACTATTCACAAGCATTCTCCATTCACTCCTGTCCACCACCACTTCCCCTGCCTGATCTATAGTCATTCCTCTATCATCCAAAGCCTTTCTTACACAGTCTCTCCATCTCAATGGGGGTCTTCCTGCCCTTCTATCTCCCCTTGTACCTGACTCACATATTCTCTTTGTAAGCCTTTCATCTCCCATTCGTTCAACATGACCATACCAGCTCAGCACCCTTCTGTCCACTCTGGCTGACAAATGTTCCTGCTGCCCCACTCTCCTACGTATCTCTTCATTCCTCAATCTGTCTCTACGAGTAACTCCACACATACTCCTCAAGCAGCTCATCTCCATCACATCCAGCCCTCTTTTCTCCTTTTTCTTCAGAGCCCATGTCTCAGCCCCATACATCACTGTTGGCACAACAATTCCTTGATACAGTGCACTTTTTACTTTCACTCCGAGATTTCTCGTCTTCCACATACTTCCCATTGCTCCGAAAACCTTCCTTCCTTCACACACTCTCTGTTTTACCTCCACTTCCATACCTCCACTCCTGCTTATCGTTCCTCCTAGATATTTAAAACACTCTACTTGTTCCAATATTTCCCCATCCAGCCTCACATCTAGATTCACCCTATGCTCTCCCCTATTACACACCATTACTTTACTTTTATTGACGTTCACCTTCAGTTTCCTCCTTCCACAAACCACACCAAACTCTTTGACTACCCGCTGCAGTTTCTCATCAGAATCCGCCACCAATGCTGTGTCATCAGCGAACAGCAACTGATTCAACTCCCAATATCTACCATTCTTTCCCACTAAACCCAACCATTATCATTATCAGCAAATAGTCTTCTGTTTATTTACTTACCATACTATCACATAGTTAAGGCATAATTATGGTCCAAAGATATATCATGCCTCAGAAATGTGGTATTCCAACGTTATTACTTATATACCCTCATTAACATTCAACTTTAGAATTATTCTGCACATCAAGGCAGCTCAGACAGTATTGTGCAGCATAATTTACTGGTTCGGCTCAATGGTTTAAGGAGGGGGTTTAGTTTGCTCTCTAAACCTCTATCAAACTTAAAAATACACCCACATACACCCCTTCAATATATATTTGTATATTTTTCGGTAGAAAAATGTCCCGGCCGAAGGCCGATTCCTCTTCAAATACAGGCTCGCTATCGCTCGCCAGTAAAAAAATCGACACCTAAATGGCACGAAAGGTCATATTATTGGCAAAGAACGGGGGGAAAAGGTCTGAAAATCGCCAAACTAATGGGGCGAATGTCTTGAAATCTCATAATTAATAGGGCTAAACATGAGGGAGGAGGAGGACTCCAAAAACCAACTGCCTCCCCTTATATGTTGTTATGGTCAGAGGGGAGAACAATTGACCACTTGCGAGTTTCAGGCTATAAGGAAGTTGGAACCGTGAACATCGATATTAAACAGAAATGCAAAAATAATGTAACTTTCCGATGGTTAAATGGTATGTTGCATTGGGTGTTATGTATGTATAAATGTACTACGACCGTATCTTGGCTGTAAATGCTGTTAAATATCGTTGTCTACAGCTCCAACTTCCTTATAGAACGAAACTCGCAAGTCGGCAATTGACCACTTGCGAGTTTCGTTCTATAAGGAAGTTGGAGCTGTAGACGTCGATATTTAACATAATTTACAGGTAAGATACGGTCGTAGTACATTTATAAATATATAAAGCCCAATTCAAAATACGATTTATCCATCAGAAACGTACAGTATTATTGCGTTTCTGTTTAATATCGATGTTCACGGCTCCAACTTTCTTATAGCCTGAAACTGAAACTGAAAGGAACATAATAATTGATATTGGTTCAGGAGTAATTTATCGAGAGGACTTCCCTAAGTGGTTAAGGCCCCATTAATTGCTCTTTCCATTCACATATGCATAGCCTACGTGAGTTGCAGTTGGGATGTGTGTACATGTATAGATTGATATGCAAGATTCGAAGTTGCATAATAAATCGTAGGCAGTGTCCACCAACCTTTAACTGTCTTCGTGGTGCGATGTATAAGGTGTTGATTTTCGGTGTGAGCATCCTGGGTTCGAATCCACGGACTGCCACATGTGTTTGTAAATTTCATTAATCGATTTTAGGAGTATGGTTGGTTGTTGGAAGGAACATAATAACTAGTAAGGGGTCAATGGCCGACTTGCGAGTTTCGCTCTATAAGGAAGTTGGAGCTGTAGACAATAATATTTAACATAATTTACAGCCAAAATACGGTCGTAGTACATATATAAATACATAAAACCCAATTCAACATACGGTACCATTTCTCCATCAGAAACTTACATTATTATTGAATTTTTGTTTACTATCGATATTCACGGTTCCAACTTCCTTATAGCCTGAAACTCGCAAAGGGTCACTTTGTTTACAGTAACTTAAGCCAGTGTCACACGAGCTATGTTTCCGTCAATTTGTACTAGCAATTGTAGTCTGGCAGCTTTAGAATATAAGTTACATCAGAATAAAACTAGCTAACATAATCTACCTTCGATCTAGTTTCCGATTCCAATGCGAAAGAACCTCAAAATTGTACGAGAAAAAACTTGCTCATCAAAAATTGCCGGAGAATGCGCTCGTGTGACACCACCTTTATCCTTGTCCATATTTACTAGTGTGTGCGTGTGTCTGTGTAGGTTGTGTGTGTGCCAGGCTTTGTATGAGCGTGTGTGTTTTTATTAAAGTTGACAGTTCTAATCAAGAATTTGGCAGTTACATCTCTCTCTCTCTCTCTCTCATAATGTTACTAGGAAGGTAGGATATATAACACATGAATCAAATATACAGTAGCAATGGACTGCAGTTCTGGAAAAGGTGCTCCAGTCCTGACGCTATTCATGAATTACAGTGTGCTGGCTTAATAATCCAGAAGGGTTGACATACAATCCTAACATATCAATTTTAATATTATATCTAAGTTATTTGTTTTCATATTGTCATAAACTGGTATTGTCACCATCTTCATGCATAGCAGTAGAAGTAATATAGTCTTTTCTCGGCAAAAATGGTCTGGAGGCTTTTTAATGCAAACTAAGCTATAAGTATAACAGCCCGTTCTTAACATTAATCATCCATTACAAACCCCAATGTACTTGAATAAACTAATGAAAGCATATGGTCCTCCCGGGATTCCAACTCGGGACACCACATCCAGAAAATAAACATCTAAACCATTACACCACCAACACAGTTATACAATATTCCATCCATCTATATTAGTCTAACATCAGGAAGTCGACATAATCTATTGACAAGAGCCTCTAATTGTTGCCAAAAAAATATCGATCTATCTATCTTTTGCTAGATGCCACGATCCCCGAAGTAGTGGCCACGAATGAATTGCCCCCATGCACCTCTGTCCCCTGTCAGCTGATGCCCCTCTTCCCATCCAAAACCACTTTCACACATATACCTCTCAACTCCATCCTTCCACTTCACTTCGGTCTCCCTCTCCCTCTCTGTTCTTCCACCTCACTCTTGTATACTCTCTTAGTCATTCTCTCACTTCCCATTCGTTCCACATGGCCGAACCCTCTCAAGGTGTTCCTTTTCACTCTTTCCAGCACATCCACATCCTCACCACACCACTCTCGTACTTTCTCATTCGTCTGTCTATCCCTCCATGTAACTCCACACGCAGTTCTCAAGTAACTAATTTCCACCCCTCTCACTCTTGGTCTGAGTCTCTCCACCAACGTCCACGCTTCGCTTCTGTAAGTCAGTGTCGGGATTACCACACTACCGTGCTCTCCTGTGACTTGGCTCGTCATCCCCCTCCTCCTCCACCGTCCTACCGTCATTACCCAATTACCACACCCAATGGTCCCTCTACATCCTGTAATAAAGGTCACACACAAAAAACAACGCTGACATGACAATGGTTTAAATTACAATGGGAGTAGTGGTGCTGCTGTCTTACTGCCTGAGGCAATGGTCAGATTTTTAAGTCATTAAGGGTGATGGAGTTTTGTGTTGATGAGAGGGGCTGGGTGATATTCAGGATGACCTGAAGATAATGCAATGGATTTATATCATACAAATCTGTGTGTGATAACCCAGGTTCGAATCCAGTTGGATCACATATATGCTTTCATTAAGGTAATTGGAGGTGTTTGGTGGTGTGGTGAAATTAATAAAAAATAAAATATATACCATTTACACCATATATCATATAGGCTATACCAATTCCTACGCAAAACGTTATTGTTAAATTTAGACTATACTGCGACCCAACGGGGATGATGGCACTGAAAGCCTTGGGTTATGTGGACAAATGACAATGATTATCCATGTGACACCAACGATAAACATAATAATGGAAAGTAAAACACGTGTTGGTTGTTATCAGTAAAGGTAATTATATATATTTGGTGTTGGCAGGTTGTCTCATCACCGTAATGTGAATATCGTGTTAGTCTATCTGATAAGGCCTAATCAACCAGGGGGAAGATAATTATGTCCCCTTATTGATCCAACCTCCAACCCATCCAGTTACGTTATCTAAATACCATTAGCAGTAATTAAACTTCTAAATATACTTATCGCTATGCTATACAACATTTGCACATGGTGATAGTAAATTATAGTAAATCAAATGTTAATATATTAATAGGAGATAGTTAATTTTTTGGTAATTTGTTTTCATTTATATATAATTTTCTTAGTTTCTTCCCTAGACCATCAAACTAAAATTACAACCCTAGGATCCCCCTTCAAGATATTATATATTTGTACATTTTTCGGTAGGAAAATGTCCCAAAATCACAGGCTCGCTATTGCTCGCCAGAAAAAAGCGACACCTAAAAGGCAAAAAAGGTCTTAAAATTACCAAACTAATTAAGCAAACGTCTTAAATTGTCAAAACTAATGGGGATAAACATGAGGAAGAAAGGAGACCAGAAAAACGACCCATCTCCCCTTAAGGGGGTGACCTGTTTTTGTTCTGTCCTTTTCTATCTTTCTCTGGCTTGTATCCATTTGGCCCCATTCAGCCTACTGTTTTAAGACGTTTATCTCCATCCAGGTGTCAATTTCTTACTGGTGAGTGGTAGCGAGGCAGCATACTTTGTATTTTTGTTAGACAGCAGGCTAAATTTGTAAATTTTTCGATAGAAAATGTCTCCGGCGAAGCCGGATTTCTTCATATAATGCTGGCTCGCTATCGCTCGCCAGGAAGAAATCGACACCTAGATGGGGATAAACGTCTTAAAATAGTTGGCTGAATGGGGCCGAATGGATACAAGCCAGAGAAAGAGAGAAAAGGACAGAAATAACAAAAAGCAGGTCACCCCCCTTAAAGCACATTATCCTTATCCCTTATCCTTAGGTCCTTTGTACCCAGCCAATTACGTTATCTAAATACCATTATCAGTAATTAACGTTCTAATTATAGTTATCGCTATTCTATACACCATTTGCACATGGTCATAGTATATAAAATGTAACTATCTTAATACCATTATCAATAATTAGCGTTCTAATTATATATATAGCTATTTTATACAATATTTGAACATGGTGCAAATAAGTAACAAATAATGAACAAACTAAAAACCTCTCCTTAAGCCGGTATCACAAGCGCTATTTATATCCACCTGTATCGTAATTGGAAGAGTGTAATTCAATGTTATTATTTGTACCATCACCTTTTGCGGTCAACTTGGGAACTAAGTTTCATGTTAGAGTGATTTGTGTATTACAACCAATACATTCTGGGTTGTGTACTGTTGTGTCCATGTAAGTTATGTGTGTGTGTGTGTGTCGGTTTCTGTGTGTTTATATTAAAGTTGACAGATTCAATCAACACAAATTGGCCATAAAATTGTACTCCCCCCCCCCCCCACACCTCACCTACCGTATCTCTCTCTCTCTCTCTCTCTCTCTGTCATTGTTGTGACCAGTATAAACCAAAAAACAAGCACTAACCCCTAAAGAGAGCCCACCTCTCATTTTTTCTCTTTCTCTTCCTCTCTCTTTGGCTTGTATCCATTCGGCCCCATTCAGCCTACTGTTTTAACACTCAAAGAGCGGGTGGTGGAGTATATTTGACTGTGCCGCCCAGCGGGGGGTTTTACCGTTAACGAGCTTGTTTCCGCGCTCGTTTTCATGCATAAACAAGAGCCAGAGCGTAATACAAGTATGTATCGCTGAAAGGGCGTTAAATGAGCTTTCCAATGACACCAGAACCATCCTTCTACGATCACTGGTTGTCTTGCAACGATCGTGCAACCGAAGGGCAAAATCGGTAAAATACGGTAATTTCATAAGAACATAAGAACATAAGAAAATGGGAGTCTGCAGAAAGCCGATTGGCCTAAGCAAGGCAGATCCCTGTCCCACACAACCCCAATTCAATTACAAAGCCCAATTATAGGCTCAACACTAATACCCTGAGCATCATCTTACCAAAACGGTTAGAGATTAACGCAGGATTATGGGGGTCTGCAGAGCGCTGATTGGCCCAACCCGGCTGATCCCCCTTCACACCCAACCCTTCTCGTCCATATGCTTATCATTATTACGTGTGAAACGAGTGAGGGAGGGTGGAGTAGGGCGGAGTACATCTCAGTAGCTCCACGGCCACCGTGGCGAGCGGTCATGAGGTAACCTACGCTCCTCCCACCGCTCCGCTCTCTCTCAGAGCACATTATGTGCTCAAAATTGCATGCGACTATAGCCGGGCCCCGCCACATAGTCCTTGGTTCTCTCGCCCGGCTATAGCCGGGCGCCGCCAAAGAAGGGTTAAGACGTTTACCCCCATCCAGGTGTCATTATTATTCTGGCGAACGGTAGCGAGCCAGCATATATATATATATATTTGTTTTGACAGCAAGCTAAATTTGTACATTGTTCGATAGAAAAATGTCTCCTGCGAAGCCGGATTTCTCCATATAATGCTGGCTCGCTATCGCTCGCCAGGAAGAAATCAACACCTGGATGGGATAAACGTCGTAAAACAGTTGGCTGAATGGAGCCGAATGGATACAAGCCAGAGAAAGAGAGAAAAGGAGAGACAGAAAAACAGCCGGTGACCCCCCTTAAGGGTGATGGAGTTTTGTGTTGATGAGAGGGGCTGGGTGATAGTGAGGAGGAATTGTTTCATCTGTCAGCTTGAACTGAAGATAGTACAATGGAGTTATATTATATACCACATGAACCATATATCATATATACCAATTCCTAAGCCGAACGTTATCGGGTGGCTGGGACTGGTTAGTATTGGTCGGCAACCCATCTAGGGAGACAACCCTCTGCAAATCCGGGTGGATGGGACTCGTCAGCCTTGGTCGGCAACCTGTCTTGGGGAGAAAACCTTATAAACATCCGTACTGCTCACCTAACGGTGAAGCTGGTTAGTGGATGGACTAGCCACACACCACTGTAGAAAAATGGTGCTAAATAGATGGCCTCGGAGTCAGACAGACCCTAAGTTGAGTGGTCAATCCTGTAAGTCCTTCAGTAAACTGGCACGGGTTGTCCTTCTCACATGGGTTAGGTCTGGTTGGGGGCGTTTTGTGTATGGCCACTCTCGTAAAGAGGTGTAAGGCGTCCGGCAATAGATAGAAAGATAGACGTTAATATTAAATTTTGACTAGACTGCGAAGCCTTGGATTATGTGGATAGATGATAATGATTATCCATGTGACACGAATGATAAACATTATTAATCCTTTCTGTACCGGTGACGTCCTTTTCATTACATTCTGGCAACTATTAGACGATATTATTCAGCTTAATTAGGATGGATATCTATCAATGAAAAGGCAACAGACTATCTCAATTACTTATTTTTGCTACCAAATATCCTTCCGAAGCTTCATAAAATCGTCTAAATGTAGCTAGAATAAAATGAAAAAGATGTCATCGGTGCAGAAGGGGTTAAGGAAAGTAAAACACGTTTTGGTTGTTGTCAGTAAAGGTAATTATATATGTGTTGTTGGCAGCCTGTCTCATTACCGTAATGTGTATGTCGTGTAATTTTATCTGATAATCAACTAGGGGGGGAGGATGTACAGTCGGCCAAATAAGTGATGTCTCGATACCAAGTATATTTTGATCAATAATTGGTCTCGGCAATATGTAAACATGATTTCTTCCTTTCGAGTGAGATATACACAAATATTACTACACTTACCCATCCTATTCAACATCTGACAGACATTAATACAACACCTAGGGAGCCAAACTTAATGACAGCAGAGACATGACTTATAAGCGCCACTGTACTTTGTCCCCTATTGATTCCTAGACCCTTCCTACTCATCCAATTACGCTATCTAAATACCATTATCAGTAAGTAACGTTATAATTATATTTATCGCTATGGTATACCCCATTTACACATAGTGATTGTAAACAAAACGTTAATATCTTATTACCATTGTCAGTAATTAGCTTTCTACTTATATTGACACCTATTCTATACAATGTTTGCACATGGTACAAGTCTATCTATCTATCTATTGTCAGACGCCTTACTCCCCTTAATGAGGGTGGCCGTACACAGAAGGCCCCCAAGCGGACCTATTCCCTGTAAGAGGGGCAACTCGGGCCAATTTACTGGATTGACCACTCAATTTAGGATCCGTCTGACTCCGAGGCCCTCTATGTACCTTGTTAGCACTATTTTCTTGCAGTGGTGTTCGGCTAGTCCATCCACTAACCTGCCTTACACTTAGATAAGCAGTACGGATTTGTATCAGGTTTACTCCCCTAGACAGGTTGCCGACCAAGGCGGACGAGTCCCATCCACCCGGTAAAAGTACCGGTAAGTAATATGTTTGTAAAAGTCTATTTCAACGTTGTTACTTGTATATCGCCATCATTATTTGCAGTTAACTTGAGAACTAATTTGCACGTTAGAGTAGTTTGTGTGTTACAACCAATAAATCCTGGTGTGTACAGTACGGTACCGGTATATGTGTTTGTGTAAGTTGTGTATGTGTGTGTGTCGGTCTCTGTGTGTGTATATTAAAGTTGGCAGATTCAATCGACTTTAATTGGCCATGCAATAGTACTCTCTCTCTCACTCTCACTCTCCCTCTCTCTCTCTCTTTCTCTCTCACTCTTTCATTCTCTCTCTCTCTCTTTCATTCTCTCTCTCTCTCTCTCTCTCTCTCTGTTACTGTTGTGGTCAGCACCATCCTGCCTCTCAACTGCTTACTCACCACCACTCTCTCTCTCTGTTACTGTTGTGGTCAGCACCATCCTGCCTCTCAACTGCTTACTCACCACCACTCTCTCTCTCTGTTACTGTTGTGGTCAGCACCATCCTGCCTCTCAACTGCTTACTCACCACCACTCTCTCTCTCTGTTACTGTTGTGGTCAGCACCATCCTGCCTCTCAACTGCTTACTCACCACCACTCTCTCTCTCTGTTACTGTTGTGGTCAGCACCATCCTGCCTCTCAACTGCTTACTCACCACCACTCTCTCTCTCTGTTACTGTTGTGGTCAGCACCATCCTGCCTCTCAACTGCTTACTCACCACCACTCTCTCTCTCTGTTACTGTTGTGGTCAGCACCATCCTGCCTCTCAACTGCTTACTCACCACCACCTGTTCCTCAGCGTAAACACACAAGCAATAATGAGAAAAGTATGGCGAGTCTATAGGTCTCAACTGCTTACTTACCACTCTCTCTCTCTGTTACTGTTGTGGTCAGCACCATCCTGCTTCTACTACCACCGGCGCAAGACGTCTTTAATGATATCCCCAAAACTACCCAAACATAACGATCGACCAGTTAGATCCGAAATTAAGCGAAAACGCACACAATCGAGGCAAGATTTGGCTCGGGTTTCGTCTCACCATCCCAGGAGTTATTGTAATCATCATCTATATTGCCAGTATAGAAGACATTACCAAGAGTGAGATATGATAATCAAGTACACATCCCGCGCGTGAGTTATTATGAAATGACCGCCGGGACCCGCCAGGTAGTCAACAAACCTGGGATACGAAAACGTGAAGTGGCGGATTTATAACGAACTTTACTCTTACACGCGCCTCTAACACTTATTATTGTGCACATATTGGTAGGTGATGGACTAGTGCTAAGGATGGACATTGTGTTTAACGGGTAGGAGTACCGGAAATTGCGTTCACGGCGAAAATATGGAGGTGATAAATCTGCACCAACAGTTCTAGACTAGTACAGGTAATTAAATTATTTAGTACATTTTGAAAATCAATAATTAAGAACACTGGCTAAGTATTATTTATACAGTGTGGATCGAATCAAACAAATTTAGAACCTTATTGATTGCTAGACTACTGCTACCGCTGCTACAATAATCAGTGTTCCTCAGAGCTCTCTCAGTGTATACCACCCCCTTTTCGTAGAGAACGTAGCACCCGTCTTGCAACACAATCCCACCCCTACTCTGTGCAACTCCCCAACCCAAGAGTGAAACGTTATTCTCAATCTTTCTTCTATTCAACAGCTGAGCTCTGGAACTCTCTCCCAGAATCAGTATTTCCCTCTTCCTATGACTTAAATTATTTCAAACTCCGTGTGTCCAGGCATTTTGGCTTCAACGTCCCTTGATTTTGGCCCTGTCACTCTTTCAACTCCAGAGGAGGCACTCGCTACAGGCAGTTATTGCTTTTGTCTCCCTCACTCACATAAAAAAAAAAAAAAAAAAAAAAAAAACGAGTTGTCCTATGTATGTATGATAAACATGGTCGCCAGCCGGACCATTGCCAAGCGTCATTAACAATAATAAGGGTGCTTTAGCTGCAAATGTTCTGGGGCCAGATATTTTCCGGAGGTATTGGCAGTGATAACGTTGGTTTAACTGCAGCTCAGCCAGATGACTGAGAGCAACGTAGCTATTTTAGGGAGGGATTATTATGTTTGTGTTATAATTACCTCATATCCCACATTATTTAACCCCTTCTGAATCGGCTATGTCTTTTTAATTACATTCTGGCTATATTTAGACGATTTTGTGCTGTTTAAGAAGGATCTGTGATGGTAAAAAGAATGAAGCGAGATAGTTCGAAGCCTGTTAATTGCTGGAGGCCCTTTTTAAACTGAAGAAAATCGTTTAGTAGTAGCCAGAATAAGGTTAAAAGACGTCACCGGTAAAGAAGGGATTAATGGTCATAATCTGTGTGTGTGTGTGTATTACATAGTGTTACATAAATACACAGACTACATAGACATTGCGGTTCCTACTAGGCAGTCCGGACTTGATGCTAACATAGAATTTGCTACAAAGTGGATGGCAAGGATAATAAAGCAGAAGGTTTCTGTATGTGTGTGTGTGTGTATGTGTGTGTGGGTGTATGTGTATGTGTGTGGGGGGGGGGGGGGTGTATGTGTGTGTGTGTGTGTGTGTGTGTGTGTTGCTGGTTCATGATTAGAGATGTTGGCTTATTTCTATATGGTGTATCGGGACTGTTGTGATAATAGAAAATTGAAAGAAAACGGAATGAATAAATTACCGTACAGTACCTACAGTATATACCAGCAGCTGAGGGTTACTACACATAAACTATTTGAAAGACCTTACACAGAAAATACATTGGCAGAACTACTATTTGGAGAAAACGAAAGTAAACGAGGTTAAACGAATAATACATAGCATGTGGATAAAAAAAGAGAAAAATTCGAAAACAGAAAGACAATTGAGCTTAAATTACATAATAATAAAATCAATGCCAATAGGGGGGGCCGTTGAAAAGGTTATTTTCCCGAAGAACCACCACCAGACCAGACCAGTGTAGAATATACATAGAACAAGCGCTCAATATATAATATGGGCCCCGGTGATTATAATTTAAGTTTATCTGGTTTGTAGAGTAGAGCTGACCGGTATAGAGTCAAGGATGTAGCGGATATTAATATAGGCAATAATGGCACAGGTAAAAATGACACGGTAAAAATGGCACAGGTAGAAATGGCACGGTAAAAATGGCACAGGAAAAAATGGCACAGGTAGAAATAGCACGGTAAAAATGGCACAGGAAAAAATGGCACAGGTAAAATGGCACAAGTGGAAAAATAGGAAAATATGGCACAAATAAATATATGTTCAATGAATATGAGTAATCAAACCTTCTGAAAATATTAAAATCTTCTAACCTAACCTAACCTAACTTCCATCAAGTGTTACGGAAAATATTACCGAAACTCCCACTAAATTTCCTATGTTTCCGGTATTTCTTTTTGGATTTAGGTAGTTTTCATCATTATACAGTATACAGGTAGTTAAAATTAATGACATCATCATCATTCATCATCAAATCTGACGCCCCGCTTCCAGAGGAAGCACTCCAAAAGGGATGGCCATGGCAGATACTGCCTCCAGGCTCCCAGACATGCCCCGACTGACCCACTCCACAGTGCCATTTCCACTAAGTGGATTATGACCATGAACACTGAAGGAACAGACCCAGAGCAGTCCCTCACCCGGATGGCAGTTCCACCACTGTTTTGCTATTATATTTACCCCAGTGGGGCCCTGGCTGGAAGCATACCAAGCACAGGAACTTTCTGAAGATAGGAACCAGTGGTCCACTGCTCCAGAGGCTGATTGCACCACCAAAGTGGCGGGCGGAGGGGTCGCCGCATCCCTATGACAACCCCCAGATAATGTTTTCTCCCCAATATCCAACGATCTAAGACACTCAGATGTAGGCTATGTCATTTTCAGAATAGAAAACAAAACAAAACAAAAATGCGTTGAGATACTCCCCCCTCCGCCCACATCCCATTTTGACGGTAAACTGTCAAAATGCGTCACAATCTTCAAACGGTTACGAGAACTGTAAGGTTAACGCTCTGGGCCTCACACAAAAGGCCGAGAAGTTTTCACGGTCCCTGGGCTCTCTGAAAATATAATTTAGAAGTCGTTCTGGGTTATGTGACTTTTGCCCTTTTCAACACAGCTTTTGGTTCCATTTTCCCTTTAAGAAAACAGTGATTATTTTTGGGGGGCATATATATATATATATATATATATATATTCATTTAGGTCTATTATTTAGTTTCCTCGCTAGACCTTCATCAAACATAAAATACATTCACTAGACCCCCACTTCAAGATAAATTTGTACATTTTTCGATAGAAAATGTCTAGGCCGAAGACCAGTTTCTCTTAAAAGTACAGGCTCGCTGTCGCTCGCCAGGAAAAAATCGACACCTAAATGGTGCGAAAGGTCTTGATATTGATATAGAAATGGGACGAAAGGTTTTAAAATCGACAAACTTATTGGCCGAACGTCTTAAATTATATAAACTAATCGGGCTAAGCATGAGGAAGAAGGGGGACCATAATAACGACCCATCTCCCTTTTTCAAGACGACTTTTGACTCTTTCCTCCCCTTATGGCTCTTCGCGTCCTGTCCGTTTGTTGTTGTTGGTCAGACTCTTACCTCCCCTTATGGCTCTTCACGTCCTGTCCGTTTGTTGTTGTTGGTCAGACTCTTTCCTCCCCTTATGGCTCTTCACGTCCTGTCCGTTTGTTGTTGTTGGTGAGACTCTTTCCTCCCCTTATGGCTCTTCACGTCCTGTCCGTTTGTTGTTGTTGGTGAGACTCTTTCCTCCCCTTATGGCTCTTCGCGTCCTGTCCGTTTGTTGTTGTTGGTCAGACTTTTTCCTCCCCTTATGGCTCTTCGCGTCCTGTCCGTTTGTTGTTGTTGGTCAGACTCTTTCCTCCCCATAACCTTATGGCTCTTCGCGTCCTGTCCGTTTGTTGTTGTTGGTCAAACTCTTT
This sequence comes from Paralithodes platypus, assembly GCA_032716605.1. Classification (NCBI taxonomy): domain Eukaryota; kingdom Metazoa; phylum Arthropoda; class Malacostraca; order Decapoda; family Lithodidae; genus Paralithodes; species Paralithodes platypus. The sequence continues at coordinate 8,816,829 of CM064505.1, read as the reverse complement.
CCTCCCCTTATGGCTCTTCGCGTCCTGTCCGTTTGTTGTTGTTGGTCAGACTCTTTCCTCCCCTTATGGCTCTTCGCGTCCTGTCCGTTTGTTGTTTGTTGGTCAGACTCTTTCCTCCCCTTATGGCTCTTCGCGTCCTGTCCGTTTGTTGTTGTTGGTCAGACTCTTTCCTCCCCTTATGGCTCTTCGCGTCCTGTCCGTTTGTTGTTTGTTGGTCAGACTCTTTCCTCCCCTTATGGCTCTTCCCGTCCTGTCCGTTTGTTGTTGTTGGTCAGACTCTTTCCTCCCCTTATGGCTCTTCGCGTCCTGTCCGTTTGTTGTTGTTGGTCAGACTCTTTCCTCCCCTTATGGCTCTTCGCCTCCTGTCCGTTTGTTGTTGTTGGTCAGACTTTTTCCTCCCCATAACCTTATGGCTCTTCACGTCCTGTCCGTTTGTTGTTGTTGGTCAGACTCTTTCCTCCCCTTATGGCTCTTCGCGTCCTGTCCGTTTGTTGTTGTTGGTGAGACTTTCCTCCCGTTATGGTTCTTCGCGTCCTGTCCGTTTGTTGTTTGTTGGTCAGACTCTTTCCTCCCCTTATGGCTCTTTGTGTCCTGTCCGTTTGTTGTTGTTGGTCAGACTCTTTCCTCCCCTTATGGCTCTTCGCGTCCTGTCCGTTTGTTGTTGTTGGTGAGACTTTCCTCCCGTTATGGTTCTTCGCGTCCTGTCCGTTTGTTGTTTGTTGGTCAGACTCTTTCCTCCCCTTATGGCTCTTCGCGTCCTGTCCGTTTGTTGTTGTTGGTCAGACTCTTTCCTCCCCTTATGGCTCTTCGCGTCCTGTCCGTTTGTTGTTGTTGGTCAGACTCTTTCCTCCCCTTATGGCTCTTCGCGTCCTGTCCGTTTGTTGTTGTTGGTCAGACTCTTTCCTCCCCTTATGGCTCTTCGCGTCCTGTCCGTTTGTTGTTGTTGGTCAGACTCTTTCCTCCCCTTATGGCTCTTCGCGTCCTGTCCGTTTGTTGTTGTTGGTCAGACTCTTTCCTCCCCTTATGGCTCTTCGCGTCCTGTCCATTTGTTGTTGTTGGTCAGACTCTTTCCTCCCCTTATGGCTCTTCGCATCCTGTCCGTTTGTTGTTGTTGGTGAGACTCTTTCATCCCCTTATGGCTCTTCGCGTCCTGTCCGTTTGTTGTTGTTGGTGAGACTCTTTCCTCCCCTTATGGCTCTTCGCGTCCTGTCCGTTTGTTGTTGTTGGTCAGACTCTTTCCTCCCCTTATGGCTCTTTGTGTCCTGTCCGTTTGTTGTTGTTGGTCAGACTCTTTCCTCCCCTTATGGCTCTTCGCGTCCTGTCCGTTTATTGTTGTTGGTCAGACTTTCCTCCCCTTATGGCTCTTCGCGTCCTGTCCGTTTGTTGTTGTTGGTCAGATTCTTTCCTCCCTTTATGGCTCTTCGCGTCCTGTCCGTTTGTTGTTGTTGGTCAGACTCATTCCTCCCCATAACCTTATGGCTCTTTGTGTCCTGTCCGTTTGTTGTTGTTGGTCAGACTCTTTCCTCCCCTTATGGCTCTTCGCGTCCTGTCCGTTTGTTGTTGTTGGTCAGACTCTTTCCTCCCCTTATGGCTCTTCGCGTCCTGTCCGTTTGTTGTTGTTGGTCAGACTCTTTCCTCCCCATAACCTTATGTCTCTTCGCGTCCTGTCCGTTTGTTGTTGTTGGTCAGACTCTTTCCTCCCCTTAACCCGTACAGCCCCAGCGACGCGCCTGACGCGTCGGCGATGTATGTAACGCACAGCCCCAGAGACGCGCCTGGCGCGTCACCCTAATTGCGCCGACCGTAATCTCAGGTGTAGCCACTCAAGAGGGCTCAGATTTGTATGGGAACTGTGTACGTATCCCACGCAACCGTGCCGATGGTTGAAAACTCTCAAAGTCCACGTGCGTGCGCGTCAGCGCGCAATAACCTGTTTTTTTGGGGTAATTGCCTTCAATTTTTTACTCTTGTAAAATACATTTTCGGGGGCTCTGTAGGACCATTCTTTAAGCTTTTTGAGCGGTTTTTCGTGGTTTTTCCTTCATTCCTAACCCATTCGCTATTGTTTCTGGAATAAAACCATTTTTTGAAAACCGGCCGGGTTCTGGTGAACAAACATTACAAAACTAGCCGGGGCTGGACGAGTTAAGTCTTAAGAGAACAGTGAGTTTTTGGGGGAGGATCTTATTTATTTATATATTCACTTATTATTTAGTTTCCTCACTAGACCTTCATCAAACTTAAAAACACTCCCTCTACTTCAAGAGAAATTTGTACATATTTCGATAGAAAAATGTTCCGGCCGAAGGCCAGTTTCTCTTAAAATTACAGACTCACTATCGCTGGCCAGGAGAAAATCGACATCTAAATGGCACGAAAGGTTTTGATATTGATATAGAAATGGGACGAAAGGTTTTAAAATCGACATACTTATCATTGCTTTCATTGTGTATTTCCTTATATTACGAGATATTATCATGTTCTTTTGCAATATGAAAAGGGAAAGTAATTTTGTAAATATTAACGTGAATATTTGTATATTTATTTTGTTTTTAAACCCCAAATTGTGACAAAACTCAGGTCTTCTTTAAACCTGTCACACCATCTGAGATTTAGCAACAGGCTATACATAGTTAAGTATATCTATGCTACATATTTTGACTTTAATTACCGTACTTTAACACCATCAGGACCTTCACGTAGTTTTCATCATATTCTGGTAACCATTACACGATTGTCTTTAGTTTGTAATCTACGGTATACTGTATATGCGACTCAAATGGGTTAATACAACCTCAATAATCCCTCTTAGTAACATAGGTCCTTCTTTAACTGCATACAATCATAAAATGTTAACCAGAATCAAAGGCAAAAAGGCGTCATGATGCTGAAGGGATTAAGTAATATTATGAAAAAGGTTGGACATTTCGTATATCTCTTTCTGATCTGTGACTCTGATTCAGCCTCCCGCAAAATACATCTGTGTGTCATCAGCTTTACAGAATAAATGTTATTTTCCCCTACAGAGATACTTCAACCAGTAGACCATTTCAACCCGTAGCTCTCAACCAGTACCAAGTAAACCAGGGCCAACCAAACCAGTATCGTTTTAAGTGGAGGTTTTTATTTGGCTCCCTAGACCTCCATCAATTAAAGAAAAATACCCCCCCCCCCCCCCGTCGAGATAAATGTGTACATTTTTCGGGAGAAAAAATTCGGCCGATTTTTCATAAATTACAGGCTCGCTACCGCTCGCCAGATCAAAAATCGACACCTAAATGGCACGAAAGGTCTTAAAATTGACAGAAATGAAACGAAATGTCTTAAATTCGCCAAACTAATGAGGCAAACGTCTTATAATCTCAAATTACGTGAACATCTCCCCTTAATGAACTAACCTAACTCTACCTAATCTAACTTAACTTAACAATACTGGTTGAGAACTATTGGTTGAAATGGTCTACTGGTTGAGATATCAGCTTTACAGAATAAATGTTTTTTTCCCGACAGAGAAAATGTAACCCACGCTTTCTCTATGATATATCTGGTGAACTGATGTGGAGATATAAGCGCTTGTTTTGCGTTTGACCTCTATTTCCATATTCTCATTTATTATATACTTGTTGAACTCTCAGCATTTAGCAGCTCACGTGTATTTGTGAGTTGTACTTATCATTATACACATGTTCCCTCACATTATGCTACCGGGAGATTTGGTTCAATTATATGGACGTTGCTTTTTATATAAATTATCACTATATACTGTATATAATTATACCGGTATAGTTTTTCTTATTTTTTTTTATTTTTTTTTCTGGCAACCATGTAGGTATCGGTAAAATGACGTACGGTAACTTTGGACGGGGATATAATTTCGGACAATCTGGAAAAACCCCATAATGAACTGCAGTTATGGGATAAATACATGATGTTATGGAAACACAAGTATGTCTGCGGTGTTCTTCCATAATGCAGAGCCATTTTTCCATAACTGTACCTTATATACTTTTATCCAGAAATGTCCAAAGTATAGCCCCCCTGACCCGAAGTTAGGCCATTTTACGGTACTGTATGTATGTATGTATGCATGTATGTAATAATAAAAAAAAATAATAATAAACGGTTTATTAAAGAATGGCAGCCTCATGAGCTGAAAATACACATTTTACAATTTAGTGGATGAACATGAGATGTACAGATATGAAGATGGTAAGCTCAGTTTACAACAAAAATAAAAATAAATACAATAATGATGCAGGTGCAGAATACAAATTATCATTAAATAACCATGAGCGTAAGTGATATACAGTACATATACACATTTATTTTACTTACTCATATACAGAACATACATATATACACGTACGTACGCACATACATACGCATACATATACATACATAATATTAGAACATAAGAACATGCAGTAAGTGTGCACATGTCCGTATACACAAACGCTCACGTATGCACACAAACATACATACATACAAAAACTGTTTTGGTAGGGTCAGGTGATGAGGTGAAAAGGGTAAAGAGGGAGCGGCATACAAGTCCGGCGTACAAGTCCGTACAGGTAGGGTCAGGTAAAGCCTACTACAATGGGAGGTTATTCCTAGGTAGAGAACAAAACAAGGATATAAACTGTAGAGACAGCTTGGGGGAATTGTAGTATATAGGACATTCTTTAGTGTAGGTGTGTGTGTGTGTGTCCGTTCGTGTGTGTGTGTGTGTGTGTGTGTGTGTGTGTGTTTGTGTGTGATAGAAGGCGAAATGTGGAAAAGCTGGGCATTCTATTGTTAAGGGTGGAAATACATGGATGAAGATACACGAACACTTACTAATAGATAATGCTTATGCATAGATTTATAATCAGAAGTTGCGCTAGTGAGCAATATGTTCTCGCTCATATGTACGTATATTTACATACATATGTGCATATGATTATACACATACACGTACAGTACATATATATATTATATACCTTATATTCTCAACCGGACTCGAACCATTGACAGCACATACACACAGACATACATATACATAAATATATGCACATTACATGCATATATGCTCTTCTCTTATCCACCTGATACTCTCAGCCGGGCTCGAACCACAAACAGTATACACTATAGACACATATTATATATACATAAATAACGCATACATACATACACATATACGCACACATACATACACATATACTGCACATACATAGATACACATATACACATATACATATATACACATATACATAAACAAACTCAAGCAAATACATACATAATTATATTCTAATACACACATGCACACACACTTATGCATACATTATTAAAGGTGGGCGCGTATATAGGCCGTTATTACACATTATTAATAATATTTACAATGGTTGGGATAGGACTATTTTTATATCTGTCAGTTCTTGCTCTTATTGGTTGGAGTGTGTTGAGTGACGAGCTGCACGTGTTGGTCTAGGGGCGTCTGGTGGAAGTAAGTTTCTGTGTCGTGGGTGAACAAGCAGCTTAGATGCAAACTGTTTGAGTGTGTTGTAGTGGTGGGTTGAAAGTGCAGGTATGCTAAGGGTGGTGAGAGCTTCCTCCAGGTTTATAAAGACAGCTGTATACAGCTTTTGTCCCTTTTCCTTATATTTCTCAACACCATATCTCAAGGAGCAAATCTGGTGTACCGGTACATGCCCTAAACCCGACCTGCTCCTCACCTACCCATTCTCCGTTCTCTCATTCTCTTGATCACTACCCTACTGTACATCTTCCCTGTACAATGTCTTAACTGCCTTGATGGTGTAATGGTTAGAGTGTTTTAGATTTGTATGTGGTAACCCAGGTTCGAATCCCGGTAGGATCATATGCTTTCGTTAATTATCTTGGAAGGTGTTTGGTGTTGGGAGTGAAATTATTAATTTAGATTATTACCACACAATCCTATCTCTCCACTTTATCTTTATACAGGAGGATTATTTGCCTGATTTCCAGTCTTTGGGCACACTCCCCTTCTTCCAAACTAGTCTACACATTTTCCATAGCCTACAAGATATTAATCAAAGGTCGAAAAATGTTCCGCTCCAAACTACGATCCTATTGCCTCCTTTATTATTTGGGCCCAGGTGTTGTATTTATTCCAGCAATACTCTCCCTGTGTCCGCCTTGCCCAACTGCCTTACCAGTATATCATATTGAAATGTATTGGTATGTCCTCTATTGTATAAAGGAGAGCTAAGATCTTGTAAGTGTTTGAGTGTGTGAGTGTGTGATTCTCTCAGTGTGTGTGTGTGTGTGTGTGTGTGTGTTAAATAGACTTGCCTATTAACCATGATGCCGTAGAAATACAAGTCGGTGAGAGGGAGGGTGAACTTTAGGATAAGTGAAGTAAATATACTACTGATAGATTACGGGGCCGATTATATTGTTGAAGGTAAATGGAACAGCCATTGTTTGGAGGGAGGGTGAGAGAGAGAGAGACTGCCGAGGAGAAGTAAATTTAACAAGCGAACTTACCGTACGGTACTACATTTCACTGAATATAGGGAAAACGAGATATCATACATTGGAAATACCGGTACTGTACGGTACTTTGTTAATTATTAGTAAGCGAATAATTTGTTTTGTCTCAGCATGAGTACTGAGATAATCTAAATACTTAATTTAACTCCCAACACCAAACACCTCCCACCGTATAGCCTAGTAACGAATTAAAGTGCATTGCTAATAATGATCAAGATACTACATTGAATAGAGGAGGGTTATTATATGTATCGTACCTCTCCCTTTTTTATTATCAACAAACTTGCGGCAAACAAAAGACTCATCTTCGTCTACATATGATAAACAGACGAATTAGGGGTTCACATAGAAGAAGGATAGAACAAACGGTTAACCCGTACCGTACTGTACAGACAACGTCTTCTTCATCTGTTTCTAGTTTTTTTAGAGGATTTTGTGCAGCTTAATAACGATCTGTGGTAGTAAAAAGGGTAAAGTGAGATAGTTCAAAGCCTGTTACTTGCTGGAGGCCATTTTTAAAATAACTAAAATCGTCTAATAGTAGCCAGAATAAAGTTAAAAGGACAGCACCCCGGTACTAAGAGGGTTAAATGGAAAGTGTATGAGGGACAAAATAGACACAGCAAAGGGTGAGAAAGAAATTGGGAATATATTTTAGGAATTAAAATCAAATGAGGAAAGAAAGTGACAGAAGGAAGCTAGTATATAAACTAAGAATATAAAATATGTAAACAAATCATCTAACATGAGGTGAGAGGCATGATGAAAGTGAATGATCATTACAAGTAACTATATAAAGCATGAATAGGCTACCAAGTGCTATAGTGGGATCAAGAACGATAGGGATCTTTAAGATAAAATTAGATAGGCATATGGACGAGATGGGTTGGGTGTGAGAGGTGTGGGCCAATAGGCGCTCTGTAGACCCCGTTTTCTGACCTCTGACCGATGCAGTGAGGTCAGTCCTAATGGTGTTAGTGAGCTGGGCTTTATAAGCCCAGCTTATAAGGCCTTATAATTAAGCCTTATAATTAGGGTTAGGTGTGAGAGGGATCTGCCTTGTTTGGGCCAATCAGCTTTCTGCAGACTCCCATTTTCTTATGTTCTTATGACCATACCGTACAATTTTTTTATTTTTTTATTTGTCTATGTGAATGAAGAAGACAAAGGGCACAGCTGTCTGTAAAAAGTGTCTCCCCCCAAAGTTGAAAGAGTGACAGAGCCAAAATCAAGGTACCGGTCGGTACATTTGAGTCAAAACGTCTGGACACACGGAGCTTGAAGCAGTTTAAGGGGGAAGTGTCGATTTATTTACGTATTTACGGCTCTGGTAAACTAAAACGTGATGTAACCTCAGCACCTGAACTATGGTTGGAATGTCTGGCCCTCGGGTATTACCGGTACGTAATGTTCATCATATTCTGGTTTGCATTAGATGATTTTCTAAGGCTTGTAATCTATCTATACGACTCAAATGGGTAAATATGATATCAGTAACCCTCTTAGGAACAATAGGTCCTTTTAAACTACAGGTAGGCTACCCTACATAAAGTCATCTACTTTCAGCCAGAATCACAGGATAAAAGAGGCGTCATGGTGCTGAAGGGGTTAATCAACGTACCTGTGTATACCGGTATGTACTGTACGTATGTTTGGTGGCTTTTACTGACGTTCGTGTGTTGAGGCATAATGTTTAAATATCTCTCTCTCTCCCTTGCTGTCCTATTCTTCTATTATAAACTGTTCCTGTCTAGTAGTATTAAGGCTGGAACACCTAGTAGGGACCGCACGGTCTGTGTGGTTTGAGTGTCTGCCTGTTTTTTGTAGGCCTACCTCTCTCACTCTCACTCACTCTCACTCTCACACTCTCTCTATCTCTCTCCAAGAAGGAGATTAATTTTGCAATGTACAAATATGGAACTGGAACGGAACTAATTACAAGTAATACTAACAAGCAAAAGAAGGAATGTTGTAGTTTCCAAATAGGCTATACAATACGTTGCTGGCAGGTTTAATTTGTAATATGTACATTTTTTGTTAGTAATTCACACATTATTTCCATACACATTAGCCTACATTATTTCTTTGTATATTGAGCTACATATCTTGGCTATTATCAGAGGTTTTTTCTCGATATATGTTTCTGACTGTACCAGACTTAAAAAGAAACTAAAGCTAAACTGTTTCTTTTCAGCTGACGATACATTGAATCCCTTTGCAACTAATTTATCGATACTTAATGGAAAAATATGAAACCACTATGTCTCTGCATCATATTAACACCAAGTTTATATAATTAGCACCATATTTCACTACAAAATCTTCAAAATAACTGAGAAATCTTGATGGGAACTTGGCACTTTACCGTCAGTTGAAAAGAAACATATTATAATGTATTAACCCCTTCAGCACGATGACGCCTTTTTACCTTTTATTCTGGCTTAAATTAGAAGATTCTATGCTGTTCAATAAGGACCTATGTTAATCAGAGGGTTTATTGAGATCTTATTTACCCCTTTGAGTGCTGAAGGTAGATTTTAAGTTAAAGAAAATCGTCCAGTGGTAACCAAAATGTGATGTAAATTACGTCATCGTGCGGAAGGGGTTAACATCAACGAATAAAAGACGGAAAAATTTACTTCGTGGTTGATTTAACCAGCCGTGACTAGATTATACCTTCTATACAGTGCATATTCTGGCAATGCAACTATAGATAGGCTATATGTATCTACATATCTATTTTTTCTCTCTCTCTCTCTCTCTATATATATATATATATATATATATATATATATATATATATATATATATATGTTTTACCCTTCTGAGTGTCCTAAGAGGCGACTAAAGAGGTTGGGTCGGTGGGCTTGCGACCCCCATCCGTGAAAAATAGGTAGCAACGATGAACGAATGATCAACCTTCTATGCGTATGTGTTGATGAACCCCGACCGACTATGGACAATCTTACGGACAATCTTAGAATAGGAACGTGGAATGTGAGAGGCATGAATGATGACACGTGAAGAGAGAGAAGTCTTGGAAGTGTTAGTGAATGCCAGGCTGGATATATGTGGAATGATGGAGACCAAATGGAGGGGTACAGATGTGAGAGAGTGGGAGTGTGGAATGGGTGTGTGTACTGGAGTGAGTGCGGGAACAGCGAGAGAAGGTGCGTGTTTGTTTGTAAGTAACAAATGGAAGGAGCGTGTAAGAGACTATGGGTCTGTGGGTTCAAGGATTGTGTGGGTGAGAATTAAAGTAGGAATACAAACGTGGGTGATTGTGTGTGTGTATGCTCCGACAGAGGATCAAAAAGTAAGAGAGAAAGAGGAGTTCGGGGTAAATGTGGAGGCGTGCCTGGAAAAGTTTGGCAGGAACGAAAGAATATTTCTGATTGGGGATATGAATGGGAAGGTGGGTGAAAGGAAAGTTGATGGAGTGGTGGGAGGGTGGGGGTACCGTTAGAGGTGAATGGGAATGGTAGTGCACTTGTGGACGTATGTGTGGGGAAGAGGCTGTGGATAGCCAACACCTTCTTCCGACACAGAATGATACACAGGTACACATGGAAAGTGGTGTGGACGATGAAGGATAAGGATAAGGCGGTGGTGCAATGTATAAGTGTGTTGATTTTCAGTGTGAGCGTCCTGGGTTCGAATCCCCAGACTGCCACATGGGTTTGTTAATTTCATTAATCGAGTTTAGGAGTAAAGTTGGTTGGTGCAGAGAACATAATAATTATATGTGTGGATGAACGAATGAAGACATCTGTGCTGGATGCTAGGGTGTATAGGGATATTGGAGGGGGTCTGTCTGACCATTATGTAGTAGTAGCTAAAATTAGGATACAAAAGAAGTGGGTGAGGGAGGCGAGAGGAGGGTGGAATGACGATGAGGGTGGAGAGGCTGCAAGAGGAGGAAATCAGGGAGGAGTACAAGAGAGCAGCAGAAAGATGACTAGGTGGGTTCGACCTGGAGGAAGTGGAGGAGATGAGCAAGGTGTTTAAGGAAGAGATCTGTGCAGCATGTGAGGAGGTGTGTGGAGTAAGGAGAAGAGGGAGGTGAGTGAAAGGTACAGCATGGTGGACAGAAGAGGTAATAGATTTGGAGAATCAGAAACGAGCGAGGTACGTGGAGATAAAGAGAGTGGTGAAGAGAGTAGTAAAGGAAAGTAAGAGAAGAGTAGATGAGGAATTTGGAAGGAATCTGAGTGTAAAATGGAGGAAGTGTAAGAAACTGTTCTGGAAAGAAGTCAAGAAAGTTAGGGAAGGTAGCAAGGGAAACAGTAAGGGTGTGAAAGATAAGAATGGGAGAATGCTAGTCAAGAAGCAAGAGAGAGCCGAAAAATGGAGGGAGTACTTTAACGAGTTACTAAATGTAAGGAATGAAGTGCCAGCAAACCTAGTTGGTTATGGTATGGGAGGGAGAAGATGAGAAGTAGTGGAGGAGGTGGGGATCAGGAGGTCAGAAGTGTGGGAAGCCATGAACAGAGTGAAGTTGGGGAAAGCACCAGGAACAGATGGAGTGAGTGGGGCAATGTTGAGGTATGGTGGTGAGATAGTGATCGAATGGGTATGGAAAATGTGCAAACTAGCATGGGAGAGGGGGAGTGCACCTGATGACTGGAAGACAGGCGTAATAGTCCCCCTATATAAGGGTAAAGGGGAAAGAAGAGTGTGTGGTAACCACCGAGGAATATGTCTTCTAAACGTAGTAGGGAAGGTGTACAGTAGGGTAGTGATTGAGAGAGTGAGAGCGAGAACGGAGAAATGGATAGGTGACGAGCAGGGTGGTTTTAGGAAGGGAAGAGGATGTGTAGATCACATTATGTTGTGGAGAAATATCTGGAGAAACAACAAAAGGTGTATGTTGCCTTTATGGATTTGGAGAAGGCCTATGACAGACTGGATAGAGAAGGTATGTGGAAAGTACGGGGTAGATGTCAAGCTGCTGAAAGCAGTGAAGAGCATGTATGCAAAGGCGGCAGTATGTGTGGAGAATGAGCATAGTGAGTTCTTTGACCTGAATGTTGGGTTGAAAGAGGGGTGTTTGATGTCCCCGTGGTTGTTTACTGTATATATGGATGGAGTCATGAAAGAAATACAAGGAAGAGCAGTGGATGTTGGTGTGTCGCTGATAAGGGAGGGAAATGAGTGGAAGCTACCTGTACTGCTGTTTGCTGATGATACAGTTCTGATGAGCGATAATGAATGGGAGTTGCATGGTCTGGTAAATGTGTTTGGAACAGTATGCGAAAAACGGAATCTGAAGGTAAATGCGGAGAAGAGCAAGATTATGGTCTTCGAAAGGGGTGAAGCCACAGAGTATGAGGTGAAGTTGAATGGTCAGGCTATGGAGATTGTCAGCTCATTTAAGTATCTGGGTAGTGTGTTGAGTAAAGATGGGACTATGGGTGAAGAAGTGAGGGAGAGGGTGCAACAGGGGAAGAGGGTTGTAGGAACGTTGAAAGCAGTAACAAGAAATAGGGTGGTCAGTATGGAAGTGAAGAAGTCCTTGCATGACAGTGTGGTAATCCCGACACTAACTTACGGAAGCGAAGCTTGGACGTTCAGCAAGAGACTCAGACCAAGAGTGAGAGCGGTGGAAATGAGTTACTTGAGAAGTGCGTGCGGAGTTACATGGAGGGATAGAGAGACGAATTAAGAAGTAAGAAGGAGGTGTGGTGTGGAGGTAGATGTGCTGGAAAGTGTGAAAAGGAACAACTTGAGAAGGTTCGGCCATATGGAACGTATGGAAAGCGAGAGAATGACTAAGAGGGTGTACGAGAGGGAGGTGGAAGGACAGAGAGGGAGAGGTGCACCGAAGGAGAGGTGGAAGGATGGAGTGAGGAAGTATATGGATAAAGGCGGTGCTGGTTGGGAGGAGGGGCATTGACTGACTGGGGACAGAGATGCATGGGGGCAGTTCGTTCGTGGCCACACCTTCGGGGATCACGGCGTCAGGCAATAGATATATATACAGTATATCATATATATATATATATATATATATATATATATACTGTATATACTGTATATGTATATATATATATACAGTCATAGACTACAGTAGATCTGGACTGGACACGAACAACGAACTTTGCAGTAAGGGACCCAAAATCGGAGAACGAACCCCCAAGTTCGAACCTTGAAACCGCGTAAGTATCACATTTTTTGCGGTTTCCAGGTTCGAACTTGGGGGTTCGTTCTCCGATTTTGGGTCCCTTACTGCAAAGTTCCATTTTCGTGTCCAGTCCAGATCTACTGTAGTCTATGATACAGTATATATATATATATATATATATATATATATATATATATCAATCGTTAAGGATTAGCCTAACTTCCTAGATACGGTACATATACTGTAGTGCATCTCGTATTGCAGCATCTCTGTAAGTGTCCTCCTAACATTTCCGTTCCGTTCCGAAGGATTTACCACCGAAATCATCATCATCACATTTCCAATCATCTTTTTCCCCCAGCCTTCATTACTCATGCAAATTGGCCAGTCACGCTTCCCTGCTCCTCCCTTCATCACCTCCCAGCCTCCCTGTCGACCCCCTACCTCCCCCCAAGCTGTCCCTCCTTCCCCTCCTGATTCCCCTGATTCTCCCTTCATCACCCGTGCCTCTCTGTCGACCCCCCCCTCCCATTGTCTCTCCTTCTCCCCCACCTCTACCCCCCCCCCCCCCCCACTGAGTCCCCTTCTTATTACATTCTTTACAACACTCTCCCTCTCCATCAGGGTTACCAAATTAATCAAGTCAGCTGGATAGTAAATAAATGCCAAACATCGCTAGAATAATGGTACAATCCCTAGCATATCGCTCAGAATGACGCAAATCTCGAGAATATCGGCATATCGGTAACATTCATGTCGCTAGATGGAAGAATTTGCCTCTAGATCGAAGTAAATAGCTCTTGATTTAGTGGAAGTGTAGCTAAACTGGCAATATCACGTCGCTATCACGCTTCCCATAGAACCGCTTTCACATTTCGATTAGATTGATATCCAGTATTCGATAAATGGATATACAATCGTAGTCATGTACCGGTACTTAATCTTTAACTGTCTTGGTGGTGTAATGTTTAGAGTGTTTAAGATCGGTATGTGGAATATCTGGTTCGAATCCCGGGAGGAACACATGCTTTCATTAATTTCATTGGGAGGTGTTTGGTGTTGGGAGTGAAATTTAATCAGTCAGTCAGTACCCAGCCCTTACTCCCACAAGGGGTAGGGAGGATCAATAAGAGACTCGAGAAAAGGAAAAAGAAGTGACAGGAGAAGAACGCACATAACTGTTCACCCACACAATTCAAGCACACAAGCATTCAGAAGCACCAATCACTCATCAGCCCCCGAAAGCAATGGCTTCACCTCAGATGTAATTTGATTCATTAGATTATCCCATCACGCCCCTTCAGAGCATCCTATCGTCCCCGTCACACCAACTCTGGCATCCTCCCATCTGTCATACCATCTTGGCTGTTTATTTTAGGCGGGTTTTCAATTACCGGTACTTTCCGAAACTGTCTACACTTAAGGGACTCCTTATTTATTTACAGGTATTCATTTATGTATCTTTTTACTATTGTTGTTTTAGTTTCCTCCCTAGACCTCCATCAAGCTTATAAAAATACTGGCCCAAGACCCACCTTCAAGATAATATGCAAATTTGTTGATGGAAAATTGTACACAAAATACAAGACGTCACCGGTACAGAATGGGTTAATGAATTGAGGCCCGGAGTTGGTAAGTATTTTAGGATTCCTCTTCAATATACTATTTTATATTTTTATATATCCTACTTCACAAGAAAGTGAAGGAGAAGAGTGAACAAGTAATTTAAGAAAAATAACAACCGGTATATCTCAAAAAAAGAAAAAGAAAAGTACTGAAACGGACAGCAAGCCAAAGTAAATCAAATTTCTAAATATATAGAAACGAATGAAGACAAATGAGAAACGAAATTGGCGGGATACAGAAAGGTGAACTGATAATCTGTTTACTTATGTAGTGTCGAACGTTACTTATGGGGAGATTTGTATTTATTTGATAATGCATTTATTCTTTATATATATATATATATATATATATATATATATATACTGTATATGTATATATTCTACAGTAACCCCGGTGCAACAAAGGACGAATATGCCATTTTAACCCCTTCTGAACCGGCGACGTCTTTTTAATTATAGTCTTGTTATATTTAGCCTATTCTGTGCAGCTTAAGAAGTATCTGTGGTAATAAAACGGGTTAGGTGAGATAGTTCGAAGCCTGTTAATTGCTGGAGGTCCTCTTTCAAATTAATAAAATAGTCTAATAGTAGCCAGAATAAAGTTAAAAGTACGTCGCCAGTACACAAGAGGTTAAGCAAAATGTATTTATTAGTTGCAACATGTCGCTAGATACATACACTTTTGATGTAAAGTGGATATTCACCAAAGAACCGATGTCATAAGGTTGGCAGTTCCTAGAGTTAACCTACTTTATCCACCTTATCGCCTCACCAGGATTATTTTCGGAAATGTACTGTCATCTTCCAGCTGAGAGCTTCGTAGGGCATGTGTTTCGATTCCCGATATTTAATTCATAAAGAAATAGCTGTTAGCATGAATACATTCTCTAAACTGTGTATATAATAATAGGTTCCTATGAACTAATTGAAATAACTTCCTAGAATAAGGAAAAAGGAAAATAATAATTAAATAAGTTATGTACCTAAACACCGTGGTTCCCAAGTCCTTCCGAGCTCTCCCACATGTAAACAAACCTCAGCGGGAAGTCGTCCGAAATTCGTGCATAATATCTGGATTTATAGGCTACAGTGTTTACGCTTTGTCTGGGCTCTAGAACTGTACCAAAATGGCAGACAGTGTCGGTGAAGACAATACTAGTGACATTGAGCCCGTTTGTGGCCTGTTACGCTGGCCAGCTTGCCAGAATGCGCTCATGGCTCGCTAGCGCTCGCCAGGGCAGTGATATGGGCTACAGTAATCGTAGAACGATGTTCTTTCTTTCATAGAGTACATGTTGTCACAGACAGATCAGTGGTGATCATTATTCTTGTCTGCGACACTTAGAAGTATTTTATATCAGTGCTAGAATATAAGATGCATGGTGTGAAGTTAAGGGGAGGTTTTTAGTTTGGTCGCTAGATATCCTTCAAGCTTAAGATTAAACCCCCTTGAGCCCCTTTCAAGATAAATTTGTACATTTTTCGGTAGAAAAATGTCCCGGCTGAAACCCGGTTCCTCTTAAATTACAGGCTCGCTATCGCTCACCAGGATAAAATCGACACCTAAATGGCATGAAAGGTTTTAAAATTGACAGAAATGGGTTGAAAGTTCTTAAAATAGTCAAAGTAATGGAGCAAACGTCTTAAAATTAGAAAAAACAATGGGGCTAAACATGAGGGAGAAAGGAGTCAAGAAAAAAATCCCTCAAGTGGACATCTCCCCTTAAGGAGAGAGAGAGCGGGGTAGGCAGCATGGTGGTAGTATGTGCGTGTGTATGTACGTTTGCCTCCCGCGCTTGGTAGGAGTCTCCCACGCCCGTGATTGGCTGGCGGCCCTGTCGATGTCATAGATCGCTTGCTCTTCATGACGTAGTCGTCTGTGATTGGCGGCCGCGGTCCTGGGACAGTGGTGTGGGCTCCTGTCCTTGTGTCTCCTGCAGAGCTAGGCTTGGTGTGCTAGGTCTTACATGTCCCTTGCAATTCTGTCTCCCATATAACCCTCTATACTACTATCTCTCTCTCTGAACTTCTTCGGTTTCATACTTCTCTCTTTATTCAATTACTTATCCCTTCTGGTTCTGCATACGGCTTCCATAGTCGGCCAGTCGTATTACCAGCACCAGCTCTCCATATATGTATGCACTAGTTTTAGGGATTATTAGTCATAGTCAAATGGCACCATAGTGTTGGGTGCTTCTAATTATTGGGCTGTTCTCTCTTATTATTTAATGCTAGACAGTGGAAGGTATCTTTGGTCGTTGTCTGAGTTATGTATGTGGCAAGTCAGAGCCTGTACAACATCGACGAAGCTAGCTAGCCTGTAACCCTTGTGCATATTTTCCTTTGCGAGTGTAGCAGTATACAAGTGAAGGGCTTTTGCCTACTCTCACCTGTATGATTGCTACTTCATTTTGTTGACCTTTGTGGAGCGCCAGGGCTAGACCAGATACTAGAGATCTGGACTTACCAAGAGAGCCTCCAAGTCACTTAACGAAACAAGGGAAATCTGTTCAAGGGGAGGCAGTAGGCTACGAGCATGCTTGCGCTCGGTTTAGCTTCTTAGTACCTTTTTATGCCACTGCTAGACTTTATTAGTGAGAAAGACAGCATCGTGCTTATTAACTTTAATTGTGTATGCTTTAGGAATTATTCACGCCTTATTTTAGACTAGTTTGATGCATAGTGCACAACCCAGTTTGGCTGTTACGTTGGCTAAGGAAGTACTGTTTTGAGTGGCGATTATTAGTGCTGTCACAGAGTTGTTGCACTCCCTTGTTATATATATGTATCCTACTTATTGGTGTATTTAAGATACACGCTTTGGTGTCCTGCCCCTGCATTATTTCTGTTCTATATTAACGAGCATCTTACATCAGACGTTTTCAGAAGATTCTTTATCCGATTGCTGTAGGACTAGACTTCCAGTGTTTTCATAGAGCATTGTAGAGTTTAGTGTTGAGTACAGACTCACACTAAAGTTAACGTAAGCATATGCTCCTTTATTAAATCTTATCATAGTTTATTCAAGCATTGTTATTACTTAAGAGCATTTTATTAACATAAAGTACTCCTGTTGTGAGTAGGCTTTGCCGTCATCGGTAAGCCTTTGTAGAAGTGCACTAAAACCCAGTTAATTGATACCCGTTATCCAGTAGATTAACTCTGGAGGGTTTTAAGTTTTTGTTCACCGGCGTAATAGTTTGAGGGTTTGGAATTAGCGTACCGTTGTTGCAGATATAGCCTATCATCTAGTCTAATATTGAGTGCCCTTGTTTATTTCGTAGTGCCGGTCGTAACAGGCCCAGCAGGGGTTCAGTTGCCAACACAAAGTGGGGGGAGGGAGTGCTACCTCATTATTCAATCGTAGCCCCTATAGGAATGGACCACTTGTGAGTTTGAGGCTATAAGGAAGTTAGAGCCGTAAACATCCAAATGCAATCGTAGGTCGAATTCGTGATGATTAGAAAGGTTCTTGAATTTGGTGTCCGTATTTATTTAGCCTATACAGTACACACACATATTAGCTGGTAGTTTTGCTATAGCCTAGCCTATATCGATGTCACAACCTCAGACTTCCTTATAGCCTAGCCTAAAACTCGCAAGTGGTCATTTGTGAAGCCACAGTGGGTGTGTTCTGTGATATAAGTGATGATAGCGATTATGATGATCCCACATATCCTAAACATGAGGAAATGGATAGCCTAGTGCTGATGAAACTGTTGATGAGTGGAGTGAATGGGGCGGCAGTGAGTGGGGACAGTGGTGGTGATGTGGGTGGTTATGAGGTTATAAAATGATACAAAAAACTACTATGTCTCTGCTTGATATGAGTGCAGTGTGCCAAAAGAAGAACAAGTTATATCTTTAATAATTAAGGAAGTTTCCCAATTTTAGAGTTTAGTACGTGGCGTATAATGGGGGCTCCGGGGGGCGGAGCCCCCCGGACCAGATGATTGCAAGTAGTAAATGCAAGTGATTATTTTCATTTAAATGTGAAATAATAGTCCTCCCTCACAGATAATTACATACTGGTTAATAGTTTTTAAAATCAATGTAAGTAGTTTAAGCACCTTACCTGGGAATGCTACGAGTGTTCAGTGATGATCATATTATTGGTTAATTCCCCATAAAATGATGTTGAGTACCTGTATCAACATGCAGTACCGGTATATCCTGCAAAATGTAAATAGTAATTAGATATACAGGATGCACAATTGGATTAAGATGCCCTTTCCGTTAGCCAGACTCAAGAGATTATAAAATAAATTAATAACTCAAATTTATTTTGTAAAGTAGTCTGTTGGCCCCTGCTCACCACGGGGAGGTGGAAATAGGACTCCTGAGCAGGAAAAAATTTGATGGATGCACTTGCTATGTGCTGTCTCATCTGGACGGATGCTATCACGTCGTGGTTGTTGTTATTGCTGTTCCTCAGGCTGCCTGGGCGAACAGCCCCAAGGCCCCGAGCAAGGCCATAACCGAGCGCCCCCAAAGAATCCTTCCTGCCTACCACAATAAAGCCTGGGTGACTGAAGCCACTCCAAGGCGGGGAGCTGAGGAGGGTGCGGAAACGCCCGGGAAACCAAAGCCCCACCCAGGGCCCTGTGCCCCTCGGCAATTATGAAAGAAAGTTGAGGGGCAATGAGGAAGTTAATAAGTGAGGTAGACGAGAGGGTAATAGAGTTGAGAGAAGTAGTGGTTTAGCTCACGGTATGAGTGTAAGTACTGGTGACTGTCAAGTACAGTATAATTGTTATTTGAGATGGTTAATAATAATTTTGAATAATCAGCTACAATTCAAAATATATTTATGATTACTCCTTACTAACTACTGTATTGCAATTTATTGGACAATTTTGAAGTAAGTTGTGTTAAGTTTAATAGTTGCATTAAAGTTTGAGTGTTGTATGACAGAACTTAAGATATAGTACTGTACTGTGTGACTGGACATAATGTTAAGAAAAAGATAATCGAGAGATGTGAACTTGTGGCGAGCCGGCATAATTCACATGCACAAAGAAAGGTTATGATAAGTGTAAATGAGATAATGTTAAAAGAAAAATAATTGTGAGATGTGAACTTGTGGCGAGCCGGCATAATTCACAGGCACAAAGTGAGGTTGGTGTGTAACTGTAGGATGTTATGAGGTTAACATTGTGTAGTGTACTGTATAGAGTTAAGCAACAAAGGTAACTCAGGCAGAGATAGAAGGAAGAATTGTGGCAGAGATGCGCAAACGCTCCCACTCCCGTGAGGCCCTGGCAAACCTAGATAGAATGGTGCCAAGAAAACATAAACAATAATTAATCATTGGCACTTAAATTACATTAATACTCTTTTTGAGGTTAGAAAAAAAGTGAAGAAACAATCTGTTGCAAAAAACAAAAACAAAAAAATCTTAAATATTGTTCATGGTATATATACGGTACCGTATATCACAATCTGAAGTATTGTTCAAGGTTTATATATATATATCACTTAAGCTACGGTACTGTACAAGGTTTGTATATAATCACTTATCCAAGCTAACTTTACAAAGTACATATATATATATATATATATATATATATATATATATATATATATATATATATATATATATATATATAATGTATATCACTCAAGCTACTTACAAGGTTTGTATACAGTATATTCATTCCTAAAAGCTAACTTTACAATATATATATATATATATATATATATATATATATATATATATATATATATATATATATATATGATACTAGGCCTTAATCCAGACTAACAATGTTTATTAACAGTAAGACTATGACTGACTATACAAGTATTTCTCACCTCTACAAAGGTATATATATATATATATATATCATAATAGGCCTTAATCAAGACAAAATGTTTATGTACAGTAAATGGTATACTATGACTGACTATACAGGCAGGTATTCCTCACTTGAAGTTGACTAATTTTCAATAATTTCATTATAACACTGTTCATTAATTTAAGAACAAAATTCACTTTTGAATTGTTATGCTTCATTATTAATAATTGTAAATCAGATAAAATTGGTCCAAAATTGCAATTAAAATTATATATCGATGTTTTCAGGAATGATATTAATGTACAACTTTAACAGAGGAATTACTGCATAGGTTTGAAATATATTGTAGTTCATTACTTATGGATTGTAGCATTCAAGAATACTCTCCCAATAACGACCCCACAAAATTTTCAGACCTTCGTCAGTCAAGTGTACACCGTCATATCGTAAGTGATCCTCGTTGATGATGTTTCCCCCGAAAGTGATGACGCAGACAGATTTATTTATTTTCATTCTTTTATTTATTGCACTTTTGATTTTACTGTAATGCGACGTGGAGCATCCGAATCTATTTCCTTGTCTGTATACACGGGTCTCGAGCTGAGCCCAATAAACAGTTGCTCCTGTTTCACGAAATTTTGAGCATATATCTAAGAGGGAATGGTATAGTTCTGGCACGGAGCAGTTATCGTTTGCATCATTCCCTCCTAAGTGAATAATAAATACATCGGCTGCATAATCTAAAGCTTGTTGAAACTTAACACTGCAGTCTTTCATGAAATTTACTGCATGGGCGCCAGGGACATAGAAACACTCAACCTGAATGTCATTATGGCCTGCGGTGTTTACATAGTTCACTATGTCCCTGACATATGAATGGCCCAAAACGGCAACTTTCATGATTATGGTATATATTTTGTACCAGTATAAACTTAATGCTCGGTTTAACTTTAAATTTGCAGTACATTTATAAATAAACAAAATATAATCTTTAAGCGACTCCATGTTTTTCTAAAGACACTTCAACTCCTCATTCCTGAAATAAATAAATGAAGTTATGACACATTGCTGTAAGTTCCTGTAACATTATACTGTAGTTTATATCATATGCCATCAAAGATAATGGGAATACAAAATACATTACCTTCAAAATCCAGCATGTGAGCAGCACTACAGTATTGGGCTGTGCCTACAAATCAAAAAGTGCAATATTGTACTATTCCAGTGTATACAGTGGCAGTGCATTTAACTAAAAATAATAGTAATAATGATGTAAGTAATAAGGACTAGGCTAGTCATTAAGGAGCTATTAAATCATATAGAAGAATTAATAGCTATGATGTACAGTACAAAAGTAGTCTGGTCATTAAGAAGCTATTAAATCATATAGAATAATTAATGTTATGATGTACATAACTAGCCTACAGTACCGGTAATTTGTTTAAAGATGAACTCCAGGGGTGAAATTTCTTCAAAGTACAATGTCCATTGGGATCTGCTTGGTTTTAGGGATGTGATATTGAAGAATTGTCATCAGTGTGTTTTAACTACAGTACTGTACATAGAAATGTAGCTTATCTAACTTATATTATGTGGCGAGAACTGGCATGTTTACCATGAATTCACAGGCGTCAATGGTGGGAATACTCGACATGGGAAGTAGATGAATCTGTGGTGTTTTCGATGCGAGAAACTTTTAAATTGTATGCATGTGTACAATTCAACATTTGGCTTCACCTCTCTCTGGTCAAGGGACTGCGATATATAAATTTAACAGAAAACGATAACTTCATTAAGAAATAAGCTGAACTGCTGAAGGCCGAGAATGTCAACGATGTTTTAAATTACTATTTTTCTCTGGAGTTTAATGCAATTGATCGATATTGCCCATATACATATTACAGTACCGTATATTCATAAGTTTTGACCGCAGCTGCATTAAACTTTGTTTTTTTCTTTCACCCCTGGAATTCACGTTTAATGGAAAGTGCAACATTATATTTTTTCAGTCCATAGAGTGCATAACTATAAACATATTGATAATTATGATTTTTTAGTAATAAGGACCAAGGAGCTATATAATGCTATATACGTACAATAATCATATATGTAAAATGATTAATATCTATGACCTACACAGGCTACACAAATAGCCTACAATTAGTTTTTTTTTTTTTTTTTTTTGTTTTTTTTTTAGAAAGTGCAATATTGTACTGTACTATGTGCATACGATTCATTTAACTATAAAACTTAAAAATAATTATTTAAGTAATAAGGACTAAGGTAATATATAATCTTATAGACAAATTAATACCAATCACATAGCCTACACAGGTACAATATTGTACTGTTCCAGTGTCTAAGGTGTATCAAGTAATATAATAATTAATATCCATGACATACACAAGTAGCCTATAGTTTATTTACTTGTTAATAAAATGTGCAAATACTCTACTATTCTACTGAATATGGTGCATTTAATTATATACAGTATACTAGACTAAGACTAAGGAGCTACAGCCTAAGATCATTATACAAGAGAAGATTTCAGAAAATCTGAATTGGCCAGGAAGTGGTGTTAGGTGGTAAATCTTGAAATCGTTCAATTTTAAATTTGGGTCCAGCAAAGGGTAAACATATTTATGCAGTAGAATAAGTAGTCATAAATTAGGTGCATCATTTGTAGTTGTTGTTGTTGTTGTTCCCTAAGCTGCCTGGCCGAACAGCCCGGAGTCCCTGAGAAAGGCCATGGCCACGATCGGGCTTTCCCACAGAGCTCTCATTGAGTGTAGATTGTGTTGTTGGCATAAGTGGTTGTGTGAAATGCAGTCTTCTATGATGTGTTTAATGGTATGGGGTGCTGTGTTACATCCCGGGCAGGCGTCGACAACGGAGTCATCCAGTCTCTTCTGATAGCTCAGGAGAGCTGGATGGTGTCCGCATCTCAGCCTGGCCAGGTGGACTCTGTCCTCGCGAGGAAGGGAGGATTCGGGAGGTCGTGCATGCAGCTGCGTGTTGTCTGTGGATGGATCGGTGAGAGATATGAGTATGGATGTGCTTCTGGAAGTTGGTTCGGGGTGGGCAGGGAGGGAGAGAGGACAATAATTGTGTGTGATACCGTGTGCTGGGTGTTGTTTTGATATTTCTTGGTGTCTGTGGGTGTGTTGCCATGTAGTTTAGTGGGTGGTCTTGGTTCGTGGAGGCTGCTGCCAGGAATTGAGTGCCTCTCATGTCCAGATGGTCTTTGACTTTGAGGATTTTGGTTTCTTGATGTAGGTGATCTGTGGGTGCAGTAGCTGTGCAGCCTGTAATGATATTCAGGGCTTTGTTTTGAATAGTCTGTAAGGTCTTATGATGTGTTTCAGCTAGGTTAGAAGCCCAGGCTGGGCTTGCGTATTCCATCACTGATCTTATGTATTGTTTATATACTGTGGTGGTAGTTTCTTTGTTGTGTCCAAATTTTGTGTTAGCAAGTGACCTGAGGGCGTTAAGTCTGGGTGTCAGTTTCTTTTTAATGTTTGTGGTGTGCTGTTTGAATGTCATATGAGTATCATATGTTACTCCTAGGATTTTGTGTGTGTGTATGTGTTAGGGGTGTGTTGTTTATGGTGAGTTGAGGGATGTATTCGTGTTCTCCTGTCCAACTTGTGAGCAGGGTTGCGGTGGATTTGGCTGGGGCTAGATTAAGTCTGTTTGTAGTGCACCAGCCATGTAATATGTTGAGATAGGGTTGAAGGAGATCTGTTGCTCTTTTTGGGTCATGGTGTGTGCATGTGAGTGTTATGTCATCTGCATAGGAGGCTAAGTTTATTTGGGGCGTATTGGGTGTAGTTATATCGTGGATGTACAGATTGAAGAGTGCGGGCGATAGGACGGATCCTTGTGGGACTCCGTTTGGAAAGTTTCTGATTTTAGATGACTGACCGGCAAAAGATACGTGTGCACATCTGCCTGCTAGGAAGTTGGCCAGCCACCTTTTTGTGTTGTTGTGCATGTTTGTGTTGTAGATTTTGTTTTTAGGTTGTGGCGGGGGATGGCATCGAAGGCTTTACTAATGTCGAGTGTGGCTAATAGTGATCTGTGTGGTGGTCTAGCTGAGTTGATGCCGTCGAAAGCTCTTTGTGTAAGGTCTGTGAGAAGAGTGTTTGTGGAGTGCAGTGGCCTAAAGCCATGTTGTGTTGGAGCTAGGGGTAGGTCAGGTGTAATTAGTTGTAATACTAGGCGTTCCATGACTTTGGAGGGGGAGCAAAGGAGTGTGATGGGGTGGTGCGAGGAGGGTGGCGTGGGGTCTTTGTTGGGTTTGGGGAATGTGATGATGATACCATGCTTCCAAATGTCTGGTATTGTGTTATGTGAATAGCTGTAGTTTGATATGTTAGTGAGTGCTTGTATGCATTGTGGTCCCAGGTGTCTGAGGTGTATGTTGCTTATGTTGTCTAGGCCACAGGCGGGTGAGTGCTTGAGATTGTTGATGATATGCTTTGTCTGGTGATTGGTGAAGGGTGTATAGTCAGGGTCTGTGGGGAATTGTCTCTTACGTCGGATGACACGTCGGTCGTCTTTGTGAGGTTTTAGGTGGCTGACATGTGAGAAGTGATTGATGAGAGTGTTTGCTTGTTGTTTACATGAAGGAGTAGAGTCTGTTGTTGTGATTGCAGCATGTGATTGTCTTGAGTTACTGTTGGAAAGTGTGATGCTGTTTAGTGTTTTGTAGAGTTTTTTGGGGTTTGTTTTGTGATCAAGTGTTTGTAGGAAGTTATTCCAATTTAGTTTTTGTTGTTCTTGTATTTTGTTGTTAGTTTGGGTGTTGAGTGCTTGAATTTGTTGTGTGATGTCTTGTGTGTGGGGTGCTGGGGAGTGTTTCAGTATGTCGCGTTGTCTGATGAGGTTTTGAATTTCTGGTGTGAAGTTGGGGTTGTGTCTTTTTCTGTTACCTCTTGGAATGTGTTTCTTGTCAACGTTTTGGATAGTTTTATTGAGTATGTGTACAGCATTGTTGATGTTAGTGGTGGGTGTACTGTTTAGAGTTGTGAAGTGTTGTTCTGTCTCATTTGTGAATGCTTCCCAGTTAGCTCTTTTATAATTGGTGTATGTGTGTTTGTGGCTAGCTGGGGGGAGTCTGGTTTTGGTGGTGATAATGATCGGGAGGTGGTCAGAGCCTAAGGTTCTGACCACCCTCCAGAATGTTGTGGGGGCGAGTTCTGGGGAGCAAAAGGTGATGTCTGGAGATGATGGGTTATAGAGGGCTTGGTGAGGAATATGGGTATGTTGATGGATGTCGTTATTTGTAGTTGTCTAGGTTAGCCTATAGATAATTGTGGGATGTGAACCTGTGGCAAGCTGGGATAATTCACATGCAGAAAGTAAGGTTGTGATAAGAATGTAAATAAGACACTGTTAAGAAAAAGATAGGCCTAATTGCGAGATGAGAACTTGTGGCGAGCCGGCATAATTCACATGCACAAATGTAGTTGGTGTATAGTGTGGGAAGTTGTAAGGTACTGTTAACATTGTATAGGCTACTGTAGGTTAGTTGAAGGGGAATTGTGAGATGTGATACTGTTGAGTCGGCAGGATACACATGCACAAAAGGAGGTTGTATTAAGTGTAAGTGGTGGAAGGTTGAAAAACGGGCAAAAGCAAGTGACTAGTTGTGGAGTAGACAAGGTGTTGAAAATTTTGGATGGTAAATTCTAATACTGCTGTCTCATATCTACCTCATTTACCTTGAGCTCTTTTCTTACATAAATAAACAGTCCTCTTCCAACCTCTGCTCTAATAGCATTCCTCTCATACAACTCAAAACCCTCCAAACTATACTCCACCAGTTCCCTTTCAATTCTAGCATTTTTTGGTCTTACTTCCTGTAAGGCTATGACATCAGGTTTTTCCTCTTCATCCTGCAACCTACATATCAGTTATCTTTTCTTGTCCTGGGTAAACACATCAACATTGCTAAACATAATCCTTAATCTTTCTACCATTCCTTCAGCAGCTACATCATCCCGCTCCTCCTGTCCGTGCCCTACTCCCCCCCTCACACTACCGGTACTGTGTCTGCAGCTTCTTTTTCTCCTGTCTCTCTCCTGAGACGCTTCCACCCTGCTCTCTACCTCTGCCACACCTTCTATCACATTCTCTTCCCTCCCAGATCTCCTTCTTCCTTCTATTCGTATAAACCACTTCTTCAATTTCCCGTTTCTCACTCTCCAGAAAAACTTCTTATCCTCCTCACCCAACTTTCCATTTTCCTCATCAGCCTTTTCCTGTAGTTCCTTAATTTTTGTTTCTTTGTTCTATGCTCAAATCCTTCTTTAATCTTAGATGTTTCAGTTCTTCATTTGTGTTTAGTCTCCAACTAAAATTTGTCACTGTCTCTGCCACTGCCCTGGTTTTAAACTGTACCCTTATAGGTCTCATCTCCCCCCTTCTATATCTACCAATCCTACTGACTTCCTCCACCTGCCCATCCCATCCACATCCATCTACATCAACAGCTTTCATGACCTTCAATTTCCCCTCTTATACCAAATGAAATTAGTAACTATTCTACACCGTAGCTAAAAATTTAATAAAACAGTACACCTAAGCTCATACCTGTACACAACAATCTTTACAAGAATTCAAAGGCAGAGGTCCTGAAAAGTTATAGGCCTTAAGGCAAACAGGATACGGTACAAATGTACTGTCATTCGAAACTATCGGACTGTAGTGAACTTTCTGAGCCTCCCACAATAACATATGATAATCCCCTGATATATCTACGGTATGTGAAATCATATCCCTACATCTATATGAAACTGTTCTTTCTAAAACATATCCCTGAACAACACCATCCACATCTGTACATTCACGGACAAGCCATACATTTCTTTGATTCATCAGAGCATGTAGATGCAAGTCTAACAAACCTCCCCACTTGTCTCTGCCCCGATCACGACCACAGTGAGGTGTTCTCTTACGTTCAATGAAAGTGTTCAATTGCGCCAGTGTAATTTCTGAGCTTTCACTTTCAGAATTTATTTCAAACGGAAATTGAGTAACTACTTTATATACAAAATAGGCCTCGTTATCATTTAACTCTTCCCGTTTTGGACAAGTGTCTTTAGACCACCTACCTTCAAATTTGTGAGACAGATCTTCCAGTTTCTCATACATGTTCTTTCTTACAATTGCATGACATTTTTTATTTCCGAACATAAGCATGAAAACGATCTAAACATGCAGTTCCCATCCCCTGCTACTTTAACAACTTTCCTATTTTCTTTCTGAAGTTGTTTCTTTAGGTAACTGAATGGGCTACCAACCTTTTTCTTAGCTACTTCTGGTTCTTGCTCCCTCATACAAAGAGAGCAGACCCAAATTTCATCTTCCTTAGGTATCTTTTTGACATTAACACAACAGGCGTGGAACCAATCTTGTCCAGTCATATTCTTACGAATTGTGTAGGATTTGCATTCTGCATGATATTCACATCCTAACAAATCAGCACTCTCACCTTTCTCACATTCATCGAAGCACAATTTTGACATACAGTCATATTTAGAGCTATCCTCACTTTTTACCCCTCTGTCTACGTCAATTACTACCGGTACATTACCAGTCAGATTTAGAATTTGACTGTAGCTCCTCGCCCTTTTCATCTGTCTATTTCTACCGCTACCGGTACATCAAATGTGACTGACGTTGGCTCACAATCTTGTGACTCTTGTCTTTGATTAATGACATTCACCTCTACTGGATCATCTGGATCTCTTTCAATTTCACTATTTGTATGTATATCGAAAGTTTCAAGTTTGGCACACTTGGTTTTAACATTTGAGCTACTGCTGGTCATTCTTTTCAAAGTATGGCTTAAAGTGTGTAATGGCTTTGTTTTTTGAAGGGCATCCTGATGATTCAAATTGAGAACATTCTCACGAGCAAGTTTAGGATTCATGTTTGTTACATGTGAATTCATGTTTAAGAAAACAAGAACATTCACCATGTCAATCTTCTTGACAACCCCAAACCGATAGACCTACCCGTGACAGTTCTCTTAATTTGAGATACTACTCGCTCAGTTCCTGACTGTGATGCTTTCATGAGCTGAACAATCTCAAGAAGCCGAACGACATTGCAAATATCCAGCTCTTTCACTTCCCTAACATCTTCACTTAAATAGAAGCTAAACAACTTCATGAAATCAACTGAATTTCCTACCATACACTCATCAATCCTTTTCGAAGTATCCTTCAAAAATCTTCTGTACTGAATTTCAGCACACTCGCAGGTAATGCCAAAACATTCCTCACCCTTCTCACAGATTTCATAATCAGTGTTTACCTTTTCAAACAACTTCCTGAATTGGCAAACCTTTCTCTTAATTTCACTATCAAGTTCATCAACCGTCTCCTCTGAAACTGAAAACACCTGGACTGCAAGACTAATAACTTCAGGAACAGACAAATAGTCATCAAACCTGTCTAGCAAATTCTGGATCCAACGTCGATACTCATTCCAACATTGAATGCCACTCATTTGCATACTGCAGGATGGCCTACACACTGCCTCTTAAGTTGTTCAAGTTTAAGCTAACCGAGTGCTTACTCTTCTTGTGTGTATATGAATACTCAAATACACCAGTGTCGACTATCTGCTTGATGGCACGTAGACTCCGTGTCCTCAATCCTTCTAGACACTGCTTTAACTTTTCCCTAGCCCTGACAAATTCAAACGGTCCAAACCGCTCTTTTTGTGCCTCCTTCTCAAGCGTTGAGACTGCCACAAAGACATTGTCAATCAAAAATATCCTAGCTATGGATAGCAACCCCCTAGCAACCCCTTGGCAGTCTCTCGGGTTAAGCCATCAAATCCTGACTCGATGTTAACAATAGTAGGAAGGACTTTGTACTGGATCTCCATTTTTTTTAGTATACTACTCAAGCTATGATGGCCGTACTCTGTGAACCTAGTTTTAAAAGTTTTTTGGAAAGCGTGGAAATGAACATTCTCAATCTTTTGCAATTCATAGTCTTTCAAGATCTTAGATATACTAGTGTGAGACAGCACACTATTAACCAAGTTATTGCATTTCCTAATTGTCTCTACTACCCAGCTTTCACTCTCGTCTGGATTACTGGGAAACATAAATCTTTCAGCATTGTGACACATGTCCTCCAGACGAATTACTTTTGGCGAATACTTTTCATGTGTCTTCATCCTCTCTGCCACTCCTGAAATTGAGCCAGCATAAACAGCTTCATTATCGCTACAAAGTAATGCGATGTTTTCAGTTGATATTATCTTGGATGCTTCATCAGTGATGTGCTTGCATGCACCATACGAAGTTGCATCTATGATGACTGCTGCGGAGATGAGAGATTCTTCTGGGAGACCCTTCTTTCCTATCTTTGTCATCACTATCGCTTGCCTCTGCGCATCATTATACACTGTTCCTTTGTCAATTGCTACCATATATCTAGGCAATTGACCAGTGGAAGACAACCCCTCTTTATTTTCTTTGGCCATTTCATCACGTTTGGCATAGAAACAAGCAATCTGTGCTTCCTTAATGGACATTTTACTTTGATGTCGATTACCAAACGAGTGAACTTGATTCTCGCTGGTATGAACATTGTGATTAACAATGTTAATAAACTGGCACATTTGAGGGTAAAATCTTTGTGACAAATTGTGGGATGCAATGAACTGTCCTGCAGTGCATACATTTTCTGTACATTTCTCAGCTAATGTTGCACGACTATCTTCAGGACCCTTTCTACTTGTTCTAGCAGATGAAATTACATGCTCGTTGGATTGAAGATGTTTTTTCATGCCATCGTGCAGTTTGGAAGTGGTGGTAAAGACTACTCTGTAGCCCCAATCCTGACGATCACTGCGACTAGGCTTCGCAGAATGTTTATGGCAACTGAAGCAAAAATATTTCAGTTTACCCTCAATTTCCTTTGAGAAAAACTCCTCCAGAAAAGGTGTGTGCTCTTCACTCTTTTCTTGAGGCAAGCTAGCAATTTGAGTGGCCAATAGGTGGTCATATTTCTCATCACAGCAACACTTACTTTTCTTTTTCAAACATTGACAATCTACTCTAATAATACGTTGGTAATGTTTGATTAAATTATCTAAATTGAAAGAATTGATAGCTTTAATTTTTTCACATGCTTGGCAACACAAAGTAGCTTGTCTCTGCGGTTTAATTTTTCTATTTGTCTTATCACTAGTGCTGCTGCTGGCATTAACGTTAGTGGTGAAAGTAGTGTTTGGATTAATGTTAGTGGACTCACTGAAGTTCATGCCCCTATTGGCATGAATGTAAGACTCAGTAACTGTGGGGGTATCACTGGCATCAGTGACAATGTCAGCATTCTCAGGTACTGGTACTGAGACTGTAGGAGTTGGCACAGTAACTGTGGGGGCATCAGTGACAATGTCAGCATTGTGACCATTGTCAGGTACCGGTACTGACTCTACTGAGACTGTAGGGGTAGGCACATCACAATTATTTACTTTACGAAAACTTGGGTAATTTTTGTTGGCAACTGTGGGGGTATCAATGACAATGTCACCATTGTCAGTTACTTTAGGTTCATTGTTGTTAACTGTGGGGGTATCAGTGTCAGTTGTAGCACTTGTGGCAGCAGCACCAATGTCAGCAGACTCAGCAACATCGTTGGTCATGGCACCATCAGCATTGCTGACTCTACTGAGTCTAGACAACAGGAAATTGCAACTGAGCCCCAAATTTAATTTCTCTATATTTTCTCATAATATGTTCAGGGATGTGCAAGTTCTTGATAAAGTGGCAATCCAATGCCTGTTTCATTACATAGCTGGAACCTACTGCATCCACTTTCATCCACACATTTAGAAACTCTTGATGAGCTTTTTCTAAATGTGCCTTCAAGTTTCTGGCCAGAGATAGTGTCTTCTTGCATACTAGGCAGACCACTGCCTCACTACATGCAATACTCCTCCTATTCTTTCTGATCTTAGACATTGTGAACGTTAGGTTTAGCTAGAGGTTAATAATAAACTAGTAGGGGTTAATGATATACTACGGTATGTAACTACAGCTGCAGCAACAATGTTAGTACTATAGTAAATCTACAAGCCCAATTATCCTTATGTTGCTGAATAGTTACCTAGAAATAAAATAAAACTAAATCAATTACTGTAATTAGCAAAGAGTAGGCCTAAGTATAGGAAAATACCTGGACATGCTGGGGGAACTCAGACGTATGATCCTAAAGTATGTTCAGGATGCCCCTTTGGCGCACGTGGCAATCAAGATAGCTTCTTTCATTCCTCAGTTGTTCCTTCAAAGAAAAAGACAAAAGGGAAAACTGAATGAGAACATTAAAGCGCTGAAACAGAGAATGGAGTGGTGGAAAAATGGGGAGTTAGACAAAATTCTTAGCCAAGTACGAGCAATCCAGCAAAGACTGAAAACAAAACAACGAAGAAAGAGGAAGACAGATGATATGGCACGATCAGTGGGAAATAGCATGAGGATTGGTAAAGTGGCACAGGCAGTCAGAATGGTCACTGGGGAAGCTTCAAGTGGGGTGCACGAAGTGAATCGACGCATCTTGGACCAGCTGAAGGAGAAACACCCAGAAGCAAAACCAGCAAGTGATGAGGCCAAACTAGACGGGGAATATGTTCCTCCAGACCCGGTGATATATGAGAATATAACTGGAGACCTCATATGGAGAAAGGCGCTGAAAACACAGGGAGGAGCAGGTCCATCAGGAGTAGATGCTAAGACTTGGAGGATCTTCCTAAGTCAAAACAAGTTTGGTTCAGCCGCGGGTGACCTTTGTGAAGCAATAGCAATGCTGGCAAAGAAACTTGCATCATCACCATGCGTGAACATAGAAGCTCTGACAGCATGTCGCCTGATACCTTTAAATAAGAATCCAGGAGTTAGACCAGTAGGCGTTGGGGAAGTTCTTAGAAGGATTATAGGAAAAGCAATCATGTCCGTATTTGGAAAAGATGTACAAAGAGCAGTGGGCAACTTACAAGTATGTGCAGGACAGCAAGCCAGAGGAGAAGCAGCAATACATGCAATGGGGAAGGTGTATCATGAGGAAGATTGTGAAGCGGTACTGCTAGTGGATGCAACAAATGCCTTTAACACCATTAATAGGGAGGCAGCTATTCACAACATCAAGATCAAATGCCCGAGCATCGCAAAGTACATAGAAAATACTTATAAGGAGCCAGCTAACCTGTATATAGTTGGAAGCACAAAGAAGGAAGAAATGAAAATTCTCAAATCAAATGAAGGAACAACGCAAGGAGATCCAGTGGCAATGGCAATGTACGCACTGGCACTATCAATTCTGCAGCAGAAAATAAAACATGAGGTAACCCGAGTGAAACAAGTGGCGTATGCAGATGACCTCACAGGTGCAGGAAAAATAGGGGATCTCAAAGAATGGTGGCGGAGAGTACAATCGGTAGGCGAAGTCATTGGGTACCATCCGAATGCTAGTAAATCTGTACTAATAGTGAAAGAAAACAAGTATGAAGAAGCGGTGCGGACTTTTGATGGGACAGGAGTGAAGATTACAAAGGAGGGTCAACGCCATTTGGGAGCAGTAATAGGCACAGAAGAATGCAAGAGAGACTATGTGCGAAAAAAGGTAGCGGAGTGGGTAAAGGAAGTGAAAACCCTGGCAGACATTGCGAAATCTGAACCACATGCTGCATATACTGCCTTCACATATGGTGTTAAGCACAGATGGACCTTTCTTATGAGAACAGTGCCTGACATTAGACAGATGCTCCAACCGCTGGAAGAAGCAATCAGAGGAACATTCATACCGGCCTTAGCAAGAGCTAAGAGATCTATTAGCTCTTCCGCCAAGGTTCGGAGGTATGGGGATCATAAACCCAGTGGAGGCGGCACCACATGAGTACCAAAATTCCCTTAAACTTACTACGTCTCTGACAGAAAAAATACGGGAGCAAAATGAAAATGATGAGGTGGACGAAGAGGAACAACGAAATGCAAGACAGGAAATTACAAAGAGCAGAGAAGAGAGACAGAAACATAGCCTAGAACAAATTAAGACCAGATGTAGGGAAGAACTGAAAATGAGAGTTGAGATGGCACAAGACACGGGGGCTTCAAATTGGCTCACATCATTACCAATAAAGGAGAAAGGC
Organism: Paralithodes platypus; assembly: GCA_032716605.1. Lineage (NCBI taxonomy): Eukaryota > Metazoa > Arthropoda > Malacostraca > Decapoda > Lithodidae > Paralithodes > Paralithodes platypus. Next base: position 8,783,593 of record CM064505.1, on the reverse strand, counting down.
TTCAGCTTAAATAAACAAGAATTCAATGATGCCGTAGCCTTCAGATATGGGTAGCCAGTTTCGAACCTGCCGCTGAAATGTGCATGCGGTGAAATAAACAACCCAGACCACTGTATGACCTGTAAGAAAGGAGGATTCATCTGTATCCGGCATGATGAAGTACGAGACATCACTGCACAAATGCTGGACGAGGTGTGCCATGATGTCAGAATCGAACCGGAACTTCTGCCTATGGACGGACAGCGCTTGGCCCACAATACTGCAAATACTTCAAATGAAGCAAGAGTGGACGTAAGTGCTCGAGGTTTTTGGACGAGGGGACAACGGGCTTTTTTCGACATCAGAATCTTCAACCCAAGAGCACAAACATATCGTGAGCGAGGACACAAGCGGCATACTTGAGAAACGAAAGTGAGAAAAAACACGCTTATGAAGAAAGAATTTTGAACAGGGATCAAGGAAGCTTTACTCCTCTGGTCTTCTCATCGTCGGGAGGTATGGGACCTTCTGCAAGTGTCTTCTATGCCAGATTAGCTGAACAAATATCGGAGAAAAAGCGCCAGCATAGAAGCCAAGTCATAACTTGGATGAGATGCCGGCTCTCTTTCTCTCTTCTCAGGTCTGCACTCCTATGTCTCAGGGGTACAAGGTCCTCCCCGCTACAGAAGACAAGAGTGAGAGACTTGGACTTTGAAATGGTCGTGGCAGAGGGACGAATTGGGGAACAACTAGGTTGATTGTAGGGAGGTACTGGTACAATAAGATAAACTACAATGTAACTAGAATAAGATGATTGTACACCACTTTGTAACTGTCACCTTAATAAAAAGATTTAAGAGTGCAACTAACTCAAATATTCCTATACAAGAATTCGGCAAGAATGTACTGTAGTTACCGGGTGTACTGCCCACCTTGTTTACACTAAGCGGATGCCTTTGGATATAAAAATACATTAGCCTAACCTAACCTAGTATTCAAATTCATGCAGTAATGACAGGGGGCAAATAGCAGAAAATATAGCGTCGGAATAGTTCAATAGACGGGAACGTAAGTGCGAGCGCACGCCGCACATGACAACCGTACACCCAGAAACTACATCCTTCCCAAGAATTCTACACTTCTAAATTTTAATCATAAATGCATAAATAACAAATTACCTTACAAACTAAAGTAGGAAAGGGATAATGGAATTCTTGAGATTGAAATTGAATAAATATCAAGCTATTCCGTGCAGCAGGAGCATGCAGCTTTGCCAACTTGCTAAAAGGTAACCTAATGTGGTTGGTGCAACCATGCCCTTACATAATTAGTAAACTATATTAAACAAAATATGTTACATAACAAATGAAGTATCTTCGATGATCATGCCAAAATATTGTTTGTAGACTGAAAATATAACAGTAATAGTAGGCTATAGGACACTTCACCAGAGATGATTATCATGTTTGAGCCTTTGAGTTTGAGGTGATGTTTTTAGAAACAAAAAGTAGCCTAGTGTTTCATTAAAAAATATATAAGAATATTAGGTAAGGATGTATTATTCGGCGTAGCCGTATCGCGGCTCGCCGGCTCTGATTACATTATTTGTATGCTTGTGATAACGTTCCCATCTATTTTGACTCAAAATAAATGGGAACGTTATCGCTGCTCGCAAGCCGGGGGCCAAAGGCCGCAAACTTGGCAAAGCACCCCCTCAAGTTATCCATCGTGTATCCCACATTGGAATTATAACTAAGACCATGAAAACACTCATTTCTCAAAATCTGGAGGAAAAAACCCTGAAAACTAAGAGTGCGAGCCTATTGCCTATAATTACCGGCCTATGCTTTCATTAGTTTAATAATTTCATTGGAGGTGTTTGGTGTTGTGGTGAAATTAATAAAAATATTGATAGGCCTAGCCTAGGCCTAATACAGAAATGTATGGTTCCATATTATGGCACAACAGTAGATAACATCATAACACCAATAATAAATTTGTACAAAACCCATAAGTAATTAGGCCTAGTTTTGAAGATCAGGGATAATGATTCATGATGAAGGTTCAACCCTTTCACGAATCACGCACAGCACGTGTGAACGGTGTGATGTGATCGCGTACTTAACTTTCCTTAAGGCCAGGCCTAGCCTATGCCTATGCCTTCATTTCAGAAAAAGTCAAATTAGGCATAGGCCTAATTAAGATAATTAGCCTAGCCTACATCGAATGATGATCGAAGTGACAACAGTAACATCGTCGACGAGGTATTCCTGGCTAGCTGAAGTCGAACTCTCAAAATTGGCGCGCTTCAATAAATTCAGGCTAACTAGCGTATACAATAATATAATTTTTTTACAAATTACAGATTTGTTTTATTTTAATAGGCCTAGGCTAGGCCTACCTGGCCCTACTACAAATTTTCCGAGTGTTTTTTATAAAAAAAAAAAATCATTTGCATCAATAGGCCTATAGTGTTTGTAATTAATTAGAAATCTCGGGAAAACCTATTTTCCCCATTAGGCCTATCGTAAATAAAAAAAAAAATTGGCTGTCGATAATACGAAGGTGAAAGTGGATGAAGTAGACTACGACTCTACGGTGTTTACTCTGTAATCTTCAGCTTTGATTGTACATTGATAACGGAAAAGTACCGTACTGACAACCTTGTTACGAAAATTTAATTTTACTACCATACTTTTATATTAGGTTTTTCCGAGGGTATAACACATTTTCATATGATCTTTAAAGCTATCGATAACTGAAAGTACCGTATTGACAACCTTGTTACGAAAAAGAAAGATAACATTCAAGACCTCTTTCGACCGCCTTATTAGAAATAATTTATTAGGGAAAATAGGGACCAATAGACTCGCCATATTTTTCTCATTATAGTCCGCATGGAGGAATTTCGTTATCGACACTTGAAAAAACCTCATTACACCGAAAAATAACACGAAAATAACGTCCCGAACGTAAACAAAGCATTGCACCCAATGAATCCTTCGACCTGGGTCCTGTTCTTCTTGTTTTGAAAGATGCGGTGAGTGCGATTCACCCAATAAATGGCTTGAACGTTACTCACAAAAACAATATTATATTATATTATAGTTCGGTTATGTAAGGTTAATCTAATCTAATATAATATTTGTACATTTTGGAAGCGTGCATGGCCTCCCCACAATTTTCCTTACCTACTGTAAAAGTGCGATTCACCCAATAAATGGCGCCATTTGACGGAGTATCTTCAGATTAATGAATAATGGGTAAGTTAATGCAAATCCTCCACTCAAACCATGATAAACAACAATTAAACACTATATTCCCTGGACAAAATATAAAGAAACTTTGTAAATAAGGCGGCTCTAGCTGTCTTGAATGTTACCAAAAGAAATTTCAGTACCATAGGCCTACTTTTGTATTAGGTTTTGCTGAGGGATAACACACATTTTCTTATGATCTTTAGAGCATAGGCTATAGATTCAATATTTATCTTCAAATATATCAACACAATTTGTGGTATTAAAATAACATTGAACCCAATTTACTTACGCTGCAACAGGTAACATAACAGGTTAATTAATGGTTATCCCTCTGAGGCTGAGTCTCTGACTCTGAGACTCAATTATGGACATTCCTGGTGAATCCTGGAGAAACCGTGTTACAGCGGCCCTACACTGGCACTGTGACTGTAGGGCTTAGGATTTAGGAATATGCTAAGGCCTAGCCTACACTGGTACACTCAGCACTCTACAGGATTATAGGCATAGCCTATAATTCTTAAGTAACTTAACTTAGTCAAGTGTGACTCTCATTTTAGTATTTAACATTTACGGGTAACAATAATAGCCTAGGCTATAATTGATGGACACTTGATTCCTTGAACACTTATCAGCTCCTTTTATATATCACTGACTGCAAATTACCTATATTATGTGTTATTTTCCACTTCAATGCACATTTTAACCTAGTCACAGCAATACAAAAATGGCTACTGGACCTTAAGTAAGTGTCTTTCTCACTGCTAATTACTTCAAGGGAATGTTGTTAAACTCTGGCATGACACCGGCTGCATATTTCACACTCTGGAAAACCTCTTGTCCCAAAATGAAAGCAAAAAATTACACATGCATCGTAATCTACAATACACTACTGTACCTGATACAAATTTTGAACCGTCAAAATAACATATACATACGGATTTTACACTAAAAAGCATTTAACAAACTCAAGAAAAACCTATTAGAATATTACCTCTTGGAGTAGTGTCATAAGGTAATAGGACGCTCACGTAGAGTTGGATATCGTAGGGGTTTAATACCTATAAGCATAGGATCTGGTACTATCTGTAAGTAGTTTCTTATTGTTTTTTGTTTGCCAGATCATCAAACGCGATCTATACATTTACTATGGTGGTTTCGGCATTCGGCACTAATTCCCTCTACTAAACCTGATAATATGGCCAATGAATTGTACTTTGAGCATTTGTGTTTAAAAACAACACATAATATGAAACTATATTTATCTTAACCCTGTACTTAGATTTGGTTCATTGTGTATGAATTAAAGTTTGGTCTATAGTACCGTACTTGTCGAGATATCTTAAGGTCCGAATGCTTCAATCGCTTAACAATAACAATCATTATCATCATTCCTTCCCGAATCTATTCCCACAACCCCTTGCCTCCAGAGTCCAAACAGCCTACACTCTGCATAATTATGGCTTTCCAGAAATTCCAGCACTCCGAACGTTATTATATATAGGTAGGTAAGTAATAATAGTAACTATTGAAAGTTCAGTATAAGTTTATTCAGTAGAAAATTGGGAAAAACTAAATAAAATGGTCACCAATTTTCCCATGGATTTTTTTATTTTTCCCTGTTAGTTTTCATCAATATATAGTGTTTGGAAATAATTACAACCCTCGGCGAAACCGTTTGCCCCATTATACAACGATCTTAAGACACGCCGCCCGATAGTGGGGAGGGCTATGAAGTACAGGGAAAATGAGGGGTTAAATGCGTAAAACGGCGATTAAAACGTATTTTAGCAAAACTTGACTCGGGTTTTAAGGTATTTCGAAGGCCTAAAATCCAATATTTCGAAAATCCGAGCCAAGTTTTGGCCAAAGCTGGCTCGGATTTTGAGAGTTTGTGGACAACAAAATGACAGTAACCTCATTTAGAAATTTGGCTCAGGTTTCCCGAAATTGCAAAGCTATAAAACCCGAATATTGGAAAACCCGAGCCAAGTTTTGGCAAAACTTGGCTCGGATTTTGCGAATTTTAAGAGTAAACAAATTACAGTAACCTAATTTAGAATTTTGGCTCATGTTTCCCTAAATTGCAAACCCCAAAAAGCATAATTTTGGAAAACCCGAGCCAATTTTTGGCAAAACTTGGATCGTATTTTGAGAATCGAAAAAGACTAACTAAATGTCGGAAATCGGCTCATGATTTCCCTAATTGCAAAGTCATATAACCAGATTTATCGAAAACGTAGCACTTATTTAAATCATAAATATCCAGTAACATAGACCTAGTACATTGGATACAAGCCTAATCCACACCTAACGCCTACAATGTGTCCGTAGTAGGCTACCTAGTAGGCCTACGTGGGATACAACATGGCGGCTGGGCCGGCGCCCATTTAGTAGCCTACTGGTATTCGGCCGTATCTGTGAAAGCGAGTCACTTCGAGCGAATTCCTGATCGAGCGGATGCACAATCTAACCTAATTAACCTAACTTAACCTAACCTAACCTAACTTAACCTAACCTAACTTAACCTAACCTAACTTAACCTAACCTAACTTAACCTAACCTAACTTAACCTAACCTAACTTAACTTAACCTAACCTAACTTAACCTAACCTAACTTAACCTAACCTAACCTAAATGTGCCTCCGCTCGAATATGAATTGCTCGAAGTGTCCAGATACCGTAAATACTACCGCAACTACGAATCTTGTTTCTGAGACCTAGACCAAACAACCTAACCTATCGACAGAGATGGGCAGGTGGAGTGGACTAAAAAGCTGGTGGACAGACCTCGGGAGACAGGTGAAAATGGCGTGTGTACGAATCGGTGCCGTCTATAGGAAGGTATTGACAACCATGTTACGACAAAATTCCATTTTAGTACCATATATTTTTATTAGGTTTTGCCGAGGCTTAACACACATTTTCATATTATGTTTAGAGCATATAAAATCCATATTTGTTTTCAAATATTGCAAAATAATTGGTGACCAACTTATTTAGTTATACTGAAAAGGGACGTCTGCAGGAGGCTGGTCTGCGGTTGCTACTCCATTCTCCAGGCCCAGGGGCCAGACCCAGATTCACTAACGGTCGTACGATCCGAAAACTCCCTTACCGTTCCCTTACGTCTCAACGCTGGTATTCACGAAGCGTCGTAGCGGCCATCTTTGATAGTAGGAAGCCCCTAAAATCCCCTTTCGCAAAGGGTGGTCCAGACCACCCTTACATGAATTTGACCCGGATATAGGTACACAAATATCGATAACACAACCCACGACCATAACATATTCGTCTGCAGTCAGGGGCGTAGCTAGAGATTTGTAGGCCCAGGGGGCTTGGTGCCTGGAGGGGCCCCCTCCATGGTTTGCTTATTATAGAAGGGGGTGGGGGTGGCGAGCGAAGCGAGCCTAATCAGCTGGGGGGTTCGGGGGGGCGCTGTAAGCCCCCCCCCCGAGAAAATTTTAGAATAATAATGCTACCTAGGTGCATTTTGACGATATCCATGACTCAATAGTGGGGTACTGGTAATAATTTAATATACAATTAATTATTATATCACCGTTATCTAATGGATTAGGAATACATGTACAATGGATGGTACAATACTGTAAAACATATACCACTTTGATGAACTCTTTCTCTTTGTCGTTCATTAGGCATGTCTGAAATAAGAATATAAAATATAATACTAATAAAATAATAAAAAATAATAATGTACATGAAACGTGATAACATTAAAATATTATTTCAACCCCACCACTGGCGTTAGGGAGTTAAAATAGGCGTCATTGGTAGGCCTAATCAAGCTATGCATTACCTCAAATCTCAATACTGGGGGTCTCTTCTTGAGAACCCCAGTAACTTGTTGTTGTTTTTCCCCAAGCTGCCTGGCCGAACAGCCCCAAGGCCCCGAGCAAGGCCAAGGCCATAACCGAGCGCCCCCACAGAACCCCCCCCCCCGCCGACCACAATAAAGCCTGGGTGACCGAAGCCACTCCATGGCGGGGAGCTGAGGAGGGTGCGGAAACGCCCGGGAAACCAAAGCCCCACCCAGGGCCCTGTGCCCCTCAGCAATTATGAAGAGAAAGTTGAGGGGCAAAGGAAAGATGTGACGCTTTGGCTTCCAATCTTGGTAGATTAGGTCAATCTACGCAAGAGACGTCGTCACTTGAGATCTAGAAAATATACAAGTAAAAGGAACAGTCAGAGTAAGCTATGGGTTAGAAAGCTTACCAACGTTTGCACCTGACCCACCAGCCAAAGGGCTAGATTAACCTACAAACGAGTATTCAATGCTCACAACTGTGTTCCTTCTTATTTCACAGTTCCTGGGCTTGATATGTACAGCCACCATAGCCTATAGCCTATATGGAAGGCGTATGGTAGCATAAATAAAAGTGATCCAGAGTCTAAATTTGAAAGAATGAGTCATAGTGCTCATAGCCTAACCAAGGTAGCCTACACTCTACACCATTAATGTTGCCTCTCTATGCTCTATTTTAGCTGATGTATTGCACCCATACTTAATTGACTAATATTAAACGACTATGCATCTTTTTCACGATAAAGCTAAGGTTTAGTAAGACCATAAACATTGTATAGGCTATGTTAGGCCCCCTACAGTTCGAGAAAAAAATATGAGACCAAAACATAGTCCTACAAATTTCAAGGCCTAAATATTTAGCACTTTAGAAGTTTAGCCTACTCTACAAATATCTTCGATACCACTCAACTTTCTCACAAGGTTAAGTACATAGGTTATCTATGAAATATAGCTATCGATTTGACCATTACAGTTCACGAAAAAGAAAATATTACCGAAATTTTTGGTTCATATATTTATATATAATTGTATGTAGGCCTAATCTTCGATTATACACTCAACTTACTAACAATCACCATGTTTCTTGTTGTCAAATTAGGCTATATCTTATTATTCCTTTACACATGCTTACGAAAAACACAGTATATTAACCAACTGTCAAACTCAATAGTGCTATTTTGTAATGTATATAAAGTATAATCATTAGGCCTACCTATAGGCAGTGCGTCCTAAGCAAGTGGCGGGTAGGAGGCTAGGAGCGAGAGCGACGATGTTTCCCCTTGCACCGCCAAATCAATACTGATGGAGTGATCGTTATTTTTCTAATTTTAAATACCCATGACGTCGCAGGATAGAAGAAAAGAAAGAGGTTAAATCAGAAAACACACATGGTGTTTATTTTACTCATTATTAATATTACTTATATATACAGTATATACTATTAGTATAATTAATATTATTTTCAGATCCATTTGGGGGCCCCCTTCTCTTGGGGGCCCGGGGGGCGATTTCAAACACCCCCCCCCCCCCCCCCCCCCCCCCCCCCCATTAGCTACGCCACTGTCTGCAGTATAGCTCTTTATGACACACTATGTCATTATTGAGGCAATAATAGCGCAATATGATTGTTAACTTGTGTTTACAACACCATTAAGGCATTTAATACAAAGTATGAATATATTTGTATCCTTAATGTCTTATGACAGGCCGAATTAAGCTATGAATAGCCTACATATGCCAGCCTAGAACTAGTCAAGGTTAATTGATGCACAAATGCATGTGCTGCGACAACACGTAGCCTACCATTAGTAGATTTTAACCCTCATTTATTGCGGAAATGTTTTATTCCAACTCCCCTCCACCTCTGAGTTAGATTAGGGTAGCCTATTCCTCAACAAATTTGAAAGTATCACAGGAACAAAATTATGAAAAGAATTACCCTAGGCCTAGCCTAAAAAATGAATGAATAATAAACGCTGTGTGAATAATTTTGTTTAGCCTAGCCTAGGCTATAACCTAGGTTTATTTTGAAAAAGTTAGGGCTATTTAGGCTAGACAAGTTAGGCCTATGTATGGTATTTTGGTTAGGCTAGCAATGCCTAGCTGGGTTAGATTAGGGTAGCCTATTTCCTCAACAAATTTGAAAGTATCAGCGGAAAAAAATTATGAAAAGAATTACCCTAGGCATAGTCTAAACAAAAAATAATAGGCTAGCCTATATGGTGTTGTGAATATTTTTGTTTAGCCTAGCCTAGGATATAACCTAGGTTTATTTTGAAAACGTTGGGGCTATTTAGGCTAGAAAAGTTAGGCCTAACGTATGGTATTTTGGTTAGGCTAGCAATGCCTAGCTGGGTTAGATTAGGGTAGCCTATTTCCTCAACAAATTTGAAAGTATCACAGGAAAAAAAATATGAAAAAAATTACCCTAGGCATAGTCTAAACAAAACATAATAGGCTAGCCTATATGGTGTTGTGAATATTTTTGTTTAGCCTAGCCTAGGATATAACTTAGGTTTATTTTGAAAAAGTTAGGGCTATTTAGGCTAGAAAAGTTAGGCCTACGTATGGTATTTGGTTAGGCTAGCAATGCCTAGCTTGGTGTAGCCTAAGCATGGTAAAGTAGAAGCCTAGCATGTTAAGATGGTGTTTGCAGGCGTACCGTCCTCATTGTTAACTAGCTGTTATTAGTCCCATGCTGGTAATATATTTGATGATGACAATAAGTCATGGGAGGTGAGGGGGACAAAGCCCCCCTCAACCTATCATTATTTCCCATGGCCAACTGTTGGATAATAGATTGAGGAGGCCTATGCTAGGCCTATTTTGAAAAGGTAGATAGGCCTTGAGGTGTTGTGAATATAAAAAAAATATCCTAGCCTAGGCCTATTTTGAAAAATTAGGCCTAGGCTAAGTCTGGCATTTTGGCTTGCCTAGAACTGCCTGTGTAGGCATAGACATAGTAAAGTCTGGCATTTTGGTTTGGCTCGCCCTGTCTAGGTGTAGACATGGTAAAGTAGAACAATATACTGTGGTTAAGGTATAAATAATACACTCCCAATTAGCCTAACATATGATTATCAATGATCAATCCGTCGAAAATCCTTTAACTTGGGCCACTAACAGGCTTCCCTGTAGCCTAGCTAGGCTAATTTCTTATCATCAATTCACAAGATACTCTATTCTTCTTCCTGCTGGTTGTGGTGGATCGAATTAGCCATGCTAAACAATGACAAGCTCATAAATTAAAGTATATTAGGTTCTTCTTGGCGCTTCGATCATGTGGGTGACATATTGTTTATTTACAAAGGCCAAGCGCCTGATTGGTCAAGAGAAGCCTTGGTGAAAATAACCGAAAGGGAGCCGTAAGGGAGCTCAACGATGCGTTCGTGAATACACCTTCCGCACTCCCTTAGGAACGATCGTAGGTTGCTGTACGACATCGCACGCTACGACCGTTAGTGAATCTGGGCAGGGCTCTCCAGGCTCGGGGAGATTTGGAAACAGTAATTAGGATAATTTTCCTTTGCGGTAGTAAGATAAAAAGGGGCCTAGTTTGGCGCCCTGTATGAGTGCCAAGTTTTCATAATTAACAAAATATTTCGCTACAAAAACTGCATAGGCCTAATAGCGGAGTAATCAAGCTGAAGACATAGCAATTTACCGTCAGATGGAGAAGAAAAAAAACGGAGTAGGCCTATAGCCTAGTGATGAGCATGGTGATGATGGATTGGACCCCCTGGTAACCGGTCTTGGCCGTTAACGGACTACGCTATGGACATTTTACATTCTTCTTTTTGGTGAGTACGGCATCTAGGTTTGAAAACGTCTAGGCCTATGCAAAACCATAACTTTTACACGTTTCATAGTTTTCAGACAAACTACTCTTTTCAGAATAATTTAACATCAAATTCAACTCTGTATCTTGTAAATTGGTCTTCTTTAAATATTGTTGTATCATCATTTCCAAATAGTTTAGTTTTTCCTGAATATCTACCATAAATATGAAGGCTAGAGCTAATAAAAAACAGTCATGGTTGATAAGGTTTCAAACTTTGACGCTGTTTTCCGACACTTTTTTGCATTTGGCATATTCATCCCTTCTTGCACTGGGGGTCTGTTTCCTCCCAGAACCTCCATCAAGCTTAAAAAGGTACCCCAAAGAACACCTTTTGAGTATTTGTAGCCTACATTTTTCGGTAGAAAAAATTTCGGGCTGAAGGCCGGCTCCTCCTAAATTACAGGCTCGCTATTGATCGTCCGGACAAAAATCGACTCCTACGGGCACTAGTCCGGCCAACCAAATGCAATCTGGGCAATCTGTTGCCGAAATTGCGTTGCTCCGACGTTGTTCCTACTTTCTCTATCCTAGTTTCAAAGCCAATGGCGGATGTTGTGCATACGTGCACAACAAACTCACTTGCTATCGTGTTCCCGATTTCGACTCCTCTGAATTCTCAACTTTATGGCTCAAACTATCCTGTCATTCTCATACAAAATATTTCTGTGCTGTCTATCTTTCCCCTAACTCTACCGACTTTCCCAAATTCTTTGACTATCAAACTCTAAAGTGGAACACATTCTATCTTTCTCTCCCTTCTCTGAAATCTCCATCTTAGGAGATTTCAACGTTCACCACCGCCAATGGCTCTCCTCTCACTCTACTGACCCACCTGGTGAACAAGCCTATGTCTTTTCTATCATAAATGACCTAGAGCAGCTGGTCCAGCAACCTACCCGTATCCCGGATCGCTTCGGAGATCGGCCCAACATTCTGGACTTATTTCTGACTTCTAACCCTTCTTCTTATACTGCCAATCTTTCTCTCCTTTGGGCTCCTCTGACCATAAACTTATCTCCGTCACCTGTCCTATCTCTTCAGTACGGCCATCCGATCCTCCCAACCGGCGGCGCTTGTGGCACTTTGGCGCTGCCGACTGGGAGGCTCTCCGGCAGTACTTCTTTGATTTCCCATGGAATGACTTCTGCTTCCGTGGCCGAGGACCCGAGGAGAGTGCTGAACGCATTACCAAGGTAATCCTCTCGGGTATGGAAGCGTATATTCCATTTTCTTTCTCTCAGTCTAATGCAAAAAAATCTTGGTTTACTCACACTTGTTCTACTGCTGTCCACAAAAAGGAGGAAGCATTCAAACGGCACCGACGCCTTAAAACTCAAGAATCTCATTCTTCCAATGTTTCTGCCCGGAATCAAGCCAAATCTGTTCTTCGACTTGCCAAGCACTCTTTCATCAATAATAAATGCACTGAACTATCCAACTCTAGCTCTTCCCAAGCTTTCTGGCATCTAGCCAAAAACCTCTCCAACAACTTTTCTTCCTCGTCTTTCCCTCCCCTTTTCCACTCCATCCGATGGCACAACCATCACTTCTTCCTCTGACAAAGCTGAACTCTTTGCTCAAACTTTTGCCAGAAACTCTACCTTGGATGATTCCATTCCCTCTCCACCCCCCTCTCTCCTACTTATGCCTAATATCCTAATCTCCTCTAAAGATGTACTTTCTACCCTCTCTGGGCTTAATACTAAGAAGGCGTACGGTCCGGACGGTGTTCCTCCTGTTGTACTTAAAAACTGTGCTTCCGTGCTGACCCCCTGCCTAGGCAGACTCTTTCGTCTCTGTCTCTCCTCTAACGTCTTCCCTTCTTGCTGGAAGTTTGCTCTCATTCAACCTGTCCCAAAGAAGGGTGACCGCTCTCAACCCTCCAACTATCGTCCAATTGCTCTCATCTCTTGTATCTCTAAAGTTTTTGAAACTATTCTTGCTTCCAAATTTCTTAAGCATTTCTCTTCTCATAATCTGCTCTCAGATCGCCAGTATGGCTTCCTTAACCCGGCAACGGCGAGGGGCAAGCATATTGGCTCCATTCAAGCCTATAATCGTCATTTTACGATAAATATCGTTATTACTTATTCATATGTGCCTATTTTACCTTCACTATGAAGATAGTAACCTGTAACAACAATAAAACAAGTGAAAATAAAAATTTTCTGGTCAAAATCGTGAATATAGATGGACCAGCCCATTCATGAATTATGGAGAAAATTGAGGCAACCCCTCCCTCCACGAGGCCTCAAGCCGCACTGAGCCTACTCATTCACACACTCGGTTGTATAACACACTCGCTAGGCACGTAAGCACATCCTCCACACATTTTGCTAATGTTAGAACAAAAATATACCAACGAATTAGGGAATAACAGGGAAAATAGGTGATAATTGAAGGGGGAGGGGAAAAGGGGGAAGGAGGGGATGTGAAGGAGTGGTATGAGGTATAGGGAAAAAAAACAAAAAAATTGTTTAGTGCTACTGTGGCCGTTTAAATGTTTTTTTTAGGCCTCCCTCTTAAGAGCTTTGCCGCCGTCGCCCAGTAAAACCTCTTATGAGCTTTTCCGCCGTTTACGGGTTAAGGGTCGCTCTACTGGTGATAACTCTTGGTCACCCAACTTTCGGGATTTCGGTGAGACTTTTTCTGTTGCACTAGACATCGAAGGCCTTCGATAGAGTCTGGCACAAATCTTTAATTTCCAAACTGCCCTCCTTCGGTTTCTGTCCCTCCATCTGTGCCTTTGTCTCTAATTTCCTTTACGACCGTTCCATAGCTGCGGTTGTGGACAGCCATCGCTCAATTCCTCATGCTATCAACTCAGGTGTTCCTCAGGGTTCTGTCCTATCTCCCATTATCTTTCTAATTTTCATAAATGATCTTCTCAACTGTACATCTAGTCCCATCCATTCATAATTATGCAGATGACTCTACTTTACACCACTCAATTAGTTTTCCAGAACGCCCCAGCCAGCAGTCCCTCAAAAGTAAACTTAATGAAGCCATAAAATACTTATCTTCTGATCTAGCTACTATTTCCAATTGGGGTAGAGAAAACCTTGTTACATTTAATGCTTCCAAAACTCAATTTATCCATCTTACTACCCGTCAGGAACCTCCTGAGGACTATCCCTTATTCTTCAACAATACAAAAATCAACGCTTCATCTTCCCTCAATGTTCTCGGTATATGTTTTTCTTCTGCTCTCACTTGCAAAGATCATATAACCAGTCTCGCTAAGGCAGCCTCCCAGAAGCTGGGTGTGCTCAACCGCCTCAAGGGGTTCTTTACCCCTGCGCAGCTACTTGCTCTGTACAGGGGCACAGTGCGTCCTTGTATGGAGTATTGTTCTCATGTGTGGGGAGGATCCTCTCACACCGCACTCCTAGATAAAGTAGAAAGGAAAGCTTTTCATATCATTAACTCCCGTCCACTCACCATTTCTCTGCAATCTCTCTCTCTTCGCTGCAATGTTGCATCTCTCACTATTCTATCGCTACTACAATAATCGATGTGTTCCTCGAAGCTTTCCCAGTGTATACCACCTTCTCTACGTAGGGTACGTAGCACCCGCCTTGCAACACAATTCCACCCCTACTCTGTGCAACTTTCTAACCCAAGAGTGAAATGCTTTCTTCTATTCAACTGCTGAGGTCTGGAACTCTCCCAGAATCAGTCTTTCCCTCTTCCTATGACTTAAATTGCTTCAAACTCTGTGTCCAGGCATTTTAGCTCGAACGTCCCTTGATTTCTGCCCTGTCACTCTTTGAAATATGGGGGAGGCATTCGCTGCAGGCAGTTATGCCTTTTGTCTCCCCCATTCACATAGAAAAACAAAAAACAAAACAAAATTGAGACAACCAACTGTCTTCGATCGTAATCGAAACCCATTGGCCAAAAGTCGCCAACCTGTAGTCTAATAAATCAGTTAACATTGGTATTTACCCATATATTATGCTATGCTAAGCAATTCAGCCTTCACTTTAACGAAATAATGCCTAGTCTGTCGAAGTACACAGCGTTAATAAATATATCTAGTACGAACGTTCGGGAAAAGACGATTAAATTGGTCACGTCACGAAAGACGGCAAACATTGCCAAAACTGTTGGGTATATTGTTTTATTTAATATTATGAATGTTGTATTTTATATTTGTGACCTTCGAGACATGTTATGGTGATATACAGTGATATTATATCTGCAGCAGATGTCGTTAATTGACTTCCGATACAGTATTTTCAAGCAGAATGCACTGCTTGTCATTAGGCTATAGCCTACATATACAGCCTCTCTAGGCTTTACCCACTGTATTTCTTTTACAGAATACCCGCAGTTTAATTGAAATGTATCATAATTATGATATTGTTTTATTAGTTCATTCTGTTTAATACATACATTCGCTCGAATTATATAGTGTACATTATAATAATAATTATATATTATACAGTCGCGCTAATATATATTAAGTGATGTCTCGGCACCAAGTATGTTTTGATCAATAATTGGTATCAGCAATATCTAAGCTTTATTTCTTCACATTGAGTGAAATATGCAAACATGTTCCTACACTTACCCACCCTATTCAACATCTGACGACATTAATACAGCACAGAGCGAGCCAAACGTAATGACAGCTGGGACATGACTTATTAGCGCGACCGTACGTCACAGGATAGATTACCATACACTGAGATAGGTTTTTCTATGTTAGTTTGTTTTTTAATGTAATAGAAATTGAGAAACTAAAACCCACATAGATGTACGGTACGGTATATATTTATAGTACTGGGTACACATGATTTTAGATATGATGAATATGCATAGCTTTATTATATTAAAATGTGTAATTAGTAGTCTCTCAAGCATTGCATTGCCGAATAAAGACTGTAACCATCATTTTATATAGGCTAGTTAATATTTGCATATTTTATGTAAACATTACCTAGTAATTGTTACACCGTGTCATACTATCTATATACAGTATATTTACAATATATATTACATAATAATTCTAAAGCATTGATATGTTATAAGCTGGCATTCCCTATGTAGGTGTGCCTAATATTGCATTGTTATTATTCCCTGCCTTCTTTAAGTTATCCAGAACAACCAAACCTCGCCTTAATCTCCCTCAGTACAATCAATAACCGTAATCCATAACTCTCTACCCCGGCCTTAATTAACAGAGAAGCCGATGTAGGTATTGACCATTTTTCATTTAGTAACAGAATATGTTGGAGGCAGTTAATTATTCTTATGTCTTCAATAATAGAGGCTCAATATGGGAAGCTGAATTAGTTCTGAGAGATAAATTATATGTGTGCATACATTTATATTACCGGTATATATATTGTATTCACTGTATCAGGACCATATATCATGTATCAATGTTGTAAATATTATCAAAATAATGATTCTTGAATGACGTATATATACTGTATACCGGTATGTCTAGATTATCTAGAAGACAAAGGTGTTTTTAAAAATGTAAGTTTCTTATTTTCTGATATAATTATCAACCTTATAATATAGCATACTCTGATCATACATGACGTGCTAATTATAAAGGATATCAAACACTAACAGTCAGTCAGTCAGTCAGTAGCCAGCACTTACTCCTACAAAGGGTAGGGAGGATCAGCAAGAGACACGAGAAAGGAAATAGAGGTGACAGGAGAAGAACACATTTAACAGTTCGCCCACAAAAAGCAAGCACACAAGCATTGATCAGCCTCCGAAATCAATGGCTTCACTCTAACTAACATAGACCTATACTGTTTATTTTCAACTGACGGTAAATTGCAAAGTTCCCATCAAGATTTCTGTTATTTTGAAGATTTTGTAGTGAAATAAGGTGCTAATTATATAAACTTGGTCTTAATAGAAAGCAGACATAGTAGTTTCTTATGGTTCCGTTAGTTATCGAGAAATCAGTTGTTAAGGGATTCAATTTACCATCAGATGAAATGAAACCGAGTAGCCTATAGTAAGCTATATTATAAGTTCGATCTATCGGAAAATAAGAAACTTAATTTTAAAAACACCATGGTCTTCCGGTCATATCTATCTACATAATGCAAGTATTTTAAGGGGAGATGGGTCATTTTCTGGCCCCCCTTCTTCCTCATGTTTAGCCCCATTAGTTTTCAGATTTTAAGACGTTCGGCCCATCATTTTGCCGATTATAAGACTTTTCGTCCAATTTCAAATTAATATCAAGACTTCGTGTCATTTAGGAGTCGATTTTTTCTTGGCGAGCGATAGTGAACCTGTAATTTAAGAGCCCGTACAATTTTCCATACAAAAATTTACAAATTTATCTTTGGGCCAGTGATTTTATAAGCTTGATGGAGGTCTAGGGAGGAAACTAAAACAACAATAGTAAACAGATACATAAATGAATACCGGTAAGTAAATACGTCCATCCATTATGTGTAGACAGTTTCGGAAAGTACCGGTAATTGAAAAAATAAACAGCCAAGGTGGTGTGACAGATGAGAGGATATCAGAGTTGGTGTGACAGGGACGATCTGAAGGGGCGTGATGGAATAATCTAATGAATCAAAATACATCTGAGGTGAAGCCATTGCTTTTGGGGGCTGATGAGTGATTGGTGCTTCTGAATGCTTGTGTGCTTGCTTTTTGTGGGCGAACTGTTATGTGTTCTCCTCCTGTCGCCTCTTTTTCCTTTCGAGTCTTTTGCTGATCCTCCCTACTGTTATATGAGTTCTTTTCCTGTCACCTCTGTTTCCTTTTTCGAGTCTCTTCGTGATCCTCCCTACCCCTTGTGGAACTAAGGGTTGGCTACTGACTGACTGCCTGACTGATTAAATTTCACTCCTAACACCGAACACCTTCCAATTAAATTAATGAAAGCATGTGTTCCTCCTGGGATTCCACATACCGATCCTAAACACTAACCATTACCAGGTACACCACCAAGACAGTTAAAGGTTAAGTACATGACTATGATTGTATATCCATTCATCGAATACTGGATATCAATCTAATCGAAATATGAAAGCGGTTCTATGGGAAGCGTGATAGAGACGTGATATTGCCAGTTTAGCTACACTTCCACTAGATCAAGAGCTATTTACTTCGATCTAGAGGCAAATTCTTCCATCTAGAAATATGAATGTTAGCGATATTCTGAAGATTTGAGTCATTCTAAGCGATATGCTAGGGATTGTGGCATTATTCTAGCGATTTTTGGCATATACTGTATTTACTATCTAGCGGACTTGATTTGGTAACCCTGATAAAAGAGAGGGAGGGTGTTGTAAAGAATGTAATAAGGAGAGGACTCAGAGATGGGGAGGGGGTGAGATGGGGAAAGGGAGGGACAGTGCTGGGGGTCAACAGTGAGGCACGGGGGGGGGGAGGGGGGATTGTTGTTGTTGTAAAGAATGTAATCGGAAGGGGATTCAAGGGTGGGAGAGGGGGAGGGGGGTCGACAGGGAGGCTTTCGGTGATGTAGGGAGGAACAGGGAAGCGTGATTGGCCAATTTGCATGAGTAATGGAGGCTGGGGGGAAAATATGATTGGAAATGTGATGATGATGATTTCGGTGGTAAATCCTTCGAAACGGAACGGAAATGTTAGTAGGACACTTACAGAGATGCTTCTGTATGAGATTCACCATATGTAACTGGGAAGTTAATCATTAACCGTTGGTTAATTTATATATATATATATATATATATATATATATATATATATATATATATATATGTTGGTAAAGCCAGGTAATAAATTTTCTTTAATACATACGAGGTTGAAAGAAATGGCAATTTCTGCGTTGGAAATTTTATTATTCAAAGTTTCCAGGTCTCTGATGAGTTTTCGCTGGGTGGCAGGAAGTAGATGAAGGAGATGAGCAAAATTCATGGTGGTACAGGGTTACATTAAAGTACATGATGATACAGGATATACGACGCGTTTCACTGGACAACCAGCATTATCAAGTAAGGAAGGAATGATATAAAAGGTAAACAGGAAGGGTATATATAGAGGGTGGAGGATCAGAGGAGGCGGAAAACAGGGGGCAAAAGTCTGCTATTGGTGGAAGGGAAAACTAGGAGAGAAAAAGGGGGTAACCGCTCAGCTTCGACCCCACCTATCGACCACCATCCCGCATCCAGTGCGCATGCGTGAAGCGGTTACCCCCTTTTTCTCTCCTAGTTTTCCCTTCCACCAATAGCAGACTTTTGCCCCCTGTTTTCCGCCTCCTCTGATCCTCCACCCTCTATATATACCCTTCCTGTTTACCTTTTATATCATTCCTTCCTTACTTGATAATGCTGGTTGTCCAGTGAAACGCGTCGTATATCCTGTATCATCATGTACTTTAATGTAACCCTGTACCACCATGAATTTTGCTCATCTCCTTCATCTACTTCCTGCCACCCAGCGAAAACTCATCAGAGACCTGGAAACTTTGAATAATAAAATTTCCAACGCAGAAATTGCCATTTCTTTCAACCTCGTATGTATTAAAGAAAATATATATATATATATATATCCTAGAGAGAGAGAGAGAGAGAGACTTACATACGGTATGTCTATATTTGCATTGAAAGAAAATGCACTGTATGTTGTTGTTGTTCCCTAATCTGCCTGGCCGAACAGCCCCGAGTCCCACGGTCGGGCTTTACCACAGAGCTCTCAAAGAGTGTAAATAGTGTTGTTGGCGTAAGTGGTTTGAAATGCAGTCTTCTATGATGTGTTTAATGGTATGGGGTGCTGTGTTACAACCCGGGCAGGTGTCGACGACGGAGTCATTCAATCTCTTCTGATAGCTCAGAAGAGCTGGATGGTGTCCGCATCTCAGCCTGGCTAATCTAATCATTGCTGGCTATAATATAGCCTACACCAGTAAGTTGAGTTCTCCGTTTCATATTCATTGATGTTAATACAATAGTTTAAGTTTCTTTATAAGTCTGGTACAGTCAGAAACACATATCGAGTATAAACCTCTGATGATAGCCAAGATGTAACGGTATACCTCAATATATATAGAAATAATGCAATACATAATTATGGAAAGAATGTATGAATTAGGTACCTGTAGTAACAAAACAATTTACATATTACAAAATTAAACGTGCCAGCAACATATTGCATATTTGGAAACTACACGTTCAACATTCCTTCTCTTGCGTGTTAGTATTACTGGTGATTAGTTCCAGTTCCATATTTGTACATTGTAAAATTAACCTTTTTCTCGGAGAGAGAGAGAGAGAGAGAGAGAGATTTAAATATTATGCCTTAAATCACGTACGTCAGTAAAAGCCACCAAACACACGAACAGTACATATACACAGGTACCTGTACGTTGATTAACCCCTTCAGCACCATGACGCCTCTTTTATCCTGTGATTCTGGCTGAAAGTAGATGACTTTATGTAGGGTAGCCTACCTGTAGTTTAAAAGGACCTATTGTTCCTAAGAAGGTTTACTGATATCATATTTACCCATTTGAGTCGTATAGACAGATTACAAGCCTTGGAAAATCGTCTAATGCAAACCAGAATATGGTGAAAATTACGTAATGGTGGTTACTAAGAGGGTTTATCGAGATCGTTTTTACCCATGTGAGTTGCATAAATAGATTACTTGTAAGCTAAAGAAAATCGTCTATGGTAACCAGAATATGATGAACATTACGTACCGGTAATACCCGAGGGCCAGACATTCCAACCATAGTTCAGGTGCTGAGGTTACATCACCTTTTAGTTTACCAGAGCCGTAAATACGTAAATAAATCGACCCTTCCCCCTTAAACTGCTTCAAGCTCCGTGTGTCCAGACGTTTTGACTCAAATGTACCGGTACCTTGATTTTGGCTCTCTGTCACTCTTTCAACTTTGGAGGAGACACGTGTTACAGACAGCTTTGCCTTTTGGCTTCTTCATTCACATAGACATGCACAAAATGTACGGTATGGTCATGCTTTATATAGTTACTTGTAATGATCATTTACTTGCATCATGTCTCTCACCTCATGTTAGATGATTTTTTTTTTTTTTTTTTTTTTTCTATATTCCAACTTACTCCCTCTCGGGCATAGGCTGAGAGCCTGGACATTCACAGCTGTACAATGAGCAGTGAAGCACGTGAGGTCTTGTTCCAGTCTAGGGAGTGAGGCATGTGAAGCACGTAGAGTACAACGAGCACCTGCCATCTTGCCTTCACATGAGGCACGGTGCTCACTCATGGTCCGAAACGACCCCATCTCTGAAACCACCTCGTTCCCGTGCTTCACTGTCTCATCCCCTACACTCGGACACTCACTCTTACACACACACACAACGCCACCTGTTGAGCAGCTAACTCACCAGGCATTGCACCCCTATAGCATATTTTGAATATGGGAATATTCATACAGTGCTATTTAATCAGGGAACAATGAGGGTATTTTATTAGCGTTTCGGTGGGCTTTGTGGTAATGCACTGATACTAGCTACAGCACTAATTCCATCCCAATAATATCTTCCCATTGATACATCGGGATTTGAACCCGGGACCTTTGGATTACCAGGCCAGTGGCAAGACCACTCCGCCACACCTCCCCTAACATATGTTTACATATTATATATTAAGAACATAAGAAACTGGGAGTCTGCAGAAAGCCGATTGGCCTACACAAGTCAGATCCCTGTCACACCCAACCCTAATTATAAGCCCAGCTTAAAAACACCATTAGGACTTACCTCACCGAAACGGTCAGAGGTCAGAAAAACGGGGATCTGCAGATCCCCACACCTGGGCCACACCTGACAGATCACCCTCACACCCAACCCATCTGGTCCATATGCCTATCTAATTGTATCTTAAAGCTCCCTATCGTTCTTGATCCCACTATAGCACTTGGTAGCCTATTCCACCTATCTACAACTCTGTTACCAAACCAATATTTGCCTATATCTTTCTTGAAACGAAATTTATCTGATTTGAAACCATTTGTACGAATTCTTTCGCTATCACTGAGCTTTAGTACATTTTTCATGTCCCCTTTATTAATCCCACTAACCCACTTGAATACCTCTATCATGTCCCCTCTAACTCTGCGTCTCTCTAACGAATGTAAGCCTAATTTCTTCAACCTTTCTTTATACGGAAGATTTCTAATATTATGGATCATTTTTGTCATTCTACGTTGTACTTTTATCTCTCCAATGAATCTATGTCCATTCTGTAATAAGGACACCAAAATTGAACAGCATGATCCATATGGGGTCTCACTAATGACAAGTAAAGTTTTAAGATAACATCAGCAGTTCTGTTACTCACACTCCTAGAGATGAACCCGAGAATCCTGTTTGCCTTGTTTCGAACGCTTATACACTGTTTTCTATGCTTCAAATCATTGCTAACAAACACACCTAGATCTTTCTCACAATTCGAGTTTTCTAATTCCATATTAGCTAGTTTATATTTAACATTTGTATGCATCTTGCCTATCTTAATACCTTGCATTTGTCAATGTTAAACTTCATCTGTCAATGTACTGACCATTCGTGTAAGGTCTCTAGATCCCTTTGGAGGCACTCTATATCTCTATCTGAATCAATTGTTCTCCCCATTTTGGTATCGTCTGTAAATTTACTTATCCTACTAGTTATACCTAAATCAAGGTCATTTATGTATATAACAAATAACAGAGGACCTAATACAGATCCCTGGGGGACACCACTTTTGACTGCTCCCCATTCTGACTTCGTACTATTTATGCTGTCTCTCTGCTTCCTACCAATTAGCCATGACCTAATCCATCCCAACAACGCCCCACCTATTCCATGCGCCTCAACCTTGCTCATCAATCTCTCATGGGGGACTCTGTCGTATATTCTTAGGGGATTGGGCCTGAGTAAATAGATAGATAGCTAGTTTATATACGAGCTTCCTTTTGTAATTTTCTTTCCACTTGTAATTTCAATTCCTAAAAAAATATTCCCTATTTCTTTTCAGCCCTTTGTTATGTCTATTTTACCCTTATACACTTGTTCCGTTTAACCGGTGGTATTTCTTTTAACCTTTATTCTGGCTATTATTAGACGAGTTTGGTTAGTTTCAAAAGGGCCTCCAGCAAGTAGCCTATCAGTCTTTGACTATCTCACTTTACCCTTTTTGCTACCACAGATTCTTCTTAAACTGCACAAAATCCTCTAAACAAAGCTAGAAATAAATGAAGAAGAGTTCGCCGGTACAGTCCGGTAGGCCTACCGTACGGGTTAACCGTTTGTTCTATCCTCCTTCTATGTAAACTCCTAATTCTTCTGTTTATCATATGTAGACCAAGATGTGTCTTTTGTTTGCCGGAAGTTTGTTGATAATCAAATGGAGGAGAGGTAAATATAATAACCCTCCTCTATTCAATATATAATCTTGATCATTATTAGCAATGTACGGTACTGTAGTTCGTTACTATAGCCTACTGTGGGAGGTGTTTGGTGTTGGGAGTTAAATTAATTATTTAGATTATCTCAGTACTCATGCTGAGACAAAACAAATTATTGACATACAAATAATGAACAGAGTACCGTACAGTACCGGTATTTCTAATGTATGATATCTCGTTTTCCCTATATTCAGTGAAATGTAGTACCGTACGGTAAGTTCGCTTGTTAAATTTACTTGCCCTCGGCAGTCTCTCTCTCTCTCACCCTCCCTCCAAACAATGGCTATTCCATTTACCTTCAACAATAAATCGGCCCCGTTATCTATCGGTCGTATATTATCTTCACTTATCGTAAAGTTCAGCCTCTCTCACCGACTTGTATTTCTACAGCATCACGGCTATTAGGCAATTATATTTGACGTACGCACGCGCACACACACACACACACACTGAGAGAAACACACACTGAGACACACACACACACACACACGCACAATCAAACACTGCAAGATCTTAGCATTCCTTTATACAATAGAGGAAATACCAATACATTCCAATATGATATAAGGCAGTTGGGCAAGGCGGACACAGGGAGAGTATTGCTGGAATAAATATAACAACACCTGGGCCCAAATAATAAAGGAGGCAATATGATCGTTGTTTGGAGTGGGGAAATGGTCCGACCTTTGATTAATACCTTAAGGGCAAGATTTGACATGGATGTGGACATTCCGGACAAAAGCGTCAAATATTTTCCACATTCTACATAGTGCCTTAGCTTCCCATTTTTGATAGGCACCACTTCCTCCTGATACATTATGGCAGCCATCTTGGATTTTTATGATCGCCATCATAGAAAAATCTATATCTATCAATATCTCAGCTGCTAAGCCACTTAGGATCATGATCTTGGTGTCCAAACATACAATTTCGAGGTCAAGGAATACATTCATACCATTTATAATAAAGTTGAATGGTTATTTGGTCAGAAATTAACATAAAATAATTACGGTATAACATAATCCTAATATTTTTCTTTTCTATTTTCAGGTTGAACTAGCAAGATGGATTGGAGCCTGTGCTTGATCTGTCAAGAAAAGGCTACAGAGCCTGTGAAATGTCCACTCAATGTACAAGGGAGCGGGGACTAGTCCAGAGCATACAGCAAGTTCTTAAATAACGTTAAAGCTTTTAGAGGCCTAGGTGCATTGCCATTAGTACTGAAGTTTGGAGATGAGATAACTACAGATGAACTGGTCCAAAAGCGGGGTGTATGGCACAAATCCTGCAATGTAAAGTTCAGTAAAGACAAACTGGAAAGAGCTACTAAAGAGCGAGACAGGGAGGAGGCTACAGGAAGCAACACCTATGGAGAGAAACGACCACGGCGTCAGTCGATGGACAAAATGGCCTGTATAATTTGTTGTGGAAAGGATGGACACCTCCATGAGTTTAGAACATTTGGAGCTGATGAGAATATAAGAAAGATTGCTACAGAACTGCAGGAAACACAATTAATGGCTAGATTGGAAGGTGGCGATCTCATAGCACTGGAAGCTAAATATCATCTGGAGTGCTTAACAACACTACGGAATCACCATCGATCACTGATCCGGCAACAAGGGCAAGCATCATTCTGAAGAAAAGAGGATGAAAGCAAGAGCACTTGTGGAGCTATTTACTCATGTAGAAAACTGTGTGGAAGCTGGGACCTTCTACTTCAAATTTTCGGAATTGTATCAGCTGTATGAAAAGCGACTGCGGAACCTTGGTGTTGAAACAGAGACTAACCGAACCCACTTCAAGGAAAAACTTCTAGCATACTTCCCGCAAGCTCAAGAACAAAGTGATAGCAAAAATAAGATTCTGGTTTTTGAACAAGGCATGCAAGATATGTTGATACATGCCATGGCATGTGATTATGAAGGTGATGTATTACTGCTGGCTAAGGCAGCTAAGCTAGTGCGCAAGGAGATTGTCAGCAATAAAGGTTTCCACTTCGATGGCAAATTTCCTTCTGGTTGTCAGGAAGAGTCAGTGCCATCTACTCTCAAGACCCTTGTGTCCATGCTATTGATTGGTGCTGACCTTAAAGACCAAGATTTCACAGATTCACAGGCAAACCTCACAGTCTCTCAGACCATTCTGTACAATTTCAAGACACATGCACCTTCTTCTTTTTCAACATCTCACCATTGCTTGGATAGGGAACCACCATTGCCATTGTACATTGGAATGAAGATTCACACAGACACCAGGTCTAAAAAGCTCATCACACAATTACATGACTTGGGCCTCAGTGTATGTTATGACAGAGTTCTTCAGCTTGAGAACCAGATTGGAACTGCTGTCTGTGATGACTTTAAGTACAAAGGAGCTGTCGTTCCTGCTCAACTGCGACATGGACTTTTTACTGTTGGTGCGCTTGACAACTTGGACCATAATCCTTCAAGTACAACTGCTAAAGGTTCATTTCATGGCACGGGCATCAGCCTGTTTCAATTTCCAACTTTGTCTAACTTGGGGGAGAGGCAGAAGGATATCAAACTGCGCTTGGCTGATACCAAGAAGAATCACCAGTTGCCAGACAGCTTTACCACTGTACCAGCTGTAGCTCTGAAGAGAGCAAATGTGTCAGTTCCAGAACTGTCAAATTTAACAGCACCAAAACAGGGACAACTGGCAAGTGCCCAATTGAAGGAGGAGAGCTGGCTGAAGCATGCTTGTCAACTACTGGAGAAAGATGCAGTTGAACAGGGTGACACTGTAGCCTGGTCAGCATTCCATGCCTCCATGCAAGATATATCAGTAGATGTTCACACCACCCTTACACAGCTCTTGCCCCTTTTCTATGAGAAAGCAGCTACAGCAGCTATGATCAAGCATGGAATGAATGTTTTGCAGTGGGCAACAAAATTTCTCAATCCTGGACAAATACCAGTTATCGCCTTTGATGCACCTCTCTATGCACTTGCCAAATTTACCCAGTGGAACTGGCCTGACACGCATGGAGAAGAAAAGATCATAGCAATGTTGGGTGGACTCCACATAGAGATGGCGATGTGGAAAACATATGGTGACTACTTGGAGGGATCTGGATGGACCAATGCACTGACACAAGCAGACATTGCATCATCAGAAACTGCTAACTCTTTTTTGAAGGCCACCCACCTCACCAAAACAAGACATGCACACCAGGTGACTGCGTTGGCTCTTGCAAAACTCCAGGAGGACGCTTTCATGCACACCGAAGGAGAACACAGTGATGAAGCTATGGAGGCAGGAAATTATACAGAAAAGTCCAATATTTCAGTACTGGGACACTGTTCTCAACATGGAACTCCTGGGCCTCATCTTCATTAGATCACAACGAGAGGGGAATTTTTCACTGTATGTTGAATGCCTCAAGGCTTTGGCTCCATGGTTTTTTGCTTTAGACCACCACAATTATGCCCGGTGGCTCCCATTACACATCTGAGACATGGAGAGTCTACCAGCACCCATTCTTAAAGAGTTTGAGGAGCACAGTCACTGGGTTATCCACAAAACCACCAACAGATTCTCGGCTATCCCGATCGATCAAGCCCATGAACAAAATAACAAAGTGGTTAAAGATTCTAGGGGTGCAGTTGGTTTGACTGAAAATCCTTCAGCCTTCAGGAAATGGATGGTCCCAGGGCCTGAACAAGCAAGGCTGCTAAAGGAGTTTGAACAGGAATACTTCCCAGAAAAAAATCCACAGTGTGGTTATCATCATGAAGAGGGACTGTCCACACAGATAAGTTGTAAGGAGCAGGCTGTGAGTCTGACTCAGGTCATCAAAGAACTGGGAAACCCTTTCCTTGATGACAGTGATGAGTTACTGGCTCTAGACACACGGAATATTCTGGATGAGTCTGTGGTGAACACAGTGCGAACAATTCAATCTCTAGGAAAGAATAAGTATGACAAGTATTTCAAACAAGTGATAACTGATCACACATGCTCCATTCATGATCCGATTAATAAGAATGCCCTTCATCTCTTCAGGTGTCCGCATCCAAGAGCCAAAACAAAACAAGCAGGGAAGATCACTTTACTCAAGAATGATGTGGCTCTATTTTCTCACCTGTACATCGTAATGCAGCACAGAATGAGTGACATCAGCAAATTCTTCAGCCATGAGAACCACCCCTTTCCCCCTTCACTATCAGATGGTGGAAAACTAGGCTTTGGAAAGAAAGCTGATCTGCTAAAAATTCTGGCCAATGACACCCAGAATGATCCTCCCGATTACATTGATGTGAGGCTTCTTGATGGAGCTGCTGTGGTGCACTTGCTCCCCACTAACAACGTTATAACATTTGATGAGTATGCTGATCATGTCTATGTTCCACACATAAAACAACTAGGAAACTCAAAACGAGTTGATGTTGTATGGGACGAATACATCCCTTGCAGCATCAAAGAGTCCACTAGAGAAAAGCGAGGAAAGGGTATTCGGAGAAAAGTTTCAGGTAAAAACAAACTTCCAGGAAACTGGGCCGACTTTTTGCGTGACCCAACCAACAAACGGGAACTGTTTGCATTCCTTTCCAACAAACTTGCCACTGTTGATTGCCCTAAAGACAAGGAAATCATCATCACATCTGGTCCCACTACTCTCCTCCGAGGAACTAATCGATCCATGGCACAGTGTGACCATGAAGAAGCGGATACTAAGCTGCTGATCCACTTACAGGATGCCCTTCTGAATGGCTGTACCAACTGTCTGGTGCGCACTGTTGACACCGATGTAGTGGTGATCCTTATTGGCAAGTTTCATCACTTGATCACCTTATGCCAAGATGTGAACATTTGGGTTGCCTTTGGTACAGGCAGGTACTTTACATATCATCACATCAATGCTATCTGTGAAGTCTTGGGTACAGAAAAGTCTGTTGCCCTCCCTGTCTTCCAGTTTCACAGGATGCGATACCACGTCTGCATTCTTTGGGAGAGGCAAGAAGTCGGCTTGGGAGGCATGGCTTTGCTATCAAGATGTGACAGAAGCCTTTACACACATGGCACGTAATCCATACACAGATGTATCATTTGGTGATCAACATTTCCAGCTGCTGGAACGCTTCACTGTCATTCTGTATGATAAGGCCAGCGACCTAGAACATGCGGATGATGCCAGAAAGGAGCTGTTTTGCCTGAAGGGTAAGACAATGGAGGCCCTCCCCCCAACCCAGGATGCTCTGCTGCAGCATTGTAAGCGAGTTGCTTATCAGAGTGGAATATGGTGTACCAGTGAGCATAGTGTACAACATGCACCGAGTCCAGAAGGCTGGGGATGGACTCTGGGTGAGGACAGCCAGTCGTGGGTTCCTGTGTGGACGACATTACCTGTGGCCTGTAAGGCCTGCAGTGAACTAGTCAAATGTGGCTGCAAGAGTCCAAAAGGATGTGCTGCAAGATGTGCATGCAGAAAGGCCAACTGGAAGTGCACTGAACTCTGCAGTTGTTATTGTCAGAAGTAACGCAATCATGAAGCATTGGTGTGATGGCTGTAAATTATCTTATAGGCCTATTCATTTTCTTTGTGTTAATAAAATCAAGCTAGTTCTTTTCTAAATGGTATAATTGCATTCCTTGACCCAGAAAATGTGTGTTTAGACACCAAGATCATGATCCTAAGTGGCTTAGCAGCTGATATATTGATAGATATAGGTTTTTCTACGATGGCGATCATAAAAATCTAAGATGGCTGCCATAATGTATCAGGAGGAAGTGGTGCCTATCAAAAATGGGAAACTAAGGCATTGGGTAGAATGTGGAAAAAATTTGGCGCTTTTGTCCGGAACGTCCACATCCATCTGCTAAGCTGCCCCACTATTATGGGTTATGGAAAATGTGTATAGACTAGTTTGGAAGAAGGGGAGTGTGTCCGAAGACTGGACATCAGGCATAATAGTCCTCATGTGTAAGGGTAAAGAGGAGAGAGAGGAGTGTGTGGTAATCACAGGGGGATATGGATGAATTAGGTGAAAGGGACACACAGGAAAGAGCTTGAATTCTTTGGATGAAAAACACCATCTGAGGAGGAGCACTTTATTAACAACGTTTTGCAGATAGCTTCTTCAGGTCACTGAAGAAGCTATCTGCGATACACCAATAAAGTTCTCCTCAGATAATGTTTTTCATCCATTCTGTCTACTTTTCAAATACCGCTCCACTTGACTTCTTTATTCCTCTTAAGTGTTGGGCTACACAGAACCCATCTTCAGAGAGACTGGGCTTCCACCTAATTCATCCACTTGTCAAAATGGATCAGCCACAAGGGGATATGTCTCCTATAGCCTATAATTATAGTAGGGAAGATGTGCAGTAGGGCATTATATAATGCACTTTCTCTCACTTCATTCACTCACCCCCTCAATTTGCCAGAGGATAACAGGTTTTCCACAATACGTAGACGGAGGTCTTTTAACAAATATAAAAGATAAATGGGTAGGTGAGGAGCAGGGCGGGTTTAGGAAGGGAAGAGGGCATGTAGGCTACACCAGATTTTCTCCTTGAGATAAGTAGTTAAGAAATATCTGCAAAAAGAGACAAACGTTTTATACTGCCTTTATGGACCTGGAGAAAGCCTGTGACAGTTGACAGAGAAAGTTTGTGGGAAGTATTAACCCGTTCAGTACCGAAGACGTCCTTTTAATTATATTCTGGCAACAATTAGACGATTATATTCAGGTTAGGCAGAGCGGCTGCCCATTAAAAGGCTAAATACTATCTCTATTGTACTCCCGAGTTGCGTGGGGATACCGGTACTTGTAAAAATCCCTGTATGGTATCCTGGAATATGGATCCTACGACTTGTGGGTGAATTGAGATATATTCTCCAAGTAGTATTTCCCTTCTTAATATTTAATAGGAAAAGGTTAAGTACGGTATCTTTTATCACTC
Source organism: Paralithodes platypus (assembly GCA_032716605.1). Taxonomy (NCBI): domain Eukaryota; kingdom Metazoa; phylum Arthropoda; class Malacostraca; order Decapoda; family Lithodidae; genus Paralithodes; species Paralithodes platypus. Next base: position 8,753,355 of record CM064505.1, on the reverse strand, counting down.
TGTGGTAGAGTTAGTTAAAACATGGACAATCGTTCTGACTGTCAGTGGTTCGAGCCCCGTTGAGAGCATGCAAACATTTAGTAGCTTACCTGTATTTGTGTGTGTTACGCTGTCCAGCTTGCCAGAATGTACTCGTAACTCGCTAGCGCTCGCCAGGGCAGTGAAATGGGCTATAATAATCGTAGAACGATGGTCTTTCTTTCTTAGTATTAATGTTGTCACAGACAGATCAGTGGTGGTCTTTATTCTTGTCTGTGACACTTGGAAGTATTTTATATCATTGATAGAGTATAAGATATGTAGTGTGAATTGCAAGGAGAGAGAGCGAGAAGGAGCAGCGAGGTGGTAGTATGTGCGTGTGTATGTACGTGTGCCTCCCTCGCTCGGGCGGAGGTTCCCACGCTCGTGATTGGTCGGCTGGCCTGGCGCGTCATATGACGCCTGCTCTTCATGACGTAGTCGTCTGTGATTGGAGGCCGCTGTCCTAATAAGGTGGTGCGGGCATCCTTCCCGCCCGTCTCTTCAGAGCTTGGTATGGTGTGCTTGGTCCTAGACGTCCTTTGCAATCTGTCCCCAATCTAACCCTCTGTACTACTGTTTCTCTCTCTGAACTTCTTCTTTTTCATACTTCTTGTCTTTATTCAATTACTTATCCCTTCTGGTTCTGCATACGACTTCCATAGTCGGCCAGTCGTATTACCAGCACCAGTTCTCACATATATGTTTTGCACTAGCTTTAGGGATTATTAGAGTCATAGTCACATGGTATCATAGTATTGGGGTGCTTCTAATTATTGAGTTGTACTTTCCTACTATTTAATGCTAGACACTGGAGGGTATCCTTGGTCGTTGTCTGAGTTATGTATGTGGCAAGTCAGAGCCTGTACGACTTCGACAGAGCTAGGTAGCCTGTAACCCTTGTGCATATTTTTCCTTTACGAGTGTAGCAGCATACAAGCGAAGGGCTTTTGCCTACTCTTGCTCGTATGCTTGCTACCTCATTTTGTTGATCTTTGTGGAGCGCCAGGGTTAGACCAGATACTTGAGATCTGGACTTACCAAGAGAGCCTCCTAGTCATTTTTTTTTTTTTTTTTTTGTTTTTTTTTTTTTTTTTAAAAGAGACAATGAACGGAGGAAGGAAAAACACCGATAAAACAAAAAGGTCCATGTCCCTAAAGGCATCCTCCATTCATAAAATGTTTGTAACAACTGGATTTAAACATTTGCAGATTGTAAGTTTGTGGAAAGCAATTCGAGGGAAGTGAATTCCAAAGAGTAGTAGCTCTTGGGATAAATGAATTCTGATAAGCAGAAGTTCTGCATTGTGGAGGAGAAAGTGTAAATTCATGGGCGCTCTCAGCTGCCCTAGTTCTATGCGGAAAGATGTGGAGAGGCGGCACAATTGAAGCAAGTTCCTCGGAACAATTGCTGTGAAAATATCTGTAGAATAATGCAAGGGATGCAACGTTTCTTTGTTTCTTCGTATGGATAATGTAGGAAGGTCCTGTGTGATTGCAGGGTTATTGATTAATCTAATAGCTTTATTTTGAATTTTGTCCAACTGCCTCAATGCAACCACTCCACTTCCACCCCACAGAGGTGAACAGTAATCCATCTGAGAACGCACATGACTTTTATATATCACGGCCAACTGCTCGTCAGTGAAGAATTCTCGAACTCTGTACAGGAGTCCCAGTTTTTTAGAGGCATTCTTAGCAATGCTTCTAACATAATGTGTCCAGCTCAAGTTAGTAGTTAATGTTACACCGAGAATGTCAATACTAGGGAAGTGGGAATATTTACATCATTAAAAAATATATGGGAGTCAGTGAGATTCTGTCGGTTAGAAAATTGAATGTATTTGGTTTTCTGTGCATTAAAGGAAACTAGATCCTTTTGTCCCCATCCATCAATTCTAGAAAGGTCCTGGTTCAGAGAAATTGCAGTGTTTATTTTTGAATTTATAAGATCGGGTTGGGTGAAAGAATTGGTAGATGTGAAGGAACTGTGGAGTGTTGAGTCATCTGCGTAGGAATGTATTGGATTATGAGTGGTAGATATGAGATCATTGATATGAATGAGGAACAGAATTGGGGCCAAAACTGATCCCTGGGGAACACCAGCATTTATTGAGTGAAATTGAGAATAAAGGCCATCTACCATTACACCTATGTTTCTGTTATGAAGATAAGAAGAAATTAGTGGAACTAATGATGCAAGGCCGTAGTGTGACATCTTCGATAATAAGGATTGATGCCAGACTCTATCAAATGCCTTTGATATATCCAGTGCTATTGTATGTGTTTCACCATGTTGGTCTGTAGCTTGGTTGATTTGATGCGTAAGAAGGCAAAGCATGTCTGCAGTTGATCGACATCGTCTAAAACCATATTGCCTATCACTGATTAATTTATTATTCTTAAGATGCTTAATTATGTGATTATTTAATATAATTTCAAAAACTTTACCAAGAGTGGAAGTTATAGCTATTGGTCTGTAGTTTGATGGATCTGAAGAGGCACCTTTTTTAGGAACTGGATGGATGTTTGCTTCTTTCCAGGGTACTGGGAAGCATGAGGTATGAGTACACAGACGGAAAAAATTTGCCAATACAGGAGCGAGCACCAAGGAGCAATTCTTAAGTACTATTGGAGGAATTTCATCTGGACCAGGAGCCTTAACGTAACATAAGGGAAATCTGTTCAAGGGGAGACAGTAGGCTACGAGCATGCTTGCGCTCTGCCTAGCCTCCTTGTACCTTTTATGCCGCTGCTAGACTTTATTAGTAATAAAGACAGCATTGTGTTTATTAACTTTAACTGCGTATGCTTTAGGAATTATTCACGTATTATATTAGCCTAGGTTGATGCATAGTGCACAACCCAGTTTGGCTGTTACGTTGGCTAAGGAAGTACTGTTTTGAGTGGCTATTATTAGTGCTGTCACAAAGTTGTTTCACTCCCTTGTTTTATATATATGTATCCTACTTGTTGGTGTATTTAAGATGAACGCTTTGGTGTCCTGCCCCTGCATTATTTCTGTTCTATATTCGACGAGCATCTTAGAGCATCAGACGTTTTCAGAAGATTCCATATCTGTTTGCTGTAGGACTAGACTGCCAGTGTTTTCATAGAGCATTGAAGAGTTTAGTGTTGAGTTCAGACTCACACTAAAGTTAACGTAAGCATATACTCCTTTATTAAATCTTTTTATAGTTTATTTAAGCATTGTTATTACTTGAGAGCATTTTATTAACGTAAAGTACTCCTGTTGTGAGTAGGTTTTGCCGTCACTGGAAAGCCTTTGTAGAAGTGCACTAAACCCAGTTAATTGATACCCCGTTATCCAGTAGATTAACTCTGGAGGGTTTAAGTGTTTTGTTCACCGGCGTAATAGTTCGAGGGTTTGGAATTAGCGTACCGTTGTTGCAGATATAGCCTATCTTCTAGTCCAATATTAAGTGCCCTTGTTTATTTCGTAGTGCCGGTCGTAACAAATGGCGACCTTAGTCCAGTATATAGTGAACTGAATATTGCATTTTTTTTTTTGGAGAAATCTTATTGCCATTTGGGGTTGAATTTATTTCTCGCAGTGTGGGCAGTGGACATTGTTTTGAGGATATATGGAACTTGTTGGAGTTTATTGGTGACCTAGTGTTGCACTTAAAAACATCTTCAACAAATTTTGGTGAATAAAGCTACGCGAGAGTTTGGCTACTTTTGTCTTGACTTGAGAATTTTTGTTGTTGACTCCATCATGTCACTGGACGGGTCTGAGCATAGTGAGGGCACTGTGCGAGAGACAGGCGAGAAGGTGGAGTTGTTTAACGGCGTTCGGGTGGTGAACAATGAGGAGGATGCTCGGATTTTTTTGGAGAAGCCTGTGTCGGTGGACCGGGTGTCGGGGCTGGACCGGAACGGACTGCAGTGTATAGCCACGGTCTTAGGGTTTTCTGGTACTAGCGGTTTGTCAAGAAGTGAGCTGGTTACCTGTGTGAGGTGCATGGGGGTTCGGGTGGAGCGGGAGCTGGGGCACCTTCGTCCCAGCCCCCATTCCACTCAACTCCTATCAGGGCACCCCCTCGGGGTCCGGAGCCGAGTACGTTCCCGCAGGCCGATGCCCGCTGGCGGTTGGGTATGCCTGTAGGTGACTCACGGGGTGGGTCCCCGGTAGTAGCAACACCTCTTCAAAGTTTGTCTCCCGAGATGTTGCTTGAGCTCGAGCTCGCCAAACTTAAGCAACAGACTGAGCTCGAGCAGCAGAGGGCTGAGCTCGAGCAGTGAAGGGCTGAGCTCGAGCAGCGGAAGCATGAGGCTGAGCTCGAGCAGCGGCAGCGAGAGGCTGAGCTCAGGCAGCAGCAGCAGCAGCGAGAGGCTGAGCTCAAGTATGAGTCTGCAAGGTATTGTGCCGATGTTGACCTAGAGAAAACTCGTGTGGAGGTAACGAGGAATTGGGTCGTCCAGGGGGGTCGACCCCATGACTAGTCCCTGTCGCATCTACTAAAGTTGGTTCCAGTGTTTGATGAGTCCGGAGTTACCGTACAGAATTCTTTCTCCGGTTTGAGAAAAAGTGCCGGGAGCACCAAAGGCCCGAGGAGAAGTGGGCAGCCCTTGTCTCTTCACGATTGACGGGGAAAGCACTCAAGGCGTACGATGCTTTACCCCTAGAGTCTTGTGTTGAATATGAGGAGTTGAAAGAGGCTGTCCTGAGGGCGTATGAGCTACAGCCTATAGGCTGAAGTTTAGGGCTGTTCCTAAGAGAAAGGAAAGTACTTTCCCGGAACACGCTAGAGAGCTGTCAGATGCATTTGAGAATTGGTTAAGGTCGGAGAAGGCAACTACTTTTGATGCAGTGAAGCAACTAGTGTTGTTAGAACAATTTTTCAAATGTACTGGTAGTGACTTGACTCTTAACCTGAAAGAAAAGCAACCTAAAACTCTGCAGGAGGCAGCTAAGCTGGCTGACTTCAGGTTGTCATTGATTCGTGGGTGCGGGTCTGCACAGAGAGCTGAGGCAGGTAACCAGGGGCGTATCACTCCACAACCCCCGAATTAAGGACACAACTAATTACCCATTTAAGAGTACTGGTGCCAATTTTGATCCCAAGTCGAAACCCTTCCCGTTAAATAAAGGCCAGGGCCCTTCCTCACCTCAGAGGAAGTCCATGAGCGAAGTGGAGTGTTTCAAGTGTCATGAGAAGGGGCATATTGCGCACTCATGTCCGACCACACCGCCTACAGTAGTGGTGTCACTAGTGAGCAACATCGGTGTGTCTTTGAGGTCTTCCGCGTTTGCCCGGGGTAATATGTCGGTTGCGAAGTCACAGTCGGTGCAGAAGCAGCAGGAGGGCTCGTCACCCGTCCGAGATGCTTTTTGTCGTCATAGGGGGCACGGCACTGTGAGGTGGGATGGTGTGGACCATAGGCTTAAGTTGCTGCGTGATACGGGCGCTTCGCAGACACTTATTAAGAACTTCACTGTCAAGCCTATTAACGCGGCTCGGGTTGTGGTAGTTCAAGGTATCAATGCTACGCGGTCTTACCCGCTGGTCAGAGTGGAGCTTGAGGTGGACGGTGTGACACGGGAGTTGGATGTGGGTGTTGTGGAGAAATTGCCAGTTGAGGGGGTCGACCTCCTTCTCGGTAACGACTTTGCGGTGCCTACTTCCGAGGTTCCACCCTTAGTCGTTGCCGAGAGGGCGGCCGACACGAGTAGGGAGGGGCAAGAGGGGCTCGAGAGATCTCAGTCCGCTCAGGTGTCACAGCCTAGTACCCAGGTTTCAGACCAGCGGAGGAAGGGTCGGAAGGAGAAAGTCAAGGCTGGTGGTCGGGTTGAGAGTTTGGACCCAGCGACACTCCTTGGTGACTCGGTACTTGCACCAAAATTGAGCTCCGGAGTGACCCCAGAACCTGTCCCCCGTAGTGACATGGTAGGGCGTGATGGCACTCCGCGACAGAGTAGTTCCCAGGTGCAACTAGAAGATCTTAGTCTTGAGAGTTGTGGGAACGGGGCTATTGAACTCGACGAGGACGGGGAAGCATGTCATGTGAACCTGTTATAGGAGTTTGTGAGGCGCCCACCTGAGCAGCCTACTGTCCCTGTGTTGGTCTGCAGCGGCCAAGGTGGAGAAGGAGAGTGGGGCAGGTGGAGGAAAGTTGGGATTGTCATGTCTCGGCGGAGCAGTGGGCGGGGAACACGAGTCAGGTGGCTGTGGAAGCGCTTGAGCACCTGCCTGAGCAGCAGCGTGCAGCGATCCAGGCCCTGCTCGGTTCATACCCCACTGTTTGTGCCGAGCACCCAGGCCTCACAACTCATGCGGTGCACGATGTTCCGCTGGCAGGTCACTTGGGTGTGAGTAAACCGTTGGCCTCGTTGTTTCAGTTGTTCAAGGTGGGCGACGAAGCTCTGGCTTGGTTGTCAGGTCAGGGTCGACCCATGGCTGCTAAGGGTGGTGGTCAGAATCAGGACATTGAGCAGATTGGTGAGGTTGGCTGTGGAGTGGATGCGCCCGGTCGTCGCATAGCCTCCCAATGCTGCTCTACTAGAATGCAACAGCCCTACCATAGACCGACTGTATCTGGCCGTAGCGCTGAAGGCGGTCATGCTGCACCGGCAGGTGTAGTCGCAAGGAATGCGAGGGTGCGCATGTACGGTATCGGCGGGGAAGCCTTAATTAGCACTTATGAACTGTGGGAGTGACTGCACAGGTGGTACAGATTGTCCCTCTCATGGCCTGACTGTTTTAGGGACAGAGGTGGAGAAGGAGGGAGGCTCTAGTTTAGAAACTGCGGTCCCGGCTGGGTTGTGGGAGGGCAATGAGCATGTTGTTCTTCGAGATAAGTTGCAGCCTCTTGTTCCTAAGCATCAAGAGAAGTTGTTTACTAGGCTGTGGCAGTACGTCCGCATGTTTGTTGATTCTCCAGGCCTGATGTACGGGGTAGAACCCGACATGGAGGCTGGAGACAGTGCAAGGCTCAAATTGGCTCCCTACCGTATCAATCCTGCTCGACAGCCTGTTGTAAAAGCAGAGCTGGACTACATGTTGGAAAAGGGTCTGAGGGATAAGGGATATCGTGAGTGGTCGTTGCCAGTGACTTTGCAACCTGAGTTGAGTGGCAAGATCCGTGTTTGTGTTGATTGCAAGAGTCTTGGTGCATCATCCCTGACAGACGCCTATACCTTATCCAGAGTTGACGACCCCATAGACCGCATCGGGACTGCCTCGTTTATCACTAAGGTGGAAATAGTGAAAGGTTATTGGCAGGTTCCGTTGCCGGAGAGAGCGAAGAGAAGTGCCAGCCTTGTGATGGACTGGGCAGTTTATCAGTGTCAGGTGTTGTTTTGCTGCCGGAACACGAGTTGGATGTATGGCATGTTAAGGGCACTGATAATGTCCTGGCTGATTGTTTGTCACGGGAGGGTATGTTTTAAAGAGAACCCTCGCCGTTCAGTCAGTGTTTGTTTGAGAGTGGAGAAAAATTAGGCTTGCCCCTGTAGGGCAAAGCCGCCAAAAACACTATTAAAAAATTATAAAAACCTCACATAAAAACTTTCTTTTTGATAGTATATAAGTGCAGTATGTTACAGCAAGAATCTAAGACATCCTGAGTTTTTGTCTTAGTAGGCTAGGCTTGGTGAAGCTTGCTCGTTGAGCGTAATATTATTAAGTGATACTATTATTTTGGGGAAGTGTTGTATATATTTTTTGTTTATATAATGAAGTGTTTTATGTTTGTGATTGTTCCTTGCTTTCACAACTTGGGGGAGTAGCTGGGTGAGGCAGGGTTTGTGGGCATTCTGTCTGGTCAGATGTGGCGTTTACCTGAGGTTAAAACGTCCCACATCTTGGGCGGGGTGTTACGCTGTCCAGCTTGCCAGAATGTACTCGTAACTCGCTAGCGCTCGCCAGGGCAGTGAAATGGGCTATAATAATTGTAGAACGATGCTCTTTCTTTCTTAGTATTCATGTTGTCACAGATAGATCAGTGGTGGTCTTTATTCTTGTCTGTGACACTTGGAAGTATTTTACATCATTGATAGAGTATAAGATATGTAGTGTGAATTGCAAGGAGAGAGAGCGAGAAGGAGCAGCGAGGTGGTAGTATGTGCGTGTGTATGTACGTGTGCCTCCCTCGCTCGGGCGGAGGTTCCCACGCTCGTGATTGGTCAGCTGGCCTGGCGCGTCATATGACGCCTGCTCTTCATGACGTAGTCGTCTGTGATTGGAGGCCGCTGTCCTAATAAGGTGGTGCGGGCATCTTTCCCGCCCGTCTCTTCAGAGCTTGGTATGGTGTGCTTGGTCCTAGACGTCCTTTGCAATCTGTCCCCAATCTAACCCTCTGTACTACTGTTTCTCTCTCTGAACTTCTTCTTTTTCATACTTCTTGTCTTTATTCAATTACTTATCCCTTCTGGTTCTGCATACGACTTCCATAGTCGGCCAGTCGTATTACCAGCACCAGTTCTCACATATATGTTTTGCATTAGCTTTAGGAATTATTAGAGTCATAGTCACATGGTATCATAGTATTGGGGTGCTTCTAATTATTGAGTTGTTCTTTCCTACTATTTAATGCTAGACAGTGGAGGGTATCCTTTGGTCGTTGTCTGAGTTATGTGGCAAGTCAGAGCCTGTACGACTTCGACGACGGAGCAAGGTAGCCTGTAACCCTTGTGCATATTTTTCCTTTGCGAGTGTAGCAGCGAAGGGCTTTTGCCTACTCTTGCTCGTATGCTTGCTACTTCATTTTGTTGACCTTTGTGGAGCGCCAGGGTAAGACCAGATACTTGAGATCTGGACTTACCAAGAGAGCCTCCTAGTCACTTAACGTAACATAAGGGAAATCTGTTCAAGGGGAGACAGTAGGCTACGAGCATGCTTGCGCTCTGCCTAGCCTCCTTGTACCTTTTATGCCACTGCTAGACTTTATTAGTAATAAAGACAGCATTGTGTTTATTAACTTTAACTGCGTATGCTTTAGGAATTATTCACGTATTATTTTAGCCTAGGTTGATGCATAGTGCACAACCCAGTTTGGCTGTTACGTTGGCTAAGGAAGTACTGTTTTGAGTGGCTATTATTAGTGCTGTCACAGAGTTCTTGCACTCCCTTGTTTTATATATATGTATCCTACTTGTTGGTGTATTTAAGATACACGCTTTGGTGTCCTGCCCCTGCATTATTTCTGTTCTATATTCGACGAGCATCTTAGAGCATCAGACGTTTTCAGAAGATTCCATATCTGTTTGCTGTAGGACTAGACTTCCAGTATTTTCATAGAGCATTGAAGAGTTTAGTGTTGAGTTCAGACTCACACTAAAGTTAACGTAAGCATATACTCCTTTATTAAATCTTGTTATAGTTTATTTAAGCATTGTTATTACTTGAGAGCATTTTATTAACGTAAAGTACTCCTGTTGTGAGTAGGCTTTGCCGTCACCGGAAAGCCTTTGTAGAAGTGCACTAAACCCAGTTAATTGATACCCCGTTATCCAGTAGATTAACTCTGGAGGGTTTAAGTGTTTTGTTCACCGGCGTAATAGTTCGAGGGTTTTGAATTAGCGTACCGTTGTTGCAGATATAGCCTATCTTCTAGTCCAATATTAAGTGCCCTTGTTTATTTCGTAGTGCCGGTCGTAACATGTGATATACCGTACTAAGGCTAATAAGGCATTTTGCTTTTTCATATCACTAAATACATCATACGCCAAGCTGGTACGATAATCTTCATTCATTCCATACTTCCCTTTTTATCAAGGTCTATCAAATGTTTAATCAGTCTCACCAACAACAAAAGGACAGGACGCGAAGAGCTAACGGGAGGAAAGAGCCAAAAGCCTTCTAGAAAAGGCAGGAAGCTATATAACCCAGAAAGACTTCTAAATTATATTTTTTCAGAGCCCAGAGACCGTGAACATTTCCCAGCCTTTTGTGTGAGGCCACCAGCGTTCACCTTACAGTTCTCGTAACCCTTTGACAATTGTGACGTATTTTGACAGTTTACTGGCAAAATGGGTTAAGTATCACAACGCATTTTGTTTTCTTTTACTCTGAAAATTACATACCGTACATCTGAGTGTTTTAAGATCGTTGGATAATGGGAAAAAAAAACATTTTCCGGGGTTGTACGGTAATACATTTTAACTAGGCTACTGTATAATGATGAAAACTACCTAAATCCAAAAAGAAATACCGGAACCATAGGAAAATTAGTGGTAGTTTCGGTAATATTTTCCGTAACACTTGATGGAGGTTACGTTAGCCTAGGTTAGGTTAGGTTAGAAAATGTTACTATTTTCAGAAGTTTTAATTAGCCTACTCAGATTCATTGAAGATGTTTGTAGTTGTGCCATTCTTTTCCTATTTTTCCACTTGTGCAATTTTTACCTGTGCCATTTTTACTAGTGCCATTTTTTCCTGTGCCACTTTTACCTGTGCCATATTTATATATTTGTGAATATTTTAATTGTGCCATTTTACCTGTGCCATTTCTAACTGTGCCATTTCTACCTGTGCCATGTTTACCGTGCCAATTTTACCTGTGTCATTTTTACCGTGCCATTTTTACCTGTGCCATTTATACTGTGCCATTTTTACCTGTGTAATTTTTACCGTGCCATTTCTACCTGTGCCATTTTTACCTGTGCCATTTATACCGTGCCATTTTTACCTGTGCCATTTCTACTTGTGCCATTATTGCCTAAATTCATATTCGCTACATAGTAAATAGACATCTGAAAAACAGTTCTCCCCGCTACACAGGATCTTACCCTATAATTGAAGAGGACTCCTAAAACACTTACATTTTGGGGGTCTGATTTCATAAACGTTACCATCCCATAATGCTTAAGCTATAATGTTATGTTTCCATTTACCACCGTTTTGGTATTGTAATATATGTTCGTATTCTTTAAGGGGGTGACCTGCTTTTGTTCTCTCCTTTTCTCTCTTTCTCTGGCTTGTATCCATTCGGCCCCATGCAGCCTACTGTTTTAAGACGTTTTTCCCCATCCAGCTATCGATATCGCTCGCCAGCATTGTATTCTAAAATGAGTAAAAAACGAAGTCGCAGAAGCACTGACCATAATATTTAATATGTCACTCCAACATGGATATTTACCGACCGACTGGAAGACAGCGATTATAACACCAATATTTAAAAAGGGTGACAACAAAATTACTTAATAATTACAGGTCTGTTAGCTTAACTTCCGTAATTGAAAAAATGATGGAATCAATCATTAGGGATGAAATAGTATTTTTCACCGGAAGCAACAATCTTATCACCAATAGTCAACACGGATTCAGGGCAAAGAGATCATGCCTAACGAACTTAATAGATTTTTATGATAGACTTTTCAATTTATATTACTTCACCAAAAGTCTCGACATAGTGTACTTGGACTTTCAGAAAACCTTCGACAAGGTCCCACATTCAAAATTGCTTCAGAAAGTCCAGGGATTAGGAATACAGGGCAAAACCTACGAATGGATTAAAAACTGGCTAAGTGAAAGAAAGCAGAGAGTAGTAATTAATGGTGTCGAATCATCATGGACTTCAGTGACTAGTGGAGTCCCTCAGGGTTCAGTGTTGGGACCGATTTTGTTCATAATGTACATCAATGACATTGACAATGGTATCAATAATATAGTTTCTAAATTCGCGGATAACATGAAGATAGCAAATGCAATAATTTCGGAAAGCGATAGAATCAGTCTACAAACAGATCTAAATACAATCACAGAATGGTCGGAGAATTGGCAAATGCCCTCTAATGTAAACAAATGCCAGATATTGCAAATAGGCTCAAAAAACAATAAATATGAATATCACATGAACGGGGAGAAAGCTAATAGCGTAACACAGGTAGAAGACCTAGGAATGCTTATAAATGAAAACCTAAAATCTTCAAACCAATGCACGGCAGCAGCTAATAAAGCAAACAGAGCATTAGGCTTCATCAGAAGAAATTTTCATTATCACAACACAGACATAGTTATGCCATTATATAAAAGTATAGTGAGACCGCATCTAGAATACGCTGTGCAGTTCTGGTCTCCCTACCTCATAAAGGACACTGTAAAGCTGGAATCTGTGCAGCGAAGAGCAACTAAATTGATCCCTTCTCTAAGAAATAAACCATATAATGAGAGATTAAGAGAACTCGATCTATTTTCACTTAAGAAACGGAGGATAAGAGGACAACTGATAGAGTGTTTTGAGATTGTAAAAGGATTCAGTAACATTAACCCTGATAAACTATTTAAGATAGCCAAAGAGAGTTCTACAAGAGGAAACAAGTTAAAATGAATAGGTAAGAAGGCAAACCTGGATACAACAAAACAATTCTTCACTCACAGTATAATTAGCGAGTGGAATAAGCTCCCAAATAATGTAATAGATAGTATCTCAATAGATGCATTTAAAAGAAATCTAGACTCATACCACAGAGAAATAGGGATGGAGTAGGTAATAACCAATGATTGAATGATGTGGTAGTAACGATCACTGCTTGCAGTTGAAGAGAGCTAACTGAGGAAAAAAAAAATATATATATATATGTATATGTATATGTGTGTATATATATGTATATATGTATGTATATGTGTATAAATGTATATGTGTATAAATGTAATAATACCCGGTAATAATAATAATAATAATAAACGGTTTATTAAAGAATGGCAGGCTCATGAGCTGAAAATACACATTTTACAATTTAGTGGATGAACATGAGATATACAGATATGAAAATGGTAAGCTCAGTTTACAATGTGAGTATAATATACCGGTACTTAAAATTTAAAAAAACTAAAAAACAATAATGATGCTAGTGTAAAATACAAATTATCATAAATTAACCATGAGAGTAAGTGATATACAGCACATATACACATTTATTTTACTTATATATGTACAGAACATACATATATACACATACGTACACACATACATATGCATACATATACATACATATATAAGAACATAAGAACATGCAGTAAGTGTGCACATACCCGTATACATAAACGCTCACGTTTGCACACAAACATACATACATACAAAAACTGTTCTGGTAGGGTCAGGTGAGGCTAATAATAGGAGTTAAATCCTTGGGAGAGATTAAATGAGGGAATTGGAAAAGGGTTAATGAGGCAACGGACTGTGTAGGTCAGGTAAAGCCAATTAGAATGGAATGTCAAACGTCGGAAGAGATCAAATGAGGAGTTTGAAAAGGGTAAAGGGGAAACTGCCTACAGGCACAACCGTCTAGTAAAGGCCTGCCGGCTGGTCTGGTCTGTGACGTAGTAGCCAAAGGGGCTAGGGGTGGCAAGGTTCTGGCTGGCGACCACTGGCAACCCCTCAATCTTTTAGTTTTCCTTAATGATATTTTAATTAATTCGATACTTCCGCCAGTCACTGGCCATATTATACTACTTGTACAGCGTGGTCTAAGTTCTTACAACTTTATATTGTTATTATTATTTGTTTGTGATAATAATATTATGTTGTATAGTGTTTTGACTTCTAAATTGTACATGTATCTATCATTAATATTCAATGTATGCATTAGTATTTATATTTTGTGCTTACTAATAATATATGGTAAGCTACTAGGATATTTTTTTATATTAATACTGATACTGTTGTTATGCTGAAATCTCCAGGTCCAGATTGGTCAAGACTATCATCCACACAATACACAAATTACAGTGCGCTACTCGTTCCATCACACTGTGCTGGATCCCCGCGCATGTAGGAATTCCCGGGAATGAGCGTGCAGACTTCCTCGCTAAGCAAGCGTGTCATGGTGCACCCTCTACTACTTTGCTGTGTTCGGAGGATATGCTCCCTGTCCTCCGTCGCCATGTTTATGACGCTTGGCGAGTTGAGTGGAGAGCGCAACCATTAACTGGCCACCTTCGCTCCATTAAGGATGACATACACTTGTGGCCCTCTTCAATTAATGGTTCACGTGCAGACCAAACCCTATTAACTAGATTACGTTTAGGCCACACACGCCTCACACATGGTTACCTGATGTCCACCCCTCGTGGTCCGCCACCTGAATGCCAACATTGCCATACATCATTGACTGTTTTTCACTTTCTTTGTATTTGTCCCGTCTATGCATCTGCAAGACGGAGATTCTTGCTGAACACCTCATTACATGGCATCCTCTCTGACTCAGACTCTTTCAATTTCACCCCTATTCGTCACTTCCTGAGAGCGATAAATTTATACAATGACATATAACTACTGACATATCCGTGACTTTAAACTCTGTACCACCTCCTCCACCACTAGCCTTGAGAGGGCCTAGGCCCAGTGGCCTAGTATAAAATAAAAGCATCATCAACTCAACAACAACTCCAGGTCCAGATGAGGTGTATGCCAGGGTATTAAAAGAATTCAAGGACGAATTAAGTTACCGTACCCATAAACTCACCTATTTAATAATTCACTAGCTTTAGACTTAGTTCTTGATTCATGGAAGCTTGCAAATATAATTCCGATATTTAAAAGAGGTGATAAGTCCATAGCATCAAATTACCGTCCTATTAGTCTCGCATAAGGAAATTGCTAGAATCAATTATTGCCAGGAAAATTAGAAATCACCTAGACATTTTCAAGTTAATAAAACCCTCTCAACATGGATTCACTCCAGGACGATCCTGCCTTACAAATGTACCCAGTAATATACCGGTAATTTCATTTTTACAATAGTCATGAATGAATGAATGAATGATGGCCATAGATAAGTAGGAGATTAGAGAGTTTTGTATAAAGGAAGAATAAGTTGAGGAATGGTTACGAAAATTATGATTATATTGAAAATGACTGATTGACTACATCTGTTGATAGAATTCTATACATATATTGATAGAATTATACAAGTGTTTGGAGCTTCCTCTTCTTAATTGCAGACTTGGTTTGTGTTATCAAGTTATTTTCTTTTGCACAATAATGATTTAACCCATAATTAGCGGCGAGCAACATAAGTCGAGTTAAATAAAGCTGGACTATGTGGCGGCGCTCGACATAACTCGAGTGGCAATTTCAGCACGTAATGTGGCTGAGAGAGAGAGACAAGTGGTGGCAGGAGACTAGCGAGCGTATGACTGCTCCAGACCACCGCGGCGAACCTACTGACACAAATCTCAGCTCCCTCCTCCCTCTCTCACTCGCTACATACTCAATTATGTACCGAAAGTACCGAATTACCTGCTTTTTGCACTCGCGTTGCACGGTTATTGCAAGAAAACTATCCATCATACAAGGATCGTTATGGTGTCATTCGAAAGCTCTGTTTATGCCCTTTCAGGGATAGGTACTTGTTTTACGTTCTGGGTCTTATTTAGGCATGAAAATGATCACGTAAACAGCCCTATTTTGGCTAAAAACACCCCGCTGTGCGGTACACATAAATAAACCGCATAGGCCGCTCGTAAGGTGTTAAAAGAGTATTTGAAGAAGCCCAAGTCAACATGTTTTCAACCTTTTCTGTTTCATGACTACTATCACAGAATTCATTAGGAAACAGAGCATCATCATTGGTGTGACGTCTACCAGCGTTGGCAGAATCGCCTCCCGTTAGCTGCTAGCGCTCGCCAGGGCAGTGAAATGGGCTACAGTTATCAGAGAATGTTGTTCTTTCTTTCATAGTACTTGCATTGTTACAGACAGTCCAGTGGTGGTCTTTATTTTCGTCTGTGACAACGGGAAGTATTTTATATCATGAGTAGAATATAAGATGCATTGTAGTGAAGTTGAGAGAGAGAGAGAGCGGGCAGTGTGGGGGTAGTGAGTGTTGCTTCCCTCCTCCCTCGCTCGGAGGAGTTTCCTGTCCGCGCGGGCTTTTTCCCATCTTTGATTGGCTGGTGGTTCTTGGCGCGTCATAGAGGCCTGCTGCCTTATGACGTATCGGCCTGTGATTGGCCGACCACCATGCAATTGTGGGATCCTGAGGGTCCCGAGGAGCTGCCCTCCTCAGGACAGGCTTGGCGTGCATGCTTCTAACATCCCTTTGCATACTCTCTCCCGATCACCCCCTTTACCACTATCTCTCTCTCTGACCTTCTTTTCCATTGCTCCTCACCTTTATTCAATTACTTATCCCCTTGGGTTCTGCATACGGTTTCCATAGCCATTCCATTGTATTGTATGCGCCGTCCTCTGAGATATTTACATGTACTTAGAATAGGTTTGAGGGTTCTTAGTTAGTAGAGGTTAAGAACTCGGTGTGTGTCTCCATTATTGATTTAGTGGTCTGCTCTTTGATTTAATGCTAGACTGGGATAAGGTAACTGTAGTCGTCGTCACCGATGTGTGTATGGTTTGCTTATACCTACACGACTTCGACCGGTACTGTGGTAGCCTGTATTGTCTTTTCGCTTGCATTCTTTACGAGTGCAGCATTGTGTTGACTGAGGGCGTTGGCCTGTTCCAGTTCCACACTTTGCTGCCTCTTTGCTTATCTTTTGAGGGTCGCCAGGATAGAACCAGATAATTGTGA
Source organism: Paralithodes platypus (assembly GCA_032716605.1). NCBI lineage: Eukaryota > Metazoa > Arthropoda > Malacostraca > Decapoda > Lithodidae > Paralithodes > Paralithodes platypus. Next base: position 8,736,839 of record CM064505.1, on the reverse strand, counting down.
TCTGGATCTACCCCAGTCAATTAACGTAACGTAAAGGATGCAGTCTTAAGGACATCGCTAGGCTACGAGCCTGTCTTGCTCAACCACAGTTCCTTACCTAGAGTATTCCAGCTAGACATTATTAATTGAGTAGACACTTATTAGTATTCAATATAAGCTCTTTGACATGTACGCATTATTATTCACAGCATTTATGAGTATAGGTTGTTGTTGAGTTGCACAACCATAGCAGACTGTTTCGTTGATGAGGAAGTATTTCTTTTAGTGTCGAGCATTAATGCCGTTGCGCATTTATAGTATTACCGTGTCAGCTAACATTTTATGTCCTATCTTTTAGTGTATTCAGTCTACACGTATGGTGTCCTGCCTCCTGCCTTTATATAATTTAAGATACGAGCATCTTATGAGCATCAAACTTTCTTCAGAAGTTTCCAGGTCTATGCTGTAGGACTATACTTCACTTTCTTTCAGATAGGAGTGAAGAGTTTATTGTTGTTTAGAGTAACTGTATTGAAGCATCCTTTTTATTGTATTAAATCTTGCAGTGATTTAATTGATCTTTCCATAGCTTCCCTTTTATGCATTTTAACGTAACTTGCATCTTGTTTGTTATCAGGCTATACAGTGTGGGTTAGCCTGAAGTAGAGTACATTCATGCCCAGTTAAGGATACCCCATTATTGCAGATTAACTTTGGAGGGTATAGGTGTTTTTGTTCGCCGGCATATAAGTTCGAGGGTTTGGATCTAGCGTACCATTGTTGCATAGTGCCATATTACTAGTCCAATCATTAAGTGCCCTTGTTTTATTCGTAGCCCCGGTCGTAACAAATGGCGACCTTGCCAAGTATCTTATTTTAGTAGAAACCAGGATCCAGTTGTTGATTATTGCAGTAATAACAAATAGTGCCCTTGCCTGGTATCTAAAGAAGAATTGCAGGATTGTTGGATTTTTTTTTTTTTTTTGAGGAATATTTTGGACACGAGGACTTTTTTTTTTTTGGCAACGTAGTATAGCACTTGAGTTGTCTTCGAGCATTTTATATTTTTGTGAGTGAATAGTGCTACATGAGAGTTAGGTACTTCTTTTTTTTATAAACGTTGAGAATTTTCGGTGGACACTATGTCAAACGACGGATCAATGCACAGTGAGGACACAGTACGGGAAGCAGACTCTGAGGTGCAGCAGCGGGGTTTGTTAGAAGGCATTAGAGTAATAACTAGTGAGGAGGATGCAAGGGAGTTTCTGGAGATGCCTATTACTGTTGACCGGGTGTCGGGGATTGATCGGTATGGTCTCCAGTGTTTGGCCACGGTCATGGGGCATGTTGGCACTAGCAGTATGACGAGAAGTGACCTGGTGGCCTGTGTGCTCGGTGGGGTGCGTGGGGCTTCGAGTGGAGCGGGAGCTGGGGCACCTTCGGCCCAGCCCCCATTCCACTCGCCTCCTACCATGGCGCCCCCTCGGGCTCCGGAGCCGGGTACGGTCCCGCAAGCCGATAGTCATTGGCAGCGTGGTTTGCACCTGGGTGGATCACTGGGTGGGTCTCCAATTGTTGCATCTCCTCCTCCTCAAGGTTTAACTCCAGAGATGATCTTCCAGCTCGAGATGGCTAAACTTAACCAGCAGGCTGAGCAACGAAGGCATGAGGCTGAGTTTGAGCAACGAAAGCATGAATCTGAGCTTAAGATGGCTAGGATTCAGCAGCAGCAGCGGGAAGCTGAGCTTCAGGTTGAGGCTACGAAGTACTGTGCAGACAGAGATCTTGACAAGTCTAGGGTGGAGTCGACAGGGCAGCGTTTCGGTTCTGGTAATCGAGGTCTTGAGCAGTCTTTATCGCACCTTATTAAGTTAGTCCCTGCATTTGACGAGTCGGGTGTCACCGAGTTTTTCCTGCGTTTTGAGAAGAAGTGCCGGGAGCACCAATGGCCCGAGGTTAAGTGGGCAGCCCTTGTTTCCTCTAGGTTGGTTGGCAAAGGACTCAAGGCATATGATGCATTGCCCTTGGAGTCTTGCGTCGATTATGAGGTACTGAAGGAAGCTGTTCTGCGGGCGTACGAATTACAACCAGAGACATGTAGGTTGAAGTTCTGGGGTGTTACGAAGGGTCGTGAGTGCACTTTTCTAGAACATGCCCAGGAACTGTCTGATGCATTGAGAAATTGGCTGAGGTCAGAAAAGGTGACGACGTTCGGAGAGCTTGAGCAGTTAGTCCTTCTAGAGCAATTTTTCAAGTGCACAGGCGGCGACCTGACGTTGAACCTCAAAGAGAAAAACCCTAAAACTCTACAGGAGGCAGCTGAGATGGCTGACCTTAGGCTATCGCTGATTCGTGGGTGCGGGTCTGCACAACGGAACGATGCAGGTAACAAGGGGCGCAACACTCCACCCCCCCCCCCCCCCCCCCCGAGTCAGTGATACACCATATAATAATAAAAACAAGAGCAATGATATTAAGTCTGACCATAAACCTAATACCGTCCCGTTTAAGAAGGGTCCGGGCCCTTCCCCACCTCAAGGGAAGCCCAAGGGGGAGTTAGAGTGTGTTCATTGTCACAAAAAGGGGCATTTTGCACAATCCTGTCCTAGCAAGCTACCTACAGCAGTCGTGTCTTTGGCTCGCAACATTGGAGTGTCTCTGAAGTCGTCTGCGTTTGCCCGGGGTAAATGTTCAGAGGCTGGAGCACAGCCAGTGAAGAAGTGTTCGAAAGGCTTGACACCTGTCCGTGAAGTTTTTTGTGACCATAGAGGGCGCGGCTGCGTGAGTTGGGCTGGTTGCAAGCATGGAGTAGAATTTTTGCGTGATACGGGTGCTTCCCAGACATTGATGAAAAACTTTACAGGCAAACCTATAAACGCGGCACGAGTAGTTGTGGTGCAAGGTATCAATGCTACACGGTCATACCTGTTGGTCCGAGTGGAGCTGGAGGTAGAAGGTGTGACACGAGAGTTGGATGTCGGAATCGTGGAGAAACTGCCAGTAGAGGGCGTCGACCTTCTTCTCGGCAATGACTTTGCGGTGCCTACTTCTGAAGTGCCACCCCTAGTCGTTGCCGAGAGGGCGGCCGACGTGAGTAGGGAGGGGCAGGAGTTGGTCGAGAGGTGTCAACTAAAGCAGATGGCGTGTGTTGTCACCCGTTCTCGTGCATCCAAAGTGTCACTGCCTATTCCTCAGTCTCTAGACCAGCGGAGGAACGGTCGAAAGGAGAAGGCTAAAGTTGGGGAAAGTTTTGAGAGTTTTGAACCAGCGGCTCTCCTTGGCGACTCAGTATTAGCACCTATGTTAAGGTCCGGTGTGGCCCCAGGACCTGCCACACTTGTTGAGGAGGAAGGGCGTGTGAAAACTCCGAGACAGCACCGTTACTCTCAAAAGCAGGATAGGGTCGAACAGTCTAGTACCGGGGGAGGCCATAAGTTGCTCCGGGAGCATCTCGATAAATTGGCTCCTTCGGATATCTGTCGGCTGCAGTTGGGTGATCCTGAGCTTCAGAAGTGCAGTAACGGTGCAATCGAACTAGAGGAGGACGGGGATGCAAACCCGGGGGACTTCTTTCGTGTAGGGGGTATTTTGTACAGGCGTTTTCTAGATCCCAGATGGAGTTGGGAGGGTGGGTCGAGAGTGGTTGACCAGTTGGTAGTGCCTCGTGTGTGCCGTGATAGCCTGCTGAGGTTGGCACATGATGTACCGTTGGCAGGGCATTTGGGTGTACGTAAGACGGTAGCAGCATTGGCGAAATTGTTTTGGTGGCCAGGGATGAAGGCACATGTTGCGTCATGGGTGGCAATGTGCAGTACCTGCCAGACAGTAGGTAAACCAAACCAGTGTATTCCCAAGGCTCCGTTGCACCCTATTCCTGTTATCGGGCCACCATTCAGTAAGGTCATAATCGACATGGTTGGCCCTCTACCCCCTACTAGTGCAGGCAACAAGTACCTCCTCACCATTATGGATGTTGCCACTCGTTATTCGGACGCATACCCCATGCGAAATGGTACTGCTAAGACTGTTGTTCGTAACTTGCTATTGTACTGCTCTAGGTACGGGTACCCGCAGGAATTGCAGTCGGACCAGGGATCCAACTTTACTTCTAACCTTTTTAAACAGACCATGCAGCAGCACGGTGTTAGTACCGTTGTCTCTTCAGCCTACCACCCAGAGAGTCAGGGGGTGTTGGAGAGGTGGCACTCGACTCTCAAGAGCATGCTGCGGTGGTTTTGTGCTGAGAATGGTAAAGATTGCGATCTGGGGTTGCCCTATGTATTATTCGCTGCTCGGGAGGTACCTGGTGCAAGCCTAGGGTTTAGTCCCAATGAGCTCGTCTTTGGAGATCAGGTCAGAGGGCCCCTCAACATGGTTAGAGAAATTTGGGAGGGCACAGCAAAACCATGTTCCATGTTAAAGTATGTCCTCGAGAGCAGAGAGAGAATGCTGAGAAGCCTTGAGTTGGCAGGTAGGAATTTGGTAAGGTCTCAAGCATTGATGAAGGACAGGTACGATGAGAAGACAAAACTCCGGGAGTTTAAGGTGGGGCAGGAGGTGTTGATTTTGTTACCTCTGCCCGGTCATCCGTTGTCTGCTAAGTACGCTGGTCCCAATAAGGTGGTAAAGAAGATCTCTGACCTAGACTATCTTGTGGCTACTCCAGACAGGCGTAAGAAGAGCCAGCTGTGCCATGTGAATCTGGTAAAGGAGTTTGTGAGGCGACCCCCTGAGCCTCTCGCTGTCCCGGTGTTGACTTGCAGCGGTCATGGAGGAGAAGGAGTGAGGGACAGTGAAGCTCAGGTGGAAGATAACTGGGAGTGTCATGTCTCTGCAGACCAGTGGGCGGGGAACTCCAGACAGGTGGCTGACGAGGCTCTAGTGCACCTGCCTGAGCAACAGCGTGTAGCCGTGCAGCGCCTGTTTGATTCATACCCCACTGTGTTCGCAGAGTATCCAGGCCTCACAACTTGGGTGGTGCATGACGTAGACGTGGAAGATCACCCCCCCTTTAAATCAGTACCCTACAGAATTCCACCCATTAAACTCCCACCCTCAGAGCGGAGTTAGAGTATATGTTAGAACGGGGGTTGATTGAGAAGGGGGCAGTTAGGTGGACATCTCCTGTCACTCTGCAGCCCAAGCCTGACGGGAAAGTTCGCTTCTGCATTGACTTTCGGAGATTGAACGAGTTGACTCCCACCAATGCTTATCCCCTTCCCCGTGTTGACGATAGCGTAGACAAGATTGGTAAGGCACAGTTTCTAACTAAGGTAGATCTAGTGAAAGGCTACTGGCAGGTGCCCTTGTCTGAGCGGGCGAAGGGGGTATGCGGGTTTGTGGTTGATGGGAACACCTACCGTTGCAATGTGATGCCGTATGGTCTTAAAAATGCCCCAGCAACCTTCCAGAGTCTTATGAATGAGTTAGTAGCTGACATCCCTAACTGCACTGTCTACCTAAATGACGTTATAATATACAATGACAACTTTGAGAGTCATTGTGAGCACATAGAAGCCTTGTTTCGGAAGCTTAGTGAGGCCAGCTTGGTGGTTAATCTGGGCAAGTGCGACTTTGTCCGGGCAACTGTGCAATATCTTGGGTTTGTGGTCGGGTTAGGCCAGGTGTGGCCCCCCCAAAACAAGATACAGGCTATTAACCAGTTCCCCAGGCCGTCCACTAAGCGGCAGATCATGAGATTTTTAGGCATGATCGGTTACTATCGCCGCTTCATTCGGGGTTATTCTACTGTGTTAGCTCCTCTGACAGATTTACTAGCAAAAGACAAAAAGTTCAAGTGGGCACCTGAGTGTGAAAGGGCTTTTTCGCTGGTCAAGCACCTATTATGCACTCACCCAATCCTCAGGGCTCCTGACTTTGAAAGACCATTCCAGCTGACAATGGATGCTAGCGGTGTAGGGGCTGGTGCCGTCTTAATGCAGACAGACGAGGAAGGTTTGGAGCATCCAGTCAGTTTCTTTTCCAAGAAGTTTAATTCCGCTCAGAAAAACTACTCTGTGGTAGAGAAAGAACTGCTGGCAATAGTGATGGCGCTCAGGCACTTTGAAGTATATGTTCCTGCCTACGGGCCAGTCGTGGTGATTTACACCGACCACCACCCTCTTAAATTTCTGAACCAATTCCACAACCGGAATATGAGGCTGACACGTTGGTCACTCATGTTGCAAGAATACAATCTAGACATTCGCCATATTGCCGGTTGTGAGAATGTGATTGCAGACCGTTTGTCGAGGGTGGAGGATCCGACGTAGATCACCACAGGTGTGTGGGTTTGAGTGGAGAAAAACCAGGCTTGCCCCTGTAGAGCAGCCGTCAAAAACAACATTAAAATTAAATAAAAAAATCACATAAAAACTCTTTCTTTTTTTATAGTTAATTGTAAGTTGCCAATGTTATACCTAAAGTCCTAAGTTGAACCTGTCTTTCACTTAGTAGGCTGGGCTCTGTGAAGCTCGCTCTGGGAGCGTAGCAGGCTAAAATTATACTATTATGTTTGGGAGGGGTTATAAGATTTTCTTTATGCTAAAATGTTGTTTTATTTAAGATTGAGCTTTGCATTTCATTTCTGGTGGAGTGGCTGGTTGTGGCGGGTCTTGTCGGCATTCTGCCTTGTCAGATATGGTGCTCGCCTAATGTTGAGCGTCCCATATCTTGGGCGGGGTGTGATGCCTACCAGCGTTGGCAGAATCGCCTACCGTTAGCCGCTAGCGCTCGCCAGGGCAGTGAAATGGGCTACAGTTATTAGAAAATGTTGTTCTTTCCTTCATAGTACTTGCATTGTTACAGACAGTCCAGTGGTGGTCTTTATTTTCGTCTGTGACAACGGGAAGTATTTTATATCAGGAGTAGAATATAAGATGCATTGTAGTGAAGTTGAGAGAGAGAGCGAGCGGGCAGCGTGGGGGTAGTGAGTGTTGCTTCCCTCCTCCCTCCTCCCTCGCTCGGAGGAGTTTCCCGCCCGCGCGGGCTTTTTCCCGTCTTTGATTGGCTGGTGGTTCTTGGCGCGTCATAGAGGCCTGCTGCCTTGTGACGTATCGGCCTGTGATTGGCCGACCACCATGCCTTTGTGGGATCCTGAGGGTCCCGAGGAGCTGCCCTCCTCAGGATAGGCTTGGCGTGCATGCTTTTAACATCCCTTTGCATACTCTCTCCCGATCACTCCCTTTATCACTATCTCTCTCTCTGACCTTCTTCTTTTCCATTGCTCCTCACATTTATTCAATTACTTATCCCCTTGGGTTCTGCATACGGTTTCCATAGCCGGCCCATTGTATTGCATGCGCCGTCTTCTGAGATTATTTACATATACTTAGAATAGGTTTGAGGGTTCTTAGTTAGTAGAGGTTAAGAACTCGGTGTGTGTCTCCATTATTGATTTAGTGGTCTGCTCTTTGATTTAATGCTAGACTGGGATAAGGTAACTGTAGTCGTTGTCACCGATGTGTGTATGGTTTGCTTATACCTACACGACTTCGACCGGTACTGTGGTAGCCTGTATTGTCTTTTCGCTTGCGTTCTTTACGAGTGCAGCATTGTGCTGACTAAGGGCGTTGGCCTGTTCCAGTTCCACACTTTGCTGCCTCTTTGCTTATCTTTTGAGGGTCGCCAGGATAGAACCAGATACTTGTGATCTGGATATATCAAGAGAGCACCCCAGTCAATTAACGTAACGTAAAGGATGCAGTCTTAAGGACATCGCTAGGCTACGAGCCAGTCTTGCTCAACCACAGTTCCTTACCTAGAGTATTCCAGCTAGACATTATTAATTGAGTAGACACTTATTAGTATTCAATATAAGCTCTTTGATATGTACGCATTATTATTCACAGCATTTATGAGTCTAGATTGTTGTTGAGTTGCACAACCATAGCAGACTGTTTCGTTGATGAGGAAGTATTTCTTTTAGTGCCGAGCATTACTGCCGTTGCGCATTTATAGTATTCCCGTGTCAGTTAATATTATATGTCCTATCTTTTAGTGTATTCAGTCTACACGTATGGTGTCCTGCCTCCTGCCTTTATATAATTTAAGATACGAGCATCTTATGAGCATCAGACTTCCTTCAGAAGTTTCCAGGTCTATGCTGTAGGACTATACTTCACTTTCTTTCAGATAGGAGTGAAGAGTTTATTGTTGTTTAGAGTAACTGTATTGAAGCATCCTTTTTATTGTATTAAATCTTGCAGTGATTTAATTGATCTTTCCATAGCTTCCCTTTTATGCATTTTAACGTAACTTGCATCTTGTTTGTTATCAGGCTATACCAGTGTGGGTTAGCCTGAAGTAGAGTACATATATGCCCAGTTAAGGATACCCCGTTATCGCAGATTAACTTTGGAGGGTATAGGTGTTTTTGTTCGCCGGCATATAAATTCGAAGACTTGGATCTAGCGTACCGTTGTTGCATAATGCCATATTACTCGTCCAATCATTAAGTGCCCTTGTTTTATTCGTAGCCCCGGTCGTAACATTGGCAAGAGCTTGCATTGTTAACTTCATTGCCAATTTCCACTGATTAAGTTAAGTATGTTAAACACATACAATAGCACTGGATATATCAAAGGCATTTGATAGAGTCTGGCAACAATCCTTATTGTCGAAGATGTCACACTACGGCCTTGCATCATTAGTTCCACTAATTTCTTCTTATCTTCTTAACAGAAAAATATATGTAATGGTAGATGGCATTTATTCTCAATTTCACTTAATAAATGCTGGTGTTCCCCAGGAATCAGTTTTGGCCCCAACTCTGTTCCTCATTCATATCAATGATCTCATATCTACCACTCATAATCCAATACATTCCTACGCAGATGACTCAACACTCCACAGTTCCTTCACATTTACCAATTCTTTCACCCAACCCGATCTTACAAATTCAAAAATAAACACTGCAATTTCTCTGAACCAGGACCTTTCTAGAATTAATGAATGGGGACAAAAGAATCTAGTTTCCTTTAATGCACAGAAAACCAAGTACATTCAATTTTCTAACCGACAGAATCTCACTGACTCCCATATATAATTTAATGATGTAAATATTCCCACTTCCCCTAGTATTGACATTCTCGGTGTAACATTAACTACTAGCCTGAGCTGGACACATTATGTTAGAAGCATTGCTAAGAATGCCTCTAAAAAACTGGGACTCCTGTACAGAGTTCGAGAATTCTTCACTGACGAGCAGTTGGCCGTAATATATAAAAGTCATGTGCGTTCTCAGATGGATTACTGTTCACCTCTGTGGAGTGGAAGTGGAGTGGTTGCATTGAGGCAGTTGGACAAAATTCAAAATAAAGCTATTAGATTAATCAATAACCCTGCAATCACACAGGACCTTCCTACATTATCCATACGAAGAAACGTTGCATCCCTTGCATTATTCTACAGATATTTTCACAGCAATAGTTCCGAGGAACTTGCTTCAATTGTGCCGCCTCTCCACATCTTTCCCCGTAGAACTAGGGCAGCTGAGAGCGCCCATGAATTTACACTTTCTCCTCCACAATGAGGAACTTCTGCTTATCAAAATTAATTTATCCCTAGAACTACTACTCTTTGGAATTCACTTCCCTCGAGTTGCTTTCCACAAACTTACAATCTACAAAAGTTTAAATCCAGTTGTTACAAACATTTTATGAATGGAGGATGCCTTTAGGCACATGGATCTTTTTTGTTTTACCTGTGTTTTTTCCTTCCTCCGTTCATTGTCTCAAAAAAAAAAAAAAAAATTGGGAAAGGGGCATAAGGGTGGTGAGAGCTTCCTCGTACCCTGGATATGTGCCACCCAGGATGTATGTATATGTGCGTGTGTGTGTATGTACCGTGTATATTATTACAGGTGAAGGTTTGCATGCAATTTTGTTTTCATTTCTAACTTTCTATAAATTCCTTCAGGCGGTTTCCAAGATCTGCAAGGTTATTCACTTCCAACTGCCTTCATGTACGGCAATTGCCGGAGGGAACGGAGGGTGGGGAGAGAGCCTTCTTCTTTGCTATCCTTTCCTTCCACTGTCCTTTATTCTCGGGTTAGTATCTCTACTAGAATTAAGTCCTGACCACCTCGCTGGGATCGTAAGGTCTGTGTGATCAGTGTATCTATGTAAATCTATGTACATATCTCTCTCTCTCTCTCTCTCTCTCTCTCTCTCTCTCTCTCTCTCTCTCTTTTGTTGCACTGATAGGCAATTTAACTCACAATCGATTACAGAAATTTGCATTAGAGATTGCCATTGACAAAGCAAGGTTTCGACATTTTCTCTGGGTAAAAGGTCTATGGAATTGGATTTGCATTAGTTTGGAGAGGGTACTGAGTGGTGTTGGGGGAGAGAGAGAAATTGGAGTACTTGGATATAAAATAGTTAAATGGATATAGAATGGTTATTGTCTTATGGATTACTTGATTAATCATCATATATCATAATATGAATATATAATTATAAATACTGTATATATATATATATATATATATATATATATATATATATATATATATATAATACAATGTTAATTAACACCAAAACCAATATAAAATACATAAGAGAACTACCCTTACCTCAGTAAACAGCAACCACAGTAAGACTAAACAGTAATAAGAAACTCATGTTTACGTTACCTAACCTATCATTCAAACATGGTTTTCTTATTTCTGTTTAGTCTTACTGTGGTTGCCGTTTATTGAGGTGAGGGTAGTTCTTTCTTATATGTTTTATATTGGTTTTGGTGTTAATTCATATTGTATTAAACTTAGTTTTTAGATCCACTTTAATTATATATATATATATATATATATATATATATATATATACTGTATATATATCCTCTATAAGTTAAATATTTGTCGATATTGTTTGTGCTGTTGTCTGTGGTAACTATATTTGCTAGTGTTAGTGTTTGTGTTGTTGTTTGTGGTAGCATAATTTACATAACATAATTTACATAATAATTGTTGATAATTCAGTCTGTGAGGTCCACACCAAACAAGGCAGACATTGGCTGCCCGTATGGTAACCTGATATTGTTGGTACCATAGACGGTACAGTACAAAAACGTTCTCTTGGTCTGGGCTCCGGTATCTTTGTTTACGTAAGGTTCAACACGGTTCACCACACAGCGACTTTCACCAACCTGGCAACCATTCGCCAATATTGTACATTTATGTACCGGTAACGTGATTGAAGTTTATTATGATCGCCAAACTAATTGGTCGAACGTTATAAAATCTGATAACTAATGGGGCTAAACATGAGAAAGAAGGGAGACCATACAAGCTACACATCTCTCCTTAAGGGGGGTGACCTGCTTTTTTCTCTCTTTCTCTGGCTTGTATCCATTCGGACCCATTTAGCCTACTGTTTTAAGACGTTTATCCCCATCCAGGTGTCGATTTCTTCCTGGCGAGAGATCGGAAGCCAGCATTGTATGAAGAAATCCGGCTTCGCCGGAGACATTTATCTATCGCAAAATGTAAAAAATTTAGCCTGCTGTTAAAAACATTTAAAAGAATATGATGGCTCGCTACCGCTCGGTAGGAAAAAATCAAATCCTGGGTGGGGATAAGCGTCTTAAGACAGTAGGCTGAATGGGGCCGAATAGATACAACCCAGAGAGAGAGAGAGAGGGAGAAAGAGAGAACCCCATTTAGGGCTAGGGTTTCACGGTGGGAAGGGTTAAGAATACTTCCATAACCCTCAGCCCACCTTTGGTTACGGTAATTTGCATAACTTTCTATCAATTCAATTTTAGCATTACAATGGAACAGGCTGACTCCACCCACCACTGCCTATTCCTTTCCATACAAGTGAAATATAATGTCCTCACAGCGGTATTCTAAAGGGGGGATGGGCGTATTTATTTGTTCATGTACTGTATGTATCTTATAATTATTTGTTTTGTTTCCTCCCTATCAAGCTAAAAAACAAAAACAAAAAAACACAAACACAAACACACTTATATATACAGTACAGTATATATATATATATATATATATATATATACAGTATATATATATATATATATATATATATATATATATATATATATGTATATACAGTACATGCAGTATATATATATATATATATATATATATATATATATATATATATATATACTGTAAATATATATATATATATATATATATATATATACTGTACATGCAGTATATATATATATATATATATACAGTACATGCAGTATATATCATCAAATATGTGTTATCTTGCTTTTGCCTGCCCTCATTTCTATTATCTACTGTAATCTTGAACAATAAATCCATGAATTAGGCGGATCAACTTTGTGCAAGATAAGAACGTTATAACTCTTTTAGGTGTCTTTTCCGGGTCTTCTTTTCACTACAAAAGCTTGGAAATTTGAATTTGTCTGGCTATAGTCTGTTATTTTCCCGGGAAATTCGAAGATGTCTCGCTCTAGTCTGCTATTTTCCCAGTAAATTTGAAGATGTCTCACTATACTCTTCTATTTTCCCAGCAAATTTGAAGATGTCTCGCTCTAGTCTGCTATTTTCCCAGCAAATTTGAAGATGTCTCACTATACTCTTCTATTTTCCCAGTAAATTTGAAGATGTCTGGCTATAGTCAGTTATTTCCCCGGGAAATTTGAAGATGTCTCGCTATAGTCAGTTATTTTCCCAGTGAATTTGAAGATGTCTCGCTCTAGTCTGATATTTTCCCAGCAAATTTGAAGATGTCTCACTATACTCTTCTATTTTCCCAGTAAATTTGAAGATGTCTGGCTATAGTCAGTTATTTTCCCGGGAAATTTGAAGATGTCTCGCTATAGTCTGCTATTTTCCCGGTAAATTTGAAGATGTCTCGCTATAGTCTATTATTTTCCCGGTAAATTTGAAGATGTCTCGCTATAGTCTATTATTTTCCCTGTAAATTTGAAGATGTCTCGCTATATTCTGCTATTTTCCCGGTAAATTTGAAGATGTCTCGCTATACTCTTCTATTTTCCCAGTAAATTTGAAGATGTCTCGCTATAGTCAGTTATTTTCCCGGGAAATTTGAAGATGTCTCGCTATAGTCTGCTATTTTCCCGGTAAATTTGAAGATGTCTCGCTATAGTCTGTTATTTTCCTGGGAAATGTGAAGATATCTCGCTATACTCTATTATTTTCCCGGTAAATTTGAATATTTTCACGATAATCTATTATGTTCCCGGTAAATGTTTATGATATGTTGTTATGTTATGGTAAATTGTCATGACACCATCTGGATTACTCAGCTATTACGTAGATTTGTTAGCAAAATATTTAGTAATAATTTATTTACCATTATTTATTATTATCTATTATTATATTTAGTTATAATTGATTTACCATTATTTATTATTATCTATTATTATGTTTAGTTATAATTTATTTACCATTATTTATTATTATCTATTATTATTTTTAGTTATAATTTATTTACCATTATTTATTATTATCTATTATTATGTTTAGTTATAATTTATTTACCATTATTTATTATTATTTATTATTATTTTTAGTTATAAATTATTTACCATTATTTATTATTATCTATTATTATATTTAGTTATAATTTATTTACCATTATTTATTATTATCTATTATTATGTTTAGTTATAATTTATTTACCATTATTTATTATTATCTATTATTATGTTTTCTACTGAATAATGAACACATTTAGGGAAGGCGTATTTGTTAAAGGGGTAGTGGTTATTTTTTTGGTTTAAGTATTTATCTATTTATCTATTGTTTTGTTTCCTCAATAGACGTCCATCAAGCTTTAAAAAACACTTCCTAGAACCTCCTTTCCAAATATATTTGTTAATTTTTCCTCCTAAAATTACAGGCTCGCTCTCACTCGCCAGGAAAACATCAACACCTAAACGGCACGAAATGTCTTAATATTGACAAAGAAATGAGGCGAAAGGTCTCAAAATCGCCGAACTAATGGAAGGAACGTCTTAAAATATCAAAACTAATGGGGCTAAACATGAGGGTGAAGGGGGTCCAGAAACCCCCCCCCCCCCCTTAAAATCTAAGAGCCAAAACAATTAAAATCCTTAACCCATTCTGTACCAAGGATGTCCTTTTCATCATACTCTGGCAACTATAAAATGATTTTATTCAGCTTAGGAAGGACCTCTAGCAATCATAACGCTTCAAACTATCTCAACCAACCCTTTTAACTACCACAGATCCTTTTTAACCGTCATAATATCGTCAAAATATAGCTAGAATTGCTGGTACTCAAAGGGTTAACCCCTTCTGTACCGGCGCCGTCCTTCAACTGTATGCTGGCTACTATTAGACGAATATATTCAGCTTTAAAAGAGCCTACAGCAATTAAGAGGCTTCCAGCTATCTCACTTAACCCTTTTTACTACCACAGATCCTTCTTAAACTGCACAAAATCGTCAAAATATAACTAGAATTTAATTAATAAGACGTCGCTGGTACAGAAGGGGTTAACGCTTTGAAGATTATGACGCATGTTGACACTATATTCTGGCTATCAGTAGACGATTATATGCAGCTTAGGAAGGATCGGTGGGATATGAAAAGGGTGAAGACTATCTCAATCAACCGTCTGACTTCCATATACCCTATCATTAGACGATTTTATTCGGCTTAGGAAGGATTTGTGGGAATTAAAGGTGTGAAGACCATCTCAATCAACCCTCTGACTTCCATACACCCTTCCTAATCTGAATAACATCCTCTAATAATAACCAGGAAACAGCAAAGAAAGTGCGTCATCAATCCTGAGAGGGCTTTATGCAGCTTAGGCAGGATCTGTGGTAGTCATAAGGGTTGATTGAGATAGTTCCAAGCGTGTTAATGGCTAGAGATCCTTCCTTAAGGGGAGATGGTTCGTTTTTCTGGACCTCCTTTTCCCTCATTCTTAGCCCCATTAGTTTTGAGGTTTTAAGACATTCTTTCCATTAGTTTGGCAATTTTGAGACCTTTCGACCCATTGCTTTGTTAATATTAGCACCTTTCGTGCCATTTAGGTGTCGATTGTTTCCTGGCGAGCGATAGTGAGCCTGTAACTTTAGGCCGAGACATTTTTCCACCGAAAAATGTACTAATTTATCTTGAAGGGTGGGTCTATTGGGTGTTTTTTTTAAGCTTGATGGAGATCTAGCGAGGAAACTAAAAAAAGATAAAATAACTAAATCAATATACCGACCAGAAATATTAGATGGATTAGTAGTAGCCAGCATGAAATATATAGGATGTGTTGGTACAGAAGGGGTTATATCGTAAGCTATGCCATTCAGGAAGTAACGATAGAGGTGGAAATAAAAAGCTCTCGTGTGATATCGGCTTAATCTATAGCGTATTTATTATGCTGTTCCGGTGTGATAAAAGGGGAGTAGGGTCGTTTTTCTGGTTCCCCTTCTTCCTCATGTTTAGTCCCATTAGTTTCCCGACGTTATGAAGTTCGGCTCATTAGTTTGGCGATTTTAAGACTGTTCGCCCCATTTCTCTGTCAATATTAAGACTGTTCATGTAATTTAAGTTTCGATTTTTTCCTGGCGAGCGATAACGAGCCTGTAATTTAAGAGAAATCGGCCTTCGGCCGAGAAATGTTTCTATCGAAAAATTTACAAATTTATCTTGAACGATGGAGGTCTAGGGCTGAAAATAAAGAATATTAACAATAAATACATACAGTATATATAAATTAGCAATTGAACACACCCATCCCTCCTTAGAACGTAAGGAAGTGACGCTAGAGGTGGAAATAAATAGCACCTGTGTGATATGGGCTTAATCTTGTTTAATTATATTTTACCGGTTTGATAACATTTCTTAACTGAATAAGATCGATTAGTAGTAGCCAGAATATAACGAAAACAATGTAGTGGTACAAAAGGGGTTAAGGGGGGATGGCCGTATTTATTTGCTCATTTATGTATTTCGTGTTTTATATATCTAGGAGGAACGATAAGCAGGAGTGGAGGTATGGAAATGGAGGTAAAACAGAGAGTGTGTGAAGGAAGGAAAGTTTTCGGAGCAATGGGAAGTATGTGGAAGACGAGAAATCTCGGAATGAAAGTAAAAAGTGAAGTGTATCAAGGAATTGTTGTGCCAACAGTGATGTATGGGGCTGAGACATGGGCTCTGAAGAAAAAGGAGAGAAAAAATCTGAATGTGGTGGAGATGAGCTGCTTGAGGAGTATGTGTGGAGTTACGCGTAGAGACGGATTGAGGAATGAAGAGATACGTAGGAGAGTGTGGCAGCAGGAACATTTGTCAGCGAGCGTGGACAGAAGGGTGCTGAGCTGGTATGGTCATGTTGAACGAATGGGAGATGAAAGGCTTACAAAGAGAATATATGAGTCAGATACAAGGGGAGATATAAGGGCAGGAAGACCCCCATTGAGATGGAGAGACTGTGTAAAACAAGCTTTGGATGATAGAGGAATGACTCTAGATCAGGCAAAGGAAGTGGTAATAAACAGGAATAAATGGAGAATGCTTGTGAATAGTTGGGTGAACACGTGGTCATTTGGGGGAAGGGGTCGGGCGCAAGTTGGACTAGATAATAGTCCATCAGGCACCTGGCCCGGGGGCATATTTCCAAAGTAAAGACTAGTATATATCATAGGCTAAATTAGGACCAATCACAGCTCGAGTTTACCCTAGGATGACTATTACCAAGTCAGATGACTAACTTCAACCCTGGACAGACAACATTGTATCACTAAGTCATGATAATATAACTACAAAGAGATAGGAAATTGTTATAATAATACCCTCGGTACCAGTACTTTAAATTATGCAAATAAATATATCCCATTATGTTTTACGATAGTAAGAGTTAAAGCGTATCTGGGAACAGTGTTTAGTCCCTTGCCCAGTATAGCGATCATTCGACATTCAGTGTATTACTTGTTACTTGTTACTTGTAGTTATGATTCTCGGCCGCACTCCATCGCTTTCACGACGCTCGTCGCAGCCGCCTTCACATATTCTAGCACTTGAATTCAGGCTTTATGGTCTTGTCTTCGAAGTCATAGCACTCAGTGAATATGTGCATCTTCAATCTCTTCTTAAAAATCTCAAAATTTTCACTGTTCTTGACATTTTCAGGCAGTTTATTGTAGAGCCGCGGAGTACTCTTTTCAAAGGCTCGAAATCCAAATTCAAAAATACTTTGTGGCTCTTCCAGCCTGTGTAGTTCCACACTGTGTCTCAATGTCATGGCAGTATCTACGTGGAAATCTTTTAATAGATCCCTTATATATCCTGGTTTTCCAAACTTCAATGCTTGATATGTCATAACACACAATTTGTAAACAATTCTTGCCTTAATTGGTAACCAGTGTAAATCTATTCTCTCCCGACGAGGTAGACCCTTTATTAATCTTGCAGCCCTATTCATAATAAGTTGTAACTTCCTCAATTGATAATTTGGAAGACGATAGTAGAGTGAGTTACAATAATCCAACTTACTTATAACATGGTTATGAACGAGCATCCTGGTGATTTTTTCATCGAGATACTTTCTCACAAAGGCAATGTTCCTCAGATGATACCCAGATATTCTCAAAACCTGATGAATTTGACCTTTGAATGATAAATTGCAGTCTATCATCACTCCCAAGTCCTTCACTGCGTTACTTACTTCCATAACATTACCGTTGATTCGAAGTCTAGAAATATCCAGCCTCCTGGGATCGTTTTTTCTTCCAACAATTAAACATTGAGTTTTATTCTAATTTAGTTTCAACTGCTTAGACTCCATCCATCTGCTGACGTCCGCCATTATTCTGCTCAACATTTCTTCAGTGTTAACTACATTCCTCAGTGTCATGTAGAACTGGGTATCGTCTGCAAACAGTTTAAAACTAACTCCATATTTCTCAAGCAAAAGTGATAGTTCAATTATATATATGCAAAACAGAATTGGGCCCAGTGCACTTCCCTGGGGGACGCCCCTTTCTAAACGTTTCATATCAGAGAACGATCTTCCTATTTGTACGCAGTATGTTCTATCTTCAAGATAACTTCTCAGGTAATTCAATGCATTACCATCTATGCCAATAGTTCTGCAGTCCTTCAGCAATAAATCATGCACAACTGTATCAAATGCAGCACTTAGATCAAGCAGGATAAAAACACCACACTTTCCTTCATCCATCAATACAAGTAAATCACATCGTTGTTTCAGTGGAGTAAAGTCTCCTATAGGCAGACTGACTGTCAGGAAAAACTCGCACTTTCTGCAGGTGATTCAGCAACTGGTCTAATATTACATTCACGATTATCTTAAACAAAAATGTCAAGTTGGGTACTGGTCGAAAAGAACTAAGGCACTGAGCATCCAATTTACCTTTTACTATAGGCTTCACAATCACCCTCTTCTCAGACTCGGGAAAAACAATAGTTTCAATACTTCGATTTACAATATCTAGTAATATATCCAAAATACCATCGAAATTTTTACTATGAACTATATCACTCACAGGTAAAGGATCATTTTCACAATACGTATGTTTCACTCTATGTACAATAGATTTTACCACACTACGGTCGACTGTCCGAAAACATGATACCGTAACTTATTCTCTGGAACTTGACTGGCTAAAGACGGTCCTTGCACGCCGCTTGCTCTAAAGTTTTCAACAATATTCCTAATCTTATTGTCAAAGAAGTCTAAAAATTTATTTGTTAGCACTGTATCTGAAAACCCCTCAGGTAACTTATTTTTGTTTTGTTTCCCGTCAAATTATCTAGTACTGTATATAACTTATTAATATTTGTTCCCGCCTCCATGGTCTTTTGTCTATAATATTCACGTTTCCTTTTTACTATAAGTCTATTCTCTTGATTTCTTGCGTCTTGTTAGTCTCTTCTAGCCATATCTGTCCGGAGCCTCCTACGCCATAGTCTTTCTCTTTTCTTTTTTTCCCTTTTCGCTCGTAATATTTCGGCATTAAACCACGGCGCCTTAATACTAGATATCCTATTATAATAGACACCTATTACTATTTCAATATAATACAACCATAGACAATGCCATTACATATTATTTGAATATGATAATTATAAAGTTCTCCACTATATATTTAACATGAACAATACTATTAACGATAAATATAAGCTAGGTTAAGTATGGATTATTGTTACAGTTCTGTAATTCGAAATTCATTGTATTGATTGATTGACTGACTAGTAAGAGATACTTACACCCTGATAGGGACAGATAGTCAGCTTCTTTGTTAAAAGCACCCCAATACAGCATTATCACTCCCACAGGGATAACCTACATAATTTTAGCTAACATATTTCCAGCAGGGTCCCTGTTGTGAGGCAAGACTGAGAAGTCTACAAGGGAGTCAGACAAACTACAGTAGAAAGTGAAACTCCACCACATTGTAGACCTCCTGTACTATCTCAATGTAATATCTAATAATAAATATCCTAATAATAGCCTAGCCTACCAAGACAAATATCGTGTAGCAATTAATTACTTAAAATATAGTAGTATACAAAATCAGTTATTTCTACATACAGAGAGTAGCCTATTATGTATGGCCTAACACATGCCATGTATATTATTTGGTGGCTTAACACATGCCGCGAGGAATATTTGGTGGCCAAACACATGCCGCGAAGAATATTTGGTGGCTTAACACATGCCGCAAAGAATATTTGGTGGCCTATTACATGCTGCGAAGAATATTTATGGCCTATTACATGCTGCGAAGAATATTTATGGCCTATTACATGCTGCGAAGAATATTTGGTGGCCTATTACATGCTGTGAAGAATATTTGGTGGACTATTACATGCCACAAAGAATATTTGGCGGCCTATTTCATGCTGCGAAAAATATTTCTGGCCTATTCCATGCTGCGAAGAATATTTGGTGGCCTATTACATGCTGCGAAGAATATTTGTTGGCCTATTACATGCTGTGAAGAATATTTGGTGGCCTATTACATGTTGCGAAGCATATTTTGTGGCTTATTACATGCTCCGAAGAATATTTATGGCCTATTTCATGCTGCGAAGAATATTTGGTGGCCTATTACATGCTACGAAGAATATTTGTTGGCCTAACACATGCCTTGAAGAATATTTGTTGGCCTAACACATCCTTGAAGAATATTTGTTGGCCTAACACATGCCGTGAAGAATATTTGTTGGCCTAACACATGCCGTAAAAAATATTTGGTGGCCTAACACATGCCGTTAACAGTATTAGGGAGTTAGGCCACCAAGGGTTATTAACGGCATGTGTTAGGTCACCAAAAATTATTCGCGGCATGGGTTAGGCCACTAAATATTTTTCACAGCATGTGTTTGGCCACCATATATTATTCGCGGCATGTGTTAGGCCACCAATTATTATTCGTAGTATGTATTAGGCCACCATATATTATTCGTGGCATGTGTTAGGCCACCATACATTATTCGCGGCATGTGTTAGGCCACCAAATATTCTTCGCTGCATGTGTTAGGCCACCAAATATTCTTAACAACATGTAATAGGCCACAAAATATGCTTCGCAGCATGTAATAGGCAATAAAATATTTTTCACAGCATGTAATAGGCCACCATGTATTCTTCGCACCATATAATAGGCCATAAATATTCTTCGCAGCATGTAATAGGCCACCAAATATTCTTCGCAGCATGTAATAGGCCACCAAATATTCAATATAGTCAATCAATCAATCAATACATTGAATTTCGAACTACAGAACTGTATCGATAATCCATACTTAACCTAGCTTATATTTATCGTTAATAGTATTATGGACTAAACTTTATATATGTAGAATTGACTTATTCAAGTGTACTCCTACTATATTTCTATATCGGGAATAAATTATAATTATTATTTAAGCCAAATGAATTCATTGACAAGTCATGAGTCATAACTGTAGAACCAAATCCTCTGTGCACTAAAGTCCATAGAGAATATTTCGGTTCTGTCATGACTGTTCATGCTAAACATATAGTGGAGAACTTGATATCATATTCAAATAATATGTAATGGCATTGTCTATGGTTGTATTATATTGAAATAGTAATAGGTGTCTATTATAATAGGATATATAGTAATAAGGCGAATACACTGAATGTCGAATGATTGCTATACTGAGACTAAACACTGTTGTCAGATACGCTTTAACTCTTACTATCGTAAAACATAATGGGATATATTTATTTGCATAATTTAAAGTACTGGTACCGAGGGTATTATTATAACAATTTCCTATCTCTTTGTAGTTATATTATCATGACTTAGTGATACAATGTTGTCTGTCCAGGGTTGAAGTTAGTCATGTGACTTGGTAATATTCATCCTAGGGTAAACTCGAGCTGTGATTGGTCCTAATTTAGCCTATGATATATACTAGTCTTTACTTCGGAAATATGCGGCCCGGGTAGACGATTAATATGAAGGGTGCGCCTGGAAGTGTGGTGGGCGGGCTTGTGGCTTTGGCTCAGCTACATGTCTGCCTGCCGAGATCGGAGCCTCTCCAGGTGGTCGGAGGCCGGGGGAGTGTTGGAGCGACCTTGGTGACCCTGGTCTCTGGGTTTTCTCCCGGGTGACCTAGATGTGTGTGAATTTTGTGTTTTGTCTGTGTTTGTTCGCTGTTTTGTCTTGTGTTTTGTGTTTTCCCTGTTCTTGCTCTGTCTTGATAATATAATAGAGGAAAATAAAAGAAAAAAGAAAATCGGAGAAGTGGGGATTGGGCCTGAGCATATAGATAGATAGATAGAATGTATTTCGTTTTATATTTTTTCTAGTTTCTTCCCTAGTCCTCCATCAAGATTAAAAAAAATACCCGCCCAAGATCCTCCTTCTAGATCAATTTGTACATTTTTCGATAGAACATTTTCCCGGCCGAAGGCTGGCCGCAGGCCGGTTCCTCTTAAATTACAGGCTCGCTGTCGCTCGCCAGGTGAAAAAAATCGACACCTTCATGGCACGAAAAGTCTTAATATTGACTAAGCAACGGGGCTAAAGGCCTTAAAATGGCCAAACTAATGAGCCGAACGTCATAACATCTGAACACTATTTGGGCTAAGCATGAGGGAGAAGGGGATACAGAAAAAAAAACTCTCCCCTTAAAAGGGTGTTATAACGTAAGCTATGCCATTCAGGAAGTGACGTTAGAGGTGTAATAAATAGCGCCTGTGTGATATGGGGCTAATCTTGTTTAATGATGCTTTTCCGGCGAGGTAACATTTCTTGAGTGATGGGAGGCATGCAACAGGTCTAGTGTCACCAACCTAGCTACTTTACGTCGATCTAGAGGCACATTTTTACATCTAGCGACGTGAATTCTAGCGATATTCTGGAGATTTGAGTAATTTAGAGTGATATTCTAGATATTGTGGCATTATTCTAGCGATATCCTGGTGATTTGAGCCATTTTAGAGTGATATTCAAGAGATGGTGTCATTATTCTAGCAATATCCTGGTGATTTGAGCCATTTTAGAGTGATATTAAAGAGATGGTGTCATTATTCTAGCGATATTCTGGTGATTTGAGCCATTTTAGAGTGATATTCAAGAGATGGTGTCATTATTCTAGCGATATTCTGGTGATTTGAGCCATTTTAGAGTGATATTCAAGAGATGGTGTCATTATTCTAGCGATATTCTGGTGATTTGAGCCATTTTAGAGCGGCATTCTTAAGACCGCTGCATTATTATAGCGATTTTCGGCTTTTATTTACCATCAGCGGACTTGATATAATAAGGTTGATCAGGTGGGACAGTAGGTTAGTATCACAGGAACCTTGGAAGGCTGCGGGTTGTTTAGTTTGGACTCCTAATTTCAACTATACCTTGTTCCAAATAGGTAGGCCAGAAATCGTGAACTTTAACCTCTGAAACTCAAAAAGGGTTAAAGCAAATGGGCTATTGCCGGGCTGACCCTTCCCAAATGGTAGACATATTAGCTGAATTTCAACTAGTCTTCATCTTGATAACTCATTAGGCTATTCAGTGTGCAGTTGGGTCTAAGTACATGATTAGATTGATATCCAGTATTCGATAAAAAGATATAAAAT
The DNA here is from genome assembly GCA_032716605.1 of Paralithodes platypus. Taxonomy (NCBI): domain Eukaryota; kingdom Metazoa; phylum Arthropoda; class Malacostraca; order Decapoda; family Lithodidae; genus Paralithodes; species Paralithodes platypus. The sequence goes on along the minus strand of CM064505.1, from coordinate 8,713,794 downwards.
CGTAGGCATGTACTTAACCTTTAACTGTCTTGATGGTGTAATGGTTAGAGTGTTTAAGATCTGTATGTGGTATCCCAGGTTCGAATCCCGGGAGGAGCACATACTTCATTAATTTCATTGGGAGGTGTTTGGTGTTGGGAGTGAAATTAACTTATGTTTGTGAGTGAGGGAGACAAAAGGCAGAATTGCCTGTGGCGAGTGCCTCCACCAGAGTTGAAAGAGTGACAGGGTCAAAATCAAGGGAAGTTCGAGTCATAATGCCTGGACAAGCAGAGTTTGAAGCAATGTAAGTCATAGGAAGAGGGAAAGACTGATACTGGGAGAGAGTTTCAGAGCTCAACTGTTGAATAGAAGAAAGGTTGAGAATAACCTTTCACTCTTGGGTTGGAGAGTTGCACAGAGCAGGGGTGGGATTGTGTTGCAAGATGGGTTCTACATGCTCTACGAAGAGAGGGTGGTATACACTGAGAGAGCTCTGAGGACCAATGATTATTGTAATAGCGGTAGAATAGTGAGAGAGATGCAACATTGTGGCGAAGAGAGAGAGACTGCAGATAATTGGTGATTGGATTATGCAGATTTTGTAGCGAAGTATGTTCATAATGAAAACTTGGCATTATTAATATGAAGCAGAGTCATGGTATTTTTTTATTTTTCCGTTAATTATCGATAAATCAATTAGTAGCCTAAGGGATTCAATTAATATATACACCATATGAGGAGGAGCACTTTATTGACAACGTTTCGCAGATAGCTTCTTCAGGTGACGCTATCTGCGAAACGTCAATAAAGTGCTCCTCCTAATTCGGTGTATATATTCATTCTGTCAACGTTTCAAAGTTAACCCCTTCTGTACCAGCGACGTCTTTTGTATTTTATTGTGGCTATATTTAGGCGATTTTATGCAGTTTAAGAGGGAGCTGTGGTAATTAAAAGGGTTGATTGAGATAGTTAGAAGCTTTATTATTGCTAGAGATCCTTCCTAAACTGAATAAAATCATCTAATAGCAGCCAGAATATAGTTAAAAAGACGTCGCCGGTATAGAAGGGGTTAATTCAACATAAGTGATTCAATTTAACATCAGCTGAAGTATAAACTCTTGTTAATGACTTTGGTATTGGTTCTTTAAGGGGAGATGGGCCGTTTATCTGGTCTCCTTTCTTCCCCATGCATATCTCCATTAGTTTTTATATTTTAAGATGTTTGCCCCATTAGTTTGTCGATTTTAAGACCTTTCGCCCCATTTTTGTGTGTCAATATTAAGACATTTCGTACCCTTCAGGTGTCGATTATTTAGCAAGCTTGTAGTTTATGAGGAACCGACCTTCGGCCGGGCCATTTTTCTACCGAAAAATATTCACATTTACCTTGAAAGGGGGTTAATAGGGTGTTATTTGTGTTTACTTTGATGGTCTAGGGAGGAAACTAAAAAAATAATAATATATAGATACATAAATAATCAAATAATAATATATAGATACATAAATAATAATAATAGATATATAAATAATAATAATAGATATATAAATAATAATAATAGATATATAAATAATAATAATAGATATATAAATAATCAAATAATAATATATAGATACATAAATATAATATATAGATACATAAATAATAATATATAGATACATAAATAATCAAATAATAATATATAGATACATAAATAATAATATATAGATACATAAATAATAATATATAGATACATAAATAATCAAATAATAATATATAGATACATAAATAATAATATATAGATACATAAATAATCAAATAATAATATATAGATACATAAATAATAATATATAGATACATAAATAATAATATATAGATACATAAATAATAATATATAGATACATAAATAATATATAGATACATAAATATAATATATAGATACATAAATAATCAAATAATAATATATCAATACATAAATAATAATATATCAATACATAAATAATAATATATGAATACATAAATAATAATATATCAATACATAAATAATCAAATAATAATATATAGATACATAAATAATCAAATGAATACGGCCATCCCTCCTTACTAACTTTGGTAATGGTTCCTTTAGTTCCAGTATTACCATGGCGCCCCTTGGAAGGAGGAGCTCTTCTTGCTGTAGCTGCCGCGCCCTTATACTACTACTGGTGCTGGGGTTATTAGTGGCTCCCCTACAGGCCTTCGGAAACTCTCAGGTATTCTTTCTCTGTGTGTCTCTCTCTCTCTCTCTCTCTCCCCCTTTTTTTTTCTCTCTCTCTATCTATGTATTTATCTATCTATCTCTCTAATCTCTCTCTGTCGCGCCCTTATACTACTGCTGGTACTGGAATTGTTGAACTTGATGGCTTCCCAGGCCGCCCAAGGAGGCTCTCAGGTATTCTTTCCGTGCGTGGTGTGTGTGTGTGTGTGTGTGTGTGTGTTGTTACGTCCTGGGATATATAAACACTGGGCTCTTTCTATTGGACTAGGTATGCGGCAACAAGCAACAACGGAAAACGCTAGATCCAACCCTTATCTATAAACCCAGGCAACACACCACCCTAAACCGTCAAGAGTCCTGCCTGGACAACGAGGTATCCTATGACTCGGTTACAGGGTGCACGCACTATAGACTGCTGATAGTCAAGCAGGCTATATAAAAGATCACACAATTAAGTTGACTTAAAGCTTCAAGGAAAAGATAGATAACGGATTTAAATTGCAGAAACAATTTAATAACAAACTAGAAGAAAGTACATTTAACGTTACGTTAATTAATACAACTAATCACCCCTGCGTGAAAGAAGGTGAAAGCAAACAGTCCTTAAAACATCGTACCGGTAGACAAGATGCGGGTTTCTAAACTGCATCCGGCTACTGTAGGATCTGATGCTTAGCAAAGAAAGTACGTTACGGATTTAGAGAACTCTTAACTCATAAGCAGGAATAAATACTAGTGATAGGACCTACAGTGTATAATGGCATAGGTATAATTAAATAAAGGCAGCAACTCGCAACATAACCACATACAGGTGTGCTTCTCACTCTTAGTCAGGCAAGCCTGCTCGGACAGAGTCTCTAAGCCACACCCTGACTCACAATGCTCACAAAAACGGTAAACTGTGGCACAATAACAAGCATACAGAGATAATAAACCCCTAGCTGTTAATCTGCCAGGTGGCAGAGGTCTAGCCGGAAGGATATAGGCTTCGGATACCCGGGCTGAGCCACCTGCTCTAGCCTAGGGACGTTCCCAAGTCTGTGCGCCAAATTACTCTAATTGAAAGGGTGCTCTCTTGAGAGACTCAGATCGCAAGTATCTGACTCTCTCCTGGCGACCCTAAAACAAAAGCAAGACGTGCTAGCACAGTGCTGAGTGGACTAGGCAAGGGCCCTCACACAACACAACACTAGACACACAGGGACACAGACAAGAAAATGCCCCCAGACTCCCACGGGTATCCTAGTAAAGTCGTGCGGGTCCACAGGACTCGCACCAGCAGACTTTACTTAAAGGATCGCAAAAAGCCTCCCCTCCGGTCTAGCCCCTGCTAACCTGACACAAGAACACACTAGCAAGCATGAAACCACCAAATATGAGACAACAAAAAAGCTTCCTAGGTCTCATTAACAATTACGTCTCTGTATAAGGCCCAAAATCCTATCTAATTATCTGAGAGCTCGTCGTTAATACAATAATAGATATAAGGTCTATCAAGGGGATGGGATAATTAAATAGATTGGTGAAGTAGTGGAAGGAAGGTATACAAATTAAGAGAGAAAGTTTCTAAGTGGGGTTGAGAGGGATAGATATCAAGGGGGTCCGAAGGGTACGACAGTGAGGTGAGCTCTGAGTCTTCAATCTGTCTGGACCCCACCCTAGGCATACAAAATACATCCCAGGCTTGGCAACACTCAACACTGTTGCCTGGTCAAAATCCTCTACCCCGTGCGTGAGTCGAAACTAAGCCTAACGTTGCAATCAAATGCATATGGCAACGCTTCAGGCTCGTCCCAAGCTGGCAAGCGAAGCAACGTCCCAAGCCGGTCTCTCTCTCCCGCTCATCTCCTCCCGCCCTCACTAGACTTACATCTTATATATTATAATGAAACAATCAACTATCGAGAATAAAATATACTAAGATGCGTTGGTTAAGAATAAGGCAGCTACACGCTGTGAAACAACATAAGAATATCCCAGACATTAGTTACATTGTCGTAGGATATATACTAAGGGAGAGCCTGCCGACCGGCTGCCACCAGCCGGTTTCTAAACGGCTGGGCAGCCGACGCGCGCGCATGCCCGCACGTGGCTACTATGCAGAAGCGTCACACCTCCCCCAAGATATAAGACCCTTGACTAAGTTCTTCATATCTAAAAGAAAGCTTCTCATAGTACCACACACTGTTGCGACACAAGGCACTATATATAAAAAAAATAAAGACTGTTGCGCTCCACCGAGCAAGTTCAGCTAACTTAGCGACAATAAGCGAAAACATTCAACTTAGATACTGCTACAACATCTTATACAAAATTCTACACGTTATAAAAAATAAAGAGTTTTTATAAGGTTTTTGCTTTTTTAATTTGTTTTTTTCGCGGCTGAACTACAGTGACAGCCTATTTTCCTCCACACTCAACCCTCAATCATGTGGCAGTCTAACCAACATCATCCACCCTTGATAGACAATCCGCTATCACGTTATCAGAACCGGCAATATGGCGTATGTCCAGATTATACTCCTGAAGCATGAGTGACCACCTGGTCAGCCTCATATTCCGGTTATGAAACTGATTAAAGAATTTCAGAGGGTGATGATCGGTATAAACCACTACGACTGGTCCGAAAGCAGGAACATATACATCGAAGTGCCTGAGCGCCAGCACTATCGCCAGGAGTTCTTTTTCAATTACAGAGTAATTCCTTTGTGCACTATTGAATTTTTTACTGTAAAAACTCACTGGATGTTCGATACCTTCATCATCTGTCTGTAACAAGACAGCCCCAGCCCCTACGCCACTGGCATCAGTCGCCAGCTGAAAAGGTCTGCTGAAGTCCGGGGCCCTGAGTATGGGGTGGGTACATAACAGGTGTTTCACCAAGGAAAACGCCTCTGCACACTCAGGAACCCACCGGAACTTCTTGTCCTTAGATAATAAGTCAGTTAAAGGTGCAAGTACAGTCGAATAGCCTATGATGAAGCGACGATAATAGCCTATCATACCTAGAAACCGCATGATTTGTTTCTTAGTCGTAGGCTGGGGAAACTGATCGATGGCTTTGATCTTTGTCTGTGGAGGGCACACCTGACCCATCCCCACCTCGAACCCCAGGTACAAAACTGTGGCTTTGACAAAATCACACTTACCCAGGTTTACCACCAAACCTGCTTCATTCAGCTTATTAAAAAGCTGTCCGATGTGAGCACAGTGACTGTTAAAATCCTCGTCGTATATTATGACATCATCTAGGTACACCGTACAGTTGGGAATGTCGGCTACAATGTCGTTCATTAATTTCTGAAACGATGCAGGGGCATTTTTCAGCCCGTATGGCATAACATGGCAACGATATGTGGCACCGTCCACCACAAACCCACACACCTCTCGCGCTCGCTCAGACAAGGGAACTTGCCAATAACCCTTAACAAGGTCTATCTTAGTGAGGAACTTGGCTTTTCCTATCTTATCCACACTGTCGTCCACGCGAGGGAGAAGGTAGGCATTTGTGGGGGTTAAACCATTCAACCTGCGGAAATCTATACAAAACCGCACATTGCCATCTGGTTTGGGCTGCAGTGTGACTGGGGAAGTCCACCTTACTGCACCCTCAGAAATCAGCCCACGTTTCAGCATATAATCCAGCTCTTCCCTAAGTGCTGGTAATTTAATAGGGGGAACACGGTATGGCACTGATTTAAAGGGCGGGTGGTCCCCAACATCGACATCGTGCACCGCTTGAGTAGTGAGGCCAGGATGCTCCGCGAAAACAGCTGGGTTTGAATCAAACAAGTGCTGCACAGCTACACGCTGTTGCTCAGGCAGGTGCAATATCAACTCGTGAGCCACTTGTCTAGAATTCCCCGCCCACTGATCCGCGGAAACATGACAATCCCAATTATCCTCCCCCGCAGCTTGACTGTCCCTTCCTCCTTCTCCATCACGATCGCTGCAGATCAACACCGGGACAGTGAGAGGCTCGGAGGGGCGCCTCACATACTCTTTCATCAGATTTACATGGCAAAGTTGGTTCTTTTTCTTACGATCAGGAGTAGCTACTAAATAGTCGAGATCAGAAACCTTCCTTACAACCCGATACGGACCAGAATACTTGGCAGACAAGGGGTGTCCCACCAGAGACAGTAGTATCAGTACCTCCTGATCTACTTCAAACTCCCTCAGCTTCACGTTCTGGTCGTATCTGTCCTTCATCTGAGCTTGTGAACTCTCAAGGTTCCGACCCGCTACCTCCAGGCTCTTTAGCATTCTCTCACGGCTTTCAACAACATACTTTAGAAGCGAGCATGGCTTTGTGACTCCCTCCCAGATCTCCTTGACTATGTGGAGGGGCCCCCTGACCCTGTGTCCAAAAACCAACTCGTTCGGGCTAAATCCCAAGCTCTCCCCAGGTACTTCTCTCGCAGCAAATAAAACGTATGGGAGACCTAGATCCCAGTCCTTCCCATTTTCCATGCAATAACACCGCAACATACTCTTGAGAGTCGAGTGCCACCTTTCCAAAACTCCCTGACTCTCGGGATGGTAGGCAGATGACACCACAGACACTATCCCATGTTGCTGCATGGTCTGCTTAAACAGAGCAGAAGTAAAATTGGATCCCTGATCAGACTGGATCTCCTGAGGGTAGCCATAACGAGAGAAATAGACAAGCAGGTTTTTGACAACAGTCTTAGCCATCCCGTTGTGCATGGGGTAAGCATCTGGATACCGTGTTGCTACATCCATTACAGTTAGTAAAAATTTATTGCCGGCACTAGTGGGGGGCAATGGGCCAACCATATCGATAACTACTTTGCTGAAGGGCGGCCCAATGACAGGGATGGGTTGTAACGGGGCTCTCGGGATGACCTGATTGGGTTTCCCAACAACTTGACAAGTGTGACACTGTGACACCCATGACACGACACTCGCCTTTAACCCAGGCCACCAGAAAAGCTTGCTCAGAGCTGCCTCCGTCTTACGTGCCCCCAGGTGCCCTGCCAAAGGCACATCATGAGCTAATCTCAATAAGCTCTCACGGCACACCATCGGTACTACTAACTGGTCCACTAATCCTGACCCGCCATCCCACTTTTTCTTGGGATCCTGATGTCTCCGATACAAGATCCCCTCGGACAAGAAAAAATCACCAGGCTGCGCATCCCCATCGCTCTCCAGTTCGACAGCACCATTACCACACGCCCTGACTTCAGGATCTTCCAGCTGCAAGGAAATGGCGGAAAATCGTTATGGGAGGAAATTAAAATAGCATCAAGGTTTAGCAATGTGTGCATTATGGGGGATTTTAATTTTCCGAACATTGATTGGCAGCACCAAATAGGCGACTCCGATTCAGTAGAGTTTATTGAGGTAGTACAAGATAGTTTTTTATTTCAATTCATAGATACGCCGACTAGAGGTATTAATATTCTTGATTTAGTTTTCAGTAACAATGAACATATGATAAATAATGTAGAGATTGGTGACCACCTAGGAAATAGCGATCATAAATCTATTTATTTTAATATACAATGGACAGGGAATGCTAAAGAGAATACGACACTTATCCCAGATTTCAGAAAAGCCGATTATGGTGGGCTAAGAAGAGACTTAAGGGTGGACCCTATTGTTAAGCAATTAAGTCAGGATATGCCAGAGTTAAAGTTGCCATCTACATATAACCAGTTTATTGCTTCACTCCACAATGCTCAAAATAAATATATCCCTAAAAGAAGATTTAGATCGACGCAGAACCAACCAAAATGGATGACTAATAAGCTAATAGATCTTATAGGAAAAAAGAAAGGAATATATCGAAAAATAAAGAAAGGTGAAAATCATTTACATATATACTATCAGACTCTATCAAGACAGGTCAAAAAGGAAATCAGGAAAGCAAAAATAAATTATGAAATAAGGATAGCCAGCGACTCAAAAAATAACCCTAAAGCTTTTTACCAACTATATAAATCTAAAGTTAGAGATGTAATAGGCCCCCTAAAAACTTCAATAGGAGAAATAACAGAAAATGATTTAGAAATGTGCAGTACATAAAATAGTCAGTTTCTTTCCGTTTTCACTAATGAAAATTTGGCACAGATTCCAGAAGTCAATATGGTATATAGTGATAGTATAGAAAATATGTTAAGTACAGTTAGTATAAGTAGAAATGATGTGCTTAAGGAAATTGACAGACTGAAACCTCAAAAATCGCCTGGTCCTGACGAGGTATATGCTAGAGTATTAAAGGAATGCAGAGATGAGTTAAGTAGTCCATTAGCATTTATATTTAACAAGTCATTAGAAACAGGTTTAGTTCCAGAAGCTTGGAAGCTTGCAAATGTAGTTCCGATCTTCAAAAAGGTGATAAATCGATAGCATCCAATTACCGTCCCATTAGTCTCACATCAATCATAGGAAAGTTGCTAGAGTCCATTATTGCTAGGAAAATTAGAAGCCACTTAGTAAAATTTAACTTAATAAATTCTTCTCAGCATGGATTCACTCAGGGACGTTCTTGCCTTACTAATTTGCTTAGCTTTTTCTCAGAGGTATATGAAGCAGTAGATAGTGACAAGTCATATGATATTATATATTTAGATTTCAGTAAAGCTTTCGACAGAGTCCCTCATGAGAGATTGATGAAAGGTTGAGGCACATGGAATAGGAGGGTCGTTGTTGGGATGGATTAGATCATGGCTAATTGGTAGGAAACAGAGAGTCAGCATAAATGGTACCAAGTCAGAGTGGGGAGCAGTCAAAAGTGGTGTCCCCCAGGGATCGGTATTAGGTCCCCTGTTGTTTCTTATATACATAAATGACCTAGATTTAGGTATAACTAGTAGGATAAGTACATTCGCAGACGATACTAAAATGGGGAGATCAATTGATTCAGATAGCGATATAGAGTGCCTCCAAAGGGATCTAGATACCTTACATGAATGGTCAGTAAATTGGCAGATGAAGTTTAACATTGACAAATGCAAGGTATTAAAGATAGGGAAGATGCAAACAAATGTTAAATATAAACTAGCTAATTTAGAATTAGAAAATTCAGACTGCGAGAAAGATCTAGGTGTGTTTGTTAGCAATGATTTGAAGCCTAGAAAACAGTGTATAAGCGTTCGTAATAAGGCAAACAGGATTCTCGGGTTCATCTCTAGGAGTGTGAGTAACAGAACTGCTGATGTTATCTTAAAACTTTACTTGTCATTAGTGAGACCCCATATGGATTATGCTGTCCAATTTTGGTGTCCTTATTACAGAATGGACATAGATTCATTGGAGAGAATTCAGCGTAGAATGACAAAAATGATCCATAATATTAGAAATTTTCCGTATGAAGAAAGGTTGAAGAAATTAGGTTTACATTCGTTAGAGAGACGCAGAGTTAGAGGGGATATGATAGAAGTGTTCAAGTGGGTTAGTGGGATTAACAAAGGGGACATGACAAATGTACTAAAGCTCAGTGATAGCGAAAGAACTCGTACCAATGGTTTCAAATTAGATAAATTTCGTTTCAGAAAAGATATAGGCAAATATTGGTTTGGTAACAGAGTTGTAGATGGGTGGAATAGGCTACCAAGTGATATAGTGGGATCAAGAACGATAGGGAGCTTTAAGAAAAAATTGGATAAGCATATGGACGAGAAGGGTTGGGTGTGAAGGGGGATCAGCCAGGTTGGGCCAATCAGCGCTCTGCAGACCCCCGTAATCCTGCGTTAATCTCTAACCGGTTTGGTAAGATGATCCTCAGGGTATTAGAGTGTTGAGCCTATAATTGGGCTTTGTAATTGGGGTTGTGTGGGACAGGGATCTGCCTTGCTTAGGCTAATCGGCTTTCTGCAGACTCCCATTTTCTTATGTTCTTATGTTCTTATGTTCTTAACATATATCAGCAGGTGCGAGATTATCCAAGTTCATCTTAAATAATTTATTTCCACCTCCAATGTCCCGCTGAGCCATCCTTTCCTCACGCTGCGCATAACGATGCTGTCGCAGAGTCTCTTCCTGCCCTGCACCTGCACTAGCGGTGACAGGCCCCGGGGCCTCTCCAGACTCTAACATAGGTGCCAATAATGAGTCACCAAGAAACACTGCCGGCTCAAAACTCTCCATTTGATCAACACTTCCCATTTTCTTGTGACCTTTCCTCCGCGGTATGATAGACTGAGGTGGTGGCTGCAAGGCTCCGGATGTCTGAGAACGCGTCACAACACACGCCATGGTTTGTACGCTACACTTCTCAACCCAATCCTGTTCCTCCCTACTAACGTCGGCCGCCTTCTCGGCAACGACCAAGGGTGAAACCTTAGAAGCAAGCACCGCAAAGTCGTTGCCGAGGAGGAGGTCGACGCCCCATACAGGCAAGTTCTCTACAATTCCGACATCCAGCTCCTTCGCCACACCACCCACCTCCAGCTCCATCCGCACCAGCGGGTAGGACTTCATAGTATTGATCCCCTGAACTACCACCACCCGAGCAGCGTTAATCGGTCTACCAGTAAAGTTCCTTAACAAGGTCTGAGAAGCCCCAGTATCACGCAATAGCTTAACTCCTCGCCTTTCGCCAGCCCACCTCACAAAACCATGCCCTCTATGACCCCCAAAGACGTCGCAGACAGGGTTCGAGCCTTCCGGACTCTTGAACACAGGCTGTGTCCCAACCTCTGACGAACTACCCTTGGCAAACTCAGAAGATATAGGCGACACCCCTATGCTGCGGGCCAATGACACAACCTTGTTTGGTGGCTTGTTCGGACAAGCATTTGCAAAGTGACCCTCCTCGTGACATGCGAAGCACTCTTTACTCTTTGGTTTCCCTTGGGAGTGGGAGGTACCATTAGACTTCTTATATGGGACGGTGTTTGGTTTATGTTCAGTTTTATTGTCAGTGCTAGATGGTTTTGTGTATTTATGTGTATCAAAATTCTTGGGAGGGGGAGGGGTACGATCCTTTGCACCCGACTCACTCCTAGCTGCTGCTCCTCACCCTCGAATTAATGACAGTCATTTGTTTTGAGATTCCTTATGATTAGAGGAATACAGTGGACATAGAGTTTTTTTTTTTGGAGCAACCAATATAACACATTACAGACTTTAAATAACATTAGTATATACATACTTGCATAGGAGATAAGGTACATTCTATAACCGTGATAATTACTGCAGTACACAAATATGTTTAATACATCCGAACACAGTGATGGGTCAGGTCACGATACGGACTCGGAGGGAGAAAGACCTGTGGAGTGGCTAGTCGATAGCGAGGAGGGTGCTAGAAGATTTTTAGAGGTGCCCCTTACCGCTGCCAGGGTATTGAAGCTGAATAAGTATGGCTTAAAGTGTGTGGCAGATCTTCAGGGTCACCAGGGTTTAAGTGGCAGGAGGAAAGATCAGCTGAGGACTTTGATATTGGGTTTAGAAGGGAGAGACCTGGATGGAGAGGCAACTGGGGGCCCCGGTCCCCAGCCCCCCCTCCACTCTACCCCCATATCAAACGTCAGGATGCCTGAATTTAGTACATACCCCCAAGTTGATGGTCAATGGCAGCGTGGAATTCAATCACAGGGACCCTCTCCATTAAATGCACCTTCCCCTCCTCAAGGGTTGACTCCAGATTTGTTGTTTCGGCTTGAGATGGCCAAGGTTGAGGTTGCTAGAGCTCAGGTTGAGGCTGCTAGAGCTCAGACTGAGGCTGCAGAGAGAACAGCTATACGAGAGGCTGAACTGCAGGCAGAGTCTACTAGGTATCGGGCTGACAGGGAGCTGGAGAGATCTCAAGTGGAGGTAACTGGGGGAGGTAACAGACATCGGGACCAATCATTGTCGTACCTGTGTTCGATGAGTTAGGTGTGACTGAGTTTTTTATGCGATTTGAGAAGAAGTGTCAGGAACACCAGTGGCCTCAGGAAAAGTGGGCAGCATTAGTTTCATCAAGACTCCTAGGAAAGGGGCTAAAAGCGTATGATGCACTACCTTTAGAGTCCTGTGTAGTTTATGATGCACTATATTCCTCTGTTCAGTAAATCATGGCAAGGTCGCCATTTGTTACGTCCTGGGATATATAAACACTGGGCTCTTTCTATTGGACTAGGTATGCGGCAACAAGCAACAACGGAAAACGCTAGATCCAACCCTTATCTATAAACCCAGGCAACAAACCACCCTAAACCGTCAAGAGTCCTGCCTGGACAACGAGGTATCCTATGACTCGGTTACAGGGTGCACGCACTATAGACTGCTGATAGTCAAGCAGGCTATATAAAAGATCACACAATTAAGTTGACTTAAAGCTTCAAGGAAAAGATAGATAACGGAATTAAATTGCAGAAACAATTTAATAACAAACTAGAAGAAAATACATTTAACGTTACGTTGATTAATACAACTAATCACCCCTGCGTGAAAGAAGGTGAAAGCAAACAGTCCTCAAAACATCGTACCGGTAGACAAGATGCGGGTTTCTAAACTGCATGCGGCTACTGTAGGATCTGATGCTTAGCAAAGAAAGTACGTTACGGATTTAGAGAACTCTTAACTCATAAACAGGAATAAATACTAGTGATAGGACCTACAGTGTATAATGGCATAGGTATAATTAAATAAAGGCAGCAACTCGCAACATAACCACATACAGGTGTGCTTCTCACTCTTAGTCAGGCAAGCCTGCTCGGACAGAGTCTCTAAGCCACACCCTGACTCACAATGCTCACACAAACGGTAAACTGTGGCACAATAACAAGCATACAGAGATAATAAACCCCCAGCTGTTAATCTGCCAGGTGGCAGAGGTCTAGCCGGAAGGATATAGGCTTCGGATACCCGGGCTGAGCCACCTGCTCTAGCCTAGGGACGTTCCCAAGTCTGTGCGCCAAATTACTCTAATTGAAAGGGTGCTCTCTTGAGAGACTCAGATCGCAAGTATCTGACTCTCTCCTGAAAAAGCAAGACGTGCTAGCGCAGTGCTGAGTGGACTAGGCAAGGGCCCTCACACAACACAACACTAGACACACAGGCACACAGACAAGAAAATGCCCCCAGACTCCCACGGGTATCCTAGTAAAGTCGTGCGGGTCCACAGGACTCGCACCAGCAGACTTTACTTAAAGGATCGCAAAAAGCCTCCCCTCCGGTCTAGCCCCTGCTAACCTGACACAAGAACACACTAGCAAGCATGAAACCACCAAATATGAGACAACAAAAAAGCTTCCTAGGTCTCATTAACAATAACGTCTCTGCATAAGGCCCAAAATCCTATCTAATTATCTGAGAGCTCGTCGTTAATACAATAATAGATATAAGGTCTATCAAGGGGATGGGATAATTAAATAGATTGGTGAAGTAGTGGAAGGAAGGTATACAAAGTAAGAGAGAAAGTTTCTAAGTGGGGTTGTGAGGGATAGATATCAAGGGGGTCCGAAGAGTACGACAGTGAGGTGACACCGCTCTGAGTCTTGAATCTGTCTGGACCCCACCCTAGGCATACAAAATACATCCCAGGCTTGGCAACACTCAACACTGTTGCCTGGTCAAAATCCTCTACCCCGTGCGTGAGTCGAAACTAAACCTAACGTTGCAATCAAATGCATATGGCAACGCTTCAGGCTCGTCCCAAGCTGGCAAGCGAAGCAACGTCCCAAGCTGGTCTCTCTCTCCCGCTCGTCTCCTCCCACTCTCACTAGACTTACATCTTATATATTATAATGAAACAATCAACTATCGAGAATAAAATATACTAAGATGCGTTGGTTAAGAATAAGGGCAGCTTCACGCTGTGAAACAACATAAGAATATCCCAGACATTAGTTACATTGTCGTAGGATATATACTAAGGGAGAGCCGGCCGCCGGCCTGCCCCCAGCCGGTTTCTAAACGGCTGGGCAGCCGACACTCGCGCATGCCCGCACGTGGCTACTATGCAGAAGCGTCACAGTCGAAAGGTGTTTAAAATCACCAAACTACTAATGGGCCGAACGTCCTATAATCGCAAAACTAGTGGGGCTAAATATTAGGGAGATGGGCGGTCCAGAAAAACGGTCTGCCTCCCCTTAAGCCGAAAAAAAGTGGGCAGAAAGCGTACATCCTTGGAAGAGAATATTATTATGAGGCGTAAGGTGGAGAGGGAGGAACCTTTTGGACACTGTGGATGTGCTGTTTGCCGAGTAGAATGCGACACTTGAGAACATTACAAAGATACTGAAAAGTCGCAGACGAGATGGGTTGGGTGTGAGTGTGATGGGATCTGTCAGGTTTTGGCCAATCGTCGCTCTGCAGACTCCCGTGTTTCTGACGCTGGGCTGGGGAGCGGTTGGTGAGGTCAGTCCTATGTTGGTGTGCTGTAAGTGAGCTGGGCTTATAATTAGGCCTTATAATTAGGGTAGGTGTGGACAGGGACCTGCCTTGGCGTGTGGCCAATCGGCTTTCTGGCAGACTTCCCATATTCTTTATGTTCATTATGTTCTTATCGTAGTTTGTGGGCTCAGAGTGTTACTGTGGTATCATATATAGGTATATTATAAAAGCTGTAAGGCTAATGTATAGGTGATATATAAACTGTAAGGCTAATATAGGTTATTACTGTATGCATGAACTGTAAGGGCTAATATTAGGTATATATAAACTGTAAGGCTAATATAGGTATATATAAACTGTAAAGCTAATAATATAGGTATATATATATCTGTAAGGCTAATAGTTAGGTAATATATACTGGCTAAGGCTAATATAGGTAATATATAAACTTTAAGGGGGATGCTAATATAGGCATATATAAACATGTAAGGCTATATATAGGCATATATAAACTGTAAGGCTAATATAGGTATATATAAAACTGTAAGGGCTATATAGGTACGGTATATATAAACTGTAAAGGCTACTACCTATAGGTAGGTATCATAATAAACTGTACGGCTAATATAGGTATATATAAACTGTAAGGCCTAATATAGGTATATATAAACTGTAAAGGCGACTATAGGTATAATTTAACTGTAATGCTAATATAGGTATATATAAACTGTGTAAGGCTAATATAGGTACGGTATAATATAACTGCTAAGGCTAATATAGGTATATATAAACTGTAAGGCTAATATAGGTTATATATAAACTGTTAAAAGGCTAATTATAGGAACAAAATGTGCATCGGCCGGGAATTGAACCCGGGCCTCACCGCGTGGCAATGGCGAGAATTCTTACCACTGAACCACCGATGCTTGAAGATTATGTTACAAGCAATGATTGTGTAGGAAAGAAAGCTCCAATCACGAGGACTGTCTGGTGCAACTCACTAACACGTCCCCATCACTGTGGGAAGGCGACCTGAATGAGCCTCGCTTGTCACTTTCAATATCTGTCTCTCTCTCTCTCTCACTCTCACTCTCTCTATCTCTCTCTCTTCTCTCTCTCTCTCTCTCTCTCTCTCTCTCTCTCTCTCTCTTATATTCTAAACATTGTATAAATCTCAAGCAGTTCCATTATAATTATAGACCTAGTACTTTTTTACAGAATGCCTGATAACCAGATCAACAACAAACTGTGTCGGGTGGATATGAGCGAAGAGGACATTGTTTTCGTTTCTAAAATGTTGTGTGTTGCATTCGGTTGCCAAGTATAAGCCACTACACACCTGCTGGTGGGGGGGGTTGTGGGGGGATTGTGGGGGGGATTATGGAAACTGTACTGTACTACAGGGTGTCCCGAAATATTTCAGGATATGGTTTTTGATACAGATGATATTAAGCAGATATTATTATATGAACAAAATATATAAATCTCAACCGTTTGAGGTATTAAAGGTGTTATATAGTGTCCTCCAGCGCCATCCCTGTATTGGACTCTTCTCCATGTCAGATAGTTTCCACCAGGTCCAAATTGACGCGAGTATGTCTATAACTCATTTGTCTATCTATCTATCTATCTATTTACTCAGGCCCAATCATTTTGCAACTTAATCAAAATTGTAAGATCTTGAAAATAACATGGTAAAATAATTGCAGTTAAGTAGATGGGGGGTGTGGTAGGCTCTAGGGCAGCTAGGCCCACCCTTATGGGGGGAAGTAGTCGTTTTAGACAGGAAAAATATCTCTGTAACTAGTATATACAATATTAATTTTGCTCATAGACTATTTTTTCCTAACCTAACCCTGAAGTTTGCGCACGTGTATTTTCGGGACACCCTGTTATAACTACATAGAACCAAATAATTAGATCGATCCGAACTGTGAAAAAAACCAAAACAAACAACAACGTATTTCTCTATCGTTTTTAAAGAGTGAAGACAACTCCATAAACAGGATGAACGCGACTGGAATAGTATCCATCTATCACTATACATGTACTTTGATAGGAATGACTATAGTCTATTTTATGTTCCAACTGAGGGTAAGAATTATCCTGTTACTTGCTTGGTTACTCAGGGGCTAGTGCATAGATTTTGATAGCAAAATAAGTTGTTAATTATGAAAACTTGGCATTAATTGTGAAGGGGGATCAGCCGGGTTGGGCCACCCATCAGCGCTCTGGCCAGACGCCCCGTAATCCTGCGTCAATCTCTAACCGGTTTGGTAAGATGGATCCTCAGGGTAATTAGAGTGTTTGAGCCTATAATTGAGGCTTTGTAATTGGGGTTGTGTGGGGACAGGGATCTGCCTTGCTTAGGCCAATCGGCTTTCTGCAGACTCCCATTTTTTATGTTTTATTATGTTCTTATGTTAATTACGACGCAGAGACATATTGGTTTCATATTTGTCCATTAAGTAATCGATAGATCAGTTGCTAAGGAGTTCAAGTTTACCATCAGCTGAAAACAAAAATAGTCATTTCGGGGTGGTTTGTTGTTCCGCATTAACCCCCCATCTTAACCCCTTCTGTAACCGGTGACGTTCTTTTAAATTCTATTCTAGCCATTATTTAGACGATTTTATTCAGTCATAGGAAGGACGTCTACCTATCAAGAGGCTACAGACTATCTCAATCAATCCTCTTGGGCTGCCCAAATATCCTTCCTAAGACTTCATACAATGCGTCTAAATGTAGCTGAAATCGCAATACAAAAACCGTCGCCGGTACAGAGGGGGTGATTTCAGCCTATTACGAAGATTATATGTCGGCCGATAGCAAAAATATATTTATTGCAAACATTTGAGATTATATAATGATGCATGACATGCTTGTGTTGTATTTTCCATTGGTTGCCGAAAATACCAACAACTTATTCTTAACCCACAGTGACATACCGAGTGACGTCCTTGTCTTTATATTGTGGACACTATTTGACGATTTTATAAAGATTAGGAAGGACCTCTACCATTATAAGGCCTCAAAACTATCTCAATCAACGCCTTTTAACTACGACAGATCCTTCCTAAGGCTGCCATAGTATAGTCTAAAATATACGCTAGAATAAACGATAACACACGTTGCTAGTACTCAAAGGGTTAAGCTAATATAATAATAGCAACTGAGCAAGTATGGAATGACATTACCATAATAATGGAACTGGGGATTAATGGGTGAGGTGAAGGTGGCGGGGGGGGGGGGGGGGGGGGGCAGCAGTTATTTATCAAATATTAACCCATTGAGTAATACGAGAACATTATCAATATACTCTGGTTAATATTTTGGTCTATCATGCCTTGATTTGTAAGTCCCTCCAGTAATCAAATGGGTAACTTATGTCAGTTAACAACTCTATAATTCCCTTTGTATCAAATAAAAATGGTTGTGACTTGTTTATTAAAAGCCAATATTTACATATTTTGGTCTAACATCCAAACACTTATCTATCTATATACTTTATTAAGGTGACAGTTACAATGTGGTGTTACAATCTATCTTATTCTAGTTAACATATATAGTTTATCTTATTGTAACAACAGGACCTCGCCTACAATCAACCTAGTTGTTCCCCAATTCGGCCCTCCGCCACGACCATTTCAAAGTCCAAGTCTCCATCACTCTTGTCCTCTGTAGGCGGGGAGGACCTTGACCCCTGAGACATAGGAGTGGGGGCAGACCTGAGAAGAGACGAAAGAGAGCCTGCATCTCATGCCAAGTTATGACTTTGCTTCTATGCAGGTGCTTTTTCTCCGATATTTGTTTCAGCTAATCTGGCCATAGAAGACACTCCTCCCGACGATGAGACGACCAGGAGGATGTAAAGCTTCCTTGATCCCTGTTCAAAATTCTTTCTTCATAAGCGAGTTTTTTCTCACTTTCGTTTCTCAAGTATGCCGCCTTGTGGTCCTCGCCTTCCCGATATGTTTGTGCTGCATGGGTTGAAGATTCTAATGTCGAAAAAAGCCTGTATGTACCCTCGTCCAAAAACCTCGGAGCCTTACGTCCACTCTTGCTTCATTTGAAGTTATTTGCAGTATTGTGGGCCAAGCGCTGTCCTGTCTCATTGGCAGACAGTTCAGGTTCGATTCCTGACATCATGACACACCTCGTCCAGCCATTTGTCCAGATTGATTGTCTCGTACTTTCATCATGCCGGATCACAGATGAATCCTCCTTTCTTACAGGTCATACAGTGGTCTGAGTTGTTTATTTCACCACATGCACATTTCAGCGGACGGCAGGTTCAAAACTGGCCCACCCATACCTCAAAGGGCTACGGCATCATTGAAATTCTGTTTATTTAAGCTGAAGCCTTTTTCCTTTATTGGGAATAAATGTGAGCCAATTTGAAGCCCCCTTGTCTTGTGCCATCTCAACTCTCATTTTCAGTTTCTTCTCCTACATTCTGTCTTATAATTTGTTCTAGGGTATGTTTCTGGTCTCTCTTCTCTTGCTCATTTGTAATTTCTTGTCCTTGCATTTCGTTGTTCCTTTCGTCCCACGCTCATCAGTTTCATTTGGGCTCCCGTATTTTTTCTGTTTTTAGAGACGTAGTACGTTTATATGGAATTTTGGTACTTCAGGAGGTGCCGCCTCTACTGGGTAATATGCGATCCCCATAAACCAAAAAAAAAAAACCTCCGAACCTTGGCGGAAGAGACTAATAGATCTCTTAGCTCTTGTGTGACGCCTTCCATCTCTGTTAAAGCAGGTATGAATGTACTCCTCTGAATTGCTTCTGTCCAGCGGTTGGAGCATCTGTCCAATGTCTGGCCACTGTTCTCATAAGAAAGGTCCATCTGTGCCTTTAACACCCATATGTGAAGGCAGTATATGCAGCATGTGGTTCAGATTTTCGCCAATGTCTGCCAGGCGTTTTCACTTCCTTTACCCACTCCGCTACCTTTTTTTTGCTCGCACATAGACTCTCTTGCATTCCTCTGTGCCTATTACTGATCCTAAAGTGGCGTTGACCATCCTTTGTAAAAATCTTCACTCCTGTTCCCATCAAAAGTCTGCCCACCGCTTCTTCATACTTGTCTTCTTTCGACTATTAGGTACAGATTTACTAGGCATTAGGGTGATGGTTCACAATGACTGCGCCAACCGATTGTACTCTCTGCCACCATTGTTTGAGATCCCTTATTCTTCCTGCCACCTGTGAGGTCATCTGTCATACGCCACTTGTTTCACTCGGGTTGCTTCATGTTTTATTTTCCCTGTCTGCATAATAGATAGTAGCCAGAGCATACATTGCCATTGGCCACTGGATCTCCTTGCGTTGTTCACTTCATTTGATTTGAGAATTTTCATTTTTTTTTTCCTTCTTTGTGCTTCCAAATATAGTACAGGTTAGGGCTGGCTCCTTTATAAGTGTTTTCTATGTACTTTGCCTATGCTCGGGCATTTGATCTTGATGTTGTGAATAGCTGTCTCCCTATGTAATGGTGGTTAAAGTCAGTTTGTTGCATCCACTAGCAGTAACTGCTTCACAATCTTCCTCATCATTACATCCCTTCCCCATTACCATGTATTACTGCTTCGCCTCTTGCTTGCTGTCCTGGCAACATTACTTGTAAGTTCGCCCACCTGCTCTTTGTACATACTTTTCCAAATACGAACATGATTGCTTTTCCTATAACCCTTCTAAGAACTTCCCCAACGCCTACTGAGTTCTAACTTCATGGATTCTGTTTTAAAGGTAATCAGGCGACAATGCTGTCAGAGCTTTTATGTTCACGCAATGGTGATGATGCCAAGTTTCTTTGCCAGCATTGCTATTGGCTTCACAAAGGTCATCCCGCGGCTGAACCAAACTTGTTTTGAATTAGGAAGATCCTCCAAGTCTTAGCATCTACACCTGAATGGACCTGCTCCTCCCTGTGTTTTCAGCGCCTTTCTCTCCATACAAGGTCTCCAGTATATTTTTTCTTTATATATCATCGGGGTCTGGTGGAACATATTCCCCGGGCTAGTTTGGCCTCATCACTTGCTGGTTTTGTTTCTGAGGTGTTTCTCCGTTAGCTGGCTCCAAGATGTGTTTCGATTCACTTCGTGCACCCCACTTGAGGCTTCCCCAGTGACACATTCTGACTGCTTGTGCCACTTTACCACCAAATCCAATCATGCTATTTCCCACTGACCGTTGCCATATCATCTGGCTTCCTCTTTCTTCGTTATTTTGTTTTAAGTCTGCTGGATTGCTCGTACTTGGGCTACCCAATTTTTTTGTTTTTTTAGCTGGGGGTGGCCCGACTCGAGCACAGAGCCCAGCGACCCAACACAACACAACGAAAACTAAAAGACACAAATACATTAAACTCAAATTTCACCAGTGATAACAAATCTCGTTAGGTTATCAATATCAAAAATGGCTTCGATTTATATTATACGAACGTCAAAAAAATAATAGAGCTACTGTAAGAACAAAAGCGAGACAGTTTTACAATACTAAAGCAATAAACAAACATGAATGTGTGTGCGTGTGTGTGTGTGTTCGTGTGTGTGTATGTGTATGTGTATGTGTGTGGTGGATCTAGGGACAGCCTTCATATTCAATAACTACAGTTTTATGATCAACTTTGTTTGGTAACTTTTGTTTATGCGCACAGGTTTATGAACCTTTTGGGACCTGGCATTGGTGAATTACAGTAGACTGAAAGACATATTATTTAACCCTTTCTTTACCGAGGTGACGTCCTTTTTAAGTTTATTTGTAAACTATATTATATATATTGCACATGTTTAGGGGGAGGGGAGGTGATGGCGGGTAGGGGGAGGAGAGGTGCTTCTTAGTTTGGGTCTATATATTTTCTTATTAATATATGTTATAGTAACTTCGTTAGACCTCACAAGCTTAAATAATCACCCCCTAGGACTCCCCTTCAGAGATAAAATTTGTACATGTTTGGTAGAAACATGTCCCAGCCTTAGGCCGGTTCCTCCTAGAATTACAGGCTCGGCTATCGCCTCGCCAGGGCAAAAAATCGATTACTTACAATGGCACGAAAGGTGTGTATATTGGGCAAATAAATGGGGGGTATTGATTGGTATTAAGATTGCCAAACTAATGGAACGAGCGTCTTTAAAATCTCAATGATAATGGCGACTAAACATGAGGAGGAACAAAAAGATCTGTGATAGTTTAAAAAGGGGTTACGTGAGATAGTTCGAAAGCCTAATTAATGCTGGAGAGGACCTTTTGAAAGTGCCTTAAATCGTCTAATAGTAGCCAGAAAACAGTAAAAAAAAAGACGTCGCCGGGTTACAGAAGGGGTTAAGGGGACAGCCCGCTTATAAAAGTGTGTTGTAGAAATTAATCAGTTAAGGGGGGATGGGGCGTTATTCTGGTCCCCCTTTCTTCCTTATGTTTAGCCCCATTATCAGTTAAGGGGGGATGGGTCGTTATTCTGGTCCCCCTTCTTCCTTATGTTTAAGGGGGGATGGGTCGTTATATTCTGGTCCCCCTTCTTCCTTATGTTTAGCCCCATATATCAGTTAAGGGGGGAATGGGTCGTTTATTCTGGTCCCCCTTCTTCCTTTTGGTTGGGGGAAGGGGGGGGGAGGAGAGGAGATGTTTTGTTTTTTATGTTTATAGCCCCATTATGCAGTTAAGGGGGGATGGGTCGTTATTCTGGTCCCCCATTCTTCCTTATGTTTAGCCCCCATTATCAGTTCAGGGGGGAATGGGTCGTTATTCTGGTCCCACCCTTCCTTCCTTAGTGTTTAGCCCCATTATCAGTTAAGGGGGGATTGGGTCGTTATTCTGGTCCCCCTTCTTCCTTATGTTAGGTGCCCCATTATCAGTTAAGGGGGGAGGGGGTCGTGTATTCTGGTCCCCACATCTTCCTTATGTTTAGCCCCATTATCAGTTAGAGGGGGGATGTAGGTCGTTAGTCTGGTCCCCCTTCCTTCCTTATGTTTAGCCCCATTATTCAGTTAAGGGAGGGATGTGGTCGTTATTCTGGTCCCCCCTTCTTCGCTTATGTTTAGCCCCATTATCATTAAGGGGGGATGGGTCGTTTTATTCTGGTCCCCCTTTCTTCCTCATGTTTAGCCCCATTGTCAGTTAACATAAGAACATAAGAAAATGAGGAGTCTGCAGGGAAAGCGATTGGCCTAAGGCAAGGCAAATCCCTGTCACCACACAACCCCAATTCAATTACAAAGCCCAATTATAGGCTTCACACTCTAATACCCTGAGGATCATCTGAAAATAACCAAAACGGTTTAGAGATTCAACGCAGCAGACTTTATGGGGGTCTGCAGAGCGCTGATTGGCCCAACCCGGCTGATCCCCTTTCACACCCATACCCTTCTCGTCCATTATGACTTATTCAATTTTATCTTAAAGGCTCCCTACAGTTTTAGATCCCACTATAGCACTTGGTAGTCCCTTCCACCCCATCTACAACTCTGTTACCAAACCTTACTTGCCTATATCTTTTCTGAAACGAAATTTATTACGAATTTGAAACCATTTGGTACGAGTTCTTTTGCTATCACTGAGTCTTTAGTACATTTGTCATGTCCTCCTTTGTTAATCACGGATTCCCCCCGAGACGTCACAAGAGACAGGCAGGTTCCACGTGACACAGTGCCCGCACCTACAGACACTCACTACCATCTCGCTCTGAAAGGTCCTCTCTCATTACCCACGCTAGGTACTATCATGCACTAATATTGATATAAAGTGACACCCCGTTGTCAACAGACGGAAAAACAAAGACCACCACTGGACTGTCTGTGACAATGCGATTACCAGGGAAAGAAAGAATAACATTCTCGGAAAAAATGATAGCACATATTCGAATGTCCCTGGCGAGCACTAGTGGTTAACGAGAGGCGATTCTGCCAACGCTGGTAGGACCGTCACAATGAGCGAGAAAGGACAGGAAACAAGGAAGATGGGGAGGGAGTGTGACTGAAATGGAGAGACGGAGTGTAAGGGTGGGGGGGGGGGGGGGGAAACTTGGAGCCAAGGTAGGCGAAAGAAAGGGCTCGAATCTAAGGAAGAATATAAAGAGGTTTAAGAAATATAAATGGAAGGGGTAAAGCGAAGTGGTAACTACACCTCCCTCGCACCATCTGTGCAAACCTGGAATGCAAGGGATGCGACGTCAATGTGTACCTAAACTTGTGTTATGATGATTATAAGGAGACTGGGAAATTCAAGATGAACGTCATATGACAATTGCTTGGTCATGCACAGTACCATATGGGGGTGTTTGGGATTTAAAAGTAGACCTTCATTCCCTGCACATTTTCATGTATACACAAGACGCAAACGTTAATTCAAGGAGGATTACTGTATATTCTATTTTTTCACCAACCAACTTATACTCTAAACCTCAATTAATGTGAAATCAACGAATACCTGTGGCACTCCAAGGACTCGAAACTGGGATAACTCACACCGAATTACCGCGCATTCATGTCGTTTACGACCACTGGTTGTTGTACAACGACATGGCAAAATGGGCCAAAATCGGGTAAAATTAGCAGGTTTTATGGCGGTTTTTTTTGCTATTTCCTAGTGTGCAGGGAAGGCCAGGAGATGTTGTGAGATTACCTCAGTGTTCGCCCTGGCATGCCTGGGCGGTAGATGTAGGGAGCCTGCGCTGCTTATAGACTCGCTTGCCTGCCTGTCAGGACCACATACGACGCAGATTCAGATTTCGGCGATTTGTCATTTATGACAATTGCCGCAATGATGTCCGTATTTTATATATAGTATGCCCGCAGTCGTTGATGTCAATGGTCTTAAATTCTATTATATAAGAATCAATTGTGTTGCATTCAAATATTGCTAACAAACTGATATATGGTAAGTCTAGCTCTCTCTACTCTCTCTCGGGTCATTCGGAAAACCCTTGTCAATTTTAGCAGCAGCATGAGGTTGATGACTGTTAGAGTTAGAACTAAATCCGACTGAAGGACCCTCCACCTCGGTTCTCTGCTGAATAATAATTAAATTGTCAGCTTGAGGTGGGAAATAAGGGGTGGCAGTTGTGGTTTTTCGAGGTCCTCCTCCTCCCTCATGGTTAGCCCTATTAGTTATGAGATTTCAAGACATTCGTCCCATTAGTTGGCGATATTCAAGACCTTTTGGCCCCATTGCTTTGCCAATATTAACCACCTTTTGTGCCATTTTTCCTGGGTTCGACGAGACATAGCGAAGCTGTATTTTTAAAGAGAAGAAAAGAATCGGCCGTTTGGCCGGGAAATTTTTCTACCGAAAAAAATGTACAAATTTATATCGCAGTGTCTTGGTGGTGGTGTTTTTTAAAAGTTTGATAGAGGTTTTAGAGAGCAAACTAACACCCCCTCCTTAAACGATTGAGCCTAAACAGGCTAAATTTATGGCTGACACAATATTTATTCGGTAGTTGAATTGTAACGGCGGGTTCAAGAAGAGAATGTCGTATTAATTAAGCCGCGTTTGATAATTGTTTGAAGATACCCTTCGTAGGGGCTGGGGGCTGGTGTAGGGTGTGGAGTCGGGACTAATGAATAGCGTTTTTTCTCTCTCCCTCTCCCTCTCTTTATATTATATTATATATCATTAATATATCTATATATATATATATATATTATATATATCTAGATATATATTATATATAATATATATAATATATATATATGTATGTATATATTATATTATTATTTTTTTTTTTTTTTTTTTTTTTTAAGAGCAAAATTGAACGGAGGAAGGAAAAAAAACACAGGGACAGATAACACAAAAAGGTCCATGTGCCTAAAGGCATCACTGCCATTCATAAAATGTTTGTAACAACTGGAATTTAAACATTTGTAGATTGTAAGTTTGTGGAAAGCAATTCGAGGGAAGTGAATTCCAAAGAGTAGTAGCTCTGGGGATAAATGAATTCTGATAAGCCAGAAGAGTTCTGCATTGTAGGAGGAGAAAAGTGTAAATTCATGGGCGCTCTCAGCTGGCCCTAGGTTCTACGGGGAAAGATCTGTGGAGAGGCGGCACAATTTTGAAGCAAGTTTCCTCGGAACAATTGCTGTGAAAATATCTGTAGAATAATGCAAGGGAACATTGCAACGTTTCTTCGTTATGGAAAAAATGTAGGAAAGGTCCTGTGTGATTGCAGGCGTTATTGATTAATCTAATAGCTTTTAATATTTTGAATTTTGTCTACAACTGCCTCAATGCAACCAACTCCACTTCCACCCCACAGAGGTGAACAGTTTAATCCATCTGAGAACAGCCACATGACTTTTATATATCACGGCCAACTGCTCGTCAGTGAAGAATTCTCGAACTCTGCTACAGGAAGGTCCCTGTTTTTTAAAGGCACATTACTTAGCAATGCTTTCTAACATAATGCTGTCCAGCTCAAGTTAGTAGTTAATTGTTACACCGAGAATGTCAATACTAGGGGAAAGTGGGAATATTTACATCGAGTAAACAAATATATGGGAGTCAGTGAGCATTCTGTCGGTTAGGGAAAATTGAATGTTTAAATATTTTAATTTTAATTAAATTTAACCTTGGTTTTCTGTGTCAGTTAAAGGAAACTAGATTCTTTAGTCCCCATCCATTAATTCTAGGAAGGTCCTGGTTTTCAGAGAAAATTGTCAGTGTTTATTTTTGAAATTTTACTAAGATCGGGGGTTGGGTTGAACAGAATTGGTAAATGTGAAGGAAACGTGTGCGAGTGTGTGAGTCATCTTCGCGTAGGAATGCTATTGGATTATGAGTGGTAGATATGAGGATCATTGATATGAATGGAGGAACAGAATTGGGACCAAAACTGATCCCATGGGGAACCACCAGCATTTATTGAGTGAAATTGAAGAAGTCAAGGCCATCCCCAACAGTACACATATTTTTCTGTTACATGAAAGATAAGAAGAAATTAGTGGAACTAATGATGCAAGGCCGTATGTGACATCTTCGACAATACGGA